>JAJEKV010000024.1:16599029-17199029 GCA_021234155.1 Isoetes taiwanensis
CAAAAAAATAAAAATAAAATTATACAGTACACGAACATGTGTAACAATGAATGCACAAGCACTAGAATGTTATTACTTTGATAAAGCCCCTCAACTAATCAAAATAAATCAAACACAAAAATAGAAATCTAGAACCGAACGAGGAAATAGACACCTATGGGGTGAGATCTTTCTTAACTTATGGGCTAAAAAGATCGAGCCAATCTTTAGCATAAATGCATGCAAATTGCATCTCTACATGCAGATTGCATCTCTACAAGAATGACATCGCAATGTGGACATGTAGAAGACAAACCATAAACGATTATAGGCACAATCCTTATGCAAGTCGCCAATACCTAACACATGCTAACATAAGATGACCACCACACAAGCCATTATAATAGGATAACACAACTACTAGAGATAATGAGAAACCATAAGCTATGCAGATCCACGCAATCCGTACGATATCCACCATAGAAGGCCTGTGAAAAGTTAAACTCTCTGATGACGATAGGATCAAATTGCGAACATAAAATTGTGAATTGACAAAACTGTGTAAGGAGATGATAGCAAATGCACTTACTGGAACATACAAGCCTACGATAAGTCAATTTCGAAAGAATGAGAGATGTATAGCTTATAATGGTTCAGCAACAATGGCAACCGTACAAGATATATAAGAAATTCAACTTCATCCTTACGACAAAAAAACCATGCATTGGGGCGATCAAAGAAAGATGGAGATCGAAACAAGATGAGAGAACAAATAATGCATTTAAGGGGCACGAAGACAAGAAACAAGGAAGCAAATGCTTGCATGGGCAAAAAATGCAAATCCATATCAACAAGATAAGTGAAGTGCAAACAAAGCCATGTCATCTGCCATTTTCTCTTGTTGCAAGACCATGTAACCTGAATGAAACCCTCAAGATCAAGGTAAAGAAATGCTATTATAACAAATATGCAAACTCAAAGATGCATACATCATAAAGGCCGTGACACCATGTAAAGAAAAAGAGGTCAATAACAAAATGTTCTAGATGAACAAAATTGTGAGGCCGATAACGAGAGACGAACATGCAAACCCCAACCAAGGACAATAAATGAAAGAAAGCGACGAGTTAACGCAAAATTATAAATCAAATTATGATAACAAATATCCCGTTGACTCCTAGATGCAACACAAGAAAGTGAATGTAGACCATAAAAATCCTAGCAAATTGTCACCAAGAGAATATTAGCCAAATAAATGCTAGCCAATAATTCGAGCGACAAGTTAATGCAAAATTATCACGTTGACTCCTAGGTGCAACACAAGAAAAGTGAATGTAGACGATAATAAATGCTAGCAAATGTTTGCCAAATAAATGCTAGCCAATAATATGAGCAACAGGAAAAGAACCATGACTAGCACCATCATGAACATACTGTGTGCAAAACCACTCTCATGTCATTACTCATAAGACATTAATAATGCTTTCTCTAAAAATAATAAAATAAAAAGAATCCCATCGATCCGAGCCATCGGATCGCCATTCTGGGAAGGGACGAGTGCCTACATTAGGCTATTTCCATTTTGGCTCGGTTATCGGCGTCTTCTCACAGCAGCTCTTCTTCTCGTCTCGTGGCTTCCATGGTTCTTCAACCGACGGATTTCTTTACCAGCTTCTCTACCAGTCTTTTACTCCACCTCCTCATCACCAGCATCGTCTTTGCGAGTTTGCTCATCATTCTTTGGAAGGTACGCTTTCTTCTTTTCCTGCTCTTTACGTCAGGTTCTTGCAGATTCTTTGTTCTGTCAGGTTCTTGCAGATTCTTTGTTCTATCGTTTCTCTTTGTGATCGCATGGCTCCTCTTTGTTTCTATGGTTTCTTGTGGCATGGCTCTTTGTTTCTATGGGTTCTCTTGGTGATGGCATGGCTCTTCCTTGTCCATTTGCATGTTGGATTTTTGGGACTTTGGGCTATTCCATCCTTGCAGGACGGCATGTGGTTTCGGGGTAATTATGTTTTCAAGTTTTAGATTGAGCATTTCGCTTTTCTGTCTGATCGGATGGGTTCGTCTCTCTGGGTGTTGGTTGATCTGTTGGGTGGTTGGATCGGTTTCAGTGGCATGCTCTCTGTATTTCCTGTGTAGTAGCACGGTTTCCTGTTTGGGCGGCCAGGGCCTGTGTTGCGCCTGCTTCTATCTTTTTTCTTGTTTCCCCTTAGTTCTTCTTCTGGTTTTTCGCTTGGGGTGGCGACTACGGAATTCTGGTTTCCATTTTCTAGTCCGCCCTCTCTCATCGTCTTTGGTTGGGTTTTGCCCTCTCCTACTTAATCCAATTGCTGGTTTCTATTCCTTTCAATTTCGGTTTCCACTCACTCGGCCTCTGCTCGTCCTTGTTGCCATGATCTGCTCCTCCTTCACTTCGATTTGCTCCCATTTTGGGGAGACTGGAGTTTTCGGCTCTCCATTGGCATGCAGGTGCTGTGTGCCGGCCAAGACCAAATCCAACCGTCCCTGCTCTCCCTCACGGTATGCTTTTTAAGCTCCATTCCCTCTTGGTATTACAACTTTATTTTCCGCTGCTCCCTTTTGGCCTCGCTTTTTGCCTGATCTTCGCCTCGCTATTTTTGCCTGATCTTCGCTGCCATTCATTCCTTCTCTTGCATGCTTTTCTTCAGTTCGCCGTCGGTTTCCATTCATTCTGCTTGCATGTTCTTTGTGGCCTTCGTCTTGTCCTCTGTGCTTTACTGGTCTCACCTCTTTATATTTCCCTCATATATTTATTACATTATCACTCTCTCTGGCATCCTTTAATTATATGCGTTCACCTGATTGTTTGACTTTTTTATGTTCGGCATCATTTTTTTGAATTTGTCTTTTTTCATATATACGATGTCTTGACTTCGTTTCCAGGTTATGCTTATTATGCACTACATGAAATTTATCGCCCTTGGCCGCCGCGAACATTTCTCTTTTCTGACTTGGTGTCAGTCGAAGCCCAAGTAATATGGAGTAGAAGATAATATTGTCTTGCAGGAATATAATAGCATAGATTTTACACTTACATTTCTCTCTTCTGACTTGGTGTCAGTCGAAGCCCAAGGTAATATGGAGTAGAAGATAATATTGTCTTGCAGGAATACAATAACATAGATTTTACACTTAGAAGATATGTTCAAAGATTGTTTACACAAGGAATTTCAATTAGTTGCATATACTATTTTATGACACATGGATTAATAGAGCTTTTTCATATAAATGATAATGGATGTATTTTTCTTTCATGCAAGAATGACACATGATGGTGCATGCACATGTGCTTTGCATAACAACGTTTTAGTGACTTGGGTTTAGTACAAAAATGCTCATGGAACGTGGGTCTCCACTCTAAGGTATGTTCTTTTTTGCCTAAAGCTAGGATATCTTTATAAGTACATATAAAGTATCAAGCTTTAATATGCCATTCTTGTACGTTGGCATTTTATTTGAAAATTATTCAATGGCAAGGTCTAAACAGCCGGTTTGCTTCTTCGGCCGGTTTGGTTCTTCGGCCTTTATCGTTGGACAAAAAAAATGAGAGTTCCAAGGTTACCTATTTCAGAATATATCTATTTGGGGCTTTATTCAACATTATTTTGGGGCTTTATTCAACATTATTTTTAGTCTCAAATGCTAAAAGCATGGCCGATACAGGTGCTTTTGGATTTACGGCAGGATACAGGTGCTTTGCTTGAAAGCTTGATCTGCAGACATCTTCTAGAGTCCCTCATGTGCAGACAAAAGAGGGCTTCATCTTCTGTCTTCATCTGCAATACTGACCTCCGTAGGAAAAAAATTAGCAAAACGATGAGGCTTGTAACCTCCGGATTGGTAAAAACCATTAGACTCTAGTGTCGAATCTTGCAATCCTGAAATGGCTATTCAGAAAGAAAAAAAAACGCTTGTGAAGCAAAGAGGGAAGAGCCTATCTATATTATAGCGAAGCAATAATGAGAAAGTGCTAACCTGAGATCCCAAAGCCCATCGTAAAAAAAAAAAGATAACCAAGCAGAGTATCTGATTTCTACAGCAGACAGGGGTTGTGGCGAAGTTCTCACGATCCCAAACAGCCGGAATTGCGAATCTAGAATAAAGCTTCATCTTCCTCAGATTTTATCATGCTTTGTATTTCTGGCTTTCGTTTTTCCCCTTAACATTCTGGAAATGGCCAGCGAAAGGGATATATTTCATGTTCCACTCTCTGTTCCGATGCCTAGGCTCCGCTATTGCCACAGCTTTCAGGTCCGCTGAGATCCATCACAGCTATCTGGGTCCTAGATCCCTGGCGTAGATGCATTCGGTAGGCCGATCTACTTGAATGAACTCCAAACCCTTGTCATGCTTGCAGAGGAGGATTTCCTGGGCTTGCTTGGAGAGGAAGGTAACGTAAATCTACCGGCATCGACACTTTACATAGTTTTATTTTTGTTTTCACGTTCTTGCCTATATCGTGTTTTCGATTCTGCTACCTAGATAGCTCCTCGTGTTTATTGGGCCTCCTTTTTTGCATTATATGCATTAACGTGGTTGGTTTTTTCTTCTCGTGTTTATGCATCATCGGCAATTGCATAGCTTGATTGTTCCTACCTAGCTGGATATTGGCTCCTATCATTCGAGTCGCATTCTCCTTAGTGGGGTTGAGTTTTTCGCTTATATTCTTGGTTTTTTGCATTTATCCTTATTGTTGTTATCCGGGGGGGGGGCTTGGGATGTTGTCTTGTTTTCATAATTCTACGCTGCAGTCCCATGGTTTATCTTATATTATAATGTTATTGTGTAAGTGTTGGACCCAGCCCTAATTTGGGCGGCCCATATTTGATGAAATCAATGGAAGAGATGATGCCACGTAAGATTCTAAAAGATAACTTGGTTTTTTTTTGCTATTCTCTCTTATCTTTTCCAGGGGTTTCTTTACGGTAGCGGGGGAGGGGTCGCCATCGCTGCATATGCCTCTTTGGCTACTTCTCGGAACAATGGTCTGGGTCTGGAGCAGCAAGTTGGTCATAGGGCATTGTCTGAATTAACCCTTTCGGATCATAGTGGAAAAGGAAGGCATAAGGTGCATAGCCATTTCAATCGAAGGTTTTGGAGCTTGCTGGAAATGATTCTTGAGACAAGAAGAAGAATCATATCATCCCCAGCCCATGTCATTGTTCCAGAAGCGAGATGCTATTCCTTCTGCAAAGAACCCTCAAATGGCAAAGGACTCTCCCCAGCTGCAGGGCTTCAACAGACAGAGTTGCAAAATACCAGCAGAAACAAATCATACATGATCGTTTGGTGGGGAACCGGTTTTGTCGATCCGCAGTCATCTGTAAGTGTTTGCTTAGTATTTCTTCCCCTTCTGGGCTTCTAAGTTTATGTCTCATTTTTCCTGTCCGATCCAAGCTCTCAAAAATATCTCCCTGTTTTTTTTAGGTTCTCAAACAAGTTTTTTTTGTGAGGCAAAAAGAAGCTAGAACTCGGGTACATTTTTCTTCCCATAATTGTAACTTATCCCGATGGATTTGAGTAAGTTATAACTACTTCGGGGATGAGGCTCTTATCTTTCCAACTTTGAAGAAGCTAAAAAATAAAGAAAAACGATATCAAGAATCTTTCAAACATGTAGCTCTAAAATATGCATAACGTGTGTTACGAGCGGACAAAGACGAGGAATTTGCTCATTGATTGTTTAATCTCAACTGTAACTTTTAATAATGCAGACGTTGTTAAGTTGTGACTTCATTAAAAACATTATTCAAGTTGCACAATCGTTTACAAGCAACCATGTAAGCAAACATCTGTAACCATGTTGGCATCTGTTTTTGTTTTGTTGTTTGCAGGATAGAGGCACAATGGAGGGTTAACACGTGGACAGAGTATTGCTTATGATTCTCAATAGTGCCAACTGAGGGTAAAAATCCGGTGCAAGTAGTTTCAACATTTCTAATTAATCATCTGCCATAGCACCACAGTGTATATGATATGCAGTGATTGTGTCTGCATTCTGCTCTAGAAAAGGAAACAAAAAAGTAATGGATTTGGTGCGAATGAATGCCAAGACATGTTTTTGTGCTAAGAGCATTGTTACACCCAGAAGACGCTAGCTGCTTCTGGATAAATCTGCACCATGGAAGCTAAGGGGTCCGTTGTGGCCATGGAAGCTAAGGGTTATATTGTGGCCATATTCTGGATTAAATTGGTGGCCAGTAAAGGTGAGCAAAAAATTGGTGATATCTAGAGCACTCTCCATGTACGTGCCATGTGCTCTTCGCACCGCTTTAAGCTGTGGGTGATAGTGCCAAATCCCAGATTCTTTGTAGATTGTAGACTGGCCGATGGCCTGCAATTGCTATTGCCATTGGTACAACCACCAAATCATGTAATATTGTAGCTTGGTCTACCCAAAAGCGCACAGACTATTAGCAAAAACCTTGAACGCATAAGCTTTGTCTTTTGTCTTTGTCATGTTTGAAGTTAATGTTAAACGCATAAGCTTTGTCCTTGTCATGTTTGAAGTTAATGCAAGATAACTGGGGTGTATATATTGGTGTATGCCATATTAGAAAGGGGCGAAAAGCTCTGATTACAATGATTCTGGTCTGCAAAAAAACACAGATGTGATTGAAATTGAAGTTACCATAAAAAAGAGAAACAACACTCTTATTTAAGCATGATAAGTTGTGATTGAAATTGAAGTTACCATAAAAAAGAGAAACAACACTCTTATTTAAGCATGATAAGTTGCAATACAAGCTTATCGATGCAATAATGGTCGACTACCTTTTGTTTTAACTAATTTTGGCAGACTACCTTTTGTTTTAACTAATTTTGGCACCTGAAACAAGACGTTCTTGAGTTTTATATCAAGAGTTGGAGGTTGTTTTGGCCAAAAACTTAGTAGGAAAAATTGAAGAATCAAATGACAATAAGCGATTAGCGATTGCAGAACCATGATAAAATTACTCAATATGACAGTTGAAATTGTAACCCCATGCATTTCAACAATCATCAAAATTGTTGTATAGGTGTACCTGTACACTACCAAAATGCAGGGATCTATGAAAATCCGTTTAGAGGAATGGGTTTTAAGAATATATGCAGCCTACTACATGCATATCATGTACGAGCAAGTCTTTTTTAAATATATTTTTCACACAGAGAAATATACTTCGTGTATTGCCTTATCCAATTTGCATGAACTCAAAGAATCACCAAGATTTTTGAGTTTTTGCTTTCAGGAGTCTTTTAGTTGTTTTTTTTTTCTTTTTGTGTTGGTGATCTAGAGGACATTGGTAGAGGTACTCAATAGCAGAACATGCATATAAATGAAAGTTCATGCCCAGCAACGCTGGGCACCATTACTAGTTATCTTTTTATTGCCTATAGATTTGTGGCCACCATCTTTGTCTTTTTTACATTGATGCATTCCTTTTCCATGGTAGGTTGCAGTATGGCCTCAATTGCGTGTTATTTCTCTGACATGTATCTCTTTTGTATGTTATTTTTTATATTGCGGTTATATGTGGCATTCTTTTCTGCGTTTAGGATTTCCTCATCGTGGTTTGGGTTTTATATTTTGCACTTGTGTTTGTATCTTATGTGTGATGCACTACACTTTCTTTCGAGGTGGTATCGTTATTAAATTGGTATTATCTTCTACATTCTAGGTTTCCCATAGTTGTTGGGTTTTATTTTTTGCATTTGTGGTTTATCTTGTTTTTGATGCACCGCACTCTTCAACAGGTTATGCAGGTTATTCCTGGTTGATTTTCTTGTTTATGTTCTGGCCCGCATTTTTACTTTAGTTTCTTTCTGTGGCCTATGTGTTGTTTCCTCGGGCTGTGCTGTTGTTTTTCTATTTTATCTGCTGCATTCTCATGGTTTCATTCTTTTTATTGCCCCGAGATTTATTCACCACATTTGCCAGGTTGCACTTTGTCTTTTTATGTCTGTTGCCAGTTGTTCAAATATTGTTACCTGACTTGTGTATGCCATCTTAGTTATTTTCAATATTGCTACATGGCTTGTGTTCCAAGTATTCCATATGTTGGGGTTTTTTTTTTGCTTGGGGTCATGTCGATGCTTGTTGTTCACATATTTACTATGGTAAGTTCCTTTGTAGTATTCTTTTACGATTATTGATTTTTGATGGTTCTTATGAGTACTATAACGGATTCTCTTCTTGTTTTCGCAAAGTCGTCAATTTAATTTCCTCATCATTTATGCATCTAGAGTTGCCTTGACATTGCTAGGTGTAATGGGACCTACTTTTTGACAGTTTCTTATCTTAGAATACGATCAATGGAAACATTTTTTGCATCATATGGTGGCTCCTTCATTTTGCTTAGATACATGCATTTTTTCTATGTGCTAGATGATTTTTATTCTATTGGTTCTTTATGGGCTATGGCTCCTCCGTTTTGCTTAGATACATGCATTTTTTCTGTGTGTTTGATGATTTTTGTTCTATTGGTTTTTTATGGGCTTTAGGTTGGTGGACCGATATCTCTGCCACTTTTTCATCACGTGGTGGCTTACTCAATTTTATCTAGATGCATGAATGTGGAAATTTTCCATTTTCTATAGGGGGATTGGTTATTTATCATGAATCGACTCTTTTGGACTGTGTACATATGTCCCTGATAGGAACAATGTAGAGCCAATGTAGAGACAATGTCGATGTCCCTCAGTGATCTTATGACCCTCGTTGCTAGGGGCTACCAAGTCCTATTTGGCACCTTGTCGTTTGGCGTTGTGTTCTTGCAATTGTTCTTTTCAGTTTTCGGTTTTCTGGCCTTAGTATTACACGTCATTTGTATTTGTGCTATTTAGCTTTTTCTGGATACGCCGCATGTTGCGTTTGGCACTTCCTTATACTCATTCAACCTTTTACATTCTTCTCTTTGCCATGTTTTTTGCACTTTGTCATGTTTTTGCATTTGCGAGCTCTTTTGCACCATATTTATCCTTTGAAGCCTATTCACCTCGTTGGTTTAAACTTCATGTCATCTTTTCATATTGTATATTCTTTCCTTTGATTTTTCAGTTATGGGGAGCTTCGTCCATTATTTTGCCCTGCTCACTCAATCATTTTTCGTATTCTGTTTTCTGTTGGTATATAATCTGATGTGGTTTTGGGGATTATAGCATTGTTCATGTTGTTATTACGGCGATCGTGTTTTACACTTTTTCTAGCCGTTGGGCTCTTGTCTGTGGTTATTTTCTTGTTGATTTGTTCATTGGCTTGCATTCCTCTTTTCTCATATTTATCCTTGGGCTTAAAACATAACTTTATTGTCTTTTTTGGGGACTTCATTTTCAGCTCGCTATCATTATGCATTGTGCTACCATTATACATCATATTTGCTATTTAGCTATATTTGGACACAAAATTCTGTTTATCATGTGTTTTCTTCCACCCGCTGGGTGATGCTTTTCTCCACCCCCGGGTGATGCTATCCTCTCTTTTTTCATGAATTGTTGATTTTTTCTCATTTCTAATCGCTCACATCAATTTGAGTGCTTGTAGTTTTGCAGTTTGCCGCTT
Source organism: Isoetes taiwanensis (assembly GCA_021234155.1). Classification (NCBI taxonomy): domain Eukaryota; kingdom Viridiplantae; phylum Streptophyta; class Lycopodiopsida; order Isoetales; family Isoetaceae; genus Isoetes; species Isoetes taiwanensis. The sequence goes on from JAJEKV010000024.1 coordinate 16,608,574, forward strand.
CACCAGTATGCACATTCTTGTTCTATTCTATTCTTAACCGTTAATGGGTGCCTTCTACATATTCCCATTCTTCTCACGCTCACGGTCGTTGGCGCTCCTCTTCGTCTCACCCTCACTACGTGCTTCGTCATCTGACTCGACACCTGGCGGTTTCGCGGTGGCTGGGCTTATAGTTTATGAAGTTACGCCTCATTTTTTCTTTTACGTTGTGCTCCGAATTACCTTTAGTTTCCTTCTTGACCTTCCTTTTGCTCGATGCTAGTGTGTCTACATTCTCTTCTTCGATCTCATCCCTCGTTTGACATTGATGTTCTTATTCATCCTTCTAAACGAAACCCACTTGCCCGCGATCCTACGATTTCCTTAGCTCACTTGCCGTCGCGCGCTTGCCCTGTCTCTATCCTTCTATCCTTCCGCGGCTGATTTCCATCGCTTCTTTTCATCTCTTCGATCCACGGCGGCCCTCTTTTTCGCTTCTCTCCTTTTTCTCTACGTCCCTTAGCCTATCCGTCTGCCCCCGTATGGGGAGGGCTTGTTTTATCGGCTTGGATCCATCCCATTATGGTACGCATTCTGCTCGTCACGGCGGGGTTTCGGCACTTGCGGCTCGGCATTTATTCCTTGTCAATTTAATTATCTTGCACTTTGTTTTTGACCACATATGACGGGTTGCACTTTGTTTTCTTTATGTCTATGTATTTTTACATTTCTATGTGTAATGCCTTATTACCTCAGTTACTTGTTATTCTTCCTTCTTATTTATCGTTATTGTTTATTCTTTTTTGGGCTCCATGATGAAGGGTTCTTTTGTTGACTTATCTTCATCTAGATATTGGCCACAGGTTTGGAGGGAATAATAGCTGCATTCACGGACTTCAGTCCGTAGCCATATTCACGGACTTCGGTCCGTAATCTGTCTTCAAATAAGACAACTATCCACGGACATAAGTCCGTGATCTGCATTCCTACCATATGTGCATTGTACGCATTAACGTGGTTTGTTTTTTCATCGCCTTGTTGCCGGGGCGGTTCCTTCGAGTCGTCATCGTGGCGGCGTGCTTTTCTTTTCATTGTTTTTTCTCTAATGTCCTTTCCTTTTTCAGGTCATTGAGCTGATACCGTCCATAGCAGGCGCTTCCGGCTCTTCTTCTTCAGCTTCGTTTTCTCCCCCACGGCTCGCTCGCGCTGCTGGTTCTCGTCAATGTGTAGCTTCCAGACTCTTCGGGCCCTGGTTTCCTTTCTCCTCCTGCCACTCCAAACGAGACCAATTTGCCCGTGGTCATACGATTTCTTTAGCTCGCTTGCCTTCATTCGCATGTCCCGTCACTATCCTTCAGCGCCTAATTTCTACCGGTTTCTATCATCTCCTCGATCCTCCGTCCGGCGGCCCTCTTTTTTGCTCCTCTCCTTTCTCTCTGCGTCCTTTATCCTATCCGACTGCTCGGGGGTGGTGGCGGGAGTGTCTTCTTGCTATCGGCTTAACCTGGAGGTTTCGCGGCGACTAGGCTTATAGTTGAGGAAGTCCTTTGGTAGTCGGCCGATTTTGTGTCTCTCGCGAGTCCCTTCCCAGAATCCCATCGATCCGAGCCATCGGATCGCCATTCTGGGAAGGGACGAGCGCCTATATTAGGCCATTTCCATTTTGGCTCGGTTATCGGCGTCTTCTCACAGCAGCTCTTCTTCTCGTCTCGTGGCTTCCCTCCCTTCCCGCCCTGCTGACGGTGGTGCATGAGTCTTTTTCATTTGTATTTTTTGTTGCTATTCTTATGTTTCTGTTCCATCGCCCTCCTGCTGCGTTGTTCTCCACCTGTAGGTGATGCTGTTTATTTCCACCTCGAGGGTGATGCATATTTTTACATAATGGTTATATTTTTACATAATGGTTCTCCACCCGCTGGGTGATGCTTTATGTTGTTTATTTCCATCTGCTGGGTGATGCTTTTTCCACCCTATGGGTGATGCTATCTTTTTCTGTTATGTTCTTTTTTCCTCTGTTTTCATTTTCGGACCTTCTTGGTGCAGCTTGTGCTGTTTGTTTTCTCTGACCATTTACGGGTGTTCGTTTTGGGAGTTTTTTGGTATTTCTTGCAGGATTTCGCCGTTTTCCGCCGTCTGCTGGGGTCCTGCTCTATTTCTGTTCGCCATCACCCCTCTCCTTCGGTTCTCCATGGACACATTCGGGGGAGGCTTTCGCCGTTTGCTGGGGTCGTGCTCTATTTTACGTTCGTCATCGACTCGTTTCTCTCCGTTCTCCAGGCAACACATTCAAGGTTGTTGGCGACCATTTCTCATTAGGGTTTTCCTCGAAAACCCGAAAGGGTGGGGTTTTTTATCCCGATGAGAAGTTGTCGCCATTACCCTTTTATTTTGCCTTGGCACATTTCTTTTTAGGGGGTAGTCCGATATTGTTCCTATGGTTGGCTATCCCCTCTCTCTCTCCCTAGTTTTCCACACATTGTATACTGCTGCTGTGATGAATGACAAGCCTATTAGACTTGCTTCTCATTCATCTCAGCAGATTTTCTACAATGGTGGATAGTGGGTAGCCGCACACATGCGAACTACCCATAAAAAATAAAGGGAAAATCCAATTATATCATTTGGACCCCAACAAAATACAATGCTAATAGAGACTGGGCTAGTGTACCTGCCGAAAGCTTATCACCGGGATTAAAAAACCCCGCCCTTTCTGGTTTTCGAGGAAAAACCCTAGTGATAAGCCTTCGGCAAAGGGGCTTTGGACAAGCGGAAGGCATAAAAATGCTCCCAAAACCCACGAATGGAAAAGTCGAAAACAGATGCTTGCTTCGCTAACACATGTACGCACATCACCAACAAAACAACAAGACAAAACAAACCTCCCAGTGGAGGGGGCTGATTCTGTGCCGTGCCATAAAAAAATACAATAACAAAGAAGGGGGAGGGTGGGTTCAAAGAGAATAAGGTCTTCTTTGAGAGAGAGAGAGAAAAGCGCCGATGAGAAGTCGAAGCGGCAACGGCGCCTAAAATATAGCGAACTCCCAACGGAATGGGCATCGCGCCGCCCGCATGCATGCAAAACATGCATGCTCGTCCCATTCTAGAATGGCGATCCGATGTCTCGGATCGATGGGATTCTAGAATGGGACTCGCATGAAACCAACAAACCGCCCGAATACCAAAGGACTTCCTTAACAAACTAGGATCGAGGACGAAGGTCACAGGATAAAGGCTAAAGGCCGAAAAGAACAGCAGGAAAGAAACGCCAAATTGGCCAAACCAGGCAGGAAGAAGCCCCTCCCCTGCCTGGAAACAATTCAAAGAGAATAAGGTACTGCTGAGAGAGAAGAGGAAGCGCCGATGAGAAGTCGAAGCAGAAACGCGCCTAAAATAGCGAACTCCCAACCAGAATGGGCATGCGCCGCCCGCATGCATGCAAAACATGCATGCTCGTCCCATTCTAGAATGGCGATCTGATGTCTCGGATCGATGGGATTCTAGAATGGGACTCGCATGAAACCAACAAACCGCCCGGCCGGTTTTGTGTCTCTCGCGAGTCCCTTCCCAGAATGGATAGAATTATAAGTGCCAATGAAAGATTATGTCAAAGTGATCAAACTACGATACCATAGAAGAGTCTTGAGAAAACAAGTAGCATTGATTATGCCAGGCCACACAAAATCAAGATGACGATGCATGTCAATGGATGCTCATAACTGAACTTGCAGCACTCGCCATAGAATATATGTGGTTGATGACATCACGAGCCTGAAGTCCCTGTAAGGATATGGCAAAGCACAAAAACGAGCTTCAATATATTCTTACCTGCTTTTTGGCCCCATATCCAATCAAACTTGTGATGCGTGTCACGTCTCCTAAACCCGGGACAAAAATGGAAGAACGAGCACCGGTCGTTGCAGTTTTACCTTCGATCGTCTATCGCAAGATTCCAACCCTGGATCTCTATGCTACCACAAAACGTAAAACTAAAATGACAACTTCCTTTTACAACAAGACGCGAATCCAGGGTCTCTGCTCCACAAGCAAATGTTCCAACCACAGGGCTAAATCTTATTTGGAATGTAAAGTTTTTTGCTTTATCTTACCTACCTTACATTTCAAGAACAGGTGTTGAGCTGGTGCCGACATCGCTCCAAGAGCAGGATGTACTCTGCTTAGGCTCCTGGCTGAAAAGGGATAAGCAGAAAGGATGTGTCTCCAACACAGATGGATCCAAAAAAATAACACCGGGAGCAAACAGAATAGTCCTGGTTAAGCCCGGCCCCAAATCTGCAAAAGTCTCAAGCAATCCAGAAATAGAAGAAATGATGACTAAAAAACTCACCGAAAGAACTTCACGGTACAACAAAAAATACTTGGTCTAGGAAAAGACGAAACGACAGATTAAACTTTGAATCGATGTCCATGCACCTCTAGAACAAACTTCTTCTGTAAGTTCTGTTAGATGAATGCAGCTGTGGTCATAATGCTCTCAGCTTTCTAAAGTGCCTTACCCTCAGTTCACGAACAAAACTAGACCAATGACTAACTGCAAAAAGGAGAAACAATCCTATACACGACTCTATAAGCAGGCCGGACCAGGATTGATGCACAGAACAGATTATATCCTGTAGATATCGGGCCAGGGATCAGACTGCCAGGAATCAAAAGCAAGAGATGAAGCGCAGTCCCTAGAATCGGCCAACCAGGAAGAAACGGGAAACTAGAAATACCACGGGATTGGCCACAGAAGAATCATACCTAAATTGGCTAGAGAAGCGCCACAGAAAATGAAGCAAAAGAAACGGCCACTACAGAACCAACAAATCGAAAAAAAAACAACGGGCCACTGCCAAAGTAAAACTCTGATTACTTAGGCGAGGTAGCTTGGACGTGACTTTGAAAAAGGCAGAAGCAACCGAGGTCCAATAGAAGCGGGCAAATAAAGGAAACCTATCGAAACAGAGAAAAGGAAAGAGCAAGACCAGGACTAGAGCCAGGAAAAGGGGCGAAATGAAGGAAGCGAAAATAAAAAGGGGAAAGAAAACGGCAAGAGAGATCGATTCTAAAAGCACCAGAAAAACCAGACGCTCGCGTGCAGAACCAACAAAAAACGAAAACTCACCGATCCAGATGATTTGATTCATCGCCATCCTCAAATTGGTCGGAAGCCTAAACTTGTGAGAACCAAACGAGCACCGAGTACAACCACACCGATGGAAAAGAAGCAAACTATCGAGTGTAAAGCGACCAATCGGCAATAATTAAATTTGTACCTGGTGCAAACAAGTCCGTGGATGCAAGGCGCTAGAGAAAATCCTAGATGCCAGTCGCTTTGATGCAAAATCTAGGTAGAGTCCATGGATGCAAGTGGCTGGGGCAAAAGCTGAGTAGAACCAAAGCAACCACAATAGAAGAAGCTCAAGAGAACTCCGTACAACAACAGCATTCAGCTCAAAGGAAACGCCGATGAGGAATGCAGGAAGAGACCAGGCTTTTATGGGAGAAAATGCCAAAGAAAGCTTGCGCTATAGCAGGCTTGTGCCAAAGAAAGCTTGGATCCAAAAGCAGAGCTGGCGCCAAAACTGGCGTCCCCTTCCCTAGAATGATGGTTCTCTTCTATATAAGAAGAGAACCATTGCATTCTTCAAGTCTGAGATTTCGACAACTCATATTCTTGACTTGGTTCATTCTGACATTTGTGGCCCATTGCCACATTCACATGGCTGTGGCCGCTACTTTTTACTCTTTATTGATGATTTCTCAATATACACATGTTTGTATTCTCAAGAACAAGTCTGAGGTATTAACTAAGTTCAAGAAGTTTAAGAAAATTGTTGAAACACAAAGTGGCAGGCAATTGAAGAGATTGTGAAGTGACAATGGTGGTGAATATAAATCACATGCTTTTACCCAATTTTATGTTGAAGGTGTTCATCATGAGTTTACTATTCCTTATACACCTCAACAGAATGGAGTCTCTGAGTGCAAGAATCGTACTATCTTGAATGTTGCTTGTTGCATATTGATTCATGCGGGTCTTGAAAGTTCTTTTTGGGCAGAATCTGTGGCAACTGCTGTCTATCTTCAAAATAGATTGCTTTCTGTTGCTTTAGGTGATATGGCTCCATATCAGTTATGGACTGGCAATAAGCCAGATGTTGCACACTTGCGTATTTTTGGATGTTTGGCTTGAGTACACATCTCTATTCGTAAAAAGTTTAACCCGATGTCTAGAAGGTGTATTTTCTTGGGATATTCTTTTGACACTAGTGGCTATCGCTTTTGGGATATTGAGGCGCGAAGAGTCATCTTGGAAAGAGATGTTATTTTTTATGAGATACGAATGGCTCGTGAAACCTACAATCCCACATCTTCCACTGTCATATTGCGTGACTTTCATACTGAAGAGGATGATGCTCCTCTTGTCCTCCAAATGTTACTAGTGCATATAACCCTCCATTACCATCTCATACACTTCCACCTACTTCTACATCCGCTCACAACCCTTCATTACTCCCTCATGAACTTCCTTATATGTCCATCTTGATGAGCCCCGATGATGATAATGGTAGCATGGATGTGGTAACATTTGCACCTACCATTGTTCGTTCCTCACACCGTCATTGGCACCCTACTAAAAGGATCTTGATTATGCCGGATGTTATTACCTTGATGATTCTTATTCTTGTTTTACTATTGCAGATGATCCTACCACTTATGATGAGGCGGTTGCTTCTCCACGAGTGCAAATTGGAAAATTGCTATGGATCCCGAATATGATTCCTTAATCAATAACGGTAGTTCGGTTAACTACTGTAAGGGCTCTTTTAGTATTTGCAGCTGCCCATGACTTGGAAGTACATCATATGGATGGCAAGACGGCTTTTCTTAATGGTGATCTTCAAGAATAGAATAGAATAGAATAGTTTTTTTAACGTCCACGGAGACCAATAGGTCATGGGACCCATACAATGGGCTAGTACAATCATTACTACTAGGATTAAAAAACCCCTGCCTCGAAAGGATTTCAAGGGAAAAACCTTTGCAGTAATGATGATACTAGACAAGCAGAGATAATGACTACTGAGGGCTCAGTAATTGCAGACGTTTATCTAGAACCTCAAGTATGTATAATGCCAAGTCATGCACAGATGGTGCTCTGAGAAGTTGTGGAAGCGTGGAATGGAATGCTAAGGTCAAAAAATGATTCCGGACTATCTCAAAAGCAAGGCAACTCAGAAGAGTATGGCTTTCATCTTCAATAACCTGTAACTGGCAACAAGCACATAGTCTCGCTTCTCGCGGCAATTGCGGCCGCTCCCATCTACCTGTCTCAATCCGTAGCCTGTGGGACCCCGTGCGAATTGATGCAATAGCTACAAGCTTGTTCCTGGACAATGAAGCAAGCAAATAAGCTTGGGGCCCTGGTGCCAAGGTGGGATTTATGTGTGCATGATAATGACCAGTTTTCACTTGGGCCAAAGTAACTGCGTCCCATATCTTTTGAGAAAAACGACCATTGAGATATTGTTACAAAAGCTCGGGATCAGAACTGGCAAGCAGCAGGCAGTGCTCTGGTTGCACAGCCCAACGGGCAAACCATGTAGTGCAATGCTCTTTCCAACATCGTTTCAAACGCTGAGGAGATTCAGTCATGGCAAGTGCAAGAACAGGATACCTAACATCATCCATGTGGTGCACCTTGCAGAAATTTACATGGAGCATCCAGTTTGATATGTTGTTCAAGGGAAGGAGACTATGGTATGTCGGTTGCAAAAATCACTATATGGGCTTAAGCAGGCTTTACGAGCATGGTACTTGAAGATGAACAATTTCCTATCATCAGCAGGATATCTACCTAGTGCAGCAGATTTAAATCTTTATGTCAAGAGATGCAGTGGACGATTTGTTATTATAGCTCTATATGGTGCACTACAAGAGAATGGATGTTATGCGTCAGAATAATCGTCAGGCAGTCTTTGTTAAACAAAGAACTGAACAGACACCTGTGGGTGACGAATTGCCTGACGAATTTTATCTGACGATTGTGCGTCAGACTAAACGTTAGGTAAATCGTCAGGTTGTCTGACGATATAGCGTCAGATTTTTCGTCAATATATTGTCAGAGTTTGCATCATACTAATCGTCAGGCCAATCGTCAGCCTTTGCATCAACCAAATCGTCAGGTTTTTCGTCAGCATGTTCGTCAGCTTTTGCGTCAAAAAGATCGTCAAAGTTTTTGTCAGCAATTGCGTCAACAAATTCGTCAGGATTTTCGTCAACAACTTCGTCATTTCTTGTGTCAGCAAAATCGTCAGGATTTTGGTCAGTTTTTTTGTCAGGCTTTTCGTCACAAAAAAGGTCACAGTTTTCGTCATTAACATCGTCACTTGTTTAATAAATTGCTCATTTCAAAATTTTATGTTTCTTGCTATTAAAACGGGTGCTGGAGACAATATTTCTTGACTACTCTGAATCTATATGTATTAAGACTCATTTGAAGTCTTGATACGTTATGATCCCATTTGTGGAACACCTTCCAGTATCAGCATTAATTTATAATGCTACATTCAGCCCTATAATCCAAGATGTGATGTCAATAGTTTTTATTAGCTAAAGCACCTTAGCGATCATCAAGCTATAATGTTAACAATGCCATGCTATATTTTAAACATCATATTGAAACCATACTCATAATCAGAGTAAATGATAGAGCAACTGCATGCCACACAATCTGCTATGGCCTTATAGTTCCAGGCTGATATGACAATCATTACTTTTAGCAAATATATAAGACATGGTCTTTTCACAAGGCATTGTATGGGATGTAGAGATGGGTGTTGGGTTCAACATACGAGTTGACTGGACACTGCGACCACCAGAGGCAACATGATTGCGGAGATATCCCAGCTATGGAAATAGAGATTGCGGAGATATTATGCCAATTATAAGATCTATTTCCCACCAGTATATTTGATCTTCAGGTTTGACGTAACTATTTAAACAAATTTCATGTACCAATCATAAATGTTATTCTTAGGTACATTTGTTGGTGCATTTGCCGCAAGAAATATTGCTCGTGGGTCCAAACCCTTCAAGATGGATGTTCTTTTTAGAGAGATATATGAAAGTATTAAAAGGTTTTGTGCGCCAGATGGCAAGGCCTGAGGGATGTATGGCAGAAGGACATCTTATTGAGGAGACATTATTCTTCTTGACAGACGCCACCATGTCAATAGATCCAAATGCACCAAAGATTTGGAAGAAAGAGGCTCCTGATTGGTTAGAAGGTGAAGTCTTGCAGGGTCTAGGTAAACAAAGGAGGTTAAGTGATGAAATGTTTGAAGGTATCAACAAATTTATTGTGAACAATACAGATAGCCTTAAGAGGTGGGTGGAGTTGTATAAAATTGAGAAGACACAAAGAGATAGCAATAGGAAAGCATATGCTGCAAGAAACCGTCGAGGACATCATAGAAGAGCCATACAATACCCTCGCGAACTAATGCCTCTACCTGATTCTCCACCCCATTGGTGGTTGTCACAAAAGCTTAGAGAAGCTGAAGAAAATGGAGAAAAAATTCAAGAGGATGACCTCAATATTGCATTTGGTTCTGAAAAATCGGCAAGTTTCTATTTGTTGTTGTCAATATGTATTTTGTGTTTGCTAACCATCTCACATCACTTATATATGTAACCAATATGCAGGCTAGGTTTCATAATTCAATGTGGGCATATGGTGCACACTTTCGAATTGATGACATTGACAAGGCTCGCATCACTTTTGATTCTGGAATCATAGCCTCGTTTAATCAAAAGAGTCAAGCAAGTACTAGAGATGATAATCCTATTGATGGAGAACTTGAATATGTCGGGGTCATTACCGATATCATTGATGTGGATTTTCGATCATTTTGACAAACCGTACTAAAGGCCAAGTGGTTCAAACCTTTATATCATGGATGAAACCAAACAATGCGACCACATCCTTCTGGATTTTTTGAAGTTGACTCCACGCATGTCTTAGTCGACAGAAGTGAGCCATATGTGTATCCACATCAGGTTCAACAAGTTTTCTTTCATGTCAACCCTCAAAATAATGCGTGGTGGATTGTAATTCCCACGGAACCAATGTCACGTAGATATATTTGCAACACAAATGTCGAGAAAGAAGGGCAAGAGGAGCAAGAAGAAGAGGTAGAACATGAGCAAATGATGGAGTTTGTGGAGCCAATAAACATAGAAGAATACAAAGCTCAAGAGGGAACGAGCAATCAAGGATTGAGAGTCTCGATGCATATCGATGAAGATGACATCGAGGAGGAAGTTGAAGAGGGAACAAACAATCAAGAAGTAATATCATCGATGAATTTTGTTGAAGATTATATTGAGGAGGAGGAAGATATTGAGCTCCAAACTCCAAATAAACGACAAAGACTACTCTTACAACTAGATGATGATGAATGGGAGGACATTGAGCATGATTTTGTGGACGAGGGTTTAATGTCTGGTGAATAGAAACAAACTTTTATCTTATATTAAGTTCAATCTATTCCCCATATATAATGGTTTTCCTTTGATTAAAATAGTGCGTGATTTCCTATCTTTCCATTAAAGTTTTGTGCCTTTTTATCTTAAGAGCTTGAACTTTGCTAAATTGGATATGTAAGATCATCAAGAGTTTCAAAATTACTACCTTAGCATTCGATTATGATGGTTCTTGTGTATATCAAAAGCATTTACTAATTATAGTTGGTTGCTTAATTTGGTAGATGTAAATACTTTGATAATCCTTCAAATATTAAACCAATTAACTAATGCTTGCCCCATCACATTGTACACACATGGCAAACTCCATGTCTCTGGGACATTCAAAGTGGAAAAAAGAATCATAAAAGAACCCACAAGCAAGTATAGGAGGACTCGTACCTCTACCAAGTATGCAATACATGCCCAGGGTTTAAACCCTTGACCATCTAGCCTTGGGGTATACCCCTTAGCCATGTACTACAACAAGAAGGTTGTGCACCATGCTATAAAAATATAAGCAAACATAGCTAAGCAATACCACACACACGGGGGACTCGTACCGCCACCATGTACAATGTAAGGGATCAAACCCTTGACCAAATAACCTTTGGGCACTCCCCTCGGTACTATAACATGACCAAATAATCTTTGGGCACTCTCCTCGGCACCATAACGTAACCAAGAAGGCAATAAACCCTTGGGGGGATTCATACCTCCACCATGGGAATGAAGATACAGAATACAAAAAGATACAATTATTAAGCGCTCCCCCTACGTGCTAATAAACAACCCAAGGTAGACCATTCGCCCATGGGAAAACTCTTACACACCATGAGGAATAAGATACATACGATACAAGGATTCGACCCCTAGATCTCTAGGCCTTCAATAACATTAACTTTAGTACCCTTAACCATATATGCAAGGGGGTCTTTAAAAAAAAAAAAAAACCAAGGAAAAATTTCTTACCTTACAATTAACAAAGTGCAAGGGGATTCATACCTCCACCTTACACACATTACATGTAGAATTACCCTTGGATGGAAACCTAAGCAAGCTAGGAAAAATCACCTTGGGGGGACTGCCACCAAGGGACTAATACAAAATAAATGTTATAATCTCTCAATTTACAAATATATTACTAGGGATTGATCCCTAGCTCCCAAGGCCCTTGGCACTTATAATTTCCTTTATGACCATTAGGGCAAGGATAGTTTAATATCCAAAGGAAAATGGCTTAAGATAAAAGTGAAGACCATTGTGGAAATCTAACCACATGTGCGATTCCCGAGCATGAACATTATAGCTTAAGTGACGGCTCCTAGCCATTGATGTGGTAGTGTATCCTCTGAGTGCCATATTTACTATAAACTCTTGCCAGGGTATTAAAGAGTGGCTATTCATGACACACTGCCCCCTTCAGGCAAGTGGTCTCTGCAGCTTCCGGATTCTCGATGGCGCTCGGTTTGGACGTGGACATGGAGCCCACTTCCCCCACCGAAGGTTAGGGTGCTTCTATGGCAGGTGGTGCACCGCTGTATCAGGGTGAATGCCCTTGTGAGTCAGTTTAGGCCGGGTGTGAGCCCTCTCTGCCCTTGTTGTGGCCTTCATCGTGAGACTGTGGAGCATTGTCTGGTTTTATGCCCTCATTTGCAGGCTGCCTGGGATTGGGTTAGGGCTCTGTTTCAGGTGAGATTGACTAGTCAGCAGTTGCTGCTTCATGTGTATCCTGGTGCTTGGCCGCTCTTGCGGCAACAAGCCTTGCATCTGTGCGTGGCTTGGTTGGTGTGGCTGATTTGGAAGCGGCGGCGGTTGTGGATCTTTCAGGGGATTCAGCAGCCTGCAGCCTCTCTGATTCCTCGACTCAGGTACAAGCTATTTCAAAGCTTTCTGGTGTTCCCGGGATTAGTAGAGCGGAAGTTTGCCATTTGGCGGGACTTCTTGGGTGTTGTAAATGGTGATGGTCAGTTTGTACAGCAGTAGAGTTGCAGTTTTTCTGTGAGTTTGTTGTGGAGTGTCGAGGTATCGCTGTCTCTTTGGGGCAGTTCTCCTTCCTCCTCACTTGCTTTGTAACATTACCATTCTTTTAATATATTGATGACACAGTTCTTCAAAAAAAAAAAAAAGAGTGGCTAAAATTCGTCAAATGGCGATTTTTTAGACCTTTAGTCAAATTTTGTGGCTAAAATTAATAAAGATAATTTTTTAAAGAAAAAATGAATTTAGCCATTCCAAAAGGGGGGAAATTTTGGATGCCTAAAGTTTAGCCAGGATTGACTGCATCATGGTATGCTAAATCGCCTTCTTTGAAGCTGATTAAGTGCACCCTAATCAATTCAAATAGCCATGTTGAATCTATTCAGGTAATTTAGGAATCATCATAAGCTATATCAATCATGCTTTGATGGATATTGAATGTGAATCTATAAGTTGTTTAGGTCAAAGTTTATGAAGAATGTTATGCAGTGAGCATTTTAAGCTCCAACTAATAGTGTTTTATTCTTGCAATGGTTGACCTTAGAATAGAATAGAATAGAGTTTTTATCATCCACTGAGACCAATTGGCCTATGCACCAAGTTAGCCATTTGGATGCATTTGACCCCGACATAAATATGTGTGTTCCCTGAAAAGATGTTGTTTGCTCCTTATGAATTGTACTTTAAATCTTTGTTATTGTTTTGTAATGGAAGCATATTGAATTAGTTGTCATTCATGTGGTAATGAGTGCTCAAAATTTGAAGTTAAATAGTTGCACTTTAGCCACCAACCAAGAAAATTTTGCAAATATAAGAATTTCATATCATATAAATTTTACATTTTAGCCAAGTGGGAAGGTAACTAAAGGGTTTAAGTTTATCAAATTTCGTTTAATAAAAATCTATGAACTTTTATTTTTATTAGGTTTAGCCAACTTTAATTTGAATAGAAAAACATTTAGGACCCTTAAAATTTACCCTGAACCCTTGCCGCATTTACAGTAGGGTCTCGATCGGATTCGCATGGAGATAGTTCACGATTCATAGCTACATCAAATTTTGTGGTAACGGACTATATATTCATGACCAGCGCCATGGCTTAGCTCTAGATATGCCATCGCCATATTTATTCTTTGAAAATAGACATCTAGTGCTCTATAACAGAATGACATGCAAGGGCTCTAGACATGCATAATGCATGGGCATGCAAATGAAGATGAACCACCGAAGTTGATCACCATAGCACAGAGATTTTCGCAACATTCTGAAGTTGATCGCCATAGCACAAAGATTTTCGCAACATTTTTGCAAGCTATGGTGCATTGGAGCCTTGGTGATTGAGGCACAGAGACAATGGACCAATGCTAATCACATGTAATAGGAAAAACTTGAAGATAGCATTCCTACCTACATGGAAGATGATTTATCAGAATACTCTAGCCAGGGATGGAAATTTATAGGTTGTCCCCTTAGGAACTTAATCAAGCTTGGTCAAGTAATACATCATTAGATAGATCAAGGAGACAGCTTTCTAAAACACCAAATTTCATCTCAAACAGACTTTTGAATCAAAAGTTATGAGTAAAATTGTGTTAGTGCCTTTAGAATGACTTTCCTGACGATTTTTTTGACGTTTTGTATGACGTAAAGCCTGAATAATCCCTGACGAAATCCCTGACGCTATGCCTCACGATACGCCTGACGAAATCCCTGACGTTATCCCTGACGGAAACCTCTGACGCAAACGATGACGCATAAGATGACGCAAATCCTGACGCACATTTTCTGACGCTTATTCTGTCAAAATACCTGACGAATCATCTGACGTTTGTTCTTGACGAACAAACTGACGTAATTTCTGACGAAGGTTCGTCAGACAAAACGTCAGGTGGATTATCGTCAGTTTTATCGTCAGAGAAATCGTCAACCATAATGTTTTGAAAATGCCTGACAATTTATCTGACGCCTAACTGTCATTCTCTTGTAGTGACGTGTTGATACGATCTTAGCTGCTAGTGATATCAACTTTCTTAATCAAGTTAAGCGAGATCTTTCAATGGCCTTTGAGATGGTTGATCTTGGGGCGATCCGTTCATGCTTGGGAATTGAAGTGACTAGAGATAGAAGCAAAGGATGGTTGCAGTTGCGTCAAACCAAGTATATTGATGATATGGTTAAAAAGTTTGGTTTGGAACATGCCAAGAGTCAAATTACACCTTTGCCTATAAGCTCTCAGAAGTGTTCTTTGTCTACTTCAGATTCTCCTCTTTCAGATACTAAGAGAGTTCAAATGAAATCAGTTCCATACGCTAGTCTTGTTGGAGCCTTGATGTATTTGGCTCATGCTACTCGCCCTGACATAAGTTTTGCAGTTAATACATTGGGTCAATTCATGCAAGGTCCAGGCATCAAACATTAGCAAGCTACAAAGCGAGTTCTTCGTTATTTAAAAGGCACTAACACTTATGGACTTTTCTACAAAAAGCAAGATCAGCATATCTCTATTACTCTCTATGGCTATACTGATGCTGATTGAGCTGGAGATAATGACACTTTGAGATCTACTAGCGGGGCTTGTTTTTTCTTTGATAGGTATCTTGTTTCCTGGTTTAGTAAGAAGCAGCATTGTGTTGATGTGTCTTCAACTGAAGCTGAGCATGTTGCTGCCTCTTTAGCGAGTCAAGAACTTGTTTAGTTGTGAAGAATGTTGGGATGTTTTCAGCAAGTGCAATTGGAGCTGACACGGCTATTATGTGATAACCAGGGTACTACCAATTTGTCTCACGATGAAGTCTTACACTCTAAATCTAAGTACATTGAAGTTCATTATCATTATATGAAGCTGGAGGTAAAGAAAAGGACAATTGCCTTGGAGTATTGCCCGACTGACTCTATGGTTGCGGATATCTTTATAAAATCATTAGGGTTGAAGAAACATCTTCAATTTTCTATCTCTCTTGGAATTGTTGGAGAGGGAACATTTTGCTTGGCTAGTCGATTTATTACTACTAAGGTTTTCCCTCGAAAACCCAAAAGGGTGGGGGTTTTTCATCCTGGTAGTAATACTTCTACTAGACCAAGGTCGCGGGGAGGGGGAGTTTGCACCCTTGGTCCATTTACATTTTCGATGTGAGACCAAGATTGCGGGGGTGTTCGAGGCATTCTAGGCCTCACATCAATTATCTAGATATTATTTATTATTAGTATTTTTATCTTCTTATTATTAAATACTTTGCCTTTTAGGCAAGATATATGTATTACATGAAACGCATTAATGTTATCACCTTGTGTATGCAACTCCTCTTGTTATTTACTTGTTATTTATTTGTTTAATAAAGCTTAAAGATGTGGAGGATGATTTCGAAGGG
Source organism: Isoetes taiwanensis (assembly GCA_021234155.1). Lineage (NCBI taxonomy): Eukaryota > Viridiplantae > Streptophyta > Lycopodiopsida > Isoetales > Isoetaceae > Isoetes > Isoetes taiwanensis. The sequence continues at coordinate 16,624,431 of JAJEKV010000024.1, forward strand.
CATGCAGTTTATTTCCATTTTGCAAACAAAGAAATCGCCGGATTGAAGTCCGCTGCAAGAGATTGTATCCACAACAAAGCTTTGGACGACAGCAATGCAGGGGCGATCAGGTACATGAGATATTTTGGAAGGGGCTTTTTTATGGTGTAAATCCGGTGAGAATTGGGCAAAAACAGGGGCGCAGGTTTGGTTTTTTTTTTTTTTAATTATAAATATACTAATATATGCTCATTTGAGGATTGTTGTTTCTCAAAAGAGCCATGGATGGCTAACCTAGATAATACTTGGAAGGCCTGTTGGTATTCAAGATCTTATGCCTAGTGTTTACTTATATACATTGTGGCGGAATTTGGGAGTTCCATGGGGTTGGCAAAGATGACAATATGCCATTTTTTAAAAATAGGGCGAAATTTAGTGCAGCAAGTAAGTAAAAGATAGCATCAACTTTTATCATGTCCTAGGGCTTAACCAAAGAAGTCACACATGTACAACTTATGAACCTATTAATGGCATGATTCAAATGTGTACCACAGCTTGAAAATGCTTTACCTTCTCTTGAACTTCTTTTGTTTAAGGTTGTTGCCAAAGAAGGACGCAAGGAATTGCAGATATGTAGCTGCAATTTATTTGCACATATAGTGAGAATGAGAATGACATATAGTGCAAGGTATCCTTACGTTAGGCAAGATATAGCAATGTTAAGCAGACTAACAATGCATCAAATGGTACATCAAAATGTTGCTTGTCTATTCTAGTTTAAACTGTTATAAATAGATAGCAGTCATGCACAAAAGAGATTTGCTGTTATAAATAGATAGCAGTCATGCACAAAAGAGATTTGGATTTTCTACCTTAGCAAGGATGTGCATCTATCATGTCAATTGTATAGAAAGGCGTCACAAAGCATATAGGGTAAAGGTATGAAGCTTGAAAGATCTACTTTGACGAAGATGGTCTTGCCGAGCTTTAGCTACTGTCACTTTCTGGGTAACTTAAAGAAGATAAGGAACAGAAAATGCCCACCTCATGGTTTGGAGCAAGCAGAACTTGTACGCTTCCTGCTAACCCATATGCTCTGAAGATATCAGCTTGCAGCACACCTGATGAAGGATAAATCACGCAACAAACAATTAGTAGCTACTGATGCAAACGTTTCTTCAAGTAGACCACGTAGATTCTCTGGACTTAGATGAAGGATTTAGATGGACTGATGCACATGAAGGATTTAGATGGACTTACATGAAGGATTTACATGCACTGATACCATTGTGTAATAGATTCTCTGGACTTAGATGAACAATAGTAAGCAATAGCAACTCATCAAAGGAAATGCATTGTGCAAGTTTGTCTCTACAAATTGCACAAAAGAAGCTTGAATAAACAAAAAGCAGATTATATTAGTTAGCTCGCGAAAGGAATTTACTTGGATTGCGATAAATTGATAGCCATCCTTTTAGAAATTTTCAGCCTACTCTCTGCTGCACAACTTGTGGCTCGATCTGAGCCCATGCGATGGGTACTAAATTCTTGCAAATAATACCTCGTGTTGAAAAGATTTGATGTTTGGCAGCTGCATATGAACATGTAGATTGTCCACTACAAAAGAAACAAAAAAATGGCAGACAGACCTGACCAACAAATAAATACTTGTAGAACATTCAACAAAAGGGAATACCATATGAGATTCACTTTGGCATTCTAGAATTGAATCATAAATAAAGTGAAATTTAAGAATGAAGAAAGATGGGCAAAGCCACAGGAAGGATTTATACAATTTTCTCACCTTAGAGACTCTTGCTACACTGCTCCAATGCATCCATCCTTACATGCAAACATGCTTGATATAATCAAAGTGAAAAAGACGAACCTTTCAAGGAGATAATTGTTCTTCAACAGCTAAATAACATGCAACGTTCTACTCTATAAATGCAATAATGCCATAACAGGCACAGTCTGTCCATAGCATGAAGTTCCAAATTAGCTGCCTGTCCGATTTGCACTTTATAAAGAGGCAAAGTATTAGAGTAGGATGATCCCAACTTGGATCTAGGTGTCAATGCTTCGTAGATGCTTCAGCTTAATTAGAAGCTTGCTATTGGTTGGAAGTAATGGCAATGGAATTTTGGTAGTGACTGTCGTTTAACTTGGCACTAAATTTGTTGTCCTCTGTTATAAGGTACATATATACAAAATCACCAAATATGTCAGATTATATATGCACTACATGATACATGAAACCCAAAAGCGAGTTCACAAAGGACTTACACAATGTGAACTATTGAAGAAGCTCATTAGCTGCAATGAGACCTGCAAACTCCGTGGTGCACTAGACACTTCTTAAAGCAAAGGTGGTTCCAAATTGTTGTCCTTGCAAAATAAACAAATATGTTAAATATTATTGACACATGAGCAAGATCACAAAGCACTTACAATCTCAGTTCATTGAAGAAGCTTCATAGCTGCGATCAGAGATACAAACTTTGTGGTGGAATATCCTGGATGCTTCTTGAGAATGCAAGGCTGGCTCCAAGAGACGTCTTGTGGGGAAAAAAATGCCTTTCTGGAAATTTTGTCTTATGCGCCATGCAGACAATTAAACACATGCATATAGCTTGCTAACTGCCTCGTATAAACAGAGAATAAATCATGGTGAGCCTATTTGCAAATCATCACAATCAAGTCATCCCAATCAAGCATAGTATTTCTAATCTATATTTTTGGCCAAAGAAGATGGCAAAGAAGACAAAGAAGATGGCTGCTAAAGAACATACCTCCCATGCGACTCAAGACATGGTACATCGCTTCTTGTTTCACTCTGACCAAAATGCAGCTCACAAAGCTACTTCTCTTTTGCAAAAAGAATGCTTCAAGAACTTAAAATCAGAATATCATGCCTCCAAGTTCCTTCGTAGTTTGTTGTGCATGTTTGGTGCACAAAACCCAGTGGCAGAGAAGGAAAAACCCATCAGATCAAAAAGCTTAAAGATTAACAGCATACACATGCTGCTGTTTTCCATCCTACCGCTTTTGGTACTCTAGGTTAAATCTAGAACAGGAGAGCACGCTTATAACCCAAGGAGCCTCGAGAAATTCGTTTTTACAAAACAAATGAATGAAAACATACCATGAAGCTGCGAAAATGGACATCGTCTGAATGAAAATGTACCATAGAAGCAGAGAAAATGGACATCGTTTAAAAAAATATGAACCGGACCCTGGCCATACCATGCCAAATTCACGAAAGCAGTCATAGCGGTGGACTTTCATAAGAAAACCTACTATCCATGTCCTCCACACGGCCTCCATGCTGGAAACTAAGGACACGACCTTCCAGAAACTATCTATCTATGATATCTCGAACCTAGAAATCATGCAAAGTTTTTTTTCCCGATTTTTGGAAATTCAGAAATATTTTCCGGCGGCCAAAATATTAGGAAAACCAACCCAAGCAAAAATCCAAAAAGTTTTCGGAACCCCGGAAAAACCAAATTTAAACAATAGGATAGTTGCTATTACTAGTCAATATATAAAAACTAGTAATGATATTAAGGACTGAGACAATTGTGTAATATAGCTACAAAAACCTAGATTATAAAAAACTATTAACAAGCATAGGAATAACCTCTTTGCAAAAGCCACCATGGTTTTCGAACTAACAACAAAAACTTGATAGTATAAAAATTATGTTGAAAACATATATGATAACGACAACTAGTATCTGAGAGCATCCAAAATTATAATATTGAAAACACATATGTAAAAAGCATCTGAAGAATTAATGATGATTATAAGAAACCATTTTAAGATCTAGAATGCGTATAGTTAAATGTGGTATGAACTAGCAATGGTTTTGCAAAGTCAACATATGCTTAAAACACATCTTTCAAACTTATGATGATTTCAAAAAACCATTGTACTATGTAGAATTTGTGTAATTAAACATGATATGAACTAGCAATGATTTTACAAAATCAATGTATGCTTAGAAACCATCTTACAAACTTGTGATAATTTATATAAACTAGTTTAAATTTTAGAATTAGTACAAAAAGTATGATATGAACTACTAATAATTTGCAAAATCATCAAAGACACATGGTTTTTATTGACATTATGAATTGTTGTATAAAAAAACCATATACATACTGGTTTTCATGTTGATTTTTAATGCAAGTTCATTTTTGGGGGTCTTGTGTCTCTAGCCGTCCCAATCCGCTTCAGACTGTCACCCGCCTGCTTCTGTTCGATGCTCACCTCTCACTCTGATTTCCGTTCAATCTCATCTGTGATGTACGACGCTGAAAAACGCCGCCTAACCGCCGCCTAGAATAAAGCAGTCTGGGTTTCTTCCTGGGACACGACCTTCTTGTGGGCTCCACAATAGGCCAGATAGGAAGTATACAATGCTCTTGGTCACCAGATAGAAAGAATTGTAACAAAAAATACACGCAACCATCAAACTGAAAAACTACCCTAGGATCACGTCCATGTACTATGGTCAAGGTTCTCAACCTCTTCTTCATCCCTGCAAAATGAGATGCTCCTCAGCCTTTTAGTTCTTCCAGTACTAGAGGGCGTGGCCCTCTTCCCAACTATTGTAGGTACTATGGGAAGGTAGTAGCACACTTGTAGAGTGCAATCAAAATTATTCCTCAAGATCTTGAAGAACATAGCCGAAGGAATACCTAGAAGAATAAGATAGGCAAGTCGCGATTGTATGCGAACGCCTAAAGATCTGCCTTCTTCTCCTACTAGCAGTACTATCGAGGCTTACTTGCTCTTCCAGAAAGTATGTTTCTTATTTTTTTTAATTCATCATGTGCATATGGCTAGCAATATGTAAATAGTTATTTGGGTACCACATAACCCCCATTAGCCATTTTGCTTCCATTCTTTTTAATTGTCGAAGAAGAAAATCGTGGCAAATAATAACATTACACCTTAAATGAAATTCATCCTTTCTCCTCTTCTCATCTTATCTTATCTTATCTTCTTGATATTCTTTGTATTTAGACTTTTGTCTTTGCCTTTACATTGACGACCTGGTCATTTGCAATGGGCTGGCACAGTGGCCGTCCTCCAGCCGCTTCACTTGTAGACAGGAGAACCAGGGGGGCGGCACCAGTGTGGTGGATTACGTGCTAGCAGACGAGCAATGCCTACACTTGATCACTCGCTTTAGTGTCGGGACAGGTGGCCGGGACGAGGAAGTAGACTCCGACCATCAGCCCCTGTTCTTGCAGATAGATTGGCAGGCCAACCGAGCACCCATTGCCCCAACACCCCATGTACCACGGTTGCGTCTGGACTATGATCATGCGGCGGTCTATGCGAGGATGCTTGAGCATGAGCTGCCGGGAGTGCTTTGCAACTCCCCACACTTCAACAACAGACGGCCCGGTGAACCAGCTCGCCGAGGGTAGGGGACAGGATGCTTTGGGAGAGGCCGCTCGGCGATCCACGGGGGCTGCAATCACCTTCCCTCGCAATCACCGGTTCGATGGCAGATGTCGGAGCTGAAACGATGGCTCCGCCAAGTCTTTGGACCCACCATTAAGCCCAGGGCCGTCCGGCCAATACCGCTCCTTCCTCAAGACCAAGAAAGCCGGTACCTTGCGAGCACCGAAGAATGATGTTTGGTCTTCTAGACCGCCACCCTAGGGCCTTCGGAGAAAGGTCTTGAGTAAGCCCGCACATCCCACCGGAAATATTACCCCCGAACAATGGGTTAGATACTTGCGGCGGTGTATGACCCAATGGGAAGTCGGGCACCAAGATACCTCCATGACATGCCTAGCACCGTCATTGCGAAGGGATGTCATAATGGGCACACAACGCTAACGGGAAGGCAACAGATTTGGATGGTATCGCGGTGAGCTTCTCAAGTGGGCGGGCCCCCAATGGTGCCGTTTCTCCAAAGACCTCTTCAACGGGGCATTGCAAGAAGGCTTCCCCCGCGACTGGACTACCAAGAGTTGTGCCCATATACAAAGCGGGGGACCCCCACGTACCCAAACCAATTATCGTTACCATTATGGTCGGTTACGTCTTTGCCAAGTTGCTTGCCGGGATTCTTGGCGATTGACACTTTGGGCGGAGGATGGAGAAGTCTTGGACTCTCACGCCTTGAGGCTTCCGCCCCGGCATCCTACTATTGACCATATCTTCACTCTGCGAACACTCATAGAGGATAGCCGAATCGGCCTTGAGAATTTGTATCTTGTTGCTTTGTGGATTTCGCAAAGGCTTTTGACAAAGTGCCTCGGGATAAGTTGTGGGATAGATTGAGACAGCTAGGGACCCCGTCAACTTGCGGAATGCTATATACGAGACTATACGAGGCTTGCTCCGGTCATCTCACACCGTCGGGGAGCCCGTTGTTAGTAGTATTGGGTGCGCCGAGGCTGCCCTCTATCCCCGACGGCTCTTAAACGTACATTGACCCGCTAGAAGAATGGCTAGCGAAAGCGGGGGGGCTTCGGTTGATGCACCACATAATCCGAAGCTCATATATCGCGATGATGTTGACTGCTTTCACGCATATACCCCGGAAGGACATGCAATGCCACGGATGCTTTGGACACTTTCGCCAATTCACCGACATGAGAGTTAACTTGGCCAAGACAAGGGTGCTTCTTGGTCCCATCATCCCCGCACCCACGCCTTCCCTCATTCACTTACCGGGGGCGGGTAGTGGAGGTGGCTCGATCTTATAAGTATTTGGGCATTGAGTTTTCTACTACCACACACCGGGATGCATCCATCGTTACGTCACTTCAGTCGGAAAGCCCTCAGTATGCAATGCAAAACAAACAATCCAAGGCGAGCCAGATGCATGGGGTCACCGAGGCACACTTGTTCGGGGCCTTGGTTGAACCGGGTCCTCCTCTATGGGGCGAGAAGTGTGGGGGCCGGTGATATCCCTCACCACTTGGAACGATCTAGAGCAGTCTGAAAGGCCTTCTTGGCCCGCACCGGGAGTGAAATCCACGGTCCCATATCGGATCTTGCTCGGGAGGCAGGCTTCCTTCCATTCTGAGAGGGCTGCTACTGAACGTCACATTATTTACTTCGAGGAAGGTGGTGGCTATGGATGAAGCCCGACTGCCCAACCTTGCTTTGGCGGTGGCGATGGGCCCGCAAACAACTCAAAGCCTCTTTGGAAAGACAAGCAAGCCAGTGGTTCTCACTATGGAATGTGCAGGCACACGATGTGGACCCGGTGCATACACCGAAGAAACGCTGCCTTGAAGCGTGCTTGGATGCTTGCTTCATGGCCAAGCTTTGGGATCTGCAGAGGCCTGTCACATGTCAAGGTGGCAAATTATCGACAAAGCGGGTTAATCCCATGCTCACGAGGGGCCCACACCACTACCTCCCACCCATCTACCCATGAAAAGCGGGGTGATTGCTTCCATTCGCGCAGTGCACACCACCTCCGCATTGAGACAGGAAGATGGATTCGGGCCGCGTGAGGGGCGAGTCCGTCAATCCGCCAACAGCGAGCCATTGAGGATGAAAGTCACGCCCTCGGGCCCGTCCGGCGTCTGAGCATATCCGGGGCTCGGTATGCTCGGTTAGTTGTGCCCCATCGGGCCCTGCATGAGCTCTTGAGCACGGCCTCTGTAGGCTTGTTGGGATCGTACCTCGAGGAGGTAATGGATACAGCGGACTTCGATTATGCCCCCGTCCGGCATTAACCTCCAAATTGTACTTGTGATTATGTATATAAGCTGTGCGGTATGTCGGCATCCTTATTGCTACTAAGGTTTTCCCAGAAAACCCTTGGGGAGGGGTTTTAATCACGGTAGTAATACGCCTGCTGCTCTCTCTTTGTACTTGGGTCCCATAGGCCAGTTGGTCTCCGTGGACGATAAAATTATATTCTATTCTATTCTATTGACTAAGCACAACATGGAAATGGGGTCGCAAATTCCATGTGATCTTCAACCCTGTGCTGACACCTGTCACATCCCTACAATCCGGAATGGAAAGAGGCAAGCACATTCCGTGCATATCAAATTTAACAGGCTACTGCCGGTTGTCCAGACAGTAACAGAGCAAACAGAGCAAAAACTAAAATCGTCAACTATGGGATTTGAACCCACAAATCCGAAAACAGTGTAGGAAAACTAAATCAGTGTAGAAGAACGTTAGGAAAATGCTCTAACTCGTGAAAACTCTGCAACAGAGTTACGGTGATGGCCCTCAGGGCTTAAAATAGCATGTAGATGCCGGATTTGTTGCCAAGATCAGCCTAAAGCAGGCCAAGAGGACCGATTTGCTCTATAAAAGCATCATGGACCTGCATGCAAGAAATAACCAAATCAGTAGAAGAACATTAGGAAAATGCGGTAAACCAAGAAAGATCTGCAACAAATACTGTGATGACCCTCAAATGGGGCTTAAAACAACATATACCTACCGGATTTGCTGCCAAGATCAGCCTAAAGCAGGTCCAAGATCAGCTTAAAGCAGGTCCAGAGAGCCGATTTGCTCTATAAAAGCATCATGGAGCGATAATATAGCACGGCTACCTGCATGCAAGAAATAATAGCACAAGACGAGCCGGGAAGCATATCCTAAGCTTCTGCCTGGAAGAAATCGGCCTCAAAACATCCTTACCTTGGAAAAAACCGCTATTTGCCATGCAAACTCTGAATACCTGTAACAGAAATCAAAGAAAGGTGAAAAATAAGGCAAGCGCCATAGAAACACTGAAAAACTGAAGAATAGGGCGCATCCGGTCTTGGAAAATCTGAGGCAAATACCAAATCGTTGAGCGCCATAGCCACTGAGCTGAGCGCCATCAAGCGCCACCGCCATCGCCGAACTGCCATCAAGTGCTACTGCCATCGCCATCAAGCGCCACTGCCATCGCCAAAGCTCCGCTGAAAAAAACGGGGGGCAAATTTGCTCCCCATTTCCATGTTGTGCCGGCATGGCCACCGGTCCCACATTCCGGTGTGGCCGGTGACCCGCTCCCGGCTCCGTCGGTCGCGGGACCCCACCGGTCCACACCGGAATGTGGTCCCGGTGGCCATGCCGCCATACATCATGCATACTATTGGTATGGAACACTGACATTTATTGAAATAATCTAAGCAAAACAACCATAGTTTTTACAAAAAGAAATAAATAGTCATCTTCTTTAGAGGTCACCAAATTAGTTGCTAACGATTATATTTGAATAGGACCATGCAAGTGATGGATATTATCATTTAGTATTCTCATGTTGCACATGAAGTCCATTTGCTACATTTAGTATTCCTTTCAAAATATGGAAGAACTAAATTGATAAGGCTGAAAGGAAGATTGCAACTTAAACGAAATTTACATTGTTTTCGATGGAAATCATGATCTAATCATGTCCAAGCTCTTCTGTTGTTTGAGACACACAAAAATTTTGCACCAAATTAAGAAAAGACTTTCTATCCCTCATTAAATTGCATATCCTAAAAGGTCAACAAGGGAAGAAAGGCCTACCAATACCAATTTACCCTAATTTTATGGTCATAAGGCTTCCTAATTGAAATAACAGTTTTAGATGTACCAAACAAAAGAGTGATATAGTTTTTCTTTCCCCAATTTTGAAATTAGGATTGTATCTTTTCATTAACTTGAAAGATACAATCCGTAATATTTAATAAGGAGAAATTTTAGGGAGGAGAAAATTACATGAAGAATTTTTTGGCGGCCACCAGGTGACCCGTGGCACTGCCCTCTAGATCAGCTCACTGCTGCAAAAAAAAATTCAAATGAATTTTTTTGTTCCCAAAATTCTCCAACGGAAAAAAAATGGGCTTGAACTTTTCCGCAGGTTTTCTTATTCCGATAGTTTTCTTATTCCGGTACATTTCTGACACCTCTGCATTGGCGGTGCCACTTAGCAAGGGACAGGTGATGAGGTGGAGATCAGGTGCGAATTAGGTGGAGATTTTTCTTTGAAAGAAACTTTTGTTTGGGGGCAAAATTTCTAGATTTCAAGGCCCCTTTTATTCTCTTCTTTAACAAAGTTTTATGAGGAGCTTGGTTCGGGAAACTTTTTAAGTATAAAAGTCAAATTTCCTGCTGGATCTAGCCCATGATCCATTTCTGCTTCATCTGTACCAACAAAACCTCTGTTTCGGCTTCATTTGTCCCACAACAAAGACCTCTATTTGTTTTTATCTGACCCAAGGCCTCTGTTTTCGTTTGAACTGTAATAAAAGACCTCTGTTTCGGCTTGCATGAAACGACTTCCTAGCTATTGATTGAAAGCGGCTCTTAGGAAGAAACAGTAAAAGCATATGGGCAACAAATATGAGTTGAAGCTCCGAATAAAAGGGACATATGAAGCCCAAGCAGAGGTGCAGACGAATCAAAACGACGAACTTGAGGTGCAGATAAAGCCGAAAGAGATATGCAATCAAAAACAAAACAGAGGCGTTCAAAACAGAGGTTCCCAAACCACTTGTCGGCAGGGATCTTCTTAAGCGAGGGGATCTACTAGAACCTTTGATCAAACAAGGGGATCGATTTCTGGATATAGTAGCAATAGAGGCTACAACATGACATGTTATCAGAGTTAAGTCATTTTTTTCGTGGAAACATTTTAAAACAATGCCAGCTAGCTAAATCTAGACCTTATTATGATGTAGCTAAATTAGTTCAAAATTCATTTTAAAAGTTTCTATGGTTTAGCTAAACAATACAAAATTTCATTCTCTTACTTTCTAGCGTTTGGCTAAAGAGATCGAAGGTTGCTGCGAGCGCGAGACAATGTGATCTTCCGCTGCCCAAAATACAACAACCTCAGGACACGATTCTCCCATTTGAATTGGTGCTCAACCTTACCTGTTTTCTTTGGTTGTCCTTCAACAATTCGTGGAGTGTGTGCATTTGTGAAGGAAAGCATAGACACGTGAGAGACTATCTAAAAAGACAATTTCACTGTGATATGCAAACATGTAATTTTGTCCCATGGCCTGCTTAGGCCCCCGCGGACGTTAATACCAATTATCTTATCTTATCTTAAAATTATTAATTTTTTCCATTTCCTTTAGCCAATATTTTTTGAAATTGTGCTAAAAAATCGTCAAATAGCTAAGTTTAGCCCTTAAATTATTTCAGATTGTGATTGCGTATAGTTTTTTGAAACTGTAGTGATTTTTGTTGGCAGAAGGGAGAAATTTTGACATCCATCGTCGGGGATATGGATTTCATCTTCCTTATGAAAACTTAGGAACTTGATGTGCATAGGCTAGATCTGCCAAGCTAATAACACTATTCGTTGTTCAATGAGTCCACAGGCAAGCAGGGACATGAGGATATAGCCTGCTACTATTGAACATCGTTAGCAACGTTAGTCTCCCTACACAAGATGGAATGCACGAGGCAAATTTATAAAAATGTCAAAACCCACTGCCTCGTCCATTGGAAATTCAACACCTCAGATCACCAAAAACGGCCGACCCATCCGATTACGCCCAGCATGCCTCTGCAGCGGCATACCATTCGAAAACCGGATTCGAGAGAAGACACCAACAATTTCTTGGCCGGAATCTTGACCTTGGCACTGAATGGATTCTCCAAGGCTGTAGAGTTTCCGGCATCAATGTTTCCAAATTCAGGGACGGAAATCTTTCGGCCTTTGAGCTTAGATTTAGCAGCGGGGGTATTGGCTCCAAGAGTGGTGGATTTTGCAGTAAGCCAAGGGATAGGCTGAGGCTGATAAGAATAACCCATTTTTCTAGAATCTAATGCATCTCCGGCCTTCACTTTAACCAAATCCCCATGCTCGTCAAAGAACTCGAAAGCGGCATTAAGAAAATCCTCATATCCTCTAAGGCTATGTATCGAAAAATAGCTCTAAAGTGAAAAATAACCCTAACTAAAGAAATAAAGGAATAAAAATAAAAGGGGGTAAACCATTGTGGATATGGAATTTAGACAATAAAAATGCGGAGTGCACTCTAGATATACTGATTAGTATGCCTTGCGCAATACGCCCATGAAATCATATGAAAACCATGCCAAAAAGCGTATAAAATCACAAAAAAAATCCCCTGTTATTTTGCTACATATTCTAAACGAGGTGCACCCCGGACTACCATAGTCGCCGGATCTGTCGATCCTACGGCCCAGACTGTATGTTGAAGCCTCTGGACACCTCTCGTTTCGATTATGCTCATTTATGATTGGGGACGCCTATGATTTTAAGATGTCAAATACGAGTTTGCCTAAGGTTTTGATAGTATATCGAGCCTCTATACGGTTTCGCTTATTAGAATATGAAATACGAGGATTCGAGCCTCTACCAAAATAACTCAATGTCCTAATAAGACTACTTTAACCAATCTAACCAGTGAGCTAATGTGACTATTTTTTATCTTAAATCCATGTTTTTTTTAATAGTAACCCATTGAATTGTTTTAGGGATATGGTCTATGGTTTCAAGAATTATATCTATATCAAATCCCCCTGGAACCCCCTGTTATTTTGCTACATATTTGAATGCAAGTGTAGATATAAATTTAATAGTATGTTTCTTATTTTTTTAAATTTATCATGTGCATATGGCTGGCAATATGTAAATAGTTATTTGGGTACCACATAACCCCCATTAGCCATCTTGCTTCCATTCTTTTTAATCGTCGAAGAAGAAAATCGTGGCAAATAATAACATTACACCTTAAATGAAATCCATCCTTTCTCCTCTTCTTGATATTCTTTGTGTTTAGACTTTTGTCTTTGCCTTTACATTGGCTAAGCACATCATGCATACTATTGGTATGGAACAGTGACATTTATTGATATAATCTAAGCAAAACAACCATAATTTTTACAAGAGAACAAAGAAATAAATAGTCGTCGATTCTTTAGAGGTCACCAAATTAGCTAACGATTATATTTGAATAGGACCATGCAAGTGATGGATATTATCATTTAGTATTCTCATGTTGCACATGAAGTCCATTTGCTACATTTAGTAATCCTTTCAAAATGTGGAAGAACTAAATTGATAAGGCAGAAAGGAAGATTGCAACTTAAACGAAATTTACATTATTTTTGATGGAAATCATGATCTAATCATGTCGAAGCTCTGCTGTTGTTTGAGACACACAAGAAGTTTGCACCAAAAACTTCTTTAAGAAAAGATTTTCAATCCCTCGTTAAATTGCATATCCTAAAAGGTCAACAAGGGAAGAAAGGCCTTACCAATACCAATTTACCCTAATTATATGGTCATAAGGCTTTCTAATTGAACAGTTTTAGATGTACCAAACAAAAGAGTGATATAGTTTTTTCTTTCCCCAATTTTGAAATTAGAATTGTATCCTTTCATTAACTTGAAAGATACAATCCGTAATATTTAATAAGGAGAACTTTTGGGGAGGAGAAAATTACATAGAATAATTTTTTGGCGGCCATCAGGTGACCCGATGGCGCTGTCCTCTAGGTCAGCTCGCTGCTGCAAAAAAGAATTCAAGTGAATTTTTTTGTTCCCAAAATTCTCCAACGAAAAAAAATGGGCTTGAAACTTTTCTGCAGGTTTTCTTATTCTGATAGTTTTCTAATTCCGGCACATTTCTGACACCTCTTCATTGGCGGTGCCACTTAGCAAGGGACAGGTGATGAGGTGGAGATCAGGTGCGAATTAGGTGGAGATTTTTCTTTGAAAGAAACTGTTATTTTGGGTAGAAGCATGAAAGGGTGGGCAAAAAAAGTGCCCGTATTTTACATTTACAAATTCAAAATGTAAGGAAATCTTTCCCCCCCAGAAATTATTATTCTTGGAATGAATCATTAATAGGGCAAATAATTTTGAACTCTCCTCCCGCGCTCTGTTCAACCTTCCTCCCGCTCGAACCTCCATAGCCGAAAGCTTGACATCCATATTCGAACCTCCATAGCCAAGATCAGGACCTCCATAGCCAAAAGCTTGCATTTTCAGAGAGCTGAAGCACCAGGGAAGAGATCATGACGAAGCAGCTTGGAACAAAGACATCTCCAAGGAAATCTCCTTGCAACAAACCTGTAAAGCCCATGCCAAGGTCTCCCACTAGAATTGCCGCCCGAAAACTCAAGAGTGGGTCTTCTTCAGATCGGGAGGTCTTGCCGCCCGAGTTTGACAAGGTAAGCATCAGGCAGCTTAGGAGCAACAATTTTGATAGCATGTTTCGTGGGGCTAGTGCAAATAGTGCGGGATGTTTGGGGTTCCAAAGCCCCCGGCCGTTAGGGGTTATCAAGAGTGCAGGATTAAGCCTGGTTGGATGGCAGATTTTTTTTCTGTGTATGAGCACGTTTTTTGTAGGAGGGACATTGCAAATCATCACATTCCATTGTATTTTGCCCGAGCATATGCACTTCATTACAAAGGAGTAAGCATTGATTGAGATGAGGTGAAAGCAAGTGCAAGTCTTCATTCAAAAGGCTCTCAAAAAGAATCCGACCTGACAGAATTAGCTACAGTAAAGTCTTCCAATGTTAAAGCTATTAAATGTATGCCTCAGGTAGAATTGGGGCAGCAGTTGGAAATGATGAAAAGGTGGAGGGAAACAAGAGCATTAGATTCTGCCTCCATGCTTGATGAAATACAGACTTTAAAAGAGAAAAGGAAAACAATGGAAATTGAATTGTTGAAGCATGAGAGTGATAAGAGCTTCTTGACAAGACTTGTGCGTAGTAAAGATGCAAAAATATGTGAGCAGCTTCAAAGATTATGGCAGTTTTAAAAGCAAGCGAGAAGCCAACTGATGTGCAAATGGCTTTGGCATCCCATTTAGAGGAGGAGAAATCAAGTTATATTGCTGACTTAGATGCTCTAATGATTCCCATTGATTGTTTAAAGGCTGATTTGCAAGAATTAGAAGCTGCCATTGAAAAAATCAGCAAGGATTTGGAAGTTAATTCCAACTGTGAGAATAGAATAAAGGAGATGACTAAGCATTTGGAAAGATCAGACCCGATAGGCCTGCAGCCCGCTCCCATACTCGCAGCAAGACGGAGCGCTTCATTCTCACATATAAGCAATACTTGCAGCAGCTGCAATGATTGCCTTGACTCGACCATGGTAATATCTCCACTTTGTGGTCATACATATTGTCTATTTTGTCTTGTATTCAGGGTTTCAATGACGAATATATGTGTACATGATTGTTCATGGTCCGAGGACCTGCGACACTGCTTAGGAATCCCTTCCGAAGGTACATCTATTTCTATTTTGATTACATAATTAGTTTGAGTGTACTTAGATGTAGTTAGTTTCCATCATGTACATAACTGTATTAACATTTGATTTGGCGTGGTTTTGTCTTTACTGTAAAGAGGAAATGTATTTGCTTCTGTACTTTACATTTACATGTGCCATGAAGTGCTTTTTCGGAATTCCTTTACAGGGTGTATTAATAGGGTGTATTGCATTGACTGTATTTTGCATTTACATGTGATCAGAAATGCATATGAATTTGGTATTTGACTTTCCTTTACATTCAATGTTGAATGATGTATTTGATAGGGTGTATTGATAAAATATTTTGTTCTGAAATGCATTTGAATTTAGTATTTGGTTTTCCTTTACATTGTGATAGCTATGTACACTAATGTACTTCTATTTTGTCGTTACATTATCGTGAGAAAGTTTGCCCTCGTAGTAAAACCTACTTGCATGTAATTAACATTTGTTCTGCTTTTGATTTGCATCTCGATTGTTTTTCTTCAGATTTTGCTTCTATCTACTCTACATCTCCCTTGATTCTCAATCAAGTGTTTACATTTCTTATTGACACCCAATTGTGTCAATGCAGACATGGGTAGTATCAAGAAAGGAAGAAGTAAAACTGCAGGTAAACTAAACAATTCATGTTTCGTGCACTATGCTTAAGTTCTGAATATAGCAAAATTTCATGTTGTAGGTGAAAAGAAGAATGTTATTGGGAAGGGGTTGCATTTACCATTCTCAGACATCCCAATTGCTGAACCTGGCACAAAAGATGCTGCTGCTATCGATGTTGGAAGCCCATCCACATCTACATCACCTTTGAGAATTGCAACAACTCATAAGCAATCAGTGCAGGATTTGGAGACAGAGGGGTATGTGGAAGGTAGGATGATTACATTCTGATTACATTAAGATTGCATCTGTTGTAGTTAGAGTTCACTAATGTTCAATATTTTGCAGCAGAGTTTGTTTTCCAAAAAGAGATCCCACCGCTGAAGCCGAAATGCTATTATTGAGCAACTAGGCAAAGCCCGTAAAGTAATTCTGCTCCTTTTTTCGTGGTTTCTATTTTTTTTTTTTGTATTTTGAAACTTACGTTGACGTGTTTACGATAAAATTACCAAGATGTTGGTGACGACATTGAAAAAAAAATCCTCCGCTCATTGTTGAAGTTCAAGTTGAGGAAAAGGCTTGTTCTTTGGCGGTGCACGTGTTTCCTTTTTGTCTTGCTTTCAAAACATTAGAATGAAGCACTTTCTTGTCTTTAGAGACTTGCGACGATTCAAAGGAGCTAGATGATATTGAAGAAGCCTTGGAGATTGCAGCCAAGGCAACGACTAAATTTATGGTCAAAGCTGATGCCAAAACAGCTGGAAAAAAAGAGAGTGCAAACCGTAGAAAGCAGAGACATCCGGCGCAAAACGGTAATTGCTAGCTTACATTGACTTACTTATACTTCAAGAGCTTATTATATTTTACTCGCTTTTGCAGGTCTAAACCACTCGGAAACAGAGATTGAAGGTATCAATTTATGCTTTATTGTCATGGATCAATTGTTAATATGACACTAACATTGACTTACTTATAATTCAAGAGCTTATTATATTTTACTCGCTTTTGCGTGGTCTAAACCATCGGAAACAGAGATTGGAAGGTATCAATTTATGCTTTATTGTCATGGATCAATTGTTAATATGACACTAACATCTTGGATCCGAGAAACGTAAATGATGACAAGGATAAACTTATGGAATTCACGCCATTCACGCCATTCAAGAACCGTCCCTCACGGCTGAAATGAAAGTGGTTGCATCCGACATAGCAATTTTATGTGCAACTAACTCTAAAATGAGTAGCCGCTTAGTGGATCTTTATGGCGGTAATAACCCGGTTGTAACCGAAATGTATTTGTTGCTATTCCTTGTCTCTAATGTTAATCTTAATCTAATCCGTGTGCTTGTATGAGACATTGCCTTTTCGAAAGTGGAAGAGCAAAATCTTTTTTATCCCGCTTACAACTATATAAGGTTTAGAGAAGCTACCAAAGAAGAAGTTTAAAGGGTGAATCACCAAGGATCACCGAATGTCATTGAAATAGTGAAATCGGGGATGAAGGGGATTGTGGTAGCTAAATGCCATCATATCCTTGCACCTATCCTTGAGAATGACCATTTTGTGCTGGCTGTTTTACGCTCGCACCATCTGATTCCAAGATCCTACCTGCACCAGGAATTCACGTCTTGAATCCTCTTACAGGTTATGCGACGAACGAGAAAGCAATCAAAGGGTATGTAATACTTTTAGTTGTTGCTTTGCTTTTCTTCGCTAATTCGGTCTGCTAAATTTCGTGATATGTAGGCTGCACACACAAATGTTAACCACATCGATCGGGTCAAGTATCTAGAGGCGCCGATTTCATGAAGAGAAATAATGTTAATCGAATTCAGCAAGTAGAGGTGCCACAAAGAGCCCGATTTAACATCATGTGGGTTGTATGTGATGGGATTTATGCACAAATATGTTGAAGCTCTTGTCTCTGGTAGAGATATGGAAGTAAGTTGTATGCCTTCCCTTGTATGTACTGCATCTCATGTTCTTTTAAATATTTCTAACCTTATTTATGGATGTCACAGATTACATCTAAATGGTTCTCTCATGAATACATACATCACGACGACAATTTCTAATAGATGCTTTGGTCATGCATTGTGATGCCAATCCGAAAGAACGATGTCGGCCAAAATAGCCCTCCGATTTAAATGATCATGAGTCTGAGTATCTGATTTTGCAAGATGAACTATGTAACAGGCTTATATATATATATATATATATATATATCTTTTGTTCACATTTGTGTTCACATTTCCTATCATAAGGAATGTGTAAATGACACTATGCTGAATAGTATACTACTGATAGTATACTTTATGACTATGTAAGTTTTTTTTTTTTGAAGAAAAAAGATTTCTGATTTAAAGAAGCCTTGTACCCTTTTTGGTCAATCAAAACAGTTACTTGATTGTTTCGACTGATATATTTTGTGACCTTGTACCACACCACATCCCTCCACCACACTTCACCACCACCACCACACTCCACCACACCACATCACACCACAATCCACAACACCACACCACCACCACCACCACAACACCACACCCCACCACCACCACTCCACCACACCACATCATACCACCACACACCACTACACACACACACCACCACCCCCCCACCACCACCCCCCACCACCACACACACACCACACCACCACCCCCACCACCACACTCCACCACCGCTCCACACTCCACCATTTGGTGTATGGTGTATGGTGTGTGGCGAATGGTGTGGTGTGTGGTGGGGAGTGTGGTGAATGGTGTGGTGTGTGGTGGGATATGCTCGTTCTGGTGAATATGATAGTTGGTGTATGGTCTATGGTGTATGGTGTGTGGTGTGGTGTGTGTGGTGTGGTGTGGTGGTGGTGGTGGGGTGTGTGGTGAATGGTGTGGTGTGTGGTGGGATGTGCTCGCTCGTGAATATGATAGTTGGTGTATGGTCTATAATGTATGGTGTGTGGTGAATGGTGTGGTGTGTGGTGGGGTGTGTGGTGAATGGTGTGGTGTGTGGTGGGATGTGCTCGCTCGTGAATATGATAGTGTGGGGCATGGTATGGTGCATGGTTTGGTGTGGTATACACACCCTAACAGCTTTAGTGTTCATTTCATGCGGATGGTATTGTTCAAGAGGTTTCTGGACCAACATCCAGAAATTTTTGGCAGATGCTTCAGATGCTTCAAGATGCATTTAAAGAAAAATACTCTGAACATATTTTCCTATTGGCTGCTGGTTACCATATTTTGTTAGTGTGCGATCATAAATTCGCACCTTGAAATTCCTTGTTGGCTTTAATGTTTGTTTTGGTATACTATTTCAAGAATTGTACTTTGCATTTTATAGTTAATGACAAAACTCGTCATTAACTTGAGTTGCACCAAAACTTGAGTTGCAAACTAAGTACCAAACATGTTTCTTATATCTATACGTAAAAGGATAGAAATAGTTCAGCTTAACTAAAAGAACAAAGGAAAAACCGAGAGAACAAGTTAAAAGCAAAAAAAATAGTCACAACAAATTTGAGAGAAGAGGAGTTACATCATTAATGAAAAAGCTTTACAAAAAAATGGAGTCACAAGGACTATTGCAAAACAAGTTTTGTATTTAATTAAAAGTTTTACAAAGAATAGTCACAAGGACTATTACCAAAAAAATTGAAACCGTGGGATTACAAAAACAAGGCTTGATCTTCGTGCCATCTTCACTCTATATGAAGGTCGCCCCTCCATGGCATACATCTTCATTTCGAGGAGTCGCCTCGCCGAGGTAAGCCTCATGCACCCACTTTCGATCACGCCGCAACGGCGGCAGCTGATGATCCATGATGAGCTTCTCCACCTCCGGTGGAGTGAACCATGCTGATCAGAATCCGGGTGGCCTCCTGAGAAAGACACCTGATTCTCCGGAGGAAGACACGGATCCTCCGGAGGAAGAGGAGGACCGTGGCTGGGCGGGGGAGGAGCAGCACAATGGCCGGATAGTGTTCCCCTGGAGTGTGGTCTTGAACTTGGCCATGGCGGAAGTGAAGGAGATGGACGGAATGGGGAAGGAGTGAAGGAGATGGCGGAATAGACGATGGGGACGGAATGGAAGGAATGAAACCGGCAGGGCAGAATTTTGGGAATAAAAGGATGTTTGCATGCATACGATTTTGTTTTGGGAATTAGGCGTAAGAGGAAAGGGATGTATCCATGCATACGATTTCACACCTCTGAGCCGATCCACCCACCTCAATATTTTTGCAAATGTAAAATGTATAGGTTGAACCATATTATGAGACCAATTGCTTGGTATGCGCTTAGCACAACCCTAACACAAAGTTAGCAAT
The DNA here is from genome assembly GCA_021234155.1 of Isoetes taiwanensis. Classification (NCBI taxonomy): domain Eukaryota; kingdom Viridiplantae; phylum Streptophyta; class Lycopodiopsida; order Isoetales; family Isoetaceae; genus Isoetes; species Isoetes taiwanensis. The sequence continues at coordinate 16,644,572 of JAJEKV010000024.1, forward strand.
ATCCCACATGCATATATCACAAAAATCGCGGCGCATATATAAATAAGGTTTTGTCGCTTCATTGATAAGTGTGGATAGAGATTAGATGTTGAAAAGTTATGGCTCACCGGCTTGTAATCTTCGATTCTGAGCCGAGGTCATAACTTGTCCAAGATGTAATCCTAGTCCACCCTTTTTTTTAGTAATGGGCTCAAATATCCCACATGCATTCAATGTTCCACATGTTACCAAATCAACAATTGCCAAATCAACAAATGCCAAATGAATGGATTATGTTAAGGCATTATGCATATTGTGTTTGGTAAAAAGCGTGAGTCAACAATATAGAGATAACAAGGAATATTCCTTATTACCTTGAAAGGAATATTCCTTATTGCATTGAAAGGAATATTCCTTAGCTTAGTTATCGTGAATATTCCTTATTACCTTCAAAGGAATATTCTTTAGTTTGTTTAAGCACCCATAGTTACAAGGAATATTCCTATTACCTTTGAAAGGAATATTCCTTTTGCATTGAAAGGAATATTCCTTAGTGCTAGTTATCAAGAATATTCCTTATTACCTTCAAAGGAATATTCTTTAGTTTGTTTAAGTGCACCCATAGTTACAAGGAATATTCCTTATTACATTGAAAGGAATATTCCTCATTGAGTATAGCCCTTTCATTTGAGCTAGGCTTGTGGGATATATGCCAAAGATCAACCATTGGCCAATTGGGTCGAAAAAAAGAGGACAAATGGGAAAGATTTTGAGAAAAGGATGTTGAACAAATCATTGGCACAAATCATTGGTTAAGGAACAAATCATTGGCATGGTAATGAGCCATATCGTAAAAGCAGGGGAGAAGGGAATAGACAGGATAAAAATTCCTTTTTACCCGTGGTGACCGGTTGATTCCGATGGCGGGAGGAGATCGAACGACTAGATCACAATCCATATCCCCAATTCAAATGCAAACTCACCGGGCGCACCCGATTTCTTGAGGAGATCAATGCCGAACGGGAAACCAATTGAACAAAATCAAACGAGAGGCAGTCCACGAAGTTCGGGAGGTACTCCTATTCTTAAACATGCTTTTGTTCCTAATCTAACAATTGCTTATGATGTTCTACACGATGCAATGGAGGAGACTTAACAATGTTGGAAGCATGGATCGAGCTATGGGAGTAGCAAAATTTAAGGGGTATGAGGAATCCCAATTATCTAAAAGCGTAACTAGAGAGAGTATTCTCATTCAACTTAAACAAGAAGTTGTGCATGCAAAAGCAATCAACAAAGTGCTTTGAAGGGCTGAGGTTTGGAGATTCAATAGCCTCAAACCATACTTTACCAATCTCTATCACAAATGGCAAATGTTTGAGAAGCACATGTCTTGCTTCATTAGACTTCACCAACTTCCAAACAAATTGCCTTGGACACTCTTCTCACAATTTTCGAACAGGGACCATTGCTGAACTCACACCGCAGACCTTCGGATGAATCTTGAGTCTTGAATCTTGAATCTTGAGACCTTCACGCTAAAGGTGTTTTTTGACAACTTACACTAAGTATAACAGTCTTGGAACTATATAAACAATATATTAATGTTTGTGTTTTAATCTGTTCACATTCTCGATTACATTCGGGTTTGCAAGTCCATGCCTTAGTGCATAGAAAAGTTACTTCAACAACAGGTTAACGTATTACAGAGATTCTACAATCTCTGGCAAATTTCCCAGCAACATTTCATGCCAATAGTTAGTCAGTTCATATGCATAAGATGTACCTTTAATCTTATGTTTGACTGGCTCCAATGGAAATCTCACCCCACCATCGACTCGATGGACAAGAACTTTCTTTCCTTGAATAAGCCTGTACTTTTGATGGCAACCAGGAATCAATTCAAAGTAGTTACCAGCTATAACTTCATTACCACAATAAAATTCATTTCCATAGTCATCCTTGGTGTCTTCTTCGAGGGCATGTTTCACTTCTGTGCACTGGATGAGATAATAAGGGACCCTTTCATAATTGTCTGGGGATGTGAATGATGCAAAATAATCTCCAACCTGCACTGTCTCATCCACATTGTCCACGTCATTTGCCCACAAGTCCTCTGCCTCGTCCCATCTTCTTCAACATTGTCCCCGCTTTGTAGGCTCTAGTTTTCTCAACTCCCACCGCCACAATGATCAAGATTCTCACAAGCGGTGGCCAATCAAAATTGATGCATGCCTTACAAAAACATGAAAGAGATCTACACATTAACTTTGTTGGATCATTTGGATCTATGGATGATACGCAATGAAGAGATTGCACCCCTTTCACTGGGAGCACATCAAATCTTTGGGAACGGTCAATGTCAGACACCTTCCAAAATACCCTTTCCACATCGAAATTTTCTCTTCAAGAACCTCACATGCGCTTTACGCATTTTTTATCACTTTCCCATCCTTTTTTCTTTGTTACTTTCCGAGCCATAGTTTGGCTATGGCTCCTTCTCCGTCATGTGTGCCCTTCCCATGTCCCGAAAGCCAAAGAAATTCCAAAGCATTCGATCTTATGCTCTTGATGATACCTAGTTACATGATAGAAAGCTCTTCTCGACTTGAATTGGGCTGCACACCCGTCGGACCAAACTAAGTGGTATTTCATATGACCAAAGAACATTTTTTTTCAGCCAATTGAGGTGCATCTTGAATGCTTTTTGTACAAAGTGAGTATCATGTGTTTTGTCATCTCAAATAAAGAAGTGCACACATTTCCTCATTTTACCCCTCGTACCTTGAACATCGTGATGTGGACCAATATGCTGATTTGTTCATTGTACCAATGTTGTGCTTGAATCTCGTTGAATGGCTTCAAAGTATAATTCTCAGAAAATCAACAATTGATAATACGGTATCATCAATGAAGACTCTTCATGGATTCCTTGAATTGTTTGCTCTGCCAATGTGCCACAAAGTTATGATATACAAACTTCGACATATGATCAAACATGTTATCCAATATATTACTGGAGCTGCTTTTCTTGTCAATTAGCTTTAGTCTTCGTGAAGTTCCTTTCTTCGAGGGCTCATTAACGTAACCATAGACTTGCCAATCAAGCGTTTGATCAATCTGCTCCTTGTATTCTCTTGGACACAACTCAATTAATTGTTTCCCACAATTTCCACAATATGATTTGATACATTGTAGCTTATGCCACTCGTTGCTCACTTTGCTTTCTGTCACATGTACCATAGCCCTCAAAATGTGCTAACATTATCAAATGTCTTGTTCTTGGCTTGACATATTCCAGCATGAGCTTCAGATGCTCACACACCACAATTGCACGAACAATTTTCATGGAGTCTTGACCTCATCAAATTAAATGCCTGCTTGTACAGATCTGATTGCTCATGTTCCACGCAACAACATGTGTTTCTTTCCTTTAGCTTTCTAATGCAAGAAGGTTTTAAGTATTCAAATTGCCTAAGCCCAATCCAAACCTCTGATATCTTGATCCACAAAATTCGAATAATTAAGCCCCAGAAAATTACAAAGGAAATAAAATTAGTCACCTCATTACATTACATTACATACAAATCTTTTACATATTCAAGACCCTAAACTCCCACACACATACATGTACATTCTCGACATGAATTTTATTTCATTTACTATGAAGTCACATAATTTTTTTACAATTAATACATCTCCACAATAATTTCTTCTTAGTTCTTTGCCTACATCTACAATACATCCGTAATATACATGTAAACAAATATACATCAAGAATATACATGTAAACAAATATACATGTGTAATGTTGCCATGAAATAATTTGACATTTCCATGTAGAACAACTAGGGCGATCAGATCTACATTACATTCAAAAAGTAAAGAAATATGTTACAAACTTTACATCAAGTGTTACAAAATAAAAGACATCTTTATTCTGCCAAAAGTAAATAAATCTACAAACTTTACATCAAGTGTTACAAAATAAAAACATCTTTATTCTGAAAAACAAGATGCAATTACACTAAATTACGATTATTATGCACATGTAATGTCAATATATTGAATTGGTTGTGTCCTCTTCTTCATGACATCTCTAATTTTTGGTGAAACCTTTGAGTTATCTAACCAAAACCGAGCAACCATATCCTTCATAGCCCCGATCTATCGTATTTGTTCTTGGATTTCACCCTGCTAATGCCCACATATTTGTTCCACCTAGTGACATTCTTTTTCCTTCTCTCCACCGCTAGTTTCATATTTCTAGGATGTATTTTTCAAGAACTTAGTCGCTAGTGAAGTCTTCGTAATTCTCCTTCCTCTCCAACCACCATAGATAGTACTGTAATGCTTTATGCGGCAAGTCCTGTCATTGCTATTTGCATTTTGACGCCTTGGAGGCCATCCTTTAAATTCTTTACCAGATCTGTTTTCCACGATAGCCTCTTGAGGCCTTCCAATGACTGCTCAAATAGGAATTGCAATCTTTTGTCTTGCAATAATCTTCTTGCAAATATACTTTCTTTGCTTTTGGAGTCAAATTAGATACCTCATTCATTATGAGATTTACGAGAGCATTCACCTTTCTTCTAATTGGCTTTGTCACGTATCCCACCCCTACAAACCCTCTCATTTGATTTTCTTTGCACCGCTTGTATTTGCTTTTTTCCGAAACTTCATCAACGGAGGATTGAAATCTGAACCGATGCCGACCTCGAAGTGCTTGCATGAGAGTCCAATCCTTCTTCCATAGTTTCTTCTTCAACTGGGTGCTTTAAGACATCGATCCATTCTGCGAAAGGGGATATAACATCCTCGCACAAAAATCGATTATTAACCGCATTTGTATTACTGCTTGAAGGGATTTGTATTACTGCTTGAAGGAAAGGGATTTCAATTTCTTCAAGATACATTTGTTTCTTGAAATGCATTCGATTTAGGAGCAGCTATAATCGATTCGGGCCAAGTTTTCGTTGAGGTAGAATCCGGAGCCATGTTTGATCGATTGAGGAAAGTTCAAAATGTGCGCCAAAGTTTTTTTTTTTTTTCGCAGGCAAGATATTTAGATTTTATTGATAGAGAAGCTAGTACAAGATTTCGGGAGGATTTGGTATAATTATGGAGAATATTGTGTTAAGATACATGCATGTAAGCCATATTTGAGCCACATCAAGGATCAGTGACGTGGCATAGTTAGTTAGGATAGAGACGTTAGAATCAGCTTTGTTCTATAAGTATATGTACTCTACATTCATAATATGAAGTTAGCCGTTCTTTCTTGCTTGCTCTATTGCTCTCTTTCGTTGATTCTTGCTGCCTTTATCCGATTCTTAACATGGTATCAAAGCCCAAGGGGCGTAAGGATCGGATCGAGTGCATAGGAGTTGATAGCGGTCCATTCGAGGAGGCCCAAGATCGGGGCTAATTCAGCTGCAAAACCCGAGTCGGCGTAATTTAGGCTCCATATTTTTTGGCGCTGAGGCCAAAATCTGTGAGGAGAAGGCCAATCGTGGCCTTTGAGGTCCATTGGTTGGGCGTGTGATTGTTTATTGAGGCAAAATCATTTGCCCAATATAGGTTCAAAGACCTTTTTCTCAGGCGTTTTTCTTGGCGGTCTAAATTTAGGCGGGAGGCTTCCTTTTTGTCGACAAAGCTCCTCCATTAGTTATTTCTTGGTGGAGATCGGCGCATATTTCTTGGTGAAGATGGAGGCCGGAAGCTTCCTCATAATCGAATTCCATCCTTACAAAGAGAAAATTATGCGACATGGAAAATCTATTTCAAGGAGCACTTGGGTTCAATGGTGCGGATGATGTTTTAGACCCAAGTTTCAATTGTTAAAAATGAAGCAAAACAAAGAAGATCAGCACAAAAGCATTGGGAATGCTCAAGATGAGTCTTGATCCCGCTGTTGGGAATCACATTACGAGGGTTGAAAACTTTCAACGCAAAGATGGGATCAACTTAAATCGGTCTATGAAAATACCAATGATGCCAAGATTTGTTACCTAAAGGATGTCATGCATGATAACAAGCTTTTCGATTGCAAAGGCATGCATGACTATCTTGGCAAGATCATGCGGACTTCGAGTGGCTTTGGCTGACATGGGTGTGCATTTGGAAGACAAAGACGTTATCCAAATCCTTACTTCGTGGGCTTCCATCGACTTTTGATCATGTAGTCACAGCTATTGAGTTAAGGGATACACCAATCAAATTAGATCGGTTATCCTCCATTTTATTACAGCAAGATATCAAACCGCAACATCAAAGCAAAGAAAGTGGGTGACATTACCTTCTACCATCGGGTTCAAAAGAAAGATCCTAAAGTTAAAAGAGGTGATTGTTTACGTGGAGTGGAGGGGGGCATTGGCTCAAAGATTGTCCCCATCGCACCGCTCTAAAATGTGGTGGCAAGGGTCACTTTGGTTCAAAGAATGCTCCAAGATTGAAGAAGCACCTCTTACTGAAATGTCCAAGCTCTCTCTTACTTCTGAACGAAATTTGGTTGCAATTGAAGTTCAAGACTCTTCTCATCAGGAGAATGAAGAGGAGGAGGACGAATATATGTACTAGAAGCTAGGATCTTACATTAGTAAACATTCCGTTTAAGGGAGGATGTTTTACAGCAGTAGTTTTCTTTTACTATGCAAATATGGCTTAAGAGAGGCTGTTAAGATACATGCATGTAAGTCATATTTGAGCCACATCAAGGATCAGTGACGTGGCATAGTTAGTTAGGATAGAGACGTTAGAATCAGCTTTGTTCTATAAGTACATGTACTCTACATTCATAATATGAAGTTAGCCGTTCTTTCTTGCTTGCTCTATTGCTCTCTTTCGTTGATTCTTGCTGCCTTTATCCGATTCTTAACATATTGTACGTCAACCGCCTTTATTAATGATAGGCAACTCCATGTAAAATTCAAAATGTACATTACAAACACTTTAACCCAGTTCAAATTTTTACATCAATATACAAAAAAAATTCAATCACCCTTTCATGCTTCTACCCTATTTGGGGGCAAAATTTCCAGATTTCAAGGCCCCTTTTATTCTCTTCTCCAACAAAGTTTTATGAGGAGGTGAACCTCCTCCTTGAGGAGATTATTCAAAATAATCCTCGAGGCCAGGAGTCCGAGAGGGTTATTTGGCGTGATCCCCAAGAGGAGGAGGTTGACCTCCCTTAACCACTTGTCCGAACAGGTTCGGGCTTTGTTTAGAAATGTTTCGAGTTACAAGTAAGGAATTGATCCATTTCTGCTTCACCTGTACCAACAAAACCTCTATTTCGGCTTCATTTGTCCCACAACAAAGACCTCTGTTTGTTTTTATCTGCCCAAGGCCTCTGTTTCCGTTTGAACTGTAATAAAAGACCTCTGTTTCGGCTTGCATGAAACGACTTCCTAGCTATTGATTGAAAGAGGCTTCTTAGGAAGAAACAGTAAAAGCATATGGGCAACGAATCTGAGTTGAAGATCCGAATAAGAGGTACATATGAAGCCCAAGTAGACGTGCAGACGAATCAAAATGACGAACTTGAGGTGCAGATAAAGCCGAAAGAGATATGCAATCAAAACCAAACAGAGGCGTTCAAAACAGAGGTTCCCAAACCACTTGTCGGCAGGGATCTGCTTAAGCGAGGGGATCTACTAGAATCTTTGATCAAACAAGGGGATTGATTTCTGGAGCTTTCGGATATAGTAGCAATAGAGGCTACAACATGAATCGCTGTCACAAGAGGGAGGTTGCACTTAGTATGAGCTGCAGACAAAACAAAAGCGCCCAAACAGAGTCGTCACAAAATGGAATCTCCCACGATTATGGCATATTCGGGAGATTATCGTAATAATCACTAGAACATTCTTTTTACAACGGTTGGATTCAAATAACCTGCAAGGACAAGTGGTTAAGGGATCATAAATAGACCTTCAAAGCCTGATGATTAAGCAGTGAACCCCCTTTCATCTTATTCTTGATGTTGTTTATCCTTGTAATTTCATCTTTTGTCTTTATTGTTACATTGATTAATCACATGAACCATTTCTACACATGTTGAATTGGTCATTGGACTCAATCAAGAAGAAGATGCACCCTTTTCTTGTGATGTTTGCACTAGCATTTTCATCCTTTATCGTTACCTTAAATTTTTTTAACATGTTGAATTATTTTGAGCCACCAACGCATGTGTGGCCGTTGAAAGCAAAGAATGAGATAAACGATTCCGAAAAGGAAACTAAGCCTACCTGTTTTGTTCTTTGCATGAATACAATGAATACTGATCGATAAATGTTGCCGTTACGAACCTAAAAAGACCTGTTTACTGTTTACTATGATGTCAGTTAAATATTGTCAATTATTATATGAAATTAAGTTACCCATTCGGTGCAGTCAAGTCTCTGTAGGGTACGTAACACACCAATTATGATTTGTCTCTTACATCTTATCTGGCTTATTTGGTAGCAATGTATGTAGCACTATAGTGGCAGTACTAGTGGCAGTACTTCATTGAGCATCGTGGGAAAAATTATTTAATATAAGAAGCACTTTTATGCTAACTTATGCTATGGTGACGGTGATACTTAGTAGGTATAATGAAAGTAGATATATTAAAGCAGTATAAGGATGATATGTTATCAGAGTTAATGATATTCAACATCAAAACCCTTGATAGTGATCTTCTCCCCGCCATTTCTGGGAACTAAGGTGACATCAAAGCTTTCCCCATCTTTGATTCCCAAATCCTCAAGAACTTCTCCAGTGGTGTTCGTAGCCATATCCTCTTCCCCTTTCTTCATATGTGGAATCTCCCACGATTATGGCATATTCGGGAGATTATCGTAATAATCACTAGAACGTTGGATTCAAATAACCTGCAAGGACAAGTGGTTAAGGGATCATAAATAGACCTTCAAAGCTTGATGATTAAGCAGTGAACCCCCTTTCATCTTATTCTTGATGTTGTTTGTACTTGTAATTTCATCTTTTGTCTTTATTGTTACATTGATTAATCACATGAACCATTTCTACACATGTTGAATTGGTCATTGGTCTCAATCAAGAAGAAGATGCACCCTTTTTTTGTGATGTTTGCACTAGCATTTTCATCCTTTATCGTTACCTTAAATTTTTTTATATCCAAAGAGGTATACAAGCAAAACATATTTTAGCATTGTGCACATGGCTAGCAATATGTACTGCGGTTCTTGGTGCTTCAATCTTGCTTTGAATCTTGAAATGCCCATCGCTGGAGCGTCATAATGGCCATTGCTAGACTTCATTATGCCCGTTGAGCCCTTCAAACAAGCTTGCACAAAAAAAAAGTAAGGTGTTGAAGACGTGCCAAAATTTCACATTTTTGTACACCACTATTAAAAATAAATCCTTGATTGTTTCGAGTCACCATATTAGCCGCTAACAATTATGTCTGAATATGATCGTGCAAGTGATGGATATTATCATTTAGTATTCTCATGTTGCACATGGTCCACTTGCTACATTTAGTGTTCTTTTCAAAATGTGAAAGAACCAAATTGATAAGGCAGAAAGGAAGATTGTATCTTAAATGGAATTTACATTGTTTTTGATCATGTCCAAGCTCTGTTGTTGTTTGAGACACACAAGAATTTTGCACCAAAAACTTCTTTAAGAAAAGACTTTCAATCTCTCATTAAATTGCACATTCTAAAAGGTCAACAAGGGAAGAAAGGCATACCAATACCAATTTGCATAGACATCCTAATTATATGGTCATAAGGCTTCCGCTAATTGAAATAACAGTTTTAGATGTACCAAACAAGAGAGTGATATAGTTTTTTCTTTCTCCTAATTTTGAAAATAGGATTGTATCTTTTCATCTTATCTTATCTTATTAACTTGAAAGATACAATCCGTAATATTTAAGAAGAATAGAATAGAATAGAGTTTTTATCGTCCACGGAGACCAATTGGCCTATCGGATCCAAACAGGAGGCGCAACATGCGTATTACTGTCTAGGTTAACTCCCCTCCCCCTTTCCCCCTCCTCTTACCCTCCCCGAAGGGTTGTTTGGGGGAAAAACCGTGACAGGAATAGGTTTGCTATCAAACTATACAAACAAGGTGCTGTGCACAGAGGGTTGCCCTCCAGTTTCTTGAGGGTGAAGTGGCCTAAATCAAATCGTGAAGTCATGTTTTCACGATCTATATTTAAATTAAAGTAGACCCCTGGCATGTTCTTCATCTACAAGCCCGTCCACAATTGCCCCTCGATCGAATTGTGTATTCGTATAGCAGGATAGTTGTTGGGTTTGCAATGTAACTAAGTCGTTGAGTGTGCTAAAAATGTTTGTATGTGTTTTATGTCTTCCAGCCACAATGTTAGCACTTTCCAGTACTCACAATATTTTAAGCTATAAGTTTTCATTTATAGCACCATTAAATGAGTCGTACCACGTGGATGTATTAGGTATGGAAATAAACCTCTGACATGGAGCATTTCTATATAGTGTTTGTATCTCATATAAAATACAAATTTATTTAACTACTATTATGATTGTGGAACTACGTATCTTCACTTGGGTATTTGGATAAATTCCATACATGTTTGGATTGGAACTAAATTATTAGGGCCGCAAATGGCATATAGCAGATTGTGCCAACTCAACTACATCGCTAATGGGTGAACCTAATTGGCCAGTTGTGGGAGCAACAAATGAATGCATATCAAAGTTATCAATTGCATGCAAGTTTGGTCTTGGGTGTTCCAATTCGTGGCTATCAATCTTAGAAGATATAATGGCATTCTGGTTTGATCACCAGGTATTTAATGGCACGGCTTATTTGAAGAATAGTGTGTTTCCAATCTTCATGGATAGCCTACATTGCTAACTTCTTTTCTTTGCCTCTGAGATTGATTAATTTTGGAGTTCTTTTGTCCTGTCCCACTATGGCATGGAGATGCACTATTTTGTAAATATAACTCAAGTTGTGGTCCTACAATCTCGTATCATATATTTGGATGACACACGGTTGTGCAGCTATGACACATGGTTGTGCAGTTGTAGCACTACATCAAACACCAAATTCTGTTTTCCAGACATCTTGAAATACATGTAAAGCATTCTGTTCATCATGGCCCTTCTCTCCAAAATCTTAGAACAGAATGGCTTTAGGAGACATATGCCAAATGCTTAAACCTTGGCTCACAATCGAGCCAGAAGATAACTTGGTTCATCTTCCAACTGCTTACAGATTTTGCAACTGAAAGACATAGTTGGAGATTTCTTAGCACTTTAAAATGCTGAACTAGTAGAGCTTTTTGAACACGAATACCACTTGTATAATTGTGAACTTGAGAGACGAAAAAGTTGCACAAATAAAAAACTAATAGATCAGGACTTACAAAAGTATATTTATTATCCTTGTTGTACCTTGCTCATTGAGTCAAATTTCATATCAACCAACATGCAAATATGGATTTGACCAAGAAGGAAATCCAATATTAGGGACCAAACCAATTGGGTGTGAACATTAATATGTCACATGTGTCTAGGACATGTGGATTCAGTTGTGCAAGTCATCACTACATTAAAATGTACAAATATACAACGCCATCGATCCATAATGGCAAGTCTAAAACGGCAAAAGTACAAAATGGGCAAAAGTACAAAATGATATCATTCTACTAAACAATGCTCTTGTTTCACTCCAAAACCACATACAGAAAACGGAAACAAAAACAAAAACATGGCAAGTCAAATCTTGAAAACGGAAACTGAAAATAGCAAACAAAACAGCAAAGTACAAAAGAACACAGAATGATTTCATATTACTGAATAATGCCCTTGTTTTACTCCAAAACCACATAAAAATAGAGTACGAACTCATAATAAGAACAATTGAAGCTAACATAGCCATTTTAGAAAAATAGGCTAGACTTACGAAAGTTTAGGTTGCGAGATCTGTTTTGCCTTTGCTCAAAGTCGGTAAACATGAAGCCTACAACATTGTGGATTGGGACAACTCATGAAATGCAGTCTTTTGGCTCTGGATTCTGTCCTTTTAAGTAAAAGCTCTTGATTTTGTTTTTAGGAAGAAATCCATCTCAAATGCGCAGCCCCAACAGACCCTGACTCAAAATTTTAATATACAACTTATAATCCCACATTCCACTTACATAGTCTTCCATTGGATTTCTTTAAATATTTCCCAACATTACTTGGGTAAAATGCCATAAATATACTTGACAAGCCTTTGATGACTAGTCTGCATTATTTTGTTACAGGATCAATTCCAAAAACAAGAATAACAATTATGCCAACATAACCAGGGCCATGTCACTTACTATGCTGGTAAACTGGCATCCCCCATGCAAATTTTGCGGATGCTCTGAACACGCTTGAAACCATCTTGTGCCTAAAAAGGTGGATCTAATCAGTATCCAAACCACAGCCAAGGAATAAATATACCATAAGAACTAACCTGTTTCTGATATCGTTTAACCAAGACAGTGGAAGCACCACTACTTTCAGCCCTTTCTGAATACATCTCACCTAGACAGAAGTAGAAGTTTGCAATCTCCAATGATGGACCAAGGAGTACTTGCTCCATACAGTTTAATATGCGCCGACATACACGAATTCCTTCCTTTGCATCTCCCAATGCTCGGCAACAGTTCATCAAAGGTGTAAATCAAATAGCAGCACATGTAAGGGATGCTGGAAAATTCCACATGAGAAGAATCAGACCACTGGGCCCTAGTTAAGCAACTAGCACTATACTATGTATGCAGAATCATTACTAACGTCTCTCTCCTAAATGAGTGCTTTGGAGTTCCAAATACAACTCAATGTTTGTACCAGCTTTCCTGTAAAGTTGACAATGTAATTCTCCAAGAGGATCCGAGCGTCCTTGAAGTGTCTTTCACCATATACAGTTACTGCTCTGACCAACTGCTGTTCTGCCTCAGACACTATCTCCCATGGTATGATAGACAAATCTCTACCTCTTTTCGAAAGATCCGATAAATTTTTACATGAATCGCATTCCCAAAATAATGATTCTTCGCCCTCAGCAAAATTATTATGCAGTGAAGAACTTCTTACAATTACCCCACCGCAGCCTTTCACATTACAAACACATCCCTGCAATGCACCCAGCATAAATTACTGTAAATAATACAGGATCAAGGGAAGAAGCAATAGGAACCTCAAGGAATCGATCAACAGATTGAGAAAAGGGCTCCAAACAACGCTCACAAGAGCAGTCAAAATATTTCGTTGCAGCAAGCTGCCTCTTCCGTGTTCCTCTTGGTTCATACAAATTGATATACGAAACACATGCTGCACAAGTGATGCTTTAAATTACAGCAATAAGAACTGATTACAAGACATGGAGCAGGCAAATAAGAGCATACTTTAATACGAGCAAACTAAACTTTCACCTCTGTATCTTGTGGGATATCATAAGTAGCTCGAACATACATGGTACTACCTTCAGATGCAAAACAGCAATTTGGTCTGTCACAGTGCTGTGGTTTCTCATTCAATCACACTAAACAATAATGCATAATCCCGAAATCTGTAAGCTTCTCAGTCATAATAGTAAATAGCATCCTAAGTCATAATAGTATCATCTATGAAGAACATCAGTAAGATGGAAATCACATCATTTTATGTTTTGTAATATAGATTCTTGATCCGTGATATCCATTTCAAGAAGAAAGGGATTAATGTTTTGGAGTTGAGTCAAGTGAAGTTTTGGGCCAAAAATACTCGACGATAGAAAGTCCCTGCTTATTGCCCAAAGTAAGCAAAGCTATAAAAGAAAGGAAAAACACAAATATAGACCTTGAAAAGCATGTAACGATTCCCTGTTTCAAATTGAACTCCAAGTATTGCAATCCAGAGCTTTTGTGCTTGACAACTCGTTTTTCTCTTCCCTATGCATTATACATAAAGTTTAGTTGCAACAATTGCACTAAGATTATTCTCAATGATCATTGCATGAGAAATACATACTATGTATGAGAAGTTTATACAAAGTTCATGTGATACAAGAAAAGGGCATCGGTTTATGTGAGAGTTTTTGCAAGGATGTGAAAGGAGCCAGGCCAGCTTCTGCTCCTAGTACAAACTGCAATCTACAATCAAATCCACGGTCTAATGCTCCTTGAGCTCGATGCCTAGAATGGAAGAAACTGGACCCCAAACAGAATGACCCCAAATCACGGCAGGACAACTCTGGGCAGGAGCAAACCTCTGTCATCGCCCACCAAAAAATACTGCCAAAGCCTAATGCACTTCGTGTTGACAGGTGTCATCGCAAGCCTAAAGCGGTCATCGGTCACCTAATTACAGCATGAATTGTTGGCTAAACATGAGGCCTAAATATCTGCCTAGATTTGTGTTCTTCGTTGTTATTTAGAGCTGAGAAATCTCAGCTCCAAGCAGTTCTTTTCTGCTCTTTGTATTCCGTTCTTTCAATCAATGTTATCACTGTTGTGATCTCCATCATCTTGTGATCCCTGAGTTCTTCATGGTATCGAGCGAGCGCTACTCAAGAGATGGACACCAACTCGCAACATCCTCCGTCCACGCTGCTTTGTGATTGCACCCGCATCACCGAATTGTTCGATCCTACAAAAGGCCTGAAAATTTGGGATTGAAAAATTCAAAGGAGAGAATTTCCGATGTGGAAATATCGGATCACGGACCTTTTTTGAAGCAAAGGGGATTATGGGAGATTGTCAACGGAAAGAGACCAAACCTCGGGGAGATCCGTCTGCAAAGAAATGGATGGCAAAAGATTCTCGAGGCACTCTCACGGCTCATTTGCGGCGTCCATCACACCATTCTCAACCGAATCAAGGTCTCCCACAGTGCTTCAATGTGCTGGTCCAAACTGTTGCGCCTATTTGAAAGCAAGACTCTGGCCACCCAAGTCATGCTCAGGCATCAACTGTATGCCACCAAAGTACAGGATGGAGAATCCATGAGTCCGCACATTGGCAAACTCAAATCGATGGATCGGGTTAGGAGGAGGAGGTGAAATCAAGCTATGCTCAAATTGCTCCTGCTTCATGGAGCAGCACAATTGTCTCACGCTTCTCTCAAGCCTCCCCCCTGCATATGGAAATCTGGTGGTCGTGCTCTCTAATAATACTCATGTTCTCACATGGGAAGAAGTAAGCGCCAAGATCTTACAGGAAGAGGTACGATTACAGCAGCAGGGATCATCCGATCCTCAGTTAGCCTTGTTCACCACCAACAAGGCCCCCAAAATCGATCAGCGGATGACCGGGAAAGAGGACAAACGTCCTCGTTGCATCCACTGTCGACGCCGGGGGCACCTCAGCGAGGGTTGCTGGAAATACTTGGCCGGTAAAGCCCGCCCGACCACCACCACCACCACCAAAACCCGCCGATCTCAACCGAAATGCGAGCTACACCAACGCTGAGGCCCAATTGCAGCCAGCAGGAGCCTTCATGACAGTAGCACATGCCATTCCTGGCACCAATACTTGGTGGATCGATAGCGCAGCATCTCACCATATGACAGGTATAAAAAGTGATTTTCTTCACTCACAGTTCCTGTCCCAGCCGATCTGCATCTCCACCAGCAATGGACATCAGCTTGTTGCCTCCCACATCGGACCGTTCAATCACGGTTTGGAACTTTCGCACTCCAAGGTAGCCAATGTTCTTCCGGTTCGGGGTCTCGATCAAAAGCTTCTTTGTGTGGCACAATTAGCCGACTCGGCTTCAAGGTGGATTTCAATTCTAGTGAAGCTTCGCATCATTGATTCCCGCACAAGAAAAGGTTATGGCTACACCGCACCGCGATTCGGCAATCTATACAAAGCCGCACACCTTTGTTCCCCGGTTGCTTTGCATACCCAAATTACTTGATGAACGATGGCACATAATGATTGGGTCACGCGGCATCATCGGCGTTCATGAAACACTTCAATCCAATGTTTGTCCGCGGGCCTCCCATCACGGTTATCATTCTCTCGCCTCTGCGAGATCTGCACCATGGGGAAGCAGCACCGACTCCCATTTCCACATGATCCTCATCGATGCACACTTCCGCGAAAGAGTTCACGCGATGATATTTCTGGCGCACACCCTCGCTCTGTTGGAGGTTCTTTTTACTTCCTGACCTTCATAGATGATGCCACCCGTTACACCCAGGTATTCTTTCTTCATCGAAAGTCTGAAGTCTTCCATTACTTTCAAATTTATGTTGCACAGGTACACACCCAATTGGGTTGACCACTCACTCCAGCGATCTCATGAGTGACAATGGAGGGGAGTATACTTCATCTATGCTGCAGCAGTTTTGCACCTCAAAAGGCATTGAGCACAGGACCTCCATTGCTGGCACATCGGAACAAAATGGTTTGGCTGAACGCATGAATCGCACCATCAAAGACATGGCCCGCTGCCTCCTTCTTCAAGCCCGACTTCCCTTGGCTTTCTGGGCTGAAGCAGTACACACTGCGGTCTACCTTCGCAATCGTCTTGTTCCACAGAAATCCTCCTCCAAGCAAACTCCCTTCCAACTTTGGACAGGCCAAGTTCCGGATCTTAGCCACCTGCGCACCTTTGGTTGTCTGGCTCATGCACTCAATCTCCGCCAACCTGCCGGCAGTGCTTTTGCTTCCCGCAGTATCCCTTCCATTTTCATTGGCTATTCTTCCACCAAGAAAGGCTACAAGCTCTTTAATCCGGTCTCCAAACGCATGTACTTCAGTCGGGATGTTCAATTTTTTGAAGACAAACATGGATCTGCCCTGCTCTCTCCCACGTCCACACCTGAGTACACCACTTTTGTTATGCCCATTCAATCCCCAGACCCATCACCTCCCACTGCTGTTCACTCCCCTGCTCCAACAGAATTTCCCATTGATCCTCCCTCGCCCATCTCCTCAGACCCGCCAGTTGTTTCTCCTCCAGCACCTCGTCGCTCCACTCGAACTTGGAAGCCCACACCGAAGATGCTGACTTATCAGGCGGCATTCAATACTCATGACATTTCCACCCCTCAATCCCACAATCAAGCACTGTCTGGCCCCCAAGCATATCAGTGGAAGCAGGCTATGGATCAGGAGATTGCTTCACTTCACCGCAACCAAACATGGCAGCTTGTTCCTCTTCCCCCAGACCGGAAGTTGGTTTCCTCCAAATGGATTTTCAAGATCAAGTACAAAGCTGATGGCACACCGGGATCGATTCAAGGCTCTCGGTTTGTAGCTCGTGGCTTCTCCCAAATTGCGGGGGGTTGATTTTGTGGACACTTACTCTCCGTCGTCAAGATGACCACGATCCGAATCCTCCTTTCCTTTCTTTGCTGCAAATGATCTTGAAATCCAACAGATGGACGTTGAAGCGGCTTTTCTCTATGGTGATCTCTCTGAGGACATCTATCTGGAGCAGCCAGCAGGTTATGTTCAATCCGGCCAGGAGAATCTCGTCTGCAAGCTCAATAAGGCTCTCTATGGCCTTCGTCCAAGCACCCCGGGCTTGGTATCACAAAATCCATATGTTCTTGGCGGCTCAAGGATTCACTAGTGGAGACTCAGACACCAACCTCGTACATCCAACAAGACGACTCGGATTTCGCTTCTCGGCCTATACATTGATGACGTTGTCCTTATCAGCAACTCTCTCCAAGATCAACACTATCAAGCAAGCTCTCAACACCGCCTTCTCAATGCACGATCTCGGCAACATCGCTAATTTGCCTAGGCCTCCGGATCACCCGCAGAATCGGCCTCAACGCTTGCTCTGTATTGATCAAACTCAATATGCTCATGATGTCCTCACCAAGTTTGGTATGCCCGATTGCAATGGCTGTGCAATTCCCCTTGATCCAGGATCCAAACTCTCTGGCGCTCAATGCCCTCGGTGATGAAGATCGTGTGCCCTTATGCAAGACATTCCTTACCGCGATCTCCTTGGATGCCTCAACTATCGATGATGTCCACACGCCTACGACCTTGCCTACTCAAATGGGTCTCCTCGGTCGCTTCATGACCGACCCGGCATGCCACACCGGATCAAGGCTCAAACGAGTTCTCCGCTACACCGCAAGCCACCAAAGATTACGGGCTTCCTCGTATGGTTCTCCTTCCTCCTTCCCCGCCAATCACTTTATTGGATATTCCGATCGCTGATCATCTTTGGAGACCCCGATGAAGCCAAGTCTACTTCGGGCTTCGCTTACTTACTCAATGGTGGGCTGTTACACGGAGTTCCAAGAAGCAATCCGTCACTGCACTCTCAACCACCGGCCGAATACATAGGCTGCTGTGAAGTCGCCAAAGAGGCCGAATGGCTCATCAAAGTCACCACGGATCTTCCAATGCAGCGGGGAGCTTCCACTCACCATCTTACGTGACAACCAAAGTGCCACTGCCCTTGCCAAAGACTCTCGGTTCCATCCCAAAACCAAACACATCAAAACTTCGCTTTCATTATCTTCGCGAAGAAGTCCAAGCTGGTCGCGTTACGCTACCTCACCGTTCCTCCCAGTCCATGGTTGCTGATATCCTCACTAAACCTCTTCCTAAACCAAAATTTGAACAGCATCGCACTGCTCTTCGTGTCGTCCCCCGGACATCAGTTCAAGCAGGAGACATGCCAATCACAGGTGACCTTCTGCCCTCGGCTCACTCAGACAAGCAGGAGTGTTGACAGGTGTCATCGCAAGCCTAAAGCGGTCATCGGTCACCTAATTACAGCATGAATTGTTGGCTAAACATGAGGCCTAAATATCTGCCTAGATTTGTGTTCTTCGTTGTTATTTAGAGCTGAGAAATCTCAGCTCCAAGCAGTTCTTTTCTGCTCTTTGTATTCCGTTCTTTCAATCAATGTTATCACTGTTGTGATCTCCATCATCTTGTGATCCCTGAGTTCTTCACTTCGAAAGCTGGAAAATACCTAGGTTAAGCCCGGATTCCGCGACGGGGAAAAAACTTCAACTATAAGGCCAGGAGGAAGGACGAATCCGGCATCAGAGATGCTCCATTGTCGAGTTCAATAGCCTTTGCTGTCAAGTCTTCACGCTAAATCCCATCAAGCGATGCTTCTGCAGACAAGAAAAATCACAGAAATGCTATTAAAAACTAAGAAAAACTATGATTGAATTGCAAGAGCCAGACCCTATATGGTGCAGCATCGTCAACTTTCGAAATCTGCTACCTGATTTTATAAGGAAAGCCTTGCCATGCAGAGCCGGAATGACATGCAGCATGCACTCAACGCAGCAGATGCAAAATCTTCCTTCAATTTGGGTCCAACAAATGCTCACCCTTGAAAAATGGAACCCTGACGGAAGGCGCGGAAGGGAGGGCAGAATCCGAGGTGCAGAAGCCATAGCCAAATCTGATATTGGGGCTGGATGACCGAGCATTTACAGGCAGCAGCCAGTTTTTAGCAGTCATCAGCATATGCTCGGTATATGCCAGTATATACTTGAATATGCCCACATACCCACATAAACGAGGGTTTGCCCCCCTAGGGGCAACCCAAAAATACAAATATATATCATGGAGAAAAAATATATGTACATGTATCAGGTAAGTGCCCGAGGACTGAGCTGATCTCGGCGATCCATGATCTCTTGGAAGTATGATCCCAACCTTCGTACCGAGCTCATGCTTAGCATCTCATGCAGGGGCTGGCCAGGACGGACCAGCTCAGCGTAGCATATCCGAATGTCATCATATGCCGGACAACTCTGAAGCGTGTGGCATTCGTCTTCCACAGCTCCAACCTGGCAGCGTTGAAGGAGAAATTTTGAGGAGAGGAAAATTACGTGAAGATTTTTTTGGCGGCCGCGAGGTGACCCGACGACGCTGCCCGCTAGGTCAGGTGGCCACTGCAAAAAAAAATTCAAGTGAATTTTTTTGTCCCGAAAATTCTCCAATGAAAAAAAATGGGCTTGAACTTTTCTGGAGGTTTTCTTATTCCAGTACATTTCTGACACTTCTTCATTGGCAGTGCCACTTAGCAAGAGATGGCTGATGAGGTGGAGATCAGGTGCAAATTAGGTGGAGATTTTTGTTTGAAAGCAACTGTTGTTTCGAGATAAAAACTTTTAGATTTCAAGATCCTTTTTATTCTCTTTTCCAACAGAGTTTCATGGGATTATAAATAGACCTTCAAAGCATGATCATTAAGCAATGAACCCCTTTTTGGGTTGCCCCTAAGGGGGCAAACCCTTGTTGATGTGGGTTTATGGCATATTCTAGGTATATACTGGAATATTCCTGGGATATGACGGTGACTGCTAAAAACCTGTTGTTCCACGTAAATTGGCGGTCACCTGCGTTCACGATCGCCGATATTTGGACCTGGTAACTGGAAAGGCAGGCCGAAGCTCCAATCTTGCATTCCTTATTTCTGTGTGTGCCGCAGGCTGACCTTTGTTAGAAGTGATAATGGACTTTGCAAGGAGATGACTGTGGTGTTGCCGTCAGCACTTGCAGATTTTGAACAGTAGATTTGTGGTTATTCTGCTTCTACGAAACACCAGAGGAAGCAGACGAATCCTTAATATAGCAATGGAAGTGAACATATATCCTCATGGAATAGCCAGGTAATCAGTTAAAAACCCCGTCCTTTAAACATGCTTCTTATGCATACCATAATTTTAAATGTGCACTACAAGCCTTCAATTCCTTAATGCACATAGACACATTTGGTACACGTCAATTAGACAAGAAGGCTTGGCTCGGAGTGTGGAAGATAACAGGACCATGTAGAGTCTGCATAGGACCATGTTTTGATATGCATAGATAATGTATTCTAATATCTAATATTTCATTTCTATGTCAGCATCTGGAATGGACTCCCAAAACCAATCTGGGTTCTTCAGTCATTTTGAATCTACCTTGTTTTTGTGCTACCCTTTCAAGCCTAGATCATGTATTTTGCTATCTAATTACCTGCACATCATAGTCTTTTATCCCAGGCTTGTTACTTCTAGCTGCAAAGGTTTGGCATCAAATTTTTGCATGAGGTGACATGCTCATACGAATTTTTTGATGGCTGCTGACATCATAGGAAAATGCTTTTCGAATAGTAAGATGGGATTATAGTTGCCTAGTGAAAGCAAAAGTTGGAGTCAGTCAGCTAGATATTTGTTAATTAAAAGACAAGTTTCAAGACTGGATGACAAAATGAAGGTTATGGTCAGTGGAACTTTCCACAAGGGCGTTGATTTTTTTGAATAATTCAGTTGCTTTATGGCTATTTTGCCCAAGTCTTTACAGGGGTGTCAATGTTTAAGGCATATTCGGTTACGTGGTTGTTTTTAAACTTTATCATCATAGGCATTGGAATCTCATATTCTCTTTCTTAGTGCATGCATTTTCTCAAAGCAATTGGCTATATTAGAGGAGTTAGCATTTATATGTCTAAGCCTCACTATGTCATGGTACTTTTGTAGTGGAGCTGCCAAATTCTTCATGGTCACTAAGACACTAACAAATGAATGAGCATGCAAAGATTAGTGAGTTCCAGCCGGAGTTGGTTATCTTTGGTTGCTAAATGGAGACCATGCACTTATGAACAATCTTTATCTAGGAAAAGACAATGACAGTTAAGCGGGGCAAATCATTATGTTGAAGATGATGTGGCTTCTTTCCCGAATCTGGTCTTAAGCGCTTCAAAGTCTGGAGCAAATGAATCCAATGTGTTGCAACTTACTCGTTACACTGGAAATAGGAAGGAGGGACCTGCAAACTTCTTGTTATCACAAGACTAGTCACAGAAGCTGCAGCAGGCAAAGATCATATGTATATTACATTGGTTTTGGTATATATGAACATACTTCCATTATATAATTGGGATTGGTAGTTCAATTTTTGGCAACCCAGTAATCTTTGTGGTTTGCATTCGGTTGCATGATAAATGTGCTAGCCAAGTTCGGGACTTCTGAGAAAATTATGGATCTTAAGATTACAGGGGTTGCTTTTCCTAAAGCAAGGAATGCACAAAGTTTTCATAATTTATTTGGAACGACATCCTCATCATTACGGTAAATCCTAATCTCTTTTGTGTGAGGACATGAGTTATCGCCACTTAAAATTTTGTTTCACTTCCTTTCTAAGGCGACATCTTACATCCGTTGACATGCTTCGTGGTCTTACGCACGAGTTTCCCCGACCCTCATGTGTATTATGTATGAAAAATGTGGAAACAGGCTACTTTTCAGTAAGTTAAAGAGAGGACTGGCGTGATTGCAGCATATGGTCAGCATGGTTATGGAGAAAAAGCTTCACTGCCTTTTTCATAGAATCTTGCAAGAAGGCATATGACTAGACCATGTAACTGTTTCTCACCCTTCCTTTTACATGCAGCTACATGGCGCATAGATAGGAGATGTCACGATTTTAGTTCAATTGCCAAAAATCACACGATGACACGAGTAATATGATTGTGTGGTTGATATGCTTGGATGTTCAGGTTCGTTTATGAGGAGACACCTTATTAAGAAAATGCCATTCCAGCCAAAGTCTTCAGCGTGGAGTGACTTGCTTAAGCTGCAAGATTGTCAAGAATGTGTCTAGATTGCCTACTTCCATGCCCCTTGATGTTTCATATAATCAAGAATCACCTGGCAATAGTGCCTTGCACTTTGGTCCTCCCGATGCAGATGGAAATGTTATACTTGGATCCCTTGGGCAACAATATTGAACAAGCAATTAGAAAATGGCTATCGAGATCATTAAGAAGAGCTCTGCTGGGAATAGTGAACTCTGTACATTTTGTATCATATGGCCATTAGACAGTTCTAACCTGGCTCCTTTGGGCTTTCGCATTTGTATGTCTGGTATGTAATACTGCACATTTTGGATTAGTCTGATGTATGGCGGCTCCAGGCTTATGCAAGTTGCTGATAATGGTCTATGTTCTTGATAGGAAGTCTAATTTTGAATATAGGTATACAGTATTGCAGCAACCCAGTACCTCATATAGTTAATAATTAAGTTATACAAGGACCATAATTTTAAAATTTTATTTAATCAATTCTACTGGAAAGGATGCTAGAAGTAGGTCTTCATTAGAGAGTTGGCATGCAACAATGGTGAAAAATCTAAAGAATTCACTCTTAGTTGGAGTGTATGGCAGCTTCTTGATTCTTCATTTTCCTACTGGTGGTTTTGCACATTATTTTTCTTAGAGACTGCAACTCATGTAAGAATGGTTCAGTTCTAATGATCATCAAGTTTCGAGTTAAGGTTGAGCTTGACAAATATCTTAATGCAACAGTAATGAACAAGGTGGCAAGGGAAACATCCTTGGCACGGGGACTAGCACTTCTTCGTACTTGTAGCAAATGTGTATTCAACATTGCAACTTCAGGTATGGTATTAGCAACATCAACAGCTTTTTGCATGTCAACTTAAAAAATGTTCCATGTATGATGTTTTTCATATATGTGTAGAGTTGGGAAAAAACTGTTGATATGTGTGGTCTCACCTGCCTTAAGGGATTTTGTTGTTTTGTCAGATCAGTGTCTTGCGGCATATAGTGTTGGAGTGATGGCATTGTTGCTTCCTCCTCCTGACAAGCATTTGTACAAGTACAAGGACATCTGAACTGCATTGCTCATATGAACAAGAGGTATGCAATCTTTCATTTGGAAATAACTTTGCGTGCACAGATCTAAATGTCTTTTATTCTGCAGCATTAGCTAGCAATTATGTATATTTTGGACCTTTTGAAGTCATCCTGCGCCTCACTGTCACATTAGATGTGACAATGAAAGCAGAGGTTGGAAGCAAACTCATTTTGGGTTGGATGATATTTTAATCTTATATACTTTTGAACAATATTATGTTTATGTTAGGCTTACGTAGAAGCCTTGTCTTATGCAGGTTTCTTTATGGCGACCAAACGCGGTTCTTTTAAGATGAAATACATGTTAAATTAGAACATGCAAAACTAGGGATTGCGAGGATGGCTTGCTTTGGGAAAGATCCCAATGCATCCCAGGTCTTACTTTGACACATAATCTGCATTGTCTTCCTTTTGGAAGACATGCTAAAAGTTTTAGAGCCTTTGTTTAAGGTGTCTCTTCTTTCTGCACTTTCTGTGAGGAGCTGGATAATG
This sequence comes from Isoetes taiwanensis, assembly GCA_021234155.1. NCBI lineage: Eukaryota > Viridiplantae > Streptophyta > Lycopodiopsida > Isoetales > Isoetaceae > Isoetes > Isoetes taiwanensis. The sequence continues at coordinate 16,668,661 of JAJEKV010000024.1, forward strand.
TTGACAGGAAACACAACAAGATTATGAGGTTTGCTTAACTCTTATCATCTTACAGTCAATGTAACATCTAACAATGACAGTCTTTGATATGCAACAGTAAACATATAAAATGTTGTTAAAAATTGTCCCTTTTGCAAGGGGAAAAAAAATCCAACTGCATGAAAACATGTCAAGCAAGGCTTCTGGTTTAGACGCTTTAAATTAGAAGGCAAAAGATGTATGTTCAGATGGTACTGTGGTTGTAAATGCTAAAAGCATTTGGACATGATGTGTGCACGAACTAATTAAGGCAAACTATAAAGTACAAACAGTTCTTTACAACAGTCCATGCACATTTCCCAGATGCAAACTGCTGCTGAATTACTTATACAGAGTGAATATGCAGATATTGTGACAGAAAGAAGTCTCATAAAACATTGTGGTCTTCTTACTTGTAAGAACATGGTTCCACCCGAAAACTCAGAGAAAGGAAAGTACATGATGTCTCTGCTTAAACACAAGGTTTATGATGTCCAAGAAATCATATTATTTTGTTTTGCAGCATGCAGAAGTTATTGTGCTATGTTGCCCGACAGGGAGGATATAGAAAATCTCTATGCCACATAATGTTAAAAAGCTATCTTTACCGCAGGCCTTGTTGTTCCTAGGTACGCAAACGATGTTGAATTTTGGTCTTTTAGAGACTTTTATTACCACTGGGACGCCTCCCAATGTTTTCTATTAAGGGGAGGAGGATAGTAGGTAAGCATTACGTACTTTGGGAATGCAGTGTTATACTAATAATACTGTAGCCGGTAAATGCTGGGTTTCTAGATTTGATTCATCATTAAACTATGTCAAATAATTTGGAAGCGAAAATTGTGATTTTATATATCTGTGTACTCTTCTTTGTTATTTGTTAATAAGTTATATGTTGTTTGCCATTGCCATCATCTAAAATTCTATCATCCATAGCTCCATCAAGTGTATGTCAAGCACCGCAAAATCTATGAATAGTTGTCAAGCAACCATATATCTTGCCGTATATATAATAATGTATAAAATATATATTAACATTAATGGGGGTGTGACGCCCAAGCATTTCTTGTAAAAAGAATAACAGAGTGAGGATGGGGAGTTGGAATGTCAATTACTGAAATTATTTTGCGGTGCTTTCTAAAAATTAGTTGCAATCGTTCTACATTTGAGACATCTCAATCGTTGAAGGATCTAACTAGTTTCTATAATGGGGTTGCTTCCAAGAATTAAGAATGATGCAAGCACTTGCTAGTTATAGAGAAGTAAGATCAATTTCATATCTTATTTGGTGACTGGATGTGTTGCTAGTTATAGAGAAGTAAGGTTAATTGCATATCTTACTTAGTGACCGGATGTGTTAAGATCTACATTTAGAAATCATTCTATTTGGAGGACTTGAAGGTATCATGAATTAGCTGAGCTGCACTCATGGCAGTTCTTTCTGTGCTAAGTTCTATAATATTATATGCAATGCCTTAGCATGGTATGATGTCGGGCACCAAAGCCTTTCCAATTGTTGTCCCATAGTATGGATGCTTTGGTGGCACATTGCCACACTTGATTGATGAGATTATTACTTGCTTAGGGCTACCATAATTGTTTCGTTAAGAGGCACATACAACATCTAGGTGGGCTCTTTGTTTTGAATGATGCAATATTGGTAGACAATTGAAGAGCCATATTGGATGTGTACCTTGACATCCCAAGTCAGCATGCGTAGTTTCAAACTCTGTTTCAATGCTCAAAGGGGCCATTCGTAAATATTTAACATGTTACTTTGGATTTGTTACTCCATCCTTTTGCATTGGCCTTCTATTACTTCTAGTGCATTTCACTAAGGCATATTTTGGTTATGAAGCAGACAATCAACTTTTGCACCAGAACTTTTAGATGGATGCACTGTAGACTAAAGTAGCCCCGGCAATAGAAAGATTATGCATAGCAATATGTCGACATATGCCCTCATCATACATATTGGCCGTGCTAGTTATAGTTTTATTTTCCAATTATCACATATTTACATTCAATAGATGCAACAACACATGGTATTGGGGCAATCCATAGAGCATGGGCACCCTTTTTTGGGTTGCCCCTAGGGGGCAAACCCTCGTTTATGTGGGTTTATGGCATATCCAAGTATATGCCTTAGGCATATGCTTAGGATATCTTTGGTAATCTTGAAAACTAAAATTTTGTTGCTGCTAGTAAGTTTGGCGGTCAGCCCCGCCCGCCCAAACCCCTTCCGGGGACTCCGGCTTCGGCTATGGCTATCTTTGCTTTCGCCGCATGTTGCTCTTCTTTTTGCTTTGATCCATGTTAATGGCCGGTAGAAGCTACATTGTCCATATGGATAAATCTGCGATGCCTTCTCATTTTGATAGCCACGAGCCTTGGTATGCCTCCACTCTCATTCACAGGCTCTGCAAGAATCTCATTCACAGGCATGCAAAAAACGAGTCTTATATTTTTGGGTTTGTGCAGTATCAATAGGTCTGTTGCTGGCGTGATTGTCTTGCCATTGGGAACTTAGTTTGCATTGCGGGGGTGTCTTTGAAATCCTTGAGATCGAAATTGCTATTGCGAATCTTTGTAGTATGTGGAGAGGCGCGACTAGAGCTTGCACGACCTACTTTTTCCCACAAAGGAAATAAAAGATACAATCTTCATGGTCATGGTGCGGCTGCTTTACTCCATTTCCTCAGTGATTTAAATGAAACACTATAGCTATGCTGGATGCTATGGTATCTAGAGCTTACATGCTTCTAGTCTGCTGGACAAAATATGCTTTCTTCTTGGAAGTATTTACAGAGCACACCGAAGAATAGGACCCTCAAATTCTCCATCATTCTGTTTATTCCATCTGTTGCCCTTTCTACTTTCAAATGCTATCATAAGCAAGGTGAACGTTTTTTGCATAGGACATCATCTTGTTGGAGTGATGTCTGGGACCTTTGGGTTTTAGTTTTTCTTGCAAGGTTTGGAGTTAGGCTATCCATCAATGTTTTATTACTCTACAAAACCTGCTCCTTAGATGTTTGAAGCCCTCTTTGACAAAAAACTGACCAGAGGTCTTCAAGGAGTTCTCTCATTTCTATCCTAAGGAAACATGTATTTCCATTCTCTACTCTATTAGACTTGTCCTTATGCTTCTGTAATCCTTGTTCCATGACGAGGACTAGAGATTTCTTCAGGTCAATTCTCATAAGTCATGGTATCAAGTATTCTATTGTTTTGAAGTAGCAATTTTGATTGATTGTTAAAACAAGACTTTGAAGTACAATTTAAGCCACTTCACCCTCGGGCCATGGAGGGCAACCCTTCGTGCGCAGCACCTTGTTATCTTCTTCTTGATGTTATTTAACTCCTAATTTCATCTTTTGTCTTTATTGTTACATTGATTAATCACATGAACCATTTCTACGCAAGTTCAATTGGTTATTAGTCTCAATCAAGAAGAAAATGCACCCTCTTCTTGTGATGTTTGCGCTCACGTTTTCATCCTTTGTTGTTACCTTAGATGATTTTAACATGTTGAATTGTTTTAAGCCACCAACGCATGCGTGGCCAATGAAAGCAACAATGAGATAAATAGTCGTCGAAAAGGAAACTAAATTATTTTACACATGTTGAATTGTTTTGAGCCACCCACACATATGTGGCCAATTAAAGCAACAATCTGATAAATAGTCATGGAAAAGGAAACTAAATTGTCTAAAGCCTACCTATGGGTCAAACTAAATTGTCGAAAAGGAAACTAAACTTGAGGTGTTCAAACTTGAGGCGAACAGAGATATGCAATCAAAACAAAACAGAGGCGTTCAAAACAGAGGTTCCCAAACCACTTGCCGGCAGGGATCTGCTTAAGCGAGGGGGATCTACTAGAACCTTTGATCAAACAAGGGGATTGATTTCTGGAGCTTTCGGATACAGTAGCAACAGAGCTACAACATGAATCGTTGTCACAAGAGGGAGGCTGCACTTAGTATGAGCTGCAGATAAAACAGAGGCGCCCAAATAGAGTCGTCGCAAATTGGAATCTCCCACGATTATGGCATATTCCAGAGATTATCGTAATAATCACTTGAATATTCTTTATACAACAGTTGGATTCAAATAATCTGCAAGGACAAGTGGTTAAGGGGTCATAAATAGACCTTCAAAGCATGATGATTAAGCAGTGAACCCCCTTTCATCTTATTCTTGATGTTTTTTGTACTTGTAATTTCATCTTTTGTCTTTATTGTTACATTGATTAATCACATGAACCATTTCTACACATGTTGAATTGGTCATTGGACTCAATCAAGAAGAAGATGCACCCTTTTCTTGTGATGTTTGCACTAGCATTTTCATCCTTTATCGTTACCTTAAATTTTTTTAACATGTTGAATTATTTTGAGCCACCAACGCATGTGTGGCCGATGAAAGCAGCAATGAGATAAACAGTCGTCGAAAAGGAAACTAAGCCTACCTGTTTTGTTACTGCATGAATACAATGAATACAGTCGACAAATGTTGCCGTTACGAACCTAAAAAAGACACATTTCTTCGCTTACTATGATGTCAGTTAAATATTGTCAATTATTATATGAAATTAAGTTACCCATTCGGTGCAGTCAAGTCTCTGTAGGGTACGTAACACACCGATTATGATTTATCTCTTACATCTTATCTGGCTTATTTGGTAGCAATGTATGTAGCACTATAGTGGCAGTACTTCATTGAGCATCGTGGAAAAAATTATTTAATATAAGAAGCACTTTTATGCTAACTTATGCTATGGTGACGGTGATACTTAGTAGGTATAATGAAAGTAGATATATAAAAGCAGTACAAGGATGATATGTTATCAGAGTTAATGATATTCAACATCAAAACCCTTGATAGTGATCTTCTCCCTGCCATTTCTGGGAACTAAGGTGACATCAAAGCTTTCCCCATCTTTGATTCCCAAATCCTCAAGAACTTCTCCAATGCCAATCCTAACAGTGGTGTTCGTAGCCATATCCTCTTCCCCTTTCTTCATATGTGGAATCTCCCACGATTATGGCATATTCGGGAAATTATCATAATAATCACTAGAATATTCTTTTTACAGCGGTTGGATTCAAATAACCTGCAAGGGCAAGTGATTAAGGGATCATAAATAGACCTTCAAAGCCTGATGATTAAGCAGTGAACCCCCTTTCATCTTATTCTTGATGTTGTTTGTACTTGTAATTTCATCTTTTGTCTTTATTGTTACATTGATTAATCACATGAACCATTTCTACACATGTTGAATTGGTCATTGGTCTCAATCAAGAAGAAGATGCACCCTTTTTTTGTGATGTTTGCACTAGCATTTTCATCCTTTATCGTTACCTTAAATTTTTTTATATCCAAAGAGGTATACAAGCAAAACATATTTTAGCATTGTGCACATGGCTAGCAATATGTACTGCGGTTCTTGGTGCTTCAATCTTGCTTTGAATCTTGAAATGCCCATCGCTGGAGCGTCATAATGGCCATTGCTAGACTTCATTATGCCCGTTGAGCCCTTCAAACAAGCTTGCACAAAAAAAAAGTAAGGTGTTGAAGACGTGCCAAAATTTCGCATTTTTGTACACCACTATTAAAAATAAATCCTTGATTGTTTCGAGTCACCATATTAGCCGCTAACAATTATGTCTGAATATGATCGTGCAAGTGATGGATATTATCATTTAGTATTCTCATGTTGCACATGAAGTCCACTTGCTACATTTAGTGTTCTTTTCAAAATGTGAAAGAACCAAATTGATAAGGCAGAAAGGAAGATTGTATCTTAAATGGAATTTACATTGTTTTTGATCATGTCCAAGCTCTGTTGTTGTTTGAGACACACAAAAATTTTGCACCAAAAACTTCTTTAAGAAAAGACTTTCAATCTCTCATTAAATTGCACATTCTAAAAGGTCAACAAGGGAAGAAAGGCATACCAATACCAATTTGCATAGACATCCTAATTATATGGTCATAAGGCTTCCGCTAATTGAAATAACAGTTTTAGATGTACCAAACAAGAGAGTGATATAGTTTTTTCTTTCTCCTAATTTTGAAAATAGGATTGTATCTTTTCATTAACTTGAAAGATACAATCCGTAATATTTAAGAAGAATAGAATAGAATAGAGTTTTTATCGTCCATGGAGACCAATTGGCCTATCGGATCCAAACAGGAGGCGCAGCATGCGTATTACTGTCTAGGTTAACTCCCCCCCCTCCCCCCCCCTTTCCCCCTCCTCTTACCCGCCCCGAAGGGTTGTTTGGGGGAAAAACCGTGACAAGAATAGGTTTGCTATCAAACTATACAAAAAATACAAATATATATCATGGAGAAAAAATATATGTACATGTATCAGGTAAGTGCCCGAGGACTGAGCTGATCTCGGCGATCCATGATCTCTTGGAAGTATGATCCCAACCTTCGTACCGAGCTCATGCTTAGCATCTCATGCAGGGGCTGGCCAGGTTGGACCAGCTCAGCATAGAGTATCCGAATGTCATCATATGCCGGACAACTCTGAAGCGTGTGGCATTCGTCTTCCACAGCTCCAACCTGGCAGCGTTGAAGGAGAAATTTTGAGGAGAGGAAAATTACGTGAAGATTTTTTTGGCGGCCGCGAGGTGACCCGACGACGCTGCCCGCTAGGTCAGGTGGCCACTGCTAAAAAAAATTCAAGTGAATTTTTTTGTCCCGAAAATTCTCCAATGAAAAAAAATGGGCTTGAACTTTTCTGGAGGTTTTCTTATTCCAGTACATTTCTGACACTTCTTCATTGGCAATGCCACTTAGCAAGAGATGGCTGATGAGGTGGAGATCAGTTGCAAATTAGTGGAGATTTTTGTTTGAAAGCAACTGTTGTTTCGAGACAAAAATTTTTAGATTCAAGGTCCTTTTTATTCTCTTTTCCAACAGAGTTTCATGGGATTATAAATAGACCTTCAAAGCATGATCATTAAGCAATGAACCCCTTTTTATCTTCTTCTTGATGTTATTTAACTCCTAATTTCATCTTTTGTCTTTATTGTTACATTGATTAATCACATGAACCATTTCTACGCAAGTTCAATTGGTTATTAGTCTCAATCAAGAAGAAAATGCACCCTCTTCTTGTGATGTTTGCGCTCACGTTTTCATCCTTTGTTGTTACCTTAGATGATTTTAACATGTTGAATTGTTTTAAGCCACCAACGCATGCGTGGCCAATGAAAGCAACAATGAGATAAATAGTCGTCGAAAAGGAAACTAAATTATTTTACACATGTTGAATTGTTTTGAGCCACCCACACATATGTGGCCAATTAAAGCAACAATCTGATAAATAGTCATGGAAAAGGAAACTAAATTATCTAAAGCCTACCTATGGGTCAAACTAAATTGTCGAAAAGGAATCTAAACTTGAGGTGTTCAAACTTGAGGCGAACAGAGATATGCAATCAAAACAAAACAGAGGCGTTCAAAACAGAGGTTCCCAAACCACTTGCCGGCAGGGATCTGCTTAAGCGAGGGGATCTACTAGAACCTTTGATCAAACAAGAGGATTGATTTCTAGAGCTTTCGGATACAGTAGCAACAGAGCTACAACATGAATCGCTGTCACAAAGAGGGAGGCTGCACTTAGTATGAGCTGCAGATAAAACAGAGGCGCCCAAATAGAGTCGTCGCAAATGGAATCTCCCACGATTATGGCATATTCCGTAGATTATCGTAATAATCACTTGAATATTCTTTATACAACGGTTGGATTCAAATAATCTGCAAGGACAAGTGGTTAAGGGATCATAAATAGACCTTCAAAGCCTGATGATTAAGCAGTGAACCCCCTTTCATCTTATTCTTGATGTTTTTTGTACTTGTAATTTCATCTTTTGTCTTTATTGTTACATTGATTAATCACATGAACCATTTCTACACATGTTGAATTGGTCATTGGACTCAATCAAGAAGAAGATGCACCCTTTTCTTGTGATGTTTGCACTAGCATTTTCATCCTTTATCGTTACCTTAAATTTTTTTAACATGTTGAATTATTTTGAGCCACCAACGCTGTGTGGCCAATGAAAGCAGCAATGAGATAAACAGTCGTCGAAAAGGAAACTAAATTGCCTAAAGCCTACCTGTTTTGTTACTGCATGAATACAATGAATACAGTCGATAAATGTTGCCATTACGAACCTAAAAAGACCTGTTTACTGTTTACTATGATGTCAGTTAAATATTGTCAATTATTATATGAAATTAAGTTACCCATTCGGTGCACTCAACTCTCTGTAGGGTACGTAACACACCCATTATGATTTGTCTCTTACATTTTATCTGGCTTATTTGGTAGCAATGTATGTAGCACTATCGTGGGAAAAATTATTCAATATAAGAAGCGCTTTTATCAAAAGAAATGCTACATTATGCTATGGTGACAGTGATACTTAGTAGGTATAATGAAAGTAGATGTACTACAAGGATGATATAATGTTATCAGAGTTAATTATATTCAACATCAAAACCCTTGATAATGATCTTCTCCCCGCCATTTCTGGGAACTAAGGTGACATCAAAGCTTTCCCCTTTTTTGATTCCCAAATCCTCGAGAACATCTCCAATGCCAATCCTAATAGTGGTGGTCGTAGGCATATCCTCTTCCCCTTTCTTCATATGTGGAACATTCAAGAAACTTCCAAAGATATTCTACGGTATCCAAAGAGGTCTCCGAATCCGCAGTTGGCAAATTTATAAAAATGTCAAAACCCACTGCCTCGTCCATTGGAAATTCAACACCCTGTATCACCAAAACAGTTTCCGACCCATCTGATTCTGCCACTGCCTCTGCTGCAGCAGCCACCATTCCGGAAACTGGATTCAGAGAAGACACCAACAATTTCTTGGCCGGAATCTTGACCTTGGCACTGAATGGATTCTCCAAGGCTGTAGAGTTTCCGGCATCAATGTTTCCAAATTCAGGGACGGAAATCTTTCGGCCTTTGAGCTTAGATTTAGCAGCGGGGGTATTGGCTCCAAGAGTTTTGGATTTTGCATTGAGCCAAGGGATAGGCTGAGGCTGATAAGAATAACCCATTTTTTTAGAAACTAATGCATCTCCGGCCTTCACTTTAACCAAATCCCCATGCTCGTCAAAGAACTCGAAAGCGGCATTAAGAAAATCTGAGTCAGAGAAATTCTTGCGCTTGAGAATGTCGGTCCAGATGGACCAGATGCGGTCGACGTTTCCGTGGTGGGCGAAAAAGATGGGATCAAGTCCGGCGGAATACAGAGCACCCATGTCCTCATGGGGGGGAGTTTCGCTGCCGGTCCAGATATGAACTGAGGCATGACAGCTGTTCTCCAAGGTACCGGGAACACCAGGCGGTTTCACATCCTCGGCTCTGTAAGGTTTCCCCATAAACAAATCCGCAGTTTTTGCCCCGCTCACGATATTCTGATACATCACGGCGTTGTTGTTCTTCCTTAAAGTAGCCAAATCATCTTGCCTCTCTGGACTTTTGGGAGCCCAAGCTAGATCGGCTATTGCCGGTGGCTGATGGACAGAACTCCTCTTTGCGTCGTACAAGGAAGGGTTTTGATGAAGAGGGAAGGGATGCTGCCAGGCAGGGAGTGGATGCAGCCGGGTTGTCCCAGTTCCAATACGGAAGGCGAAAGGAGGGATCTTTGATGAGAAACTGAAGGATGCGTTCATGGAAATAGAGGTACCAGCGGTGCCAAGGAAGGAACAACCAGCTGCCGTGGACATCGAACGCATTTTGGGTTCCAGGCTGGACCAAGCGGTTGTCGCAGAAAACACAGTGGATATAAGCCTGGTAGATCTGCTTGCGGGGGTCGTCGTTGGGAAGAGCTCTGAGCAGCTCGTATGCTCTGCTATACTTGGCAGCATAAGCAGGGCCGACGAGGTGGGCAGCTGGGCGGTCGATCACGGGGCCCGGGCGGAGAATGAAATCTTTGATGGGCTTTTTGGGCACCGGAAGACAGCAGTCCAGCGCCTTTGTGCCTACCTTCTTGCAGTCCTTCAGATCCGGTGGCTGCACCGGTGACCCCATCGCCTCCGGGCTGTTTATCAGAAATGGTAGCCCTGCTGCTCCTATTGTCGATCCCAATAGTAGCTCCCTTCTCTTCATCGCTTCATTACCTGAATCATTGTAGTTGCTTCTGCAGATTAGCTTGCTCTTGCATTGCCTCTTCCCTCCAGCAGGAGTGGCTATGGCGATGGATTGTGCAGTTCCGGCAATGTTTTTGCCGAAACCTAGTTGGTTCAGGTTTGCAGAAACAGGGCAGGATAGTAGCTTCGCCTCCATAGCCGTGAAAGTGAGAACTCGGCCTGGGTTTTTGTGTTAGGCCTAAAGCAAGATGGATTTATAGGAGGCAAAGTGGGTAAGTTCTCAAAAATCAATATGATTTTTTGGCATTTTTTTTTTTTTTTTATGAGGATGACAAAATGTGCCAGTTTCCACAATGACAATTGGCATTAAAAAGTTTGACGACTATGTTTACATCGAAAGCCAATTGGAAAATATTACAAAACGACAAAGACGAGCAACAAAAGCTACAGTCAGCTATATTTTCCACGTTTTTACCTTTCACCATGCTATATAAAAAATCTACAGTCAGCTATATTTTTCACGTGTTCTTTTGAATCTGTTTGTACAAATGTGTTTTGATTGGGTACTGGGTTCATAATTCTGAAAATTCTAAGCTAACTCATTTTGTATGCCTTTGATTGGGTTTGGGTTCATAATTTGAATCTCGAGTCTAGATTTTAAAGCTTTATTCATATATGAATTATTCCGGCGATGTTTTTGCCGAAACCTAGTTGGTTCACGTTTGCAGAAACAGGGGAGGATATTAGACTGGCCTCCATAGCCGTGAAAGTGAGAACTTGGTGGCCTGGGTTTGTGTGTTAAAGCAAGATGGATTTATAGGAGGCAAGGTGCCTAAGTTCTCAGAAATCAATATAATTTTTGGCATTTTTTTTTTTTCCGCACGACTTTTATGAGGACGACACTGTGACACTTTCCACCACTGACAATTGGCATTAAAAAGTTTGATGACTATGAGCATGCATTTCCCATGTTTACACCAAATCTACAGTCAGCTATATTTTCCACGTTTTTACCTTTCACGATGCAACAAATCAGCTATATTTTCCACGTTTTTACCTTTCACGATGCAACAAAGAAGTGTGTTTCTCATTGACAGAGTATGGAAATTTGGTTATAAATCTTGTTGATACCTTCTAGGTTCTGTTAAAAGAACTTTGTTTCTGCGGTTTTATTTGTTTTATTTCTTCCGCAAAAGGAATACGATTTTGATAATTCTCTGCACTCTTTTATGAGGATGACTTATAATTTTTCAATCACAAATGACAAAAAAAAATTTGAAAACCAAGCCTGCTGATAAAAGCATGCATTTGCCACTTCTAACATGACGGGCCAATAGAAAAATACTACGAACTACAGCAGATTCGTTTAGTAAATCTCTTAGGGCATCATTGTTGGCAAAATCATTATCGTTAGGATCAAAGGTAATTCTGCTTTCAGCCTACAACTTTAGCATTTTATTTGCGGACTCGGAAATCGTCGTACTTATAGGCATCGTAATAAAGATGACTTTCTAGCACTTTTGGGCCCTAGATGTAACCCAACGAGAACCATCCCTCCATCTACCCCCTTTTTTTAATTTTTTTTAATGAAATATGTTTCCATTCACTATAAATATGCAAGTACAACTTAGTCTATGTTATATCAATCCATCTACATAGTCTTATAGAAGATGTGAAGGTAATTACATAGCAAAAATTATATAAGAAGAAATGCTCCCATATTGTTGCCATGTCACTGACTTTGGATCTAAAAAATATCAAGATCCAAATTTGAAAGAGTCGGCTCTCTAGCTTTTTCGAGCTAAGATCATCAATTACTACAGGGTTCAATTTATAAAGGGTAGGGTAAAAATCAGAATTTTCCATCCATATATATGACATTAAATAAATATATTATAGAATAAATATTTAGTTTCCATATTTCATGGCAAAATTTCCAGATTTCAAGGCCCCTTTTATTCTCTTCTCCTACAAAGTTTTATGGGATCATAAACAGACCTTCAAAGCATGATGATTAAGCAGTGAACCCCTTTCTATCTTCTTCTTGATGTTATTTATACTCGTAATTTCATCTTTTGTCTTTATTGTTACATTGATTAATCACATGAACCATTTCTACACATGTTGAATTTGTTATTGGTCTCAATCAAGAAGAAGATGCACCTTCTTATTGTGATGTTTGCACTCACATTTTCATCCTTTATCCTTACCTCAAATTATTTTAACATGGTGAATTGTTTTGAGCCACCGACGCATGTGTGGCCAACAAAAGCAACAATGAGATAAACAGTCGTCGAAAAGAAAACTAAATTATTTTACACCTGTTGAGCTGTTTTGAGCCACCCACATATATGTGGCCAATTAAAGCAACAATGAGATAAACAATCGTCGAAAAGGAAACTAAATTGTCTAAAATCTACCTATTTTGTTGCCAATACGAACCCAAAAAGACTTGTTTGCTATGATGTGAGTTAAATATTGCCGATTATTATATGAAATTAAGTTACCCATTCCATGCAGTCAACTCTCCATAGGGTTTGTCTTCTGCATCTTGTCTGGGTTATTGGGTAGCGGTGTAGCACTATAGTGGCAGTACTTCATTGAGCATCGTGGGAAAAATTATTCAGCATGAAGCGGTTTCATAAAAACAAATGCTATGCTGATACTTAGTAAGTCCTCAAGAACTTCTCCAATGCCAATCCTAACAGTGGCGTTCGTAGCCATATCCTCTTCCCCTCTTCATATGTGGAACATGTAGGAAACTTCCAACATACTATGATATCCAAAGAGGTCTCCGAATCCGCAGTTGGCAAATTATAAAAATGTCAAAACCCACTGCCTCGTGCATTAGAAATTCAAGACCATGTATCACCAAAGTAGTTTCCGGCCTATCTGATTCTGCCACATCCTGGGTCAACTAGCCAGTCTGTTGTTATAATGTGGGCAGTTGAAGAATTCATTTAGCTCATATGTAAGCATCTTGGCATAAGGCTCTGCGTGGTCATAATCCAAGCATAGCTGAGGCATGGGGAGGGTTGTAGGAAACTAGACCTAAACAGGCCGTCAAGCTAATTGAAAGGAAAATGGTTGATGGTCTAAATCCACCTCTTCATCTCTATTGTTTGTGCAAATATGAAAGTTGGTGACAAGATGTAGATCCTATTCAACCACCAGCATGTAGACCATGGCACTAAAGTCGTCTCCTGGTTATCCTGCCGACGACAAGTGTAGCTAGAGGACGATGGCTACTATGCTAGATTATTGTAGATAACCAAGCCAAAGATGCTGCTGCCACAAAAAGAAAGTCGCCACAACAATTCTGCACTCGTACCCATAGGTAACAATTATGTTTATCCATCTTGTGTGGGGAGACTAACGTTGCTAACGATGTTCAATAGTAGCAGGCTATATCCTCATGTCCCCACTTGCCTGTGGACTCATTGAACAACGAATAGTGTTGTTAGCTTGGCAGATCTAGCCTATGCACATCAAGTTCCTAAGTTTTCATAAGGAAGATGAAATCCATATCCCCGACGATGGATGTCAAAATATCTCCCTTCTGCCAACAAAAATCACTACAGTTTCAAGAGACTATACGCAATCATAATCTGAAATAATTTAAGGGCTAAACTTAGCTATTTGGCGATTTTTTAGCACAATTTCAAAAAATATTGGCTAAAGGAAATGGAAAAAATTAATAATTTTAGCTTAACTTGTTTTGCGCTAACGGCAACCTTCGATCTCTTTAGCCAAACGCTAGAAAGTAAGAGAGTGAAATTTTGTATTGTTTAGCTAAACCATAGAAACTTTTAAAACGAATTTCGAACTAATTTAGCTACATCATAATAAGGTCTAGATTTAGCTAGCTGGCATTGTTTTAAAATGTTTCCACGAAAAAAATGACACAACTAAATAAAAAAAAATGTATAGTAAGTTTTAGCTTAATATCTTTCGTTGACCACATCACAAACACAAGGCACCCAAAATTAAAACCAATATGGGTTTTTACCCTAGTTATATATATAAAACCGCTTAATAAAACCAATACATCTTTGTGGGTTGATATCATTAAAAACCTTATATGAATTTTTTATGGTGTTCACCAAGGTGGTTTTCTAACATGTTTAAAAGCAATAATTAAATATAACGCTTTATATGCATGGTTTGTGAATGTGGTGTGGTATGGTGGTAATAAGACGTGGTTTAATATATTGTTATATATACGTGGTTTTTAGAATGCTAAAATAGCATGACTTATTAATGTGGTAAATTTTGGTTCTCCTTGTGTTTACATGTCATAGGTCATGATTGTTTAATGGCCTAAAGCCTTGCATGTTTATGCATCAAACCCGTAATGCTTTTAGTATGGGACGATGGTTTAGTAAGTTTTTTATGGAGTGGTTAAAGGTCATAAATCACTAGTGTTTTGTTTTCGAAAGCAGATTAAGATACTTTATAACACCATATAATTTTATTTTCTTAATAACTTGTAGTGGTTTCTTTGTTCAAACCCTTCATAATTGGTGTGTTATCTGAAGCATATATCACTATCGTCTTGTTTTCCAAAGCCTAGGTGCATATGACTAGTGGTTTCTAAAAGATAGTCCCAAAATTCCATAAGCTTGCAAGATCAAAAAATAATAAAAACAAATAAATCAAAGCTATGAGGATTTGAACCCCATTTTAACCATATATTGTGCATTATACCCAAAGTGGACACTTTAGTCATGCACTAAATCACTTTCTTCATATCTGACTTATCCTCTGCACATTTTATTCAAAAAAAATGACCTATGATAATTTATTAAATAAAAAACTACTTGTATATGTATACAAGGCGCCTCTTGCTGATATGGGTTTATGCTGATACACTTTCCTGGAAAATAATGTGAACCTGCAAGCTGGCTGGATCACCTCAACAGGCTCCACAACCGATCTAGATTCCAGCACGTCTACGCAGGTAGAAGCCAAAAGGGGTGTGAAGATCTGCATAGGGCAGGATCAATCTGCCTAAGCTGGTTGGCCACACCAGCAAAACATATGGCACTTCTATCACATCTGACAGCTTTGATAACTCCTTGCTTCAATGTTACTCCTGACAGATGATTCACATTCACTGCAAAGATACAGTCTTCTCACGGCAAGTTACCTTATATGTATAATAGGGTTGATGGCAACATCTTTTGACTAGATGCTTGTTATCTGACCAAGATTGGCACTGTATAACATTTTATGGATATGCCAAATGATTGGCTCATGAATATTGATGACATGGGTGGCTCACCTATATTCCAAGATATGATACACATAATGGCCAGAAACCCCATCATCTTGATCAATTCGGAGCTTCAATCTGCATACCATCTACCACATCATACCAGAAAGTGGAGAATTAACATTTGAAAGGAACAGACCTGCTAGTTTTTGTGCCAACTCCTACAGCATAGGAGAGGATAAAATTCTGAACAGTTAAATAAAGCAGTTCATCTGGATTGTGGTCAGTGGAAAAGAGACCCTGGATAAAGGACGTGTTTCTTGCACTATTGCAAGACTTTCCCCAGGTTGTCATAATAGCATCGCAGATAGGCTGTGTTACAGTATGTAACAACACCCACACCATACTCGTTGCCCTGTATCAACACAGATTATAATGCAAAGGAGACTATGCATATGAACAATATCCGTCATAATAGGCAATGAGTTATCAAAGTAAATACATGTCAAAGTAAATATAAAACCGAGCCTCAAATTGATTGCAAACCCTCACAAACAGGCTACCTGTTTGGGGATATGTGTAAGAGTGAGTTGAAGCAACAGAATTTGCAGTCATTTCTCCCGTTCTATAAAACTACTCGATATCAATAACTGGACAACGTACCATTTTAAACTTGTTTCCACCATTCATCAATTGCTTTCTCTTTCTGAATGTGTTCTAGCATATGATTCCCAGTCAAATGTTCTTTTACTGCACGACCCAGAGGCGTGATATTTGGCTGCTCCAGCCATGGCATGACTAAAACCCTGCAAATAAAAACCCCATTCTCCAATAAGGCAATAGAAGTTACTAATTTACGGAAAACATCAGGCAAGTAGTCACACCTTGCAACTGGCAATACTCTAACGTACAGAAAAGATGTCGAAGCCAACCGTAGCGCCAAAATATTGCATGCCATTTTGTGCAACAAAGCCAGATTCCCAGGCTTTACCAGATTCCACCAATGAATGTGACTTCGTTGCGCTTTAACCTTCTAAACTCCTCCTTTGAATAATTTCTCTTTGGATCTATGTATATGATTCGTCTTGGCATTGTAACCAATACCATTTTACACCGTCGATTAGGAACACAATGTGATAAGAAAACAAACACACTCTTCGAAGCGCAATCCTCTTTTTGAGTAACATGCAAACCTCCTCACACCTTACAATGAAGAAACACTATCAGATCCCTATTCCTATTCATATTCCTACCAAAAACTAAAAGAGAAACAATCAAAACAATAATGGTGAGAGTCAGAATTAAATCTGACGATGGTGTCAGACATAGAGTCAGAATTAGAGGCCAATATAAAGTCATACGTAGCATCAATGGTAAGGTCAGGACTAGAGTCAACGGTAGCATCAGACATAGGGTTAGATATATAGTCAATAATAGCATCAAACATAGAGTCATTGGTAGAGTCGGAACTAGAACTAACGGTAGTCATAATTAGAGGTCAATATAAAGTCATACATAGCATCAATAATAACGTTAGGGCTAGAGTCAGATGACATGCATACTTGAACCTAATGCTAGCACCTTTGACTCATAATACATCAGCTCATACGTCAGCTATAATGTCAGTTATAGCATTAGATTTGTTAAAATGATATAGGGTCATCTCTGGAGTCAGACATAGCGTCACAATTAGAGTCAGAGTACATATGTGCTTGAATCTAACGCTAACATCTATGACTCATAGTGCATCAGCTCATGCATCAGTTGTAACGTCAGTTACAGCAGTAGATTAGTTAGAATGATATAGCATCATCCATAGAATCAGACATAACGTCAGAATTAGCAGCGGGGAAATATCTAAACATAAGTGTTGCTATTAACTACAGAACATTATTTCCACCTCAAAAAACACCAAAAATATTCTTCTGACGTTATAATTGACTCTAATACTCCCTTTCTCTTGTAGTGCAAGGTCCTTTTTATTCTCTTTTCCAACAGAGTTTCAGACCTTCAAAGCATGATCATTAAGCAATGAACCCCGTTTTATTTCTTCTTGATGTTATTTGTACTCCTAATTTCATCTTTTGTCTTTATTGTTACATTGATTAATCACATGAACCATTTCTACGCAAGTTCAATTGGTTATTAGTCTCAATCAAGAAGAAGATGCACCCTCTTCTTGTGATGTTTGCGCTCACGTTTTCATCCTTTGTTGTTACCTTAGATGATTTTAACATGTTGAATTGTTTTGAGCCACCAACGCATGCATGGCCAATGAAAGCAACAATGAGATAAATAGTCGTCGAAAAGGAAACTAAATTATTTTACACATGTTGAATTGTTTTGAGCCACCCACACATATGTGGCCAATTAAAGCAACAATGTGATAAATAGTCATCGAAAAGGAAACTAAATTGTCTTAAGCCTACCTATGGGTCAAACTAAATTGTCGAAAAGGAAACTAAACTTGAGGTGTTCAAACTTGAGGCGAACAAAGATATGCAATCAACACAAAACAGAGGCGTTCAAAACAGACATTCCCAAACCACTTGCCGGCAGGGATCTGCTTAAGCGAGGGGATCTACTAGAACCTTTGATCAAACAAGGGGATTGATTTCTGGAGCTTTCGGATACTGTAGCAACAGAGCTACAACATGAATCGATGTCACAAGAGGGAGGCTGCACTTAGTATGAGCTGCAGATAAAACAGAGGCGCCCAAACAGAGTCGTCGCAAAATGGAATCTCCCACGATTATGGCATATTCTGGAGATTATCGTAATAATCACTTGAATATTCTTTATACAACGGTTGGATTCAAATAATCTGCAAGGACAAGTGGTTAAGGGATCATAAATAGACCTTCAGAGCATGATGATTAAGCAGTGAACCCCCTTTCATCTTATTCTTGATGTTTTTTGTACTTGTAATTTCATCTTTTGTCTTTATTGTTACATTGATTAATCACATGAACCATTTCTACACATGTTGAATTGGTTATTGGTCTCAATCAAGAAGAAGATGCACCCTTTTCTTGTGATGTTTGCACTAGCATTTTCATCCTTTATCGTTACCTTAAATTTTTTTAACATGTTGAATTATTTTGAGCCACCAAGGCATGTGTGGCCAATGAAAGCAGCAATGAGATAAACACTCGTCGAAAAGGAAACTAAGCCTACCTGTTTTGTTACTGCATGAATACAATGAATACGATCGATAAATGTTGCCGTTACGAACCTAAAAAGACATGTTTACTGTTTACTATGATGTCAGTTAAATATTGTCAATTATTATATGAAATTAACTTACCCATTCGGTGCAGTCAAGTCTCTGTAGGGTACGCAACACACCCATTATGATTTGTCTCTTACATCTTATCTGGCTTATTTGGTAGCAATGTATGTAGCACAATAGTGGCAGTACTAGTGGCAGTACTTCATTGAGCATCGTGGGAAAAATTATTCAATATAAAAAGAGCTTTTATTAAAAGAAATGTGGGAAAAATGATTCAATATAAGAAGTGCTTTTATCAAAAGAAATGCTAACTACCAATCGGCCTATATCCTTTAAAAATAGATCAACAAAGGAAAGGAAATCGACAAATATAGGATACCTTTTCCTCGAATCCGCTGGAGTCTGTCGAATAGAAGGCAGGGATGTTTTGATCTGAATCGTCTACATTGAAATGCATGTTCATTTCGGCATCCAAAAAACTAAAATGATGATCATCGGTCATCACTGCAGAAGCTATGATTCAAATTCGACAGCAGAAGATATGATTCTTCTTCTCCTCTTACGCATGATCATATCTGAGCTCTGGCACGAAGAAGCAGAGGAATTTTCGTGACGGGCAATGACGGGTGATATCGATTAAAAAAATAAACCTATTAAAAAAAGGTACAAGGGTGCTTTAGGGGTGCTTTGCTAGCGCGAAAATGACCCCCAGCTTTATGCTTTTACCCAGTAGCAATAGAGGATATAACATGAATCGTTGTCACAAGAGGGAGGCTGCACTTAGTATGAGCTGCAGACAAAACAAAGGCGCCCAAACAGGGTCGTCGCAAAATGGAATCTCCCACGATTATGGCATATTCGGGAGATTATCGTAATAATCACTAGAATATTCTTTTTACAACGGTTGGATTCAAATAACCTGCAAGGACAAGTGGTTAAGGGATCATAAATAGACCTTCAAAGCCTGATGATTAAGCAGTGAACCCCCTTTCATCTTATTCTTGATGTTGTTTGTACTTGTAATTTCATCTTTTGTCTTTATTGTTACATTGATTAATCACATGAACCATTTCTACACATGTTGAATTGGTCAATGGTCTCAATCAAGAAGAAGATGCACCCTTTTTGTTGTGATGTTTGCACTAGCATTTTCATCCTTTATCGTTACCTTATTTTGAGCCACCAACGCATGTGTGGTCAATGAAAGCAGCAATGAGATAAACAGTCGTCGAAAAGGAAACTAAGCCTACTTGTTTTTTTACTGCATGAATACAATGAATACAGTCGATAAATGTTGCCGTTACGAACCTAAAAAGACCTGTTTACTATTTACTATGATGTCAGTTAAATATTGTCAATTATTATATGAAATTAAGTTACCCATTCGGTGCAGTCAAGTCTCTGTAGGGTACGTAACACACCCATTATGATTTGTCTCTTACATCGTATCTGGCTTATTTGGTAGCAATGTATGTAGCACTATAGTGGCAGTACTTCATTGAGCATCGTGGGAAAAATTATTCAATATAAGAAGCGCTTTTATCAAAAGAAATGCCAACTTATGCTATGGTGACGGTGATACTTAGTAGGTATAATGAAAGTAGATATATAAGAGCAGTACTACAAGGATGATATGTTATCAGAGTTTAACAACATCAAAACCCTTGATAGTGATCTTCTCCCCCCCATTTCTGGGAACCAAGGTGACATTAAAGCTTTCCCCATCTTTGATTCCCAAATCCTCAAGAACTTCTCCAATGCCAATCCTAACAGTGGTGTTCGTAGGCATATCCTCTTCCCCTTTCTTCATATGTGGAACATGCAAGAAACTTCCAGCATATTCTACGATATCCAAAGAGGTCTCTGAATCGGCAGTTGGCAAATTTATAAAAATGTCAAAACCCACTGCCTCGTCCATTGGAAATTCAACATCCCGTATCACCAAAAAACGGTTTCCGACTGGTTCGATTACGCCATCGCATTCTGCTGCAGCAGCCTACCATTCCGTAAACCGGATTCGAGAAGACACCAACAATTTCTTGGCCTAATCTTGACCTTGGCAATCAATGGATTCTCCGTGGTCAGAATTTCCGCATCAATGTTCCCAAATTCGGGGGACGACAATCTTTTTCGGCCTTTGAGCTTAGATTTAGCAAATGGGAGTATTGGCTCCAAGAGTGGTGGATTTTGCAAAGGAGCCAAGGGATAGGCCGAGGCTGATAAGAATAACCCATTTTTTAGAATCTAATGCATCTCCGGCCTTCACTTTAACCAAATCCCCATGCTCGTCAAAGAACTCGAAAGCGGCATTAAGAAAATCTGAGTCGGCGAAATTCTCGCGCTTGAGAACGTCGGTCCAGATGGACCAGATGCGGTCGACGTTTCCGTGGTGGGCGAAAAAGATGGGATCAAGTCCGGCGGAATATAGAGCACCCATGTACTCGAAGGGGGAAGTTTCGCTGCCGGTCCAGATATGAACAGAGGCATGACAGCTGCCCTCTAGCCTACCGCCACCAGCGGGTTTCACATCCTCGGCTCTGTAAGGCTGCCCCATAAACAAATCTGCAGTTTTTGCCCCGCTCACGATATTCTGATACATCACGGCGTTGTTGTTCTTCCTTAAAGTAGCCAAATCATCTTGCAACTCTGGACTACCCGGAAACCAACCAAGATCGGCTATTGCCGGTGGCTGATGGACAGAGCTCCTCTTTGCATCGTACAAGGAAGGGTTGTTGATGAAGAGGGAAGGGATGCTGCCAGGCAGGGGATTGGATGCAGCGGGGTTGTCCCAGTTCCTAACTCTACCAAGCCTAACTCTACACAGTTGGTGAGACCCCTTGTCTAGACGATGGGTTGCATATCCTT
Source organism: Isoetes taiwanensis (assembly GCA_021234155.1). NCBI lineage: Eukaryota > Viridiplantae > Streptophyta > Lycopodiopsida > Isoetales > Isoetaceae > Isoetes > Isoetes taiwanensis. Next base: position 16,690,123 of record JAJEKV010000024.1, read on the forward strand.
CCCCAGTATTAGTGTCTGATGGTTTCCTCATAACTGACATGCATCAGCCAAATTCTAGTATGCAATGTTAACTACACGACATGCACAAATTGAGATAGATTGGTATTTAGTATTTGAGTTGCACTTGCCACATCGTCTCCATCTTTTATAATTTATCATATCTGCTCACTCTTTAATGCTACCATGCAATACAAAGCCTAAGGCTCCAAGCCACCAATTTATAATATTTTGAAAAGCTACTCATCATAGCTCGTAATATATCAAAACATTCAAATATGAACACCATATATTAGCGGCATTACGTTGCATGTTGGATGCAAGACAATCTTGTTCACTTGCTTGTTGGATGTAAGATAGTATTGTTCACTATGGTATTTTTTTATGGGCACTATGACTTTTTAATAGGGAGGTCATTTCGCATATCATAATTAAAGATGGGCGTTGACCTTGGTGTCCATTCAAGGAAAAAAACAATTTTTCTAGTGTAAGCTAAAGGAACTTCATATATAAAACATTCACAAATTTTGAATAATGATATAGGAGAAAGCTTTACCCGAAATGAAAAAGACGTTTTCTTGCAAAACGATGCAAGAGAAGGCTTTATCTCGGAAAAACGAAGGCCTTTTTTGTGTTCGATAGCATCTTTTTTCTTGATAGCTTGGGCTCAACGGAAATTTGTTTGCAAACAAATTTTGGTGCACTATGCTCTGAAACAGGTGGCAAGATATTTAAAAATCCTATTCTAGGTCTAGTGCGCCGGCGCACATGCTCTGAAACAAGTAGCAAGGTATTTTGAAAGCGTTAACCCAGGCCTAGCGCGCCGGCGCACATGCTCTGAAACAGGTAGCAAGATATGTTAAAACTCTGATCCCAGGCCTAGTGCGGCGGCGCACATGCTCTGAACAGGTATAAAATATTTTTGAATTTTGTCTGTTAGCTATGTATGTTCTTGTTATCCCAGACCTAGTGCACTGGCGCATGTATTTATAGCGACAGTAAATTTTCGTATTCATTCTATTCAGTTGTTGGTTGAATATTGCCATACTGTTGTATCGAGTTTTTGGAAGTACTAATGTTTTTGCATCTTGACACTTGATTGGTTTCTTTCATGTTTTATTTTGCATGATCAGAAGCTCCATTGCAGACGTATTGTGCCCACATTCTTTCTCTGGACAAATTCTAATATTACTATTCCTATTCTTATGTAGAGAACATAAGCTCCATTGCAGATCGATGCCGTTTAGATGGTGTTTGCAGGCGCCCTTGCTCCATAGATGCCTGTTCTATGTTTTTATATGCAAATACTTCTGCACATATATTTGAATAAGCTACCTTTCAGAAATCCCATCGATCCGAGACATCGGATCGCCATTCTAGAATGGGACGAGCATGCATGTTTTGCATGCATGCGGGCGGCGCATGCCCATTCTGGTTGGGATCGATTACGTTGGGATCGATCTCGGGCGCTGATTCGCAACAAACATCTCATCGGGCTTCCTCTTCTCTCTCGCCAGCACCTTATTCTCAGGATTTGTTTCCCGGCGGGGAGGGACTTCTCCCCGCTTGGTTTGGCCAATTTGGCGTTTCTTTCTTCTTTCCTTTTCCGGCCTTTTAGCCTTCATCCCGCGGACCTTCGCCCTCGATCCTAGTTTGTAAGGAAGTCCTTTGGTATTCGGGGCGGTTTGTTGGTTTCATCGCGAGTCCCATTCTAGAATCCATCGCCATTCTAGAATGGGACGAAGCATGCATGTTTTGCATGCATCTTGGGGCGCATGCCCATTCCGTTGGGAGTTTGCTATTTTTAGGCGCCGATTCTCGCAGAACATCTCATCGGGCGCTTCCTCTTCTCTCTCAACAAGTACCTTATTCTCTCGTGAACCCACCCTCCCCCTTCTTTGTTTTTGTATTTTTTATCGCGGGCACGCTACAGAATCAGCCCTCCACTCGGGAGGTTTGTTTTGTCTTGTTGTTTTGTTGGTGATGTGCGTGTACGTGAGTGAGCGGCCGCGTGTTTCGACTTTTCCATTCGTGGGTTTTGGGAGCGTTTTTATGCCTTTATGTTTGTCCAAAGCCCCTTAGTCAAGGCTTATCACTAGGATTTTTCCTCGAAAACCCGAAAGGGCGGGGTTTTTTAATCCCGGTGATAAGCTTTCGGCAGGTACACTAGCCCAATCTCTATTAGCATTGTAATTTGTTGGGGTCCAAATGATATAATTGGATTTTCCCTTTATTTTTGTGGGTAGTTCGCATGTGTGCGGCTACTCACTATCCACCATTGTAGAAAAATCTGCCGAGATGAATGAGAAGCAAGTCTAAGTGGCGGTTTGTTGGTTTCATGCGAGTCCCATTCTAGAATTATGCAAAGGCGCTTTTCTTTTGATAATGTAGGTTCAGCATGTTATTACTATGATTTGGCTGATTATGTTCTTTTCGCAATAATTAGCCTATAAAACGTATGAGAGTTTGAGACTATGTACTTATACTATTTCCATTGCAGCCTCTTATGGCATGGCTCTTTAAATGTAGCAGCAGCATATCCATTGATGTTTGGAAGTTTGAGGTAAGTGCAATTAGCAATAAATCTATAAATGGTATATGTTAGTGCAAATCTATTGTTGAGGAAAAATAGTTGTACACAGAAAAAATAGAGATTTAGTCTCAAAGGGCATGGGGTTGATAAAGTGTGTAATAATATGTGAACTTGACTGCTAACCTTTTCTTTTTGAGCAGAGGACCATCAACCAATACTTGTAGCTGATGCCCCTTCTTTATGCAGGAAAATGGAAGAGCAGCACAAAAACTTGAAGACATGTTTGTATCTATTATAAACCACTGATTTGCACAATTAAGAATGCATAAACAGACATTTGTGCAGGAAGCATGGTAACCAGACATTTGTTCAGCGGAATGAATGACTTGAATGCAAACCTCTTCTTGGGACTTGTTTGGAGCTTTTATCAACGGAGATGTGGTTCATCATTCCAGGAGGTGCACAAAATTGCAACAATCTATGCATCAAGTTACGAGGTCTTGAAATTAGAAGACACTGATTTGCACCTCTTTGACACCTGACTAACATGCTATGTCATAAGGTTTAGGAAACCCTTTCATGACTATGCCTTTTGTGATATAACCTCTCCAGCATTCCATATTTTATCAGGTTTATCAACAACATAGTAGACCTAGGAAAGATAAGGATCAAATGGCTTCAGTTCCATGCTTTGACCTTGAAGTTTCCATGTAATACCTTGAAACTTGGGTGAATTTCAACAAGGAATCTATTTTCTGTTTTAGCAGTATACCATTGGGAGATACATTTGCACATATCAGCAGGATCTATGCAAGACAGATTTCCATGCATCAGCAAGATCTATGCAACAAATAGCTTCAGATCTTTTAGCAATGAAATAATTATTTCATGCAGTAAGAGGACAGACAAAAGTTGTGAATAAAAAGTATAATTACATGGGATTTGTCATCAGGGTTCTTTCAATTATTATTTGCAACATATAATGACAGTGCCTCCTGCAACTTGACAATATAGCATTTACTGCGTGGAATCTCATCAGTCTTGCTTCCAATTCTCTTCAGCATATTGGTGGAATCTAATCCAGTCTTACCCTTCCAATTCTCTTCAGCTTGTTGAGTGCGTCTTACCATTCCAATTCTCTTCAGCATGTTGAGTGCGCACGAGTAGCTTTGAGATTGGGATGCAATGTACCATTGTTAGCAGACACAATTGACCAACCAAATGAAAAAAGATCAAGGAAAAAGCATTACCCCTTGAGATTGGGATGCAATGTACCATCCTTAGCAGAGACAATTGACCAATTGAATGAAAAGAAAACAATGGAAAAACATTACTCCTTAACATCTAAGTATCACATCAAGGTTAAGACTTTCAATATACTTGCTCATTTTGCCTTTCAAGATACAACTATAAGGACCAGGGTACAACTAAAGGACATTCTTAACATATAGCTGACATAAGTTTATTTATATTAATTTTAATTGTACTTTTATCAGGTCAAGTAGCCATGTGTTTCACGATATAATGTTGGAGTCCTTGAATAATGAAATGTAAATACAATATATAGGTATACATTGAAGAGTCAACTCTAAACACCTGAACCAACAAAAACCCAGAACATTTCGTTTATAAATCGGTTAAATATTGTCAATTATTATATGAAATTCCATTCGGTCCATTCAACTCTTTGTCGGGTACGTAACACACCCATTATGATTTGTCTCTTACATCTTATCTGGCTTATTTGGTAGCAATGTATATAGCACTATAGTGGCAGTACTAGTGGCAGTACTTCATTGAGCATCGTGGGAAAAATTATTCAATATAAGAAGCGCTTTTATCAAAAGAAATGCTAACTTATGCTATGGCTTATTTGGTAGCAATGTATATAGCACTATAGTGGCAGTACTAGTGGCAGTACTTCATTGAGCATCGTGGGAAAAATTATTCAATATAAGAAGCGCTTTTATCAAAAGAAATGCTAACTTATGCTATGGCTTATTTGGTAGCAATGTATGTAGCACTATAGTGGCAGTACTTCATTGAGCATCGTGGGAAAAATTATTCAATATAAGAAGCGCTTTTATCGAAAGAAATGCTAACTACCAATCAGCCTATATCCTTGAAAAATAGATCCACAAAGGAAAGGAAATCGACAAATATAGAATACCTTTTCCTCGAATCCGCTGGAGTCTGTCGAATAGAAGGCAGGGATGTTTTGATCTGAATCGTCTACATTGAAATGCATGTTCATTTCGGCATCCAAAAAACTAAAATGATGATCATCGGTCATCACTGCAGAAGCTATGATTCAAATTCGACAGCAGAAGATATGATTCTTCTTCTCCTCTTACGCACGATCATATCTGAGCTCTGGCACGAAGAAGCAGAGGAATTTTCGTGACGGGCAATGACGGGTGATATCGATTAAAAAAATAAACCTATTAAAAAAAGGTACAAGGGTGCTTTAGGGGTGCTTTGCTAGCGCGAAAATGACCCCCAGCTTTATGCTTTTACCCAGTAGCAATAGAGGATATAACATGAATCGTTGTCACAAGAGGGAGGCTGCACTTAGTATGAGCTGCAGACAAAACAAAGGCGCCCAAACAGAGTCGTCGCAAAATGGAATCTCCCACGATTATGGCATATTCGGGAGATTATCGTAATAATCACTAGAATATTCTTTTTACAACGGTTGGATTCAAATAACCTGCAAGGACAAGTGGTTAAGGGATCATAAATAGACCTTCAAAGCCTGATGATTAAGCAGTGAACCCCCTTTCATCTTATTCTTGATGTTGTTTGTACTTGTAATTTCATCTTTTGTCTTTATTGTTACATTGATTAATCACATGAACCATTTCTACACATGTTGAATTAGTCAATGGTCCCAATCAAGAAGAAGATGCACCGTTTTTTGTGATGTTTGCACTAGCATTTTGCAGGAGCGCCGTATATATCGGACGCCGACATGTTATAGCCACGGGCATATCCGTGGTATATCCGTGTCTTTGACACGTTATAGCCACGTCCAAAAAAAAAATTACACGGCGTTTTCACGTGGCTGGCTATAACATGCCCACGTCCGACATTTACCTCGATAGTGGCATTTTCATCCTTTATCGTTACCTTAAAGTTTTTTAACATGTTGAATTATTTTGAGCCACCAACGCATGTGTGGCCAATGAAAGCAACAATGAGATAAACAGTCGTCGAAAAGGAAACTAAATTGCCTAAAGCCTACCTGTTTTGTTACGGCATGAATACAATGAATACAGTCGATAAATGTTGCCATTACGAACCTAAAAAGACCTATTTACTGTTTACTATGATGTCAGTTAAATATTGTCGTATGAAATTAAGTTACCCATTCGGTGCAGTCAACTCTCTGTAGGGTACGTAACACACCCATTATGATTTGTCTCTTACATCTTATCTGGCTTATTTGGTAGCAATGTATGTAGCACTATAGTGGCAGTACTTCATTTAGCATCGTGGGAAAAATTATTCAATATAAGAAGCGCTTTTATCAAAAGAAATGCTAACTTATGCTATGGTGACGGTGATACTTAGTAGGTATAATGAAGCCGTACAAGGATGATATGTTATCAGAGTTAATGATATTCAACCTCAAAACCCTTGATAGTGATCTTCTCCCCGCCATTTCTGGGAACTAAGGTGACATCAAAGCTTTCCCCATCTTTGATTCCCAAATCCTCAAGAACTTCTCCAATGCCAATCCTAACAGTGGTGTTCGTAGCCATATCCTCTTCCCCTTTCTTCATATGTGGAATCTCCCACGATTATGGCATATTCGGGAGATTATCGTAATAATCACTAGAATATTCTTTTTACAACGGTTGGATTCAAATAACCTGCAAGGACAAGTGGTTAAGGGATCATAAATAGACCTTCAAAGCCTGATGATTAAGCAGTGAACCCCCTTTCATCTTATTCTTGATGTTGTTTGTACTTGTAATTTCATCTTTTGTCTTTATTGTTACATTGATTAATCACATGAACTATTTCTACACATGTTGAATTGGTCATTGGTCTCAATCAAGAAGAAGATGCACCCTTTTCTTGTGATGTTTGCACTAGCATTTTCATCCTTTATCGTTACCTTAAATTTTTTTAACATGTTGAATTATTTTGAGCCACCAACGCATGTGTGGCCGATGAAAGCAGCAATGAGATAAACAGTCGTCGAAAAGGAAACTAAGCCTACTTGTTTTGTTACTGCATGAATACAATGAATTACAGTCGATAAATGTTGCCGTTACGAACCTAAAAAGACCTGTTTACTGTTTAGTATGATGTCAGTTAAATATTGTCAATTATTATATGAAATTAAGTTACCCATTCGGTGCAGTCAAGTCTCTGTAGGGTACGTAACACACCGATTATGATTTGTCTCTTACATCTTATCTGACTTATTTGGTAGCAATGTATGTAGCACTATAGTGGTAGTACTAGTGGCAGTACTTCATTGAGCATCGTGGGAAAAATTATTTAATATAAGAAGCGCTTTTATGCTAACTTATGCTATGGTGACGGTGATACTTAGTAGGTATAATGAAAGTAGATATATAAAAGCAGTACAAGGATGATACGTTATCAGAGTTAATGATAATCAACATCAAAACCCTTGATAGTGATCTTCTCCCCGCCATTTCTGGGAACTAAGGTGACATCAAAGCTTTCCCCATCTTTGATTCCCAAATCCTCAAGAACTTCTCCAATGCCAATCCTAATAGTGGTGTTCGTAGCCATATCCTCTTCCTCTTTCTTCATATGTGGAATCTCCCACGATTATGGCATATTCGGGAAATTATCATAATAATCACTAGAATATTCTTTTTACAATGGTTGGATTCAAATAACCTGCAAGGACAAGTGGTTAAGGGATCATAAATAGACCTTCAAAGCCTGATGATTAAGCAGTGAACCCCCCTTTCATCTTATTCATGATGCTGTTTGTACTTGTAATTTCATCTTTTGTCTTTATTGTTACATTGATTAATCACATGAACCATTTCTACACATGTTGTATTGGTCATTGGTCTCAATCAAGAAGAAGATGCACCCTTTTTTTGTGATGTTTGCACTAGCATTTTCATCCTTTATCGTTACCTTAAATTTTTTTTATATCCAAAGAGGTATACAAGCAAAACATATTTTAGCATTGTGCACATGGCTAGCAATATGTACTGCGGTTCTTGGTGCTTCAATCTTGCTTTGAATCTTGAAATGCCCATCGCTGGAGCGTCATAATGGCCATTGCTAGACTTCATTATGCCCGTTGAGCCCTTCAAACAAGCTTGCACAAAAAAAACGTAAGGTGTTGAAGACGTGCCAAAATTTCGCATTTTTGTACACCACTATTAAAAATAAATCCTTGATTGTTTCGAGTCACCATATTAGCCGCTAACAATTATGTCTGAATATGATCGTGCAAGTGATGGATATTATCATTTAGTATTCTCATGTTGCACATGAAGTCCACTTGCTACATTTAGTGTTCTTTTCAAAATGTGAAAGAACCAAATTGATAAGGCAGAAAGGAAGATTGTATCTTAAATGGAATTTACATTGTTTTTGATCATGTCCAAGCTCTGTTGTTGTTTGAGACACACAAGAATTTTGCACCAAAAACTTCTTTAAGAAAAGACTTTCAATCTCTCATTAAATTGCACATTCTAAAAGGTCAACAAGGGAAGAAAGGCATACCAATACCAATTTGCATAGACATCCTAATTATATGGTCATAAGGCTTCCGCTAATTGAAATAACAGTTTTAGATGTACCAAACAAGAGAGTGATATAGTTTTTTCTTTCTCCTAATTTTGAAAATAGGATTGTATCTTTTCATTAACTTGAAAGATACAATCCGTAATATTTAAGAAGAATAGAATAGAATAGAGTTTTTATCGTCCATGGAGACCAATTGGCCTATCGGATCCAAACAGGAGGCGCAGCATGCGTATTACTGTCTAGGTTAACTCCCCCTCCCTCCCCCTCCCCCCCCCTTTCCCCCTCCTCTTACCCGCCCCGAAGGGTTGTTTGGGGGAAAAACCGTGACAAGAATAGGTTTGCTATCAAACTATACAAAAAAACACAAATATATATCATGGAGAAAAAAATATATGTACATGTATCGTAAGTGCCCGAGGACCGAGGCCGATCATCGGCGATCCATGATCTCTTGGAAGTATGATCCCAACCTTCGTACCGAGCTCATGCTTAGCATCTCATGCAGGGGCTGGCCAGGTTGGACCAGCTCAGCATAGAGTATCCGAATGTCATCATATGCCGGACAACTCTGAAGCGTGTGGCATTCGTCTTCCACAGCTCCAACCCGGCAAAATATGAAGGAGAAATTTTGAGGAGAGGAAAATTACGCGGAAGATTTTTTTGGCGGCGCTAGCGAGGTGACCTGGACGACGCCGCCTCGCTAGGTCGTGGTTATCGCTAAAAAAATTCAAGTGAATTTTTTTGTCCCGAAAATTCTCCAATGAAAAAAAATGGGCTTGAACTTTTCTGGAGGTTTTCTTATTCCAGTACATTTCTGACACTTCTTCATTGGCAATGCCACTTAGCAAGAGATGGTGATGAGGTGGAGATCGGGCCAGCAAATTAGTGGAGATTTTTGTTTGAAAGCAACCGTTGTTTCGAGACAAAAATTTTTTAGATTCAAGGTCCTTTTTATTCTCTTTTCCAACAGAGTTTCATGGGATTATAAATAGACCTTCAAAGCATGATCATTAAGCAATGAACCCCTTTTTATCTTCTTCTTGATGTTATTTAACTCCTAATTTCATCTTTTGTCTTTATTGTTACATTGATTAATCACATGAACCATTTCTACGCAAGTTCAATTGGTTATTAGTCTCAATCAAGAAGAAAATGCACCCTCTTCTTGTGATGTTTGCGCTCACGTTTTCATCCTTTGTTGTTACCTTAGATGATTTTAACATGTTGAATTGTTTTAAGCCACCAACGCATGCGTGGCCAATGAAAGCAACAATGAGATAAATAGTCGTCGAAAAGGAAACTAAATTATTTTACACATGTTGAATTGTTTTGAGCCACCCACACATATGTGGCCAATTAAAGCAACAATCTGATAAATAGTCATGGAAAAGGAAACTAAATTATCTAAAGCCTACCTATGGGTCAAACTAAATTGTCGAAAAGGAATCTAAACTTGAGGTGTTCAAACTTGAGGCGAACAGAGATATGCAATCAAAACAAAACAGAGGCGTTCAAAACAGAGGTTCCCAAACCACTTGCCGGCAGGGATCTGCTTAAGCGAGGGGATCTACTAGAACCTTTGATCAAACAAGAGGATTGATTTCTAGAGCTTTCGGATACAGTAGCAACAGAGCTACAACATGAATCGCTGTCACAAGAGGGAGGCTGCACTTAGTATGAGCTGCAGATAAAACAGAGGCGCCCAAATAGAGTCGTCGCAAAATGGAATCTCCCACGATTATGGCATATTCCAGAGATTATCGTAATAATCACTTGAATATTCTTTATACAACGGTTGGATTCAAATAATCTGCAAGGACAAGTGGTTAAGGGATCATAAATAGACCTTCAAAGCCTGATGATTAAGCAGTGAACCCCCTTTCATCTTATTCTTGATGTTTTTTGTACTTGTAATTTCATCTTTTGTCTTTATTGTTACATTGATTAATCACATGAACCATTTCTACACATGTTGAATTGGTCATTGGACTCAATCAAGAAGAAGATGCACCCTTTTCTTGTGATGTTTGCACTAGCATTTTCATCCTTTATCGTTACCTTAAATTTTTTTAACATGTTGAATTATTTTGAGCCACCAACGCTGTGTGGCCAATGAAAGCAGCAATGAGATAAACAGTCGTCGAAAAGGAAACTAAATTGCCTAAAGCCTACCTGTTTTGTTACTGCATGAATACAATGAATACAGTCGATAAATGTTGCCATTACGAACCTAAAAAGACCTGTTTACTGTTTACTATGATGTCAGTTAAATATTGTCAATTATTATATGAAATTAAGTTACCCATTCGGTGCACTCAACTCTCTGTAGGGTACGTAACACACCCATTATGATTTGTCTCTTACATTTTATCTGGCTTATTTGGTAGCAATGTATGTAGCACTATCGTGGGAAAAATTATTCAATATAAGAAGCGCTTTTATCAAAAGAAATGCTACATTATGCTATGGTGACAGTGATACTTAGTAGGTATAATGAAAGTAGATGTACTACAAGGATGATATAATGTTATCAGAGTTAATTATATTCAACATCAAAACCCTTGATAATGATCTTCTCCCCGCCATTTCTGGGAACTAAGGTGACATCAAAGCTTTCCCCTTTTTTGATTCCCAAATCCTCGAGAACATCTCCAATGCCAATCCTAATAGTGGTGGTCGTAGGCATATCCTCTTCCCCTTTCTTCATATGTGGAACATTCAAGAAACTTCCAGCATATTCTACGGTATCCAAAGAGGTCTCCGAATCCGCAGTTGGCAAATTTATAAAAATGTCAAAACCCACTGCCTCGTCCATTGGAAATTCAACACCCTGTATCACCAAAACAGTTTCCGACCCATCTGATTCTGCCACTGCCTCTGCTGCTGCAGCAGCCACCATTCCGGAAACTGGATTCAGAGAAGACACCAACAATTTCTTGGCCGGAATCTTGACCTTGGCACTGAATGGATTCTCCAAGGCTGTAGAGTTTCCGGCATCAATGTTTCCAAATTCAGGGATCTTTGGGCGTTTGAGCTTAGATTTAGCAGCGGGGGTATTGGCTCCAAGAGTTTTGGATTTTGCATTGAGCCAAGGGATAGGCTGAGGCTGATAAGAATAACCCATTTTTTTAGAAACTAATGCATCTCCGGCCTTCACTTTAACCAAATCCCCATGCTCGTCAAAGAACTCGAAAGCGGCATTAAGAAAATCTGAGTCAGAGAAATTCTTGCGCTTGAGAATGTCGGTCCAGATGGACCAGATGCGGTCGACGTTTCCGTGGTGGGCGAAAAAGATGGGATCAAGTCCGGCGGAATACAGAGCACCCATGTCCTCATGGGGGGGAGTTTCGCTGCCGGTCCAGATATGAACTGAGGCATGACAGCTGTTCTCCAAGGTACCGGGAACACCAGGCGGTTTCACATCCTCGGCTCTGTAAGGTTTCCCCATAAACAAATCCGCAGTTTTTGCCCCGCTCACGATATTCTGATACATCACGGCGTTGTTGTTCTTCCTTAAAGTAGCCAAATCATCTTGCCTCTCTGGACTTTTGGGAGCCCAAGCTAGATCGGCTATTGCCGGTGGCTGATGGACAGAACTCCTCTTTGCGTCGTACAAGGAAGGGTTTTTGATGAAGAGGGAAGGGATGCTGCCAGGCAGGGGAGTGGATGCAGCCGGGTTGTCCCAGTTCCAATACGGAAGGCGAAAGGAGGGATCTTTGATGAGAAACTGAAGGATGCGTTCATGGAAATAGAGGTACCAGCGGTGCCAAGGAAGGAACAACCAGCTGCCGTGGACATCGAACGCATTTTGGGTTCCAGGCTGGACCAAGCGGTTGTCGCAGAAAACACAGTGGATATAAGCCTGGTAGATCTGCTTGCGGGGGTCGTCGTTGGGAAGAGCTCTGAGCAGCTCGTATGCTCTGCTATACTTGGCAGCATAAGCAGGGCCGACGAGGTGGGCAGCTGGGCGGTCGATCACGGGGCCCGGGCGGAGAATGAAATCTTTGATGGGCTTTTTGGGCACCGGAAGACAGCAGTCCAGCGCCTTTGTGCCTACCTTCTTGCAGTCCTTCAGATCCGGTGGCTGCACCGGTGACCCCATCGCCTCCGGGCTGTTTATCAGAAATGGTAGCCCTGCTGCTCCTATTGTCGATCCCAATAGTAGCTCCCTTCTCTTCATCGCTTCATTACCTGAATCATTGTAGTTGCTTCTGCAGATTAGCTTGCTCTTGCATTGCCTCTTCCCTCCAGCAGGAGTGGCTATGGCGATGGATTGTGCAGTTCCGGCAATGTTTTTGCCGAAACCTAGTTGGTTCAGGTTTGCAGAAACAGGGCAGGATAGTAGCTTCGCCTCCATAGCCGTGAAAGTGAGAACTCGGCCTGGGTTTTTGTGTTAGGCCTAAAGCAAGATGGATTTATAGGAGGCAAAGTGGGTAAGTTCTCAAAAATCAATATGATTTTTTGGCATTTTTTTTTTGCTTTATGAGGATGACAGCTGTGCCAGTTTCCACAATGACAATTGGCATTAAAAAGTTTGACGACTATGTTTACACGAAAGCCAATTGGAAAATATTACAAAACGACAGCACGAGCAACAAAAGCTACAGTCAGCTATATTTTCCACGTTTTTACCTTTCACCATGCTATATAAAATCTACAGTCAGCTATATTTTTCACGTGTTCTTTTGAATCTGTTTGTACAGCATGTCTTTGATTGGGTACTGGGTTCATAATTCTGAAAATTCTAAGCTAACTCATTTTGTATGCCTTTGATTGGGTTTGGGTTCATAATTTGAATCTCGAGTCTAGATTTTAAAGCTTTATTCATATATGAATTATTCCGGCGATGTTTTTGCCGAAACCTAGTTGGTTCACGTTTGCAGAAACAGGGGAGGATATTAGACTGGCCTCCATAGCCGTGAAAGTGAGAACTTGGTGGCCTGGGTTTGTGTGTTAAAGCAAGATGGATTTATAGGAGGCAAGGTGCCTAAGTTCTCAGAAATCAATATAATTTTTGGCATTTTTTTTTTCTCCGCACGACTTTATGAGGACGACAGCTGTGACACTTTCCACACTGACAATTGGCATTAAAAAGTTTGATGACTATGAGCATGCATTTCCCATGTTTACACCAAATCTACAGTCAGCTATATTTTCCACGTTTTTACCTTTCACGATGCAACAAATCAGCTATATTTTCCACGTTTTTACCTTTCACGATGCAACAAAGAAGTGTGTTTCTCATTGACAGAGTATGGAAATTTGGTTATAAATCTTGTTGATACCTTCTAGGTTCTGTTAAAAGAACTTTGTTTCTGCGGTTTTATTTGTTTTATTTCTTCCGCAAAAGGAATACGATTTTGATAATTCTCTACACTCTTTTATGAGGATGACTTATAATTTTTCAATCACAAATGACAAAAAAAAATTTGAAAACCAAGCCTGCTGATAAAAGCATGCATTTGCCACTTCTAACATGACGGGCCAATAGAAAAATACTACGAACTACAGCAGATTCGTTTAGTAAATCTCTTAGGGCATCATTGTTGGCAAAATCATTATCGTTAGGATCAAAGGTAATTCTGCTTTCAGCCTACAACTTTAGCATTTTATTTGCGGACTAGAAAATTGTCGTACTTATAGGCATCGTAATAATTCTAGCACTTTTGGGCCCTAGATGTAACCCAACGAGAACCATCCCTCCATCTACCCCCTTTTTTTAATTTTTTTAATGAAATATGTTTCCATTCACTATAAATATGCAAGTACAACTTAGTCTATGTTATATCAATCCATCTACATAGTCTTATAGAAGATGTGAAGGTAATTACATAGCAAAAATTATATAAGAAGAAATGCTCCCATATTGTTGCCATGGCACTGACTTTGGATCTAAAAAATATCAAGATCCAAATTTGAAAGAGTCGGCTCTCTAGCTTTTTCGAGCTAAGATCATCAATTACTACAGGGTTCAATTTATAAAGGGTAGGGTCAAAATCAGAATTTTCCATCCATATATATGACATTAAATAAATATATTATAGAATAAATATTTAGTTTCCATATTTCATGGCAAAATTTCCAGATTTCAAGGCCCCTTTTATTCTCTTCTCCTACAAAGTTTTATGGGATCATAAACAGACCTTCAAAGCATGATGATTAAGCATTGAACCCCTTTCTATCTTCTTCTTGATGTTATTTGTACTCGTAATTTCATCTTTTGTCTTTATTGTTACATTGATTAATCACATGAACCATTTCTACACATGTTGAATTTGTTATTGGTCTCAATCAAGAAAAAGATGCACCTTCTTCTTGTGATGTTTGCACTCACATTTCCATCCTTTATCCTTACCTCAAATTATTTTAACATGGTGAATTGTTTTGAGCCACCGACGCATGTGTGGCCAACAAAAGCAACAATGAGATAAACAGTCATCGAAAAGAAAACTAAATTATTTTACACCTGTTGAGCTGTTTTGAGCCACCCACATATATGTGGCCAATTAAAGCAACAATGAGATAAACAATCGTCGAAAAGGAAACTAAATTGTCTAAAATCTACCTATTTTGTTGCCAATACGAACCCAAAAAGACTTGTTTGCTATGATGTGAGTTAAATATTGCCGATTATTATATGAAATTAAGTTACCCATTCCATGCAGTCAACTCTCCATAGGGTTTGTCTTCTACATCTTGTCTGGGTTATTGGGTAGCGGTGTAGCACTATAGTGGCAGTACTTCATTGAGCATCGTGGGAAAAATTATTCAGCATGAAGCGGTTTCATAAAAACAAATGCTATGCTGATACTTAGTAAGTCCTCAAGAACTTCTCCAATGCCAATCCTAACAGTGGCATTCGTAGCCATATCCTCTTCCCCTCTTCATATGTGGAACATGTAGGAAACTTCCAACATACTATGATATCCAAAGAGGTCTCCGAATCCGCAGTTGGCAAATTATAAAAATGTCAAAACCCACTGCCTCGTGCATTAAAAATTCAAGACCATGTATCACCAAAGTAGTTTCCGGCCTATCTGATTCTGCCACATCCTGGGTCAACTAGCCAGTCTGTTGTTATAATGTGGGCAGTTGAAGAATTCCTTTAGCTCATATGTAAGCACCTTGGCATAAGGCTCTGCGTGGTCATAATCCAAGCATAGCTGAGGCATGGGGAGGGTTGTAGGAAACTAGACCTGAACAGGCCGTCAAGCTAATTGAAAGGAAAATGGTTGATGGTCTAAATCCACCTCTTCATCTCTATTGTTTGTGCAAATATGAAAGTTGGTGACAAGATGTAGATCCTGTTCAACCACCAGCATGTAGATTATGGCACTAAAGTCGTCTCCTGGTTATCCTGCCGACGACAAGTGTAGCTAGAGAACAATGGCTACTATGCTAGATAGCCAAAGATGCTGCTGCCACAAAAAAAAAAGTCGCCACAACAATTCTGCACTCGTACCCATAGATAACAATTATGTTTATCCATCTTGTGTGGGGAGACTAACGTTGCTAACGATGTTCAATAGTAGCAGGCTATATCCTCATGTCCCCACTTGCCTGTGGACTCATTGAACAACGAATAGTGTTGTTAGCTTGGCAGATCTAGCCTATGCACATCAAGTTCCTAAGTTTTCATAAGGAAGATGAAATCCATATCCCCGACGATGGATGTCAAAATATCTCCCTTCTGCCAACAAAAATCACTACAGTTTCAACAGACTATACGCAATCATAATCTGAAATAATTTAAGGGCTAAACTTAGCTATTTGGCGATTTTTTAGCACAATTTCAAAAAATATTGGCTAAAGGAAATGGAAAAAATTAATAATTTTAGCTTAACTTGTTTTGCGCTCACAGCAACCTTCGATCTCTTTAGCCAAACGCTAGAAAGTAAGAGAGTGAAATTTTTTATTGTTTAGCTAAACCATAGAAACTTTTAAAACGAATTTCGAACTAATTTAGCTACATCATAATAAGGTCTAGATTTAGCTAGCTGGCATTGTTTTAAAATGTTTCCACGAAAAAAATGACACAACTAAATAAAAAAAATGTATAGTAAGTTTTAGCTTAATATCTTTCGTTGACCACATCACAAAACTCCAGTGTTGCTAAACTTATCCATGGCAGTAGCAATGCAAAAAATGCAGTTTTTGAAGAGGGAAAAGTGTTAGCAATGGGACGTGTTCTTGGGTTATCAAAAAGTCCTCATTTTTCTTTGTAATCATAAGAAAAATGCATAAAGGACAGCTAGGCGGTTGATCACGGGGATGCAGGGGAGAATGAAAACTTTAATGGGATTTTTGGGCACCGAAAGGCAGTAGTTGAGCGCATTTGAGCCTACCTTCTTGCAGTCCTTCAGGTCTGGTGGCTGCACAGTGCTTCTGCAGATTAGTTTGCTCTTGCATTGCCTCTTCCCTACAGCAAGAGTGGCCATGGCAATGGATTGTGCAGTTCCGGCAATGTTTTTGCAGAAAACTAATTGTTGGTTCACGTTTGCAGAAACAGAGGAGGATAGTAGCCTGGCCTCCATAGCCGTGAAAGTGACAACTTAGCCTAGGTTTATGTGTTAAAGCAAGATAGATTTATAGGAAGCAAGGTGGGTAAGTGCCCAGAAATCAATATGATTTTACGAAACGACAAGTAGGAGCAATAAAATCTACAGTCAGCGTTATTTTTGGATGCTTTTGGCAGGCAACCAGGTCAGCTATGTTTTCCACGTTGTTATCTTTCCCAATGCAAGAAAGAACTGTGTTTCTGATTGACAGAGGATGGAAATTTGGTTATGAATCTTGTTGATACCTTCTAGGTTCTGCTAAAAGAACCGTGTTCTGTGGTTTTATTTCTTCCGCAAAAGGAACACAATTTTGACAATTTTCTGCACAGTTTTATGAGGATGGCAGCTATAATTTTTCAAACATAAATGGCAAGAAATTTTTTGAAAGCCAAGCCTGCTGACAAAAGCACGCATTTGCCATGTCTAAACATGGCAGGCCAATAGAAAAATACTACGAACTACAGCAGATTCGTTTAGTAAATCTCTTAGGGCATCATTGTTGGCAAAATCATTAACATTCGATTAATTGGGATGGAATCCATTACTGTTAGGATCAATGGTAGTTCTGCTTTCAGCCTACAACTTTAGCATTTTATTTGCAAACTAGGAAATCATGGTGCTTATAGGAATTGTAATAAAGTTGACTTTCTAGCGCTTTTGGGCCCTAGATGTAAACCAACAAGAACCATCCCTGTATCTACCCTTTTTTTAAAAAAAATGGAATATGTTACTATTTGCTATAGATTTGCAAGTACAACTTAGTCTATATGACATCAATCCATCCACATAGTCTTATCGAAGATGTGGAGATAATTACATAGCAAAAGTTATATAAGAAATTCTCCCATAACTATTGGCATGTCCCTTCATCGGTCATAGCATGAACCTGACTTTGGATCTAAAAGATCAAGATCCAAACTTCAAAAAGTTGGCTCTCCAGCTTTTCCTAACTAAGATCATCCATTACTATAGGGTTCAATTTATAAGGGGTAGGGTCAAAACGAGAATTTTCCATCTCTCGTAGGGGTAGTTTGGTAGTTTTCCCATAAATATATTTAGTTATTATCGGATAATTTTTTGTTCGCCCGATTTGGCCATTTTAAAATCCTCTTATTTTCCCAATTAGAAAGTGTTTTCATTGAAAATAGGAAGGTTTCCACAACATTATTTTAAATTTAAAATATTCCCACGCGTCAACCTTTATAGATCACACTTACTAAGATGGACGCCTTCCATTAAGACGGCATGTCCATCAAGTAGTTGCACCTATTCCTGTGGGTATTCATGTCTTGATTTCTAATGCTTGGGATGTCATAATAGAGGGGTTGCGGAGGCACCTTTTTTGATGGGATACTGCTAAACCGCCTATGCCTTGAAGGGTAATATCCCAATCAATCAAGGCAAATGAAGTGTCAATCAATCTTGCTTCCCAATCAAAGTTTTAGGAGATTGGGTGTTATCAGGAACTTTATTTGGGGTGCAAATGAAGCAGGGGCTGTGGTAAAGGTTGCATGGCTAATTGTATAAAACCTAAGTTTGCTGGAGGTTTGGGCATGATTGATATCCATTTGCAGAGTAAAGTTTTGATCTCAAAATTCATTTGGAGGCTTCTCGTGCGTAAGGATGATTCTCCTGGGTTATGACTTATTGCACACTGTATTCCTTTTGGTAAAGTCACACTTAAATCTGTTCTTCCATGGAATCTATTTTATGAGTTGCGGCCTTATCATAATGCTTCTTCATTTTTAAAGGGATTGTTAGATTCCTGGCACACAATTAAAAATTTATTTCATATCAGTCCAGTCACTTGTGCTTAGTTGAATGCACCTTGTTGGTGGATCCCCAGGGTAGACAATGCACCACTTTGTGTTACAGTGCACCCATTGACTCAAGGACGTTAGAAAATGGCAAGAATCTTAACAATTGCAGCACGGTATGACTCAGGCCAGCTGCTGTCATGGAAGGCATTTCAGCTAAAGTTTTTGTTGGGGCGATGGGATAGAGCTCTTTGACAAAAAGTTGTTGACTATCTACAGCCTGTTCTGCCATACCAAGAAGATATGTTGACATGGGTTTGTCATGAGGCAGTTAAGGAGTGCAAACTTGTGAACTCTATGTATAAGTTATTGCTTGATGCTGATATTCTTCCCCCTCCTAATAAGTGGCCCCTTCAACTCCTTCCTCTTCAATGGCAACAAATGTGGTCTTGGACATGGGATAAGCTACTCTTTGGTGGCAGATTCTTCATCGATGTCTTCTGGTTAACGTGCTTGTCCACAAGTTTAACCCTAGAATATTAGATCAATGTCCAGTATGTAAGCGTGAATCAGAGACCATTGAACATTGCTTTTTTATGTGTGGTCACCTCAGACATGTATGGGATTGATTGTTATCTCTTTTTCAAGCTTCCTTAACAAGTCAACAAGTGCTCTTGGCAATTTACTTAAGTACTTGGATGAAATTACAAAGCCTAGCTTTTCATCTTGCAGCAGGGTGGTTACTTTGGACTATTTGGAAAAGATGTAGACTGGTAATCTTTAAAGGTTTGGATATGACAGATAACTGTGTTCTCCAAGAAGCTCAAGGTCGCATTGCTAAGTCGTATCAATGTTCTTCACTTGTTCCACATAAGAGGCGATTGATCTTTGAGGAGTATTTGGATGTGCGCTCTTATGCTTAGGCAGGTTGCTTCACTCGGTGGTTCTCTGCTTATTTACCAAGATTTCATTCCTGTCTTTGCACTTCTACTTGTATTTGATTCTTGGATTAAATAAAGTCTGACGTCCTTCAAAAAAAAAAGGGTAGTTGCACGTCACCCTAGAGGCATGTCACCCTACGATTTAATAAATTTGGGATGCCAACACCCTTGAACAGGCCAAGACGACATATTATCAATGCCACATAAATTCCATGTTGGGGTGGGGCCTGCAATGCTACCTGCGCTCTCATCTACCCATCAAAAAGTGCAGATCCATTGGCTCTATCCACAAAGGTGCACATCATCTCTGGATTGAGGCGGGGAGATGGATTGGGGAGCCACGTTAGGAGAGGCTTTGTCAATGCTACCAGGTTGGAGCTGTGGAAGACGAATGCCACACCCTTCAGAGTTGTCCAGCATATGATGACATTCGGATACGCTATGCTGAGCTGGTCCGTCCTGGCCAGCCCCTGTATGAGATGCTGAGCACGAGCTCGGTACAAAGGTTGGGATCATACCTTCAAAGGATCATTGATCATCGAGATCAGCTCGGTCCTCGGGCACTTACCTGATACATGTACATATTTCTTTCTCCAATAATATATATTTGTATTTATATTTGTACAGCTTGATAGCAAACCTATTCCTGTCACGTTTTTTCCCCTAAACAAGAAAGGGGTTTTTTAACCCGGACAATAATACGTTTATTGCGTCTCCTATTTGGGTCCCATAGGCCAATTGGTCTCCGTGGATGATAAAAACTCTATTCTATTCTATATTATTCTATCAAGGTATAACACCATTTACACATAGTGCAAGATTACTAGTAATGATCGTGCAAGACTACTAGTAATGATCTACCAATGTAACCTAGCTAACCATTCTTTCATATGAATAACAGACATCGATGTTGAGGTTTGTGTTATACTAGTGAATGATCTAACAGTGTAACCTAGCTTACCATTCTTTCATCTCAACAAAACGCATCAATGTTGAGGTTTGTGTTATACTCGTGAATGACCTACCAATGTAACCTAGCTAACCATTATTTCATATGATAAGAAGATTCTTCTACGTGCCTCTCATTTTGATTATGATCACTTGTGATTGGGGCACCTATGATTCTGAAATATGAGATACAAGTTCGCCTAAGGTTTCGAAATATAAATACGGAGACTCGAACCACTCTACCAAAATAGTTCAATATCCTAATAAGAATGCTAAACATAATATTGAGGTTGAATTGGAAGGGAAAGCAAGATGTTAGAGGTGCGACAGTTCGTTCTAAAACTAAATGGTATGCTGCACTAGACCATGAAAATTCTAAATGCTTTTTTTGAATGGCTGGAGCGAGGTTAGCAGATAATAGTATCCTATCAATTAGGGATGATAATTCAAACATATTGGAAGATCCACAAGAAATCAGATCATATATAAAGGGAAGTTTTGAGAATCTATTCAAGGAAGATCCTTTACCCTCCTCTTACCATTCTCAGATAGCTTCTTGGTTGACCAAAGGTTGATTGGAGAGAGAAGATTGCTCTAGAAAAAATCAGCATTTATTGCAAAATATTCAGGGGGAAGAGATCTTCAAGTCCCTTTATTCTCTAGCAGCTGGGAAATCCCCTGAGCCAGATGGTTCCCCTTCAGAATTCTTTGTTGAGTTTTGTGATGTGCTTGGTCATGACTTTATTAGAGTTGTATGTGGTGTGTGGGCTTCATGTTCTCTACACTCGACATTAGTAGTAGGCCTTATCACTCTTGTTTCAAAGATTCTTAGGCCTCAAAGTCTTGGCAAGTGGAGGCCCATTGCACTCACCAGTATCATATATAAAGTGATCGTGATGGTTGTTGCTAACTGGTTGAAATCAATTCTCAATAGGGTTATTAGAAATGAGCAATCTGCTTTCTTGCCAAGCAGATACATACTAGATAACTATCTTGTAGCCAGGATTACATTGGTGCCAGGCCTCAAAACTAAAGTGATGATCAAAATGGGTTTTAGAAAGGCCTACGACTCCCTCAGATGGAAAGGGCTGCAGTCTGTCATGAGCTGTAGGGGATTGGTATCACAATTTATCCGGTTGGTCTTGGGGACGAACAACTCAGCCTCTGCTTCGGTGCTGGTTAATGGGCAGCCATCTGGTCTATTTAGCCTCAAGAAAGATACGGCGGCCTCTGGCTCCTTACTTATTCCTCATCATGGCTAATCTTCTAACAAGAATGGTCCAACTAAAGGTGTTAGAGGGAATTTTGAAAGAGCTAACGTTCCCTAAAGGTACAAAAAACATAACGATTATGCAATATGCTAATGATATCTTTATGTTCCTCAGATATGATGATAATAGTTTTCACTCATTTTGGAGGATCCGGCTGTCCTTTGAGGTCATATCAGCCTGAATGCAAATAAATGTGCAGTTTTGTGGGCTTCAGATAGTGGCATTGACCCTCGGGCCAAAGGTTTGTATTCCCTAGTAATTGTGGCAGTTGGGGAATCAATCAAACTTCTTGGTCTTCCCCTTGTGCTTTTTGACAAACTCAAAGGCCTTTGGACTCCCATACTAGACAAACTTAGAAAGAAAGTAGGTTTGTGGTCTACGAAGACTTAGCAACATCTGGGCATGTGACAATGGCCAATGTGGTGTTAGTTGCCTCTCATACTACAATTGATCAGTCATGGTTGCCCAGGAAGGGGTCTATAACCAAATGCAAGTTATCATAAGAAAATTCATCTGGGAGGGCATGGTGAAGGTTGCCTGGAGAGAGCTCTGTCATGATAAAAGAGATGGTGGAATGGGCTGCAAAGACCCCCTTATTCAAGCTCAGGATATGGCAGCTAAATTTTTGTGGAGGACATTTCAAGGTGAGTCATGTGAATTATCTCCCACTCTAAAATTTGTATCTTTCTGGTTGAAGCAAGGTAAGGCTCTGGGTAAGCCAACTCTTCCCAAAGATGAGTCGGGAGCTCTACATTATAGCTTCAAGGTGGCCCCTGGGATGTCTCCTCTAATGATGAAGATTCTCCAAGCTTGGATGGATGTGCAGCATCTGTTTATCCCTATGTATCTTTCAGAGGAGGCATATGGATTCTGTTCTGGAATACCAGGACATGGGAGAGAGAGGGTTTCCTTTTAGCTCTCTCCCATCCTCGTATCTTCATCAAATGGAAGGGTAATGTAATAACATGATTGCAACATTTATGGATGAATGATAGATGGATTTGTTAAACTACATTCAAGCATAAAATCCAGGCCCTTGGTGAAGGGGATCGTGAAGTACTAAGGGAAATCCTACTGAATGTCACCAGCCTATCATTAATTGTGGGTCCGTGTGAGCAATGGCTATTCGAAGAGGATGCACAATATAGTGTGGCCAAGATTTATCGTGCATTATGCAAGGTTACTCCCTTATTAGCTGAGACTACGCTCGGGATGAGCAATGTAGTTGCCAAAAATGCCTTGGCTCTGGAAGTCTATGTGCTCTAAGAAGGTTTAGATGGACAACTCTGCAAGGGTGACTGAGTAGAAAGGAAATCTTATTCAACACATGAATTGTGGATGACAACACATCTCCACTTGATTGTCATATCATTGAATCTATTAGGCACCTCTTCTTTTGCCCTATGATCAAAGAGTTTTGGCACTGGGCTTGTCCCATTATTGGGCATATGGTGCACCAATTGGTTTGGCCAGAATCACTGATCATGGATAGGTGTTGTATAAAAGCTTTCCTTAGTGGACCTGGCACTTTGGGTCATCTGGAAACACCGTTGTGATGTGGCCGGGGGTGGTCAAGGGATCTCCATAATGAAGTTAAAGAACTCTTTCAACGCAGAAGTTGCGCTCATGGCCTTGTCACATCATAGGAAGTATGGTACAAACTACAAAAAAGAGCTTCATAGACTAGGGACCTTGCATGGGTTCTAATCCTACTTCAAGTGTCAGTTGGTTGATAATGACAATACAGAAGCGGATGTAGCCATTGATAGTAAAACAAGGTACACTATATATTCAGAACTAAGAATCTTATAAGGAATCCAACAGTGGAACGAAGTTGCCTCTCTCTATATTACCTGCCTTGTGAAGATAGGTGACTCCCCTTATAGTACCCAAACAATGGGGAAGATGAGGAGACGCTCTCCTTAGTACATGTGGTGTGACTCTTGTAACTTCTCTACTAATATTGTGCACAAGTTTCCTACATTTAATATATACATACCTAGGTCAGAATTACCTTTAGCCAATCCATCCACTGTGTTATCAATCCAAGAATTTGAACGCATTTAAACTTAGTACTCGTGTTTCTTTAATCTATTATCCAATGTAATATCTGAGACAAGAGTATCTTAGTAACAATGTAAACTTAGTCATTAATACACCTATATTTCCCTTGCTAGTTATACAGTATTGACCAGAGTCCGTGAAGACATGTGATTAGAGCCAAGATGCTAATACTTATGCCACAAGGCTATGTAGCAGCATTATATATGACATTTGAGAATTCAGAACATTATTATCTAGTAACCAGAGTGAGACAAACACTGAATTAGGTGGTTTAACCATTAAGAAGTCTGTATGCGAAAACTGGAGTGAGAACCATCAATTGCAAACCTATTAGACTTTATACTAAAGTAAAGACCATTGATTCTGTATGAACACTATTGAGACGGTATTTTCCTGCTTTAATGAGCATGTTCATTTTCCATAAAACCTTGCAATGTAAAAGGAAAAAGCAGGAATCGTATCTGTCATTATCACTGAACAACAATTAAAAAGTAGCAGCATATGAAATTAATCCAGATAGTAACAACATCATAACTTGTTTCAGAAATAAGATTAAGACATTAATGAGTTTCTGTCAAGCAAATATGTCATTTACATGTATTCATGAAAGCAAAGACTTAAAGCAAATGAAAATTGTTTCTGTTTTATTTTTTTCAGGAATTGTAACAAAATTATCCATTTACAATCAATCATTTAAACGTGTTCAAAATGAGGTCATAAACTAGAAAATACAATCAGTTTCATCTTTGACTTTTGAAAAAACAAAACGTCTTGCATAGCTGGGCAGATATTTGAGTCATGTGATCATAGTAGCACAATCATATTAACTGATATTGTCTATTCCAATTCCACCTCCAGATTACTCCTAGCTTTAATACAAACAGGAACAAAGAAATAACAAGGACACGAGAGGTTTGGTACCTACAGCCAAACAACATGACATTTGCAATAATTTTGGTAATGCGGGACAAAAGGTACAACGGAGTCTCTCGGTTTATCACTGTTCAGCCTTTGTAACCATTTGCCATGCATGTTCAAAACATGGGTGTTCATAGAGGGGTGCATTTCTAAAACAATATAAGCACATACACATATATTCTTGAGCCTCGTTAGGAACAGTGATTAATTGTGAGAAACCCTTGTAAATTCTACATGTAGTCCATGCAAATAAACTAGAGCAATTCTTTCGTATTATAAGGTAGGGGATTAAGCAAACAGTGCCATCTTAGGCCCTAAATTTTAATCTATACAAGTAAAATTTCTTTTCATCTGAACAATCACAGACAATTTGGTGTCTCTACCTAATTTTGTGGTACAGCTAATTTTGCTTATCTAGCTGTGCTCTTTTTCAGTCCCTTCTTTTTTGGGACGAGTAAGCATTGCAAAGGTTTATTTTTTCCTTTGCAATTGCTGTACATATTCATGTAATCTCTTTTGCATGTAATATCAAAAACCGCCTTAACCTAAAAAAAAAAGAAAAAAAAAAGAAAAACGTCATTTTAGCAAAGACATGGACTATTTGTAGAAACTTGTAAGTGCGCTTCTTTGCTCATCACCTTGTTCTACACATCTTGCTATACTGTTCAACGTAATGGGTGAATTAAGAAGGGCATATAGACTCATATCACATTACTTTTCCAAGTCATGCAGAGTGGACAAGTAGTATGATATGTAAAATGCTTGGACTTAAGAACATTTTAGGTCTATGTTGAGCAAGTTCGTTAGGAATTCTCTGAGATCTTGAAAGAGCCTTCTAAGCCAAAAAAAAAAAAAGAGACGAGCAATAACAAGACAATCAGGCATTTACTGCAGGGTATAAACTATCTGCCAACCAAGCCCCTTGTATAAAGGTTGTTATGTCATCCTGCATAACATCCCAAAATTCCCTGAAAAATTCTGGAGGGAAGCCATCTGGTCCTGCACTTTTTCCAGAAGCCATCGAATTCAAGGTGAGGAGAATTCCCTACTTTTGTGGAATAGCCACAATGGACTCATTGTTAACTGATGAAAAAGAATCAGCGTCAATTATGCTGAAAAAATTCTCAATATCAAGCTAGTTAGAGGGCTGCTTATCAAACAGCTCCTGATATCTCTGAGCAAAAAATTTTTGAATTCCTTGTTGCCCTTGAATGACATTGCTCTGCTCGTCCTGGACTGAAATGATCCGACTTTTACAGCTCTAAAGAAAAAGGAGGAATTATTTTTGTCCATTAGGTTAATATACTGGCATTTCACCTTGGTTCCGGTTGGCTTCTATGGTCGATATGGGAGCGTCGCAGACACCACATCTTTCAGGGCATTTATTCATCTGTACACAGTGTTATTACAGTGGCCCAGAAAAAGATATTGACAGCTTACGAGTGTTCTTCCCTTGACTCAGAACTGGTGGATCGCATCTGGATTCAGTACCTCCGAATTGATTCTTATCATTAGTCTCCTATTCTGGAGTAAGTACATTGTGCTCCAGGCTCGTGCTCCTGTGGCATCTTTGTGTGCTTACACAGTTAGATGAGACATGTAGATTTTGTACTTTTTCTCTGATTAATAAAATTTTGGCTTTTGTCCTTCAAAAAAAAAATACTGGCATTTACTTCTAATAGCCAAGGACTGAGCTTCCAATTCCTCAACATGTTCGACTTTAATTTCCAATTGATCCTCCAAATTTTGCAGGGCCTGGTTGTGTTTATCAAGAAACAAAAGCTCTTTTACCTTTTTCATTTGAGCATAAATTTCATTTTTTTGTTTCTTCTTGGTTTTAGCCCAATCTTTGCCCCATTTCTTGATCCAGTCTTTCAAAGTTTTTAATTTTTGTACAAACCCAAACATTGACCTACTACTTCCAAGCTTAGGAAGAGATAGATAAAATTCCTTTAATTGAGAACAGAATTGCTCTTGTAAAAGCTGAACATTAAACTTGAAAGGAGTACTTACCTTATCAGCCCGAGAGGTATATGCAAGTGTCTCCAAGACCTGTGGAAAGTGATCAGAGATGGAGTTGCTGTAGTCAGACTTAATGAGGACTTGATCCCATAGGTCTAAGCCAACTGAGGAGGTATAGAATCTGTCCAACAGACAGGAAGTTCTTTCAGGTCCTTTCCTTTTGTTGCTCCAAGAGTAGGTGGCTGAAGAAGAAGGGGGTGATACACAAAAGTACCAACCAATTTATCCCATTCACACCTTTCATTTTTAGTCATATTTAGTTTTTTCCCAAGTTTTTGGTCCCAAAGGGGAGTATTATTAAAGTCTCCTGCCAGAAGCCAATTATGAACCTGTTTTTGCTGCTCAATCCAATTCTTCATTTCTTTCCATTGCATTTCCCTTTCATGAGGTTCTGTTGAGGCATACACATTAATAATTCCAACAGAATATCCTTTAATATTTAAGAACCTAATGCCCTTTTCCTAATGCCTCCCCTTTTTGAAAGGCTTGCTGGAGTCTTGGGAGACAGTGCGGACCTTATTTCATATTGATCTTGTTGCATGTCATCAGTTGAGTGCCCCTTGTTGGTGGATACCTGTGGAAAATAATCTTCCACTTTGTGCCTCAGTTCATCCATTAACTCAATGGCGCTGGAGGTTAGCAAGGATCTTGACTGTCGCAGCTTGGTATGAGTCTGGCCAGTTAGCGACTTGGCAACTCTTTCAAACAAAATTCTTATTGTCTCGATGGGATAGACCTATTTGGCAAAAGATTGCTAGTACTTTGCCATTGGCTGCTCCAGAGGCTATCGAAGGGTGCATGTGGGTTTCCCACCAGAGTGTTCACGAGCATAGGCTTGTGAACTCTATGTATAGGCTGCTTGTCAATGGTGATATCCTTCCGCCATCCACTAAGTGGTCCCTTCAGCTCTCACCTCCTAGTTGGAGATGTATGTGGACTTGGGCTTGGGATAAACTACTCCATCCTAAAGTGGCTGTGCTTTGGTGGCAGATTCTTCACAGATGCCCTCGGGTGAATGTGCTTGTCCACAGATTTGATCCTAGAGTGTCAGCACTCTACCCACTGTGCAAGCACAGGGATGAGACCATTGAGCATTGTTTCTTTTTATATGATCATCTCCAGCCTGTTTGGTCTTGGCTGCTCTGTCTTTTTCATGTGACATTGACAAGTCAGCAAGTGCTTCTGGCTATTTATCCGGATACTTGGAATAAGGTGCGGAGTCAAGCATTTCATTTGGCATCAGGATGGTTGTTGTGGTCTATCTGGAAGCGCAGAAGATTGTGTATCTTTCAGGGTTTGGATATTCCCCCTACAGTAGTCCTCCAGGATGCACAAGCTAGAATCGCTAAGGCCTCCATTGTTCTTTGCTTGCTCCTGCCAAGCGACATTTGATATTTGAGTCCTATTTGATTGTGTTGTCTTATGCATAGGCTGGTGGTTCTATTCAGTGGATCGTGATTATCCTCTGAAATTTTATTCCTGCCTCTGCATTTGTATCTGGCTTTTGGCTTGGTGTTTCAATAAAGTTTGTCGTTCTTCAAAAAAAAAAAAAAAATTTAAGAACCTAACAGACCATCTGCCTGAAGGGGCCACATATGAGCCAGAGGAGGGAAAACCTTTCCAAATTGTGCAAATTCCCCCTTTTGTGCCATTGGTTGCAGCCCGGGTGGAGCTACTCCCTGGACAAATCCAGTAACCTAGTTTTGAAGATTCAAAAGAGGGGAGTCTATGCTCCTGCAATAAAATGATGCAGCCTTCATTTCTTGAATTGCAATGAGAGCCATTTTTCTCTTCAAAGGACCCTTTATGCCTCTTAAATTCCAACAGACAATCTTCATAAAGATTTGTTCCTAGTTTTAGAGGCAGGCCCATCCAAGTTAAAGAGGACCACTTTCTTATGCTTTTTCCTGGATGTCTGTGGAGTATAAAACTCATCAACACCAGGCTGTGAAGGGGATGGCATAATGAGATCATTAGTAGGGAGAATCTCCTCAATAGTATCATTCTCAACAACATCCGTGCCCTGACCATTTAAAATAATGCTTGAGGGGGAAGGCATAATTTGACTAGGGGATTCCGGCTGTTGCTTTAACAGCTCACCAGAATCTCCATTCTTATCAATATTTTGGTCTAAGGACACGGGCTGTTGCTTATAAAGCTCACCAGTTCCTTCCAATTGAGACTCATCTAGACCAGGAAATAGATTTTGGACAAGGAAATCTGAATTTTTGCGTGAACATTCTCCTTTCTCCAAAGCAGGAGAAGGAGAATTCGGTGAGGCCCTTCCTGAGGGTGGCTCCCAGATAGTAATTCCCCTATTCAAAACTTTTACACTTCCATCTTCAGGTTTCCTGATCCAAGTCATTTTCCCTTTTTTCTGGGCCAACAATGCTTGCTCAGCTTTTTCATGTTCTTCTCTAATTCTTTGCTTGCGAGCTTTCCTCTTCACACTGCCATTAACATTTTGTTTTCTAGAGGCCGGCGAAGGTTTTTTATATGGAGTAATCCACTGATTAAGAGGCTCCGAATTTGCTTTTCTTTCTACATAACATTTGCAAACTCCCCCACCGTGTAATCTGATACCACATGCACTGCAGGGGGTGGGAATTCCTCGCCACTGCAAAGGGAGATATTTTTGCAGACCAAAATAGTCACAATAATCAATTCGCTCAGGAATTGGCTTGAGAAGGTCCAATTGAATCCAAATCCTCGGAGGCTGATCCGGCATGGTCTCCATACCAATAAAATCTCCCAACTCCTGAAACAGATTTTTCAAAATTTCTTCACTCCAGTAAATTGGCCTTGAACCGAAGTCCATGCAGGGTGAAAGAGTTGCTTTATGTCTCGGGGATCAAAGGCCGAATACCACCTTTGAAAAAAGATTTGGGTATTGGCTCTTGTGATCGTGCCCTGCAGCATTTTAACAGAAATCTCATTTCCGCACTCCATAATAAAGAAGGGGAAATCAAGTCAATTAGATTTTTGAAATTGAAACATTGTCAATTAATTTTTCAAGCTCGGCTCTTATCATTGGGAGTTTCACTCCCTCATGTCTAACACAGCCGATCACTGCTCGATTAACCATTTGTTTTAATCTAGCTTCCACAAATGGGTTTTTCAGGATTTTACTATGGAAAACATGTTTTGTCCTCTGCTCAACATTCCAGCCTCCTCTTCTTGTAAATTGTTCAGATGCTCCAATATTGGCTTCACAATGTTCTGTTGTCTTTGGACAACACCCATCCCCAACTGTTGCCTCGTCGCCACCATGTTTACGTTCGCCTTCTCCGACTCTGATCCCGTTAGATATATGAAGAAATCACCAAAGGCCACCACATGGTCGGAATTCCTTTCAACTTCCTTTTCCTTTGGACGATAAAATCATATTCTATTCTATTCTATTCTCTCCTCTTTGCCACCATTAATACTGCCCGCTATATTCTGTCCTTTTGCAGAACCCAAATCCATTAATATTTGTACCAGTTGCTTCTTTTCGATGTCTGACATGACAGACATCCTTCTTGCAATCATTGCTAACTCATTCGGTTCAGAATCCAATACCTAACCATCTTTTCCATTGTCTGATATATTCTTTTGATTTTCCATTGCTAACTAATCCAATCCAACTATGGCTAACTGTTTTGGTTGTTTTGTGTTTTCAACTTTTTATTTTTTATGAATAGATCTTAACTGAGATTTTCTCAACATGCCAATCACAAAAAACCCAAAAGACACCACTGGCGACAGCATTCCTATCCCCTACAATTTTTTTTTTTTTTTTTTTTTTTTTTTTGAGAGAGAATGGGGTTTTTTTCATTAATTATAGAAAAAGGTACAAGAAGTTAAGTGAGCCATAAATTTGGCCACCCAAAATTAAACATGCAAGCATAATTAACATATATAAAAGTTTTGCTATAGCCATAGCAGAAAAAGTTTGAAAATTTTGAAAATTTGAAGTAGTAATCAGCCTTGTGAGAGGCTGTGAATTTGTAGTGTTGTTCCTGGGTTGAACCATCATTGTATCAAAATTTCTCAAGTGGATTTGAGGTAGCATTCTGAAGGCAAAATCCTGTATATCCTGTTGATGTTCCTGCAGCAGTGATGTTGTTGGATATGCAGAGCAGGTGGAATGTAGAAATAAGCATAGTCATAAAGGGAGTGTGATAGGAATATAGTTCAAGGATTGGGAATTGTCTAGGGAATTGGTTGAAAATGATACGTGTGAAGGTAGTCATGGTTGGCTTGGAAGTGTGGCTGCAGAATCAGAGTGTTTCCATTTCCCCAGTCTAGCTCTTGAATCAAGGTGTCAGAGTTGGTTGTAGACATCAGTATGATCAAAGTGCCATATGCATCTGTCAAGCATCTGTGATGATAGTAGCATTCTCTGTAGTACTGAAATTGCTGGTCTGTCATTCTTCTGCTGTTGCTTTCCATGAACCACCACAACTGAACCATTAGGTAGGTACTCCTGCAAAATTCTATGGCCCAATCTATTTCATGATCTGGGATATCTGGTATATCAATATCTGTAATGCCTCTGACTAGGCCTCTCCACATATCGTCCTCTGTATACTGAATGTCATGCACTAATCTCTGCCCTGGGAAAAGTCTGTATTCAGCTGGCTCAACAGACGTGACAAAATCTCTGCTAAGGCTCATCATGTAGTCTAGCAGAAAGACATTCAATGTCAGTAGGAGTAGCATTACAGTATAGTTTAAACAAATGATGATGGCCTATGAAGTTACCAATAGTATGCCATTTATTATCTACAGAATCTATATCTAAATGCATTTGACTAGTTGCAGTCAATTCAATGTCATACATAACCTGTGTTTTTATCCAATGTGTGGACAAATTTTTGCCTCCATAATGACATCTATTTCTATGCTTTCATACATTCCACAATGCAATAAAACATAGAGAATTTTTAAAAGCATCATCATTCATCATAAAATCCAACAGGGTAGCAGGGCAAACAATGTTGAAAGAATTTTCAAACCATAGCCAGAAAGGAGTAAGTTTGGCACACCCAAAAATGTGTTCAAGAGTTTCTGCATAGCCACAACCTAGGGGGCAATTAGAGTTCAGAGAGTTGGTAGTTTGATTTGAATGCCTAGAGATCATTTCCAAGTTTGTCACACTTTTATTTGCAATAAGCCAAACAAAGTATGAGATTTTTGGAGGCAGGTAAGAATGCCAAATGTTTGTGAAAAGCCTAGTTTCAGTGTCTTCCGAGAAGCCCCAGTACACTTTTGCCTTTGAAGGCATATTAGGCTTGTTTAGGCATTTGTAGACCTTTAAGACACTGTAAGTGGGTTTCCCCATAAGATTCCAATCATTAATAATGGGATTATCAATGAGATTTACAGTGCTGACCTTCTGCATTATATATTTGAAAAGAATCTTGTCAGATGAAGTACCTTTGATCTTGTGCTTCAGATTGGTCCAGGAGATCCATCTTGTCTGATCCCATAGATCTCCAAGACTAAGCACATTGCACTCTTTCCATTTCTTATACAGCTTATAATGTCTGATAGCCAGAGGAGTAGAGCTGTTTCTAGAGAGGTTAGAGTTCCAAAAAATACTCGTATTGAGGTGGCTTTTCTCCAAGTTAGTATGCTCAAAAGTCAAATGAACCTTATTCCAGCCACAATCATTTTTCTCACGAGAGGAGAGATAGATGAGGCAGGCTGCAGAAATGTAAAGGCAGAAGAGGGCAAACTATGAGAGATAGAAGCATGCTTTTTAGAATGGTTACAAGAAAGCCAGTGATTGATGAATATGGAAGCTGGATTGTTATTCATGAACAAAGATTTCCAGATATATTTGCCTGCTAGAGCATAGCTTTGTAAAATTAGATTCTTACAGCCAAGACCACCTTGAATTTTGTTTCTGTTAATTGAAGTCCAATTGACCATGTGATGCTTCCCCCAAATGAAATTTCTGACTATCCTCTCAATCTGATGATAGATACATTTAGGAGCAAGAAGTGCAGAGGAGAAGTAGATGTGGGAGGCTGCAATGACTGAGTTTGCAATTATGGTTCTTCCAGCCAATGAAAGACAGTTGCCATAGTTAGCCCCATAATAAGCTTAATAATCTTATCAGTAAATCCTAGCTTCTTGAGAGAGAATTGAAGAAAGTCCCATCTAACCGTGTCAAAAGCTTTTGAGAAATCCAGGTTCAGCAAGATGCAGTTCTGATTGGTCAATTTGTTCCAGTGCATCCCTTCCATTGCAGCAATATAATTATCAAGGATATATCTATTGGGAAGGAAAGCAGATTGGTTGGAGCTAATGACCTCTTGAAGGTGAGACTTGACCCTGTTTGCTATAATTTTAGCACAGATCTTGTAAGTAGAGTTTGTCAAAGAAATAGGCCTCCAATCAGAGAAAGATTGAGGATTGTCAACCTTTGGGATTAAGGAAATGAGGCCAGCAGAAAGAGCAGGGTGCAAGTGATTCGAGTTCCAGAAACCTTTGATCATATACATAAGATCATTTTTAATTATGTCCCAGAATTTGATGTAGAATTCAGGTGGCAAGCCATCAGGGCCAGGGCTTTTCCCTTTAACCAAGCTTTTGAGAGTTGAAAGTATTTCATCAACAGAAGGGATGGCCTCTAAAGCATGAGACATAATTCTGTCACTGTTTAAATTGTTATCATTAATCAAATCAGTGAAGGAATTGGCTTCAGCAGATTGCATAGGGGTGTCTGTAGGATGAGAGTAGATATTGGCATATTTGGAGCAGAAGTAATTGGATATGTCCTTTTGATCCTCTAGATTATTACCATTCTCATCCTTGATAGAAGAAAGCTGACTTTTTAAAAGTCTGGATAATTCTTCAATGGTTTTAATGCTCATTTCAAGGTTCCCTTAGGGTCATCTTGGAGTTTCAGTCTAACTTCTTTCATTTCTTCTAAATAAACTCTTTTTTCAGCAATCTTACTGTCATGAAGGTGTTTTGACCACTGCTTAATCCAGGACTTGGACTCCTTTAGATTAGAATAGAATGATCTCATAGAATTTGTAGATCTAACTCTCAGAAGAGAGTCGTAAAATGCAGTGAAGTCTCTACAGAAGATGTCAGAGTCAAGAAGGGAGCAGTTTAGCTTGAAGGGAGTATTTCCATGTCTCTTAGTAGTGAGCATATGTTTAGTGATGAGGAACTGGGGCTGGTGGTCAGAGATGGAGGTGCATTCATCACTATGGACAAAGCAGTTGTCCCAGAAATCATTATGAATGTTGTTGATGTAGTATCTGTCCAGTGCACAGTAAACCCTGTTGTTCCCATATTGTTTATTTGACCAAGAGTAGGCAGAAGTGGAGGAAGGAATATGCTGTAAAAAATGCCTGTCTAACAGGTGGTCCCAATGAGTTCTCTCCTCTGTGGACATATTCAAATCTCTGCCAATTTTCATATCCCATGTAGGAGTATTGTTGAAGTCACCTGCCATGATCCAAGTTTCACAGGTTTGAATTGATAGCCAATTGTTTATAGTAGGCCAGATGGTAGATCTGATCCTCGAATCTGTAGAGGCATAGATGTTAATGACTTCAAATATGAAATGATTATTTCTGAGAATAACAGATTGCCAAGTTTTACAGGGACTGTTATAGATCAAGCTATGATCAAGATGTTTTCATATGATGCAGAGACCTCCAAAGGTGCCTGTAGCTTCAATCCAAATCGAGGAGAATCCAGGGCCAATCCAGTCTGCCAGGTTTGAGCATTCAAAATTTGGGAGTCTAAGCTCCTGGAGAAGGATAATTTCTGCATCATAATTTCTGATTTGGGAAATTGCCCTTCTTCTCTTCAGGGGGCCTTTTATTCCTCTGAGATTCCAACTAAGAATCTTCATGGTGAGGAGGAGGATAGCAGCAGCAAAAGATAAGGTGTTTAAAAATGTTTCCTAGATCTCAGCCTAGTGTTTGCTGCAGGAGTGCTGAGAGTGACAACTCCATGAATAGTTTTTTTCTTTGCTTTCTTGCCTTTAGATTTAGCAGTATCGGAGGAATTGTGATGAGGTGTAAGGAAGGCATCATCATCCCAAGAAATGTTATCATCGAGGATATTTTTGAGAGCATTCTGCTTGTCAGAATCAGTGTCATCAAGAGTTGTGTCAACAGAATTTTTATCCTCAGAAGAATTATCATGGTGATGGCACCTCCAAAATTTAGATTTGCAGCAGTCTATCTATGTCAGCAGAGTTTGTTAAAGATGAAGAGATGGAGTTTATAGAAGTAGCTATCAAGGTGTTAAAGATGAAGAGATGGAGTTTAACCCAAAGTTAAAAGTAAAATCCGATGCTCGTAAGGCATATGAAGAGTGTATAGAGGAGTTGGTCATCAATGCTAAGTGGTCGGGTGATCTTGTTGAAGACGCACATCAATTCACAAGCATGTTGCTACATGCTGGCAGAAAGGTGTTTGGTTTCTCTAAACGACACCTACAAGGGAAACCATGTAATGCTTGGTGGGACTCAGAGTGCACAGAAGCGAGAAAGCGATTGCCAAGTAACTGTTTTCGCAAGCCTAAATGGTACAAGCAACTCATCCGAGGGAAAAAGCGAGCCTTCTATAAGCACAAGCAGGCAGCTCTGATAGATCAATTCAAGCAGGAGCCGAGATCCTTCTGGAGCACATTAAAAGGTAAATCAGAAAAGGTGATCTTGGATGAAATTGCATTGCTAAATTTAGTGAGAGATATTTATGAACTAAGTGGAGCAGAAAACATGCCGATCATGGCACATGGCGAAGATTTGTTTACAGAAATAGAAGTTAAAGAGACTTTAGAAGAGATGGCTAATAATAAAGCCCATGATATTGACGGTCTGTGTATAGAGCTTCTCAAATGGGGAGGAGAACATACGCTCTCCATCCTTACATGCCTACTTAACAGTAGTGTTGCACAAGGTCTGCCGAAAAGCTGGAAGATAAATCGGGTTCATCCCATCCACAAAACTGGAGATCGAAAAATAGTGACCAATTACAGAACCATTTTAATAGGAAGCACATTTGCAAAAGTGCTTGGCAGTCTGCTGGAAAACAGATTGAGCTCTTGGGCAGAAGATAATGGTAAGCGCTCTCATTGTCAGGCAGGATTCAGGAGAAGGCATAGCACTTTGGACCATGCGCTCACTCTTCGTGTGCTCATAGAAAAGGCCAAATCCCCAAATGCAGCGCTCTATATTGCCTTCATAGACTTTGCTAAAGCATTTGATACAGTCCCCAGAAGTGGATTAGGTGAAAGAATGGCCCAAATAGGAGTCCCACATGAGATCAGAGATGCCGTTTCCCAACTCTACTCAGAAGTGCTAATCAAACTCTCACATGAAATGCACACGGAAGTGAAGAGTACAATTGGCGTTCGACAGGGCTGCCCATTGTCTCCAACCTTGTTTGGGATCTTCATTGATGAACTAGAGGATTGGTTGAAGGCACGGTCAGTTGCAGGTACAAAACTAGGTACATACATCATCCAACTTCTGTTGTATGCTGACGATGTGGTGCTGACAGCAAGTAAGAAGACTGTGTTACAGGAACATTTGGACATCCTAGAATCATTTTGTGCAGCAAAACAAATGAAGGTAAACATTTCAAAATCCAAGATCATGGTGTTTGGAACGAGGGATAGACCGAAATTCACTTATCAAGAACAGGAATTAGAGACAGTAGAGTGCTACAAGTACCTTGGCATTGATTTCTCGGCAAAATATAATTGGAAGGACTGTGTGAAGAGAAGGGTTGCAGGAGGAAAAGCAGCACTGTACAGCATGCTTGCAAGATGCAATAAGGCTGCGTTGACTGAATGGGGCCTAAAAAAAGCATTGTTTAAATCTTTGGTTCAAACAGTCTTGCTATATGGCGTGCCCATTTGGGGTCCAGGTACATCCTCCAGGCTATGGTGTCACATAGAATCCGTCCAGAAAATATTTTTGCGGGAAGAACTTGGGATAAAAGCTCAGACTCCCTATGCCATCATGCTAGCAGAAGCTGGGATGCTCCCACTTGAGCTTGAAGCGCTGTTTCACTCAGTGAATTTCGTGAATAGACTTAAAGAACAAACATCAGAACGCCTTTCTTTCCAAGCTATGCATAGCTCAGAACAATCGGGGTGGATGAAAGATTTACGAAGTTGGGCGAGTGAATGGGGTCTGTCAGATTTGAATTGGCCGAGTGATAAAACAGATGCAAGAGCCCTTTTGGAAAAGCTGGCACTTGAATGCTTATGGTTGAATCCAGGCAGTCGGATGATGCAGTATAAGATGAATATCAATCATCTCACGTAATACGTAAGTCGTGGGATATCTAAATTCGATATCTCCGCATCACATAAGCGCATTATTGCCCTGCATGAACGAGTTCACACAGATTGGAGATTGAAACTGGGAGATGGTTCAGGATCCCTGCTGAAGAAAGAATCTGTAAATTATGTTCATCAGGTAGTGTAGAAGAAGAGTGTCATGCACTCTTGCAATGTTCGGCTCATGCACATATTAGAGAGAGCTATGGTATACAAGCACATGATTTTTACTCATTGTTAACAGTGCCACCCATAGTACTGGGATCATATCTGAAGGCGGTAGACACACACCGATCCTTCTTATTGTCATTAAAGATGTAAATAGCTCTATTTTTGGGCTCCATGGCCTCTCAAGGCCCAAGAAAGCAATAGACATAAATTAAATTAAAAATTATTATTAGTAAAAGAATCAAACTTAGAGTTTACAATGGAAAGATCTTGCCTGGGAATGACGTGGTCGAATTGTGCAGCATCTGTAAGTTCAGCCTGTTGTGTAACATTTTTTGTCGA
The DNA here is from genome assembly GCA_021234155.1 of Isoetes taiwanensis. NCBI lineage: Eukaryota > Viridiplantae > Streptophyta > Lycopodiopsida > Isoetales > Isoetaceae > Isoetes > Isoetes taiwanensis. The sequence goes on from JAJEKV010000024.1 coordinate 16,727,704, forward strand.
CATTACATTATTCTGAGCATCCATTGTTGGAATAACTGTTGATTCCTGAGCATCTTCATTTAGCAGAGTTTGTTCCCAGCGGGTTGATATGTCTTTGGCACTGTAATCATCACTGACCTTTACTACATCTGACACTTGTCCAGGAGTTTCTGATGGCATTTCTGACACTACAACCAATTCCTGAAGTTGTGAAGCTATCTCAGGGGAAATGGTACCACGTTGAGGAGGAGGAATAATAGGAGGAGATAAGTCTAAAAGGTCTACATTTGGCTTGGTTGGTTCATGGTCAATTCCAAATAGAGGAGATGTAAGCATGATAGGATCAGAGGGGAAAATAGGATGAGAGTTGGCTTGAGGGATGGTAAGTGAGGATCTGCTGATATGTGAGGGTGGCTTAGCTACCAGAACATCAACAGAATCTTCAGAGATCTGTGCTAGAATGGCATAGGTGTTTGAGACCTTCAAATCATTAGAATTACCATTAACCACTGCATGGTCTTCAGGATGATTATCTTTTTCAATAACAGGATCATTATGATGAGATTTAACTCCATTTGAATGATCAGTTGAGAGATCTGTGCTTAAGTCTGGAGGAGTCTGAGCTTTTGAAGCTATATCTTGCATGTTTATATGCTTCAGGAGACCATTACCTTTTTCTTTAATTAATGAAACTACATTCAATTCTTCTGCAACAGGCTTTCTCATCAACTTATCTGATGATGTGCAAGTCGAGTCCATTTTGATTTCAATTTGAGAAGCCTGTGAACTTTTGGTTGGTAAGGACTGGACACTGGTTACTTTCTTAGAATCCTTTAAAATGCAAGAAAGTGTTCTGTGCAAATCTATCTTTGCAGGTAATAGAGGGGCCTTGCCTTTATTTTTTAACATGATTCTGTTGTGCTCAATATTTGCTTTGTTAATTTTTAAAGCAATTTGAGAGGAATCTGCAGCTGATTTTGTATTCTGATCAATTGGCATATTTTCCTTTCCCATGCTGACTGGTGGCAGATTTTCTTTGATGTAAATTCCTTTGTTCAAGACCTTGATTCCCATTTGTTTGTCAGGGAGTGAGGAGCTGTAGGAGATCTGAGATCTTTGTGAATTTTGAGAGAACTGTAGCACTTCTTTTTTTTTTGCTTCTTTCTGCTTTTGAATTCTTCTTGTACTGCCATTAACTCTTTTCCAATCATGGTGAGGTTTTAGAGTATCATGACCTTCCATGTCTTTAGCCAGATCAATTTGAGAAGTGATTATATTATCCCTGTAAGATCTATCTGCAGCACCTTGATTTAAGGGTACAGAAAATGACTGTATTTGATCTGAATTTTTACAAGAAGTTGATTCTCTGTTAACGGCCTGCTGAAAGCAATCACTGCCACTGTTATGCCTCGAGTTACATTTTTGGCAAAAGTTTGGAAGACCTACCCATCTTAGTTGCAGGATAGATTTTTTACCAAAGAAGTCAAGGAAGGGAAGTTCAATGGGAATGACTTTTATGATATCAAGCTGGACAAAGCATTTGGGAGGTTTGTATGGGGAATATTCAGTGGTCAGGTAAGTGCCAATTGTGTTAAAGATTGAGGAGAAGCAATCATCATTCCAGTATATAGGGCTGAGCTCACTCATTGTGACAGATGCTACATGGAAATTGTTGAACTCATTCAACATTCAGGCAACTTGGCATTCCATTTTATGAAGGAGAGTTGAAATGTATCACAGATGGAGGTACCAAGTTTGAGAAGGAAGTTTGAGGTCCTCGAGCAGCCACATTCAACCAGAATATAGGGATAATTTAGCCAATAAATGGAGTTGATGACAATGCCTTTATAGAGTCTTAATAGGTGGTCCCAAAGTTTATCGATTTTCATTCCAACAGAGTCTACTTTGACTATAACAGCAATTTTTGACAGAGACTCAATTCTAGAGGCAACCAAAGGTGAGTTCAAATGAATATCTCTAAAAAGCTGAATGTTGGTAGGGGCCCGAGACTGCTGGTACTCAAAGTCAGAGGCCAATTGTTCATCAGAAATTATTGGGAGCCTTGGCCTCGGAAATAAAGGAATTGATACTCCATTGGCATCCAGAGTTGGCAGAGTTTGAGATCCTCTTTGATCCAAGGCAAGAGTGTTTCAGTTTGGAGCAAAGTGGCTGAAGTGGTGCATTTTTGTTACCTTAGGATCCGGGTTAGAGAAATCCCCAAATTTGATAAATTTTGAAGGATCAAGATAGAATGCACTTAACTGAGCAAGAAGATCGCCTCTTGTAGCAGCGGGAAGGAACATGAAGTTGTGGAGAATCGGGAGGGAAATTGAGTTTAGGGCTGACAAGTCAAGCAATGGTTTATTTTTTTGGGGGAATTTCGCCATTAATGCACAAAAAAAGGGCTACTGGGATAAAGAAAGGCTAAAGCAGAAGAGAGGATTGTGGAAGCAATGGAGGTTCAGAGAGACAAGATGAATGAAAATCTATCTAAGAACTAAGAGGGGTAGGAAAACCATAGATTTGCCAAATTACCTCGAGAGCATTCTTTAAGTTGTGCCAGTCTGAGACACAATTTGAGATCATCATTCTGAGAAAATTTTGATTGAGATCTTTTGTTCAGTCCAGTTGCAGAACACCTGAAATTGAGCAGTAGGTGTGATGTTTCTTTTTCCTGTAAATTCCAAGGTCCAAGCCTCTATGATCTCGTTTGCAAATTCTTCAGATTCCGGAACGAAGGAGTATTCAGGTTGAAACAAATGATCGGGGAAGAATTGCTTGCAGATGAATTGATACCAAAGTTCAGAGTAAGAGCCTTGCAAAAAACCACACGAAATTCTTTGATCTTGCTTCAAAATTGTGAAGAATTTTATGTCCATAGATAGATCAAAGTATGGGGAATGCAATAGAGACCGGCCATCTACAAGGCCGGGATGAAATCAGGCAAAAGAGGGGATCGATCAGGCAGAGAAAGGAGAAACGGGGCCAGAGTTTTGCCAAGAAATTAAATTCGAGTAAGACAAAATTTTCAAGAAAATAGGCGCTCATTTTTCCGCCAGTGTACCACTGAATTAGTCCTCAGATCTGTCCCCTACAAATTCACCTAACCAAGACTCCTCTGCAAGAATCGATTCTTCGAGGCTAGTGGACAAAATTGAGGTGAAAAGATGATCAGGAAAAAATTGTTGCATCACCAGTGAATTCCACAGTTCATCTGGCTCTCCTTCAAGCCATCCACATGCGAACACCCTTACCATGGCGCGCACTGCTCGCGCTCAGAGAAATTCGGAGCGCCACCGCCAACCGCCATCCGGTACAAACCATAGTTTTTTTTTGTTTTTTTTTTTTAAAATGACGCATTTCATATTAAACATCAAATTTGTTTGCTTGCTCTCATCCATGCTTAGTTATAGCACGAATGCTACCTGTAAATATCAAGTATGATTGTCTACCCCATTAAAAGAGATTAAAGACAAATAACTTCTCCTTTGAATGACCAAAAACAGGACCTGAAGAAGGCGCCATTGAATATAACTCTCCCTTAAAACAAAGGGCTATATGAAGAGCATATTAGAATGACTATCCTTTGTTCAACATCTTCTGGATATTCACTCACCCATTTTGAAAAAATTATGTAGAGTAGTGGGTACCAACTTCAGCAGTGGAATCACTAGAACACCATATGGCTTCTATAATGCGAAGAGGTGCAAATGCATGCCCTTGTAGGAAGGAAGAATTACGCCCACGAGGAATCGTAAAGGTACGCACTAAGCAATTTCATTATGTTTCAGCCTGCCATTATAAATGATAATGGCCTACTCTTTCCTTAAGTTTTTAAACTTAAATTTTGATAAATTTTGATTAAGTTCACTAATAATACAACTTATATAACATTCGAAACTTCCCAAAAAAGTATATTTCCATTGCAATCAAAAAGTTCCAAGTACAAAGCTATGAGATCATAGGTCTTCGTATTACAGAAAGTATCATACAAAAAAGAGGTCCAACACTTTTTACATTAAACCTTGAATCACAGAGTTCATATCTTTCAGATCAGGATAGTTGACGAAGAAGTTGTTTTGATAGTTCCACCAACAAATGACTGGCCACCAGAATTGTTTACAGAAATATCTCTAAGCTCCGTTGAAATGGCCTTTCTACCTTCTGGCCAAGATTTAAGAGCCTCGTCTAGCAACTTATTAATAATGCCATTGTCAACATCGTAGTTCTCCTTCCCTACCATCTGCAAATCCTGTCTTGACTTCTTCACAGCAGTAATCTGATTACTATCTACTTCAGTCAACACCGAAGCAGTATTACGAGAAGCAAGAATAGGGCTATCAACACGAGGAATAGGGCTATCAATAACAAGGTTATCAACATGAGGAAGAGCAGTATCAACAATAGAAACAATAAGTATAACAGTAGGATTATGAGACAAAGTAGCCCTCGAATTACTAACAATGAGATTATCATCAGAAGAAACCAAAGCAGACCTGAAGAAGATGCACAATGGCCGAATACACAAGAACACAGGAAATCAATGCACCTAGAAGTGCCAAATACGAAAACTGCAACTTCAATTCAATTTATATTTTAAAGTTAGTTCCTCGGCCAACCCTCAAGCAAATATGTTTTCCCCATAAGGACAATTTCGAAAACCACAATTATGATAAAACATTTCCTCTTATGCATAAACTCTCTTCTATTTGGTTTGGTCTTCTTGGAAAGGTCTACATGCTATAACCTCCAGGCTTTCAATTTCTAATACATGTTTGCAACCTCCACCGGAAAGAATCACCAACCACATGTTTTTCTGTTTCCATGTTTGGTACCTGAATCTAGCATCTCATTCCGCCAACATCATTCTCTTTGCACTCTCAAACATCCCACACTCAATTTCAGAAAATCCTGGTCCAACTTAAGTGATCTTTCTTGGGCATTTATCCATATCAATCACAATCTATTTCGTCGCGCACTCAGCTTATCTCAACAAAAACACATTTAAGAATCCTCTTCCACTTTCACATGCTTGACTGCCACCTCGCACCACTTCATTGGATCATATTTAAACAGCATGATTACTGCCACATTATTTGGCATTTTGAACTGAAATGTGTGTGTATCCTCCTGTTTCACCTCGCCATATTATATTTACAACAACATTAAGTGATTTGTGATGCTAATTGGGTAGATAATCATTCTAGCCAATTCTGGGTTCATGTTTCTCTACATAGAAGTTCCTATGAGTTAAAGAATCTGGAAGCAAACCTCTGTGGATTTTGATAACTCTGAAAACTTGTAGGGGCATTTTGGTAGTTTTCGCTAAGGAATATACATCTCTCACACTGGTGAAGAAGCTTGTGGACACCTTGCACTGGCCAAGATTTGCAGACTCCTCATGCACAATATTGTAGTGGCTAAAAAAATCTGTCATTAACAAAAGACGTTACTATCAAACATGTCCTTAAATTCATGATCTCATTTCATGTATTCCATCGCCTCTATTGTCCTGCTCAAAATCAGTTTGTGCCTTCATGGCCCATGCTCATTTCCTGACTCGTCAATGCTCTGTGTCGTCTCAGACTGCATTAGTATATCAAGTCAGGGTCCAATTTTTTTTCCCAATGGTGGCTCCTTTCAGCTCAATGAGAGGGATCATTGCAGGTACAGAGCCTCCACGCCACTTGACACTACTTTGATCCACTTTAAGATTTGTGCTCCATCTTGGCATGTTGAAAATGCTGCCTTCTTTCCCCAGTTCCTGTTGTCCACTGGCTCATTGTTGTCTTCAGTTCCCTTTGTGTTTCTTGCATCGAATGCATCATAGCATGGGAGCCAAGACATAATTGCTTTATTCTCCCATATTTTGTTTTTTCTTTTTGTGCAAAACCTCAAGAGAATTTACAAAGCAGCAAAAAGTATAGGGAGCGCTAAAGGATGCCATGAAATCCTGTAGCTGCCACTCACCTGCGTTATTTAGTTCACCCTGTAAAGGGGACATAAAATAATATTGCCTTTCCCAAATTTTTTGAGCTGGGGTCCCCTTGGCACTGTGGAACTTTTTTCAATGATTATTTACAGTTTAAAAAGTTTCCTTTGAGAGCCATGAACACATTCCTCTATTCAACATCTTTTTGACAGATTTAACATGTCTTCAAATAGTCCAATGATTTTCCTCCGTGAAAATGACTGTTATATTCCTTTTCAATGCGACTCTCCTGTAGGAGATTGTTTCGATAGGCTGGCAAACACATTTCTTCTCCTTTATGTTTTCCAACAGAAACTCTGCAACGATGTCCTCCGATGCACTTATAGATCTTCATCAATGAATGGATACCATACATAATGAGTGAGTGATGCTTTCTATATGGAGCTTATCAATTTTGCAAAGTAAAGATGAAAGTGTTGGCAAACTAGAAGATTATTAGAAATGCCATGAAATCATTGCAAAACTCAGAAGATGGTCTAGGTGCATAATGGCCATTTGTTGGTGTCCCATGATGTGTCCCACTGAGAATATTGAATGGTTACCAATTTTTGGCTCTAGAAAAATAGCACCCAAATAACACCATCTCCCTTTCTAATAAAGATTTCAAGTGGGAAACTTGCCTCTGCTAAATGCAATCAAAAGGCTCTGCGTTTGAATTTAATAGAGAGCCTTTAGAACAGCGCCTTCTGCAAGCTCCGTATTTGCATGAATCTTACAGCCAGCGAGAAATGTCAGATGAAGTACAGGGTCAGGTAAAATTGGCATATTTTCTATCAGATCCTTTACTTCATGCAAGTGCCCTGCACGGCCAAGGAGATAAGCTGCACATGAATAGTGTTCGTTTGTTGGTATCATATTGTAAGTACTACTTAAAGAAAGGAGGAAATGTTGGCCTTCATCCACAAGACCAACATGACCACAAGATATAATAATAGAGATTAGTGTTCCAGCACACGGAATTGAGCCCTGCTGAAGCATTTTGCTAAACATCTTGAGAACACTTGCCATCTTCCCATGCTCTGCATAGGCAGAAATTATTGCATTCCAAGAAACTGAATCTCGTTTAAGCATTCCATCAAATGCCTTTCGGGCATCTTCAATACTCCCACATTTAGAATACATACCAATGACTGAATTTCCTACCGTAATATCTGAGAGCAAATCATCATCCATGAGGTGAGCACAAATCTTCTGGCCGCATACTAAAGCACCTAATCTTGCACATGCAATCAAAACCCTCACAAATGTGACATTGTCTGCTCGCAGACCATGCCATTGCATTTCCCAAAAGAAATTAATAGCCTCATTGACATTCCATTCAGAGATGCAACTCGAGATTATAACATTCCAAGAGACTACATCACGCCTTGTCATTGTACTAAATAACTGGTAGGCAGCATCCATGCTCCCACATTTCGCATACATAGAAACCAGAGCATTTCTTACAAATATATCAGACTCAAGGCCGTGTTTCTGAATCTGTGAATGGATGAATTTGCCTTGCCCTAAAATTCCTTCATTTGCACAGGCACTGAGGCTGCTGACATAGGAGACCCTGTTAGGATTTAAGCCATTATGTTGCATGTGCCAGAAAACCTTAACTGCCAACTTGTTATGCCCATGATCCGCATAACCTGAAATCATTGTAGTCCACGAGATGATGTCTTGTGTAGGCATACTGGCTAGCAGTTCATGAGCATCTTCAAAGCTACAATTTTTGGAATACATTCCAATTAGAGCATTTGCAACAGGCACGTTCAGCTCTTTCCCAAGTTTTATGACAACAGAATGAAAACGTTTACCACATGGAAGGCCATCAATGCATGAACTCAAAAGACCAACAAATGTGATGTCATCTGGCTGCAGACCATGTTCTTGCAATTGACTAAATACCGCTACTGCCTCTTTAAGGTATCTATTGTGGGCATATCCAAACATTAGTGTGTTCCAGGAAACTGTATCTCTATCAGGCATTCTGTTAAAAACCATAAAGGCTTCATCCATGTTACCCGATTTAGAATACATGTCAACAAGAATATTCCCCATAAGATTTTCTGACATCATCCCAACTTCTACAATATGTGCATGGATCCATTTTCCTAATTCAATACTCCCTGAACTTACACAAGCACTGCAAATGGTCAGAAACGTTATCTTGTTAGCTTTTGGGCCATGTTTCCGCATTTGCTTGAAGAGTTCTAGAGCCTCATAAGTGATTCCATGCTTGATGTACCCAGAAATTAGCACATTCCATAGAACAACAGAGCGTGCAGGCAGACTGTCAAATAATACATGCATTTCAAAGACACTTCCACAGTTACCATACATGCCAATGAGAGAACTGCTTACAAAATCATCCATCTCCAAACCAACTTGCATGACATGTGAATGAATGTACTTGCCCCAAGGCCGCTGTTCAATAGTTCTACAAGCACTTAGAATGGTAGTAATAATGATTTTGTCTGGCTTGAATCCTTGGTGTTGCATGCCTGCAAAGAGTCTAAAAGCCTCTTTGTAAAGCCTGAGTTTAATATGAACTGCAATCACCACTGTCAATGTGAAAATGTTTAATTCAACCATTTGATTAACCACTTGGCAAGCACTTGCAATACTCCCACATTTGATGTACATGTTTAGCAGGGAATTCATCAAGATGACATCGAGAGTGAATGCACTCCCAATAAAATGACCATGGACATTACTTCCTTGGTTTGATGATATCGTAAGAGAAGAAACAGGTGTATTCACCACAGAAACATTGAAATAATTTATATTTTGCAGGAGGTGAGCATGTATGTATTTGGCAGATTGTAGGTCACTGATTGCGCCACATGCACTGAACAGGTTTATATACATATCATGACTGGGCGTTTCATACTGTTTTGTCCACTGCAGCAGCTTCATAGATTCACAAATATTGCTATTTTGTACATAGCCTGAAATGAGTTCATTCCAAGAAACATTGCATACCTCCATTGTGCCAAATGTATGCAATGCATCCAATATGCTGCCACATTTAAAATACATATGGATGAGAGAGTTTAAAATAACGACATGCAAATGAAATCTAGCTTGCATTATGTGCGTGTGTATGAATTTGCCCCATTCCAAGGACCTTGCCTGTGCGCATGCACTTAGAAGGCCCAAGAAGACTTCATCATTGGGACTGAAACCATGTTTTCTCATTTCATAAAGGAGCGTAATTGCCTTCGTTTCATCCCCTCCATCAACATGTGCTAAAATCATAGACGTCCATGAGTTGACGTCTTTGCAATGCAACTCATCAAAGACTTGGCAAGCATATTCGACGCTCCCACATGTGGCATACATTCTGATAAGTGCATTTGCAATAAGGACATTTGAAGCTATTCCAGACTTTTTAATCTGATAGTGGATCGCCTTGCCCCATTCCAGTGATCTAGCATTTGCAGCTGCCACCAGAATGCGTGCATAGGTTACTTTGTCAGGATCACAGCCAGACTTACGCATTTGCACGAGGAGATTCATAACTCCATTGTTATCTGACCAACTAATATATCCAGCAATGATTGCATTCCAAACTACTGTATTATGTAAAGGCATTCTTATAAATGCCAAATAGGAATCTTGAAGGCTGCCACATTTGCAGTACATCTTCACAATGCTGCTTCCCACAAATACATCCAACTCTACTTGGTCTTTTAAGACGGATGCATGAAGATATTTACTCCTTGCCAAAGATCCTGTACTTGCAGATGCCCCCAAAACACTGATATATGTGATCCTATCTGAGGGAATTCCCTTGGCCTGCATTTGCATAAAGAGATTAACGGCCTCGTTCTCATCTGCATTTTGTGCATATCCTGCGATCATGGTTGCCCATGTGAATGCATTTTGTTCGGGCATTTCTTCAAATAGCTTGCGTGCCTCCATCATGCACCCACACTTCGCATACATATTGATAAGAGTATTTGTCAGCAGTACATTTGTATTAAAATTAATTTTGATAATGTGGGCATGGACTTCTCTTCCTGCTTCTAGATCCTTTATCTTCGTGCACGTTCGTAAGAAAATGATATAAGCATCCGTGCATCTACTATAATCTTGCTGACTTAAAGAATCCAAAATGTCCAATGCCTCTTTGAATTGTCTCTTCTTACACAATTCTTTTAGATGGGACATACTTCTCTCAAAATCAGGCGACAATTTGTCGGGCAGAACATTCCGCCCACGTGAGCAACCTGCCCAAACATTGCAAGAATCACATTTTCATACAAATCCAATTTGTTGTATTGCCAATCAATGATCAGCCTTAGGCGGCTAAAATTGCTCATACCAATTGATGGACAGCAGAGAGGATCGAATTCTCCAATCCTGTAGGTATTGAATGCAGGCTTTACGACCTTCAAGCTACAGGAGGTATCATCAGGTTGTAGTTGAATAACAGCTCTTACTTGTTTCCAAGGCGGCACCCAACAAATTGAACAACCTGCCATGCTCTTTGAAGTAAGGGTAAGAGACTCCAATTCAAAAACGAATGGCTCCCCGTATATTACCTGAGATGACGATGGCACATCAGCTTGTCATGTCAGCCTATTGCCATGTCAATATATATTGCCACACAGCCTACCACATTGCCATGTCAATATCTATTGCCACATCAGCAAGAAGGCGGTATAATTGGACAATGGTCATAATGTCTGTTAAGCTCTAGGTTGGTCGTTTGACTGTTGCATGATGTCTTTTAGTTTCCTAGTATTCAAGTATTCAGGAGCTAATTAAGGCAGCAGATATGGCAGTTTGCTATTTTTGGACTACCTTAACGTCCTTGGCCTCAGCATTTAGCTGTAGGGTTTAATCTCAGCCGTTGATCTCTAAATGTTATGTCCAGTAACATTATGTGACCCAATTGGTTATGACCATAACAAAGATGTTATGGCCATAACATTTCCTCTGCTGCAACGTGGTCGTTTTCTTTTTTCTGGGCCCTCCGCCATAGCCAAGCACAAATGACAGGCCATAGCCGGGCAGCGCCATAGCCATAGCCGGGGCAGCGCTGTAAGTGCAGGCATACTGTCAGTGAAGATGGCATCCACCGCAGCAAATCCGTCGCCATAGTTGGGCTTCTTTGGCAGCAAATCCGTCGCCATAGTTCTGCAGTCTTATGCAACCAGCGCTGTAAATCCGTCGCCCCTGCTACAGCAGATGCTCTGTTTCAAAAACAGAGCTATTTGGGATTTGTTAAGGAGGTCTGAGAGGGACAGATCCGGCGGGAAGGGAAGGAGGCGTGAAGGAATGGAGCTCTATTCCGGCGAAGAAGAATATCACAGAATTCGGAGCACGAAATAGGCCTGGCCTATGGAGATGGAAGGTTTTAGGGGCTCGCCGGACTTGGGCGATTAGCCTACAGAGATGCAACGGTACACCAAAAACAGAGATGGCAGTGCGGGCTGCCAAGCTTGGCTATGGCGGCTCTGCCAAATGCCTCGGCCCAGGACGTTAAGGCCGATAACGTCCTCCCCTCGGAGTTATGGGCCAGAAAAATGGCCTCGTGGCCACATGGCCACTCAGCCATTTTTATGGCCCATAACTCCTCAGGAGAGGACGTTATCTACCCCTTGAAATGTATAAGTTTAGATTATTATCAATATCAAAAGAACGCTTGCTACTGTATTTTCCTTTTGTTAACATGGTACCAGAGCGGGTTGGGACTCGTGAGAACAAGAGTCTCTAAATTCTTCGGGAAAGAAAGAAAGATGAATGAGAGAAGAGCAAGGGCGTGGCTGAGAGGATCCAATTCCGATTCATGATGTTTTTTTTTAAAGAAAAATTTGAAGCAGTGTCAAAGATGGATTTCCGGCACGTTTTGGTAAACCTCATGTGCGCCAGGAGGATGGGTGACACACCCATAGCAAGATGAACAGATTGCATGCATCAACCGGTTTTGGCTTATGATGGGCTTAAGCTCCAGCGAGGTGGCTGAAAACTTGGTTCTGATGTTCAGAAGAGAGGCCCTATGGCCCAAGATGAGATATGTCATTATGTATTGGTGTATGTTTTGGCATATTGCAGGAGCCAACGAAGATATCGCATGGGGGTTCAAGAAGCATGGCGTAAGGCAGGCAATAGGAACCCAAGGACATGGCCCAAGGGTGAAGCTCACAAGAGCAAGAGACCGAGAGGTTAAGTTGATGGCAGCAAGAAAACCAGATAGGCTGTTGATGGAATCTGACAGTGGATGGCAAGTCTGCAAGTGTGAAATGACAATGAACGACCTGGGGGTGAAGCTCCTTGGAGGCAGAGACCAGGAGGTGAAGATGTCAAGGTCAAATAATTTGGTTAAAGTTAATCCAGCTAGTGAAAGCGAAGAGGAAGTAGCTATTGGTACCCCAAGCAGTAAGAAGAAATATCCACAGATGATACTAATGTTGATGATCAAGAAGGATCTTCCTTTCCTAATAAACGGAAGCAGAATGGTTGCAGGATGTGTTCATCATGGAAATGCTGGACAAAGTGACATTAACATGATTTTGGAATGGATTGAGAGAATGTAGAAAGAAAATGCAGCTTCAAATGGGTCTGTTATGATGTTCTTTTCCAAGAAGGCTTTCTACACTTTCAAATCCGTTGCACCAACTAAATTTGATATATGGCAAGAGTGGCTTTCTGGTGAAAGTCAAAGCCAACCTTAAACAAGGAACAAGGGAAAAAGGGGACTTTCTGAGCCCTTTTATGTTGGATCTTGTAGAGATGAGCAGACATGCTAATACTCAACCTCAACAATGTGAAGAACAAAACAAAGACGTTTTTCACCTAGTGGCCTTTATTTAAATGGCTTGTTATGTATTTGCATGTGAAATTCGACATGCAATGAAGTGCTTTGCCACATGGTTATAGGATAGGGAGCATGCATGGTGGAGCCTTCTGAACATGGAGTTATTTGGATTGGTTGACCTTTATCAGCATGTCCACGGCAGAGACGTGGAAATGGGACTCCTGAGGAAAAGACATTGCAAAGAGATGGCATTAGAGTGACAATGGGGAATGAATTCTATCAAACGTTTGGATCACTAGATTGCTGCAAAATATGGTTCTGGTTGCCAGCTAAGAATTCAAGAAGCAGGTTGTATGGAGCAAGGATATGGTGGGGTTTTTCTTGCAAAATAAGCCACTACCATCAAGGTCAGAACAATATACAGGCATGGGAAAATTAGGATGGAATATTTGTGCGAAAGGGGTGCCCAACAGTCTTAAGGACAAGCAAGATTGTCTAGAGATTAGGAGATTTCTTAAGAGGAAAGAGGATTTGGATTCATATGTTAAGGAGGTGACAAAATAGAGAATGTTAATGGATAAGTCCAGATTGGGAGACTTGTCAGGTCGTGGTGGGAAAGGTAATCTAGAGATGGCAATAGTTCATTCAAATTTAAAAGTTTATGCTTGGAAGGGAGATTCCTTTGCTATAACTTTGAGCACTGGCATCCATAGCAGCATTGGAGGATCTGACAGGGGCCGCATAGTACATGATGAGAGTTTGCCAAAGGAGCTTTGTTATGAATATGGTAGCTCGGGGGAGTGGTCTTGGACGTTAGTCTTGGTGGACTAGCATAGGTGTGTAAGAATGGCAAATTATAGGCAATGCAAGGCAAATAAATGGCAAGAAAACCTTATAATGGTTATGGTTAAATAATATCTTGCCAACATAGTATTTAATGGTTAAAGTTCTAGAGTTTAAATATAGTTGAGCCAAGATAGTATCCTTACATTTACAAGAAATTTATCGCGGCGGCCAAGGCCGCCGCGAACATTTCTCTTTTCCAAACCCCATTTCTCTTTTCCAAACCCCCGTCTGTACCCAACTGAGTGAAACAAAAAATTTTGTTCACAGTGCCCAAGATCTACCGACTCACTTATTGGTTAGAATTTTGTCTGGTAGCAGAATAGTTATAGATGATCTAGTTGTGTGCAATCTTGCTCCACTTGCTTGGCAATGGATTTTTATTACAGAGTGATTAGGAGGCTCACCATTCCTAATCTCAAAGTTTATCAAGTCCAAATCTAGAAAATCTAGTTTTCAATCTTCATTTTTTTTCTTCTTTTTAGAATAAGGCTATTCAATGGTTAGAATTCCATTACATAACCAAAGCACAACCATTGAGTGTTATGTTATGGGTGTGTTCAAGAAAAAGGAACGAAAGGAGGGCACTGATTTTTTAACCATTGAATGTTATGTTATGGGTGTGTTAAAAAAAGGGAACGAAAGGAGGGCACTGATTTTTTTTCGTAGGCCGAGGTGCTTCAGGCAGTCATTAGAGGTGCTTCAGGCAGTCATTAGAATTCAATAGGAGGAATTCGAAACGAGGTGCTTCAGGCAGTCATTAGAATTCAATAGGAGGAACTCGAAATTTGTTCCCTTATACCATGGCTCCCTTATACCATGACGGTCGCCATAGCCAGTTGCCCAGTTCCAGCAGCACTCTGCGCCAAAACCAATCATCGCTATTTTTGCACGGGAGGCCGAAACCTCGGCCCTCTGCCTAGCTCCTATTTCTTTGCGATTTTTATGCCTAGGCTATCTGTAACAGAGATTTTTGGGGCTTTCAATTTCTTCCAGGCTGTATTATTAAGATGATTCGTCAATGTTTGTTTGTTAAAGCCCTATAGACAGGCTCGTAGCCTCACAGCCATCGGCCATAGCAGTAATAAAGGCCATCTGAGGGAGGCGCTCGCTACACAGCAGCAGCCTGTTCCAAGAACAGAACTCCGTTTTAATCAGCCTAAAACTGACCTAGAAAAATGCAGAGGCCCATATCCGGCCACGACAGATCATGAGAAGCTCGTATAAGATTAAATGGCACCAGTATTTTATCCTGATAGGTTTGGAAGGGCAGGGTTTCTATAGCCTGGATCTGCAAGGTCAGGGGTAGCTGGTATGACTAGAATGGTTACCTCTGTTATACCAAAATTAGATTGCATCTTAAGCCATCGTTGAAGAAAAAACAGAATACTAAAACACAAAGCAAGGTCGTTGGGTTTCAAACTGAGGCCAGCTACGGGAGGGCTAACCGAGCTGGATCGTCCATACTCTGCAAAAAAAAAACACTTTAAGGAACTCAGCAAACAACTCCGGCGCCAATCCAACTCCAGCGCCAGCGCAAGCCAGAGCAATAATCCAACTCCGGCGCAAGCCCTGCCATAATCCAACTCCGGCGCCAGCGCAAGCCAGAGCAAAAAAAGACGCAATATGAGGAAGAAACTCCATCTGCCTACCAGCATCGACGGAGTGCATTGTCCCAGAACACGTGTCAGATAAATGAGAAATTAGATTGCGGCGCAGAAAAATTAGAATGGAACAAAAATAGAAAATAACAAACTGCTTTATATATGTTTTGAAAGGTCAAAGATAAATATAAAAGGAACTAAACCCAAAATTGGTTTGAAAGCTAAAGGTAAACGTAACTATTAAACTATAAAAGAAACCATGGGCATGAATAGTTATTATTGGACGACCGCTTTTTGTACAAACTACTTTAGCTTTAACTCTAATTCTAATATCTCTTTCACTATGTGACTGTAATCATGTTTTGATAGACTGCCCTTGCTTGCTGCTTTGCCATTACCAGCAAGCCTTGCCATAATTTTGCCAGTTCTTAGCACCGAGTGACCTGGTTGGGCGATCCACTACCAAAGATTGGTAAATGCTTCTGGATCTAGCTCTAGTTTTGGTGAACTAAGAGCTTGACCAATCTGAGTTATTGGTGTAACTCATATGCTATGTTTATTGAACATGTGCTTATTTGTCTTCTTATTTCATACTTAAATCATTTTGTCATTGCTAATGATTTATTATGTGGATTGTGTAGCAAACCTGGACGGTTTACAGGTTATGAAACTATGATTTGTTTGAAGAAGTCTGGTATTCTGTTTAGAAGAGATAAAAGGTATGGTTCTTTGTTGTGAACCATAACAATTGGTATCAGAGCCAAGTTATTCCTAAAGTTTGCAAAGACTGTTGGTTGGTGCTGGAGATTGCAAACAGGAATAGAGAACATTATTCTGGCTATTCTTAATGTTTGTAAATCATCTAGTTGGTGCTAGTGATTGCAAACTGGAATATAATTCCTCCTCCTAAGAATCTAAATGATCTTCTTTCTATGGATTTAAAATTTTAACTTCTTGGATTATTCTTTCCAATCCGTTTCTACCCAGAGTAATCAATCTTTAGATATCAGTACAACAAGATTGTTTGTTGCATGAAACATATAAGTGCAGGTGATTGGTGACGTGGAATAAGCAGAGGGAACTGAGCCTAAGCTTCATGATCAATCCATTTCATTTGCCAAAATGGATCTCCTTCCAATCAGCCTAACCATAACTGACAATCCATCTCCTTGGCCAGGATGGATCTCCGTTGAAACTTTTCCTGCATCTACAAAGGGCATATCTACAGCGGTGGACGGATCATTCTTTATCTGAACTAAATGAATTCTAAACAATGTAAAGTGCAGCCCATTGTTTTAGTAAGATGTCTTAATAATGGATATCTGTCTGTAAGAAATTGTAGTTTAAAAGTAGAGATGACTTCAAAATCTGTTAAAAAATTTTAAAGGATTTGTGGGATTTGTGCCGTTAGAGAAATTATAAATCTATTTTATGATTGCGTTGTTTCCTTCTAATGAATGATCGTGCCATTAATAATTGCACAATGGTTGGTGCCATAAGTGTTGATGTTAATGGATGGCATTGAAATTCTAGATTGGTGTCTAGAGTTTTGAGCAGTAGTTGGTGCTACTGGTTGGAGTCGGTGCTTCAATGGAAACCTTGATCTTCTCTTAATCTCGTCTTTATCTTAAAACTTAAATTTTATCTAGTAGATCTTAAGCTTTGCTAGTATATCTTAAAAGAATAATCAAATCTTCCCTGGATCTTTATCTTAATCTTTAGCCACAACCGTTGTGATTGTCATAAATAGCTGGTGCTATTTGTGAGATCTTAATCCTAGCGTTCGGCCCTTAAATGGATCCTGTTGGTGCCCATGTACAAATTGAGTTGGTGCTCATAAACAAATTGAATTGGTGCTTAATTTGAGGTTTACAACTGAGGTCAGTTGCTTCTAAAAAGGGAAGAATTGTTATGAATATGGTAGCTCGGGGGAGTGTCTTGGACGTTAGCCTTGATGGACTAGCATGGCTGTGTAAGAATGGCAAATTATGGGCAATGCAAGGCAAATAAATGGCAAGAAAAACTTATAATGGTTATGGTTAAGTAATATTTTGGAGCCAAGGTATTATTTAATAAATTATTAAAGTTCTAGAATTTAAATATATTTATTTATTTATTTATTAATCAAGCCATTTAGGCCCCCAGGTCTCTATGACAAAGAATACAAATTAGTACTTTGGCACTTAATTCAGAGCGCCTTCAATATCAAAATTACTCATAAGAGTGAGAACCTCAATTATGTCTTCTCTTTCTTTCAAAAGATCTCTAAAATATGAATATAAAGTATGTGCACGCAAAAGGAAAAGTTCACCAAATGTTAAAGCTATAATGCCATAATGAGCCCTTACCTGTTCGTATGCTGCACATTTCAAGAGTGCATGTTCTTCATTTTCAATAGTTGGTTCTGGATAACGTGACAAAACCGCTCCTTATGATGGGGTGTTTCATCCCACCTACCAGTCTCAATTCGCGTTTCTTCCTGCTAATACATGAGAGTAGATAAGGCTGCTCTTTATAGTCTGCCAGATCATTTAGATTAGTCAAGTAAAACTTTTTCTTTACATCCTTATCATCGTCTACTCGCCAAAGTTTACAAATTGCTCGTGCAGCCACATAATCATGTATCTCTTCAAATTTCTGGGATAGCGGCCAATTGTCATCATCAAGCCATTTCCTTGCCCATCACTTGACATTAGCGTACCAACCTTTTGTGCTATGCATAAGGGCTTGATAAGGTAACCAGTCAGTGTCCATATCTAGAACCCTGTTAACAAATGAAATGGTTCTGCATAATGCCTCTACTTCAAGAGGTAGTAGACCTGTTTCAGCCAACATCATGCAATACCTTCCCAAATGGACTCCTAAACCTCCAAGCCTCATCATCCAATTTTCTAGTTCATCTATGAACAATACAAAAAGAGTTGGAGAACAGGGACAACCTTGCTTTATCCCAATCATATTCTGCACTTTTTCTGTCCCTGTAAATGGAAAAGATAGTTCTACTAGCACCTTGTCATATAAGCACACAACTGCATGACGAAGTTCCTCTGGAACTTGTAGCATTTCCAGTCTGCAAGCAAGACCCTCCCTCTTAACTGTATCAAAAGCCTTTGTGAGATCTATAAAGGCAAGGCATCTTTTATTAGCAGCACCCTTTGCACTTTCAGATAGTACTCGCAGTGTAACTAAATGGTCCAAAGTGGAGTGATCATTTCTAAAACCTTCTTGACTAAAGGCCAGAATATCATTTTCATCTGCCCATAAAGACAATTTATGTTCTATCATAGATGCAAATAGTTTAGCAAATACATTGCTCACTAAAATGGTCCGATAATTTTGCACATCATCTCTACTACCAGCTTTATGAATAGATACAATCCTATTTAAGCACCATGTATCTGGAAATCCATTTTTCAAAGCATCGTTACATAGATCTGCAAGGAGTTCATGTAACTTGGATCCTCCCCATTTCAGAAGCTCGATTGTCAGCCCATTTGAATCACATGCTCGGCCGTTTGCCATGTTTCTAAGCGCATCAGAGACATCTGTGTGTGTGAAAAGCAATGATGCTTCCCCACTGAACGCAAATCCCTCTACATGAATAGTCTGATATAAGGCCTTCACCAAATTAAAGAGATCATCTCTTTGGATATTACCAATGCCCGTATGTTTTTTGCATCTGCTGAAAAGCTTTTTTGGGTCTATCTCTTATTCCTTCATGACCATCTCTTGATGCTTCAGTAGCCATTCTCTTTTCTTTCTTTTTACTATATTCTTATAATGTTTCAGATCTCGCATCCCTTTACTCTGTTTAAATGTCCTCTTTGCGTCAAAGCATTCTTTATCAAAACCATTTACTATCTCTTTTTCTTTTTTCTTGTGGGTTTGTATATCCAAAAACAGGGGATGCAGCATCCTGTATCAAATACTGAATCTGCATATTTCTTTCTTTGCTGCCATCCCATTTTATGATTTTCAGTTTTTGCGTCAATCTATCTTCATACTTGGATGCTAATTTATAGTTCGCCCTTATTTTCGGTTGTGGTAGAACTGGTGGCATACTTTTATTGCATTTCATATCCAAACAAATGTGCAAGGGTGCATGGTCTGAGTCTGGATTCCTGTCCATAGCAATAAATTCCGACACGAGCTGTATATTACTTGGTTCACCAATTAACAAATCAACGGTGCTGCAACCATTGGGCTGGAAACATGTAAGTCCTCTGGAGCCAAGATATTTTTTAAGGCCATTGTAGATTATCATATTAATGATTTGCATAATGCAAGAACATGCCTTCCCATCTTATTTTGCATGCAATCTACGGATGTTCTTGGCCAAGCATCATGTTTCGCAGTTAACTCATTTAACCACAAGCCATTGCCTTCTCCTGACAGCAGCATGGCTTGTATGTTACTGATTCTGCCATTTAAGTCATCCATTATGAGAACCGGTCCTTTTTGCTAATATTTCAAGACATCAGAGACTAGGTGGAGAAAGGGATCATTAATACTCAAACCTTTTTTTGAATATACCGCAGTAGGTTGTGGATTTAATGGTGCAAAATAAGCAATTGCAAGGTATACATCTGCCCTACTTGTGTGAATTTTTAGTCGGGCATACTGCACGTATTCATCCTTCTTCTCCATTGTGACAGATTTTACAATGCTTTTCTTTGCATAGCAAGCTATCCAACCCTATCCCCTTCTACTGTTTCCAATGGGATTTCAGACTGAATCGATAATCTCAAAGTCAGAAATTGCTAATAACCTGCTAGTCTCTGATTCCCATGTCTCTAAAAGGGCCAGTATATCATATTTTTGAAACAGAGTATCATTGCTGATGATAGTATTCTCATTTAAACCATGGACATTCCAAATTAGAAGCTTGGAGGCATCGTTTCCCTATGCCCGATTACGGAAAACCAATCTATTATTAACAATATACGCATTTTCCCCTCATCTTTCAGTTTATTAACTTCATCTAAGAGCTGTCTCCGTTCTTTTTGCTGCTACAGCGTTAAATCATCATTTAACCAGAGTTTCTGCCCTTTGAGATGACTTCTGTATTGCATCACCCTTGTTCGTGCTTCAATTGATCCAAATTTCAGCAATATTAGTCTATTTTCGCCCTCTATCTTTTTGCCAAGTCGCCTGCAATACAAGACTCCTGGGTCTGCCAAATGCATGCATTCTCTAAAAAACATATCAACAGTATCATTAATGTTCTCACCTTCTTCTTCCTTTAGACCAGCAATAATAAGATTCTTCGCCCTTACGGTCCTTTCTTCTTGCTCAGACAGCCTCTCCTGTCCTTGTGCAAACAGGGATGTGACCTTGTTCTCTAAATTTGAGGTGATCTATGCTATTATATGTTCATGGTTTTCAGGTTCAGAATCAGATTGAGGCGAATCTTCATCTAGTGTCTCCTTTACTTGCCTCAATCTTCATCTAGTGTTTCCTTTAATTCATCCAATCCTGATTGCACCTCTTTTATGCTGCTTTTGATTATCTGTAATTCATCCTTCACTGTCTTTATCTCCCCCTGAACATTTCGTATCTCTTTTCTGGCAGTTTTCAATACATCTGTAACAAGTTTTATCTCATCTCTTGCTATCTTCAATTCAGATGTGGGATCACGAACTAAGCGAATCAGCTCGTCTTCCTCCTCCAATGGCTCTGCTCCCTTACGGGATGCCCTTTTAAGGGACATCGCTCAACGAAAACAGTCCGACCTATTTCAAGGGCGCCCAATTCAGCGCCAAAGTTCCACCAAAGTTTCGCCAATATTATTCTTACAGCTGAGCCAAGATAGTATCCTTACATTTAAAGGTCAAAGATAAATATAAAAGGAACTAAAGCCAAAATTGGTTTGAAAGGAAAAGGTAAATGTAACTATTAAACTATAAAAGAAACTGTGGGCATGAATAGCTACTATTGAACGACCACTTTTTGTACAAACTACTTTAGCTTTAGCTCTAATTCTAACTAGTTACGGTGCCCGGCGTTGCCGGGCATAAGTACAATTTTATTGTAGAATTATATGAATTATATTTTATTTTAAATTATTGTCCAAGTTAGTTGTTTAATACCCAAAAAGGATTTGGAGCATGAATAGCACCAGAGGAGTATAATTTTGCACATAAAAAGATCCTGAATCTTGTGTGTCCACCATTTCACCATTAAAACTCTCATAAGCATCGGTTAACCCTATGCCAACATGCCAGTGAATCCCATTCTTCAAATACTTTGTATCTACAATTCATTTGAGAATTTGTAAACGCAATGCCCTAATTGCAAGGGCACGGTCTACCGAGCAATGTAGGGACATCTTGTTAGACGTAGCCAAATTAATGAGCCATAGATAGAATGGTACAGCGCGTGGATTCGTTGGAAGAAATGGAATTACTATCCATAAAGACCGTTAAACTTGATACATTGTTTCCACAAAGAAGGGATGGCATATTATTTTCAAAAGCAACATCAAAGGTATAATAGATACGGCACATATAGAAAACATTAGACCCTTGCAAAAATGTTGTGCGCGTCCCATACTTCATATCCACTTCTAGTGAAGTTGAATTAAGTAATCTCTATCAGCTTTGAGAATCTAAGATCTATAAAAAAGAAGATATTCTATCATCTATGAGAACTTAGGATTCTTGAAACGGAAGGCATTGCCACAACCGGATTAAAGCTATAAACAATTCTTAGAGACTTATAAAATGTAGCTTGGCTTCGGCAGATCATTAACACGTTCCAAACAATAAAAGAAAAGTGAGAAATAAAAGAACGTCATGCTGGGCTATGAAACAAAACAAAAGCTCCATGTAGAAAGTTCCAACTCTGTAACTTACATTGTCCCTTCAAGTCAATCTCTATGAGACTAAACAAAAGATTTAGCTGCGAGAACTGCTAACTCTGCAACTTACATTGCCTACTCAATCTCTATGACCTTATGTCTATACCATCAAATCTAGGTAAACATATAGATATAGTAATGGTGCCCGACATTGCTGGGCATGAGTTGATAGTCGTTTATCGCTTAAAAACGCTTGTATGAATGTCATGAATGTGAATATCTAGCTTTGATTTGATGAGGCGGTTCTTGTTGATTTCAACTTGTGCCAAACATAATTTCCATGAATGTTATCTAGCTTTGATTTGATGACGCCGGTTCTTTTTAATTTCAACCTTGTGTGAAGGATGCTTTGCATGAACATGTACTATTCCCATTTGAATGCTAACCACGACACGTTTGTTTCAATTTTTTAGAATTTTGTCTGCATCAGGTTCATATATAATGAAGTGGAAAGATTTTTCTTGCATTTGTGCCATAGTGTCATATATCATTTTCATCGCACAACAATTTACTTGGAGATAAATTGGGATGTTTTGAATCTTGTTTTGTTTTTTTACACTGGCATTTTAAGAAAATAACACTTGTTTTTCTATAAGAGTTGTCTTTTAGTTGGTGTTAAATGTTCAAATTCTCGGGACAACTCCTATGTTTTAAACCTATCATCACAATAATTTAGACTTGGCTCTTTAATGTGGTATTGAACTCCACTTCATGTCGAACCATCTCTTCTGAGTTTGCTTTTGCTACACATACAGGTTGTGGGAGAAGTAACCATGGTTTGGTTCCATGGAAGTAACCTTGGTTTGATTCCATTATTTATAATGCATTTACTTTAAAAGCCCATAAGCTCAGTAGAAGCGAAAGAAGTCGCTAAGAAAATATGTACGTGGGAGCCTCCCTAACGATGTGCATGTAGCAAGCACCCAAAAAATGGTGTGCCATATGACATTCCATATTCCCATTTTCCATATAATTCACATGCTTCTATGGTGCAACCACATTTTCCATGCCCAGGAAATCAGAAAATTTTGTACATTGTACATGTGTGTGCATTTGAACTCTGTGGCATTCAATGCAAAATAGAGCGCAGCTGACTTCTTACATAGATCTGCCAGCCAAATATAACAGTGACAATAATAAGGAAATAATATTATAATAACAACCACCAGCAGCATTATAGTATACAATATACGAAAGATAAATACCGTGGTCATTATGACCTCTCTTTAAATCTTATTTAGTTGGAGGTTATTTGCGCCCACGTAAGACATGCCTAGGCTTCTTTATGACCTGCTTAAACATTTCAATATCAAAGATAAAATATTTTGCACATATGTGAAAATAAGGTTCCTCGCCATAGCTACTGAATCAGTCATGAACACTCTACAAAGTGGAAAACGCTCACTTGGAATGTCTTTAGTTGGGAGATGTGGTAGAATTGCTTCGCAGTGATACCATGCAAATTCCAAAAGGAGATGTGGTAGGACTGCTTCGCAGTGATACCATGCAAATTCCAAAAGCAGGGACTTTAGTAAGCTAGAGATGTTAGAAGCCATTTAATGAAGAACAATTCTGATGTTCTAAAGTCAAATGCCTATAACACCAAAGTAATTATGTATTGATCATTTCTGATCGAATAAAAGAGATTGTTTTGCCTGCATGGGCTCATCCACTAAAGATTGTTTAGCATGCATAGCCTTTGCTTCTCTAGTTTGAAGATGTTTTTGCCTGAAAAAGATTGGATTCAATACCTTCTCAGAGATTAAGATTTTCATATATAGCACTACAATGACACTTGTGGTATGTCAGCACAGCCCCAGCAAATGGCATGTATTTCTTGAAGTTTTTGATTGGGTTGAGCCTTAGTATAGGAACTTACTAAGTGATAGCTTTCAGATTCAGGGAAAGCTCGGTGGAACTCTACTTTGCTATGTTATGAAAGCCAAATCATACTTGCCATTGTAGGTTAAGCAAGAAGCCGATCATTACGTTGACTAATCTTATCTTTTTGCCTGCAACTCGAGGCATTAATGGAAGAAATTGAGGAGAACTTACAGTACCATCTTCATCTTCACGCTGGTCATGGAGTTTCCATCTTATGGACATCACACGATCTTGGACTTTGCAACAAATGGAACCGAATCGTGTCAGAAAAGGGTTAGAAAAGACCTGGAATAGCTTGGAGTAGACAGTTCTGGCAGACCCACGATGATGGCGAAGAAGTTACAGGAAGCAAACCGTGTGCTCTTCATTGTTGCTTGCAGCCTCCACATTCGCTCCCATCAATGAGAGCAGATATGTTTAGAACCTGACAAACATAAGCTACGAACATAAGAAACGTATTGTTCTAGAAGTCAGACCAAATAAAAAGAGTCATGGTCTTGACTTTGCAGAACACTATTTTCATGACCTAAACTAATATCATGCACTTGGTCATAAACCATAATGAATCAACAAAAAATAAAAGGGCATGCAAAATCAATCACTGTACTTTGACATCTCAAGATTTCGTCTGCAAGTTTGATGGCGATCCAAAAGTGAGAGAAAGACCTGTAAAGAAGTGTGACAGAGAGGAAAGCTAAGTAGGAGATAAATGGAATGTACTAAACTTACTAAATCCTGCAAAGAGATGCAACAAAGACCAAAGACCAAAGCCAGGTAGAAAATAAATGGACTGAACTTACTACTATACTGTGTACATGCATTCTCTTCCAGACATCTCAAAACATAGCGGCAGGGGCAAAGACTTACCTGTCCAACAATCTCTTTATCTCCTAATTCCATAGCTGCCATGATTTTGTTTGAGCCCTGCATGTACAAATTTTGAAAGGGCATTCTGAACAGAGACAACAATTTGTCTGTTATTTATGCAGCTTCTTTAATAGCATAAACCAATGTTGTTAATCTTCTACACCCAAGCATCCGGTTGGAAATTACCTGGCTCAACTTCAACCACATCTATAATCATCAATATTTCATCTCTGCTAGAAATTAAATTCATATAGTATACAAATTTAATGCACTTGAAAATCGGAAGTAAGGAAGGAACCACGACCTGCATTAGTGACAATTTACTTGCATTCTGACACTTTTTCCCTGCATTCCCTCTGACAAAACTGCACAACCAACTTCTACGTAATGGGAAAGTCTCTTTACTTGACCTTCTCTGTGTGCCAACAATTGTTTTCATATAGCCAAATAATCATGGCCCAACCTGGGCAATTATTCCTGGGCTACTTAGAACTGAGGAGCAGATGAAATAACCAAACATTTCTAGGTTCGTTGTGCTTCCATAAATTCATCTAAATTCATCAAAAATAGATCAATAGGTTAAGTCTATTCATCAGAAATAGATCAATAGGTTAAGTCTATGAAAACGCTCTCAAAAAATGGGAGCAGCTTGTAACGACCTGCAAAATAGAAAGTAGAAACAGTTTAATCTTAAATCAAGTAATCAATCAGCCGGAGATCAACACTTGTAACATACATGGAGCCAAGCTACATCATTTAGATCGATGCGATCACAGCAGATTCCTATTCCACCATAAGCACTCAATTCGCCTTCCCTAAATTGGCCGCCTTCACACCTGGATCTGGTTGTTGATGCAATTTTGCATGCATATCGTGGCATGCATGCCGGAATTTGAAAGGGGGGAATCGATTCACATATGTGAAAATAAGGTTCCTCGCCATAGCTACTGAATCAGTCATGAACACTCTACAAAGTGGAAAACGAAACTCACTTGGAATGTCTTTAGTTGGGAGATGTGGTAGAATTGCTTCGCAGTGATACCATGCAAATTCCAAAAGGAGATGTGGTAGGACTGCTTCGCAGTGATACCATGCAAATTCCAAAAGCAGGGACTTTAGTAAGCTAGAGATGTTAGAAGCCATTTAATGAAGAACAATTCTGATGTTCTAAAGTCAAATGCCTATAACACCAAAGTAATTATATATTGAGCATTTCGGATCGAATAAAAGAGATTGTTTTACCTGCATGGGCTCATCCACTAAAGATTGTTTAGCATGCATAGCCTTTGCTTCTCTAGTTTGAAGACGTTTTTGCCTGAAAAAGATTGGATTCAATACCTTCTCAGAGATTAAGATTTTCATATGTAGCACTACAATGACACTTGTGGTATGTCAGCACAGCCCCAGCAAATGGCATGTATT
Source organism: Isoetes taiwanensis (assembly GCA_021234155.1). Lineage (NCBI taxonomy): Eukaryota > Viridiplantae > Streptophyta > Lycopodiopsida > Isoetales > Isoetaceae > Isoetes > Isoetes taiwanensis. Next base: position 16,753,908 of record JAJEKV010000024.1, read on the forward strand.
TCTTGAAGTTTTTGATTGGGTTGAGCCTTAGTATAGGAACTTACTAAGTGATAGCTTTCAGATTCAGGGAAAGCTTGGTGGAACTCTACTTTGCTATGTTATGAAAGCCAAATCATACTTGCCATTGTAGGTTAAGCAAGAAGCCGATCATTACGTTGACTAATCTTATCTTTTTGCCTGCAACTCGAGCCATTAATGGAAGAAATTGAGGAGAACTTACAGTACCATCTTCATCTTCACGCTGGTCATGGAGTTTCCATCTTATGGACATCACACGATCTTGGACTTTGCAACAAATGGAACCGAATCGTGTCAGAAAAGGGTTAGAAAAGACCTGGAATAGCTTGGAGTAGACAGTTCTGGCAGACCCACGATGATGGCGAAGAAGTTACAGGAAGCAAACCGTGTGCTCTTCATTGTTGCTTGCAGCCTTCACATTCGCTCCCATCAATGAGAGCAGATATGTTTAGAACCTGACAACGAACATAAGAAACGTATTGTTCTAGAAGTCAGATCAAATAAAAAGAGTCATGGTCTTGACTTTGCAGAACACTATTTTCATGACCTAAACTCATAAACCATAATGAATCAACAAAAAATAAAAGGGCATGCAAAATCAATCACTGTACTTTGACATCTCAAGATTTCGTCTGCAAGTTTGATGGCGATCCAAAAGTGAGAGAAAGCTGTAAAGAAGTGTGACAGAGAGGAAAGCTAAGTAGGAGATAAATGGAATGTACTAAACTTACTAAATCCTGCAAAGAGATGCAACAAAGACCAAAGACCAAAGCCAGGTAGAAAATAAATGGACTGAACTTACTACTGTACTGTGTACATGCATTCGCTTCCAGACATCTCAAAACAGAGCGGCAGGGGCAAAGACTTACCTGTCCAACAATCTCTTTATCTTCCTAATTCCATAGCTGCCATGATTTTGTTTGAGCCCTGCATGTACAAATTTTGAAAGGGCATTCTGAACAGAGACAACAATTTGTCTACTATTTATGCAGCTTCTTTTTGTTAATCTTCTACACCCAAGCATCCGGTTGGAAATTACCTGGCTCAACTTCAACCACATCTATAATCATCAATATTTCATCTCTGCTAGAAACCAAATTCATATAGTATACAAATTTAATGCACTTGAAAATCGGAAGTAAGGAAGGAACCACGACCTGCATTAGTGACAATTTACTTGCATTCTGACACTTTTTCCCTGCATTCCCTCTGACAAAACTGCACAACCAACTTCTACGTAATGGGAAAGTCTCTTTACTTGACCTTCTCTGTGTGCCAACAACACGGCAGGATGGGGTCGGCATTGTTTTCATATAGCCAAATAATCATGGCCCAACCTGGGCAATTATTCCTGGGCTACTTAGAACTGAGGAGCAGATGAAATAACCAAACATTTCTAGGTTCGTTGTGCTTCCATAAATTCATCTAAATTCATCAGAAATAGATCAATAGGTTAAGTCTATTCATCAGAAATAGTAGGTTAAGTCTATGAAAACGCTCTCAAAAAATGGGAGCAGCTTGTAACGACCTGCAAAATAGAAAGTAGAAACAGTTTAATCTTAAATCAAGTAATCAATCAGCCGGAGATCAACACTTGTAACATACATGGAGCCAAGCTACATCATTTAGATCGATGCGATCACAACAGATTCCTATTCCACCATAAGCACTCAATTCGCCTTCCTTAAATTGGCCGCCTTCACACCTGGATCGGGTTGTTGATGCAATTTTGCATGCATATCGTGGCATGCATGCCGGAATTTGAAAGGGGGGAATCGATTGAAAGGGCAAAAATCCCCTCTCAAGAATCATATGGACGAAAATAAAATTCGTTTTTAGAAAAAAAAAAAAAATGTTTCCTGATTTTTGGATGATCGGAAAACTTTCTGGCATCTAAGAAGGCCCAAAACCTTAGAAAAATGACTTAAACAAAAATTCCAAAAAAGTTTCCTCCAAACCGGGAAAACCGAATTTAAACAAGAGATATCTCCTTGACTATATGACCGTAATCATGTTTTGATAGACTGCCCTTGCTTGTTGCTTTGCCATTGCCAACAAGCCTTGCCATAATTTTGCCAGTTTTTAGCACCGAGTGACCCGATTGGACAGTGAACTACTAAAGACTGGTTAATGCATCTGGATCTAGCTCTAGTTTTGGTGAACTAAGAGCTTGACCAATCTGAGTTATTGGTGTAACTCGTATGCTATGTTTATTGAACCTGTGTTTATTTATCGTCTTATTTCATACTTAGATCATTTTGTCATTGCTAATGATTTATTCTGTGGATTGTGTAGCAAACCTGGACGATTTACAAGTTATGAGATTATGATTTGTTTGAAGAAGTCTGGTATTCTATTTAGAAGAGATAAAAGGTATGGTTCTTTGTTGTGAACCATAACAAGCTTGAGAGGGATTTATTCGTTGGTAACATTTTAATGCAAATGTATGCCAGATGTGGTGCAATAGCCGAAGCCAGTGATGTCTTTGATAAGCTGTCAGTTCGTGATATAATATCATGGTTTCTACTAGCAGGATATGCTAGGCATGGCTCTCATCAGGAAGCACACAAATACTTTGAACAGATGGAACTTGAAGGCATATCCTCAGATATTGTAACATATTTGTGTGGAAGTTGTAGCATAGGGAACTTTGAAAATGGTCGCGAGAATACATGCTCAGATTGCTGAACATTTATGGACTCTCCTTTCAGGACATGTTAAAACTGGGCAAGTAGATTATGCTTTCAACTTGTGTGAAGAGATGCAGAAGGGCACCATAGATCCTATTCCCAGGTCTTAGATGTTGACAAGGGTCAGCAGATCCATCAAGATGTTACATGCAAGAGATTTGAGAAGAACACTTTTGTTGGTAGTAAGTTGGTTGATATGTATGTGAAATGTGGACATCTCAAAGAAGCCCGGGAATTTTTCAATGAGAAGCCACTAAAAAACGTTATGACCTGGACTACTCTAATTGGGGGATATGTTGAACATAGTTTTGGTTAGGAAGCACTAAAAGTTTATGAGCAAATATGTTCTGCTCCATTACCTTGTTCTGGCAAATAACTTATACAAGATAAATATCTTCCATAACTTAATCCTTTTGTCACAGCATTTTTCAACTGTTAACTTAATCCTTTTGTCTCAGTATTTTTCATCTGTTTTTCCAACTTTGTTCTCCTTATTCAGCATTTTCCTGCTAATTATGACATGAACTCCAACACAGGATCCCAAGGGCGTTTGATAGCACCCACTGTGGCTCTCCCCACATTGCAGCACAGCTTAGGGAGCAATAAGAGCAGACGCACATTAGCGCTGCTGGTATGCTAACAGTTGGTCATGCTGTTGTTGTTGCTGTCGCTGCTTCTCCACCAGTTGTTGACATCGCTGCAACCCCCTGGGGTACTGCCACTGTCGTTGCTAGTCCACTTGTGGTTGATGCGGCTGTAACCTCTCAAGGCACCTTCTTCTTTGCTTACACTCCCCCTCCCCCCCCCGTCCCCGGCCCCATGTGCCAATATTGCAATTCCATGGGAGTCAACGTCTGCCTCCCCCAATAGGGATTGTAATTGATATCGTCTCCTGCAATTGTTGGGGCTTTCCATGGCAGAAAGAAGATAGTTTGAACTCCATAGTCAGGGATATAGATTTCTTCCTTACGGAAAACTTGGAACATGCTGGACATAGGCAGTTGGATCTTTTGGGCTGTCAGCGCTACTTGTTATTTAATGTCCGTAAGATGGACATACATAATCGTTACATGTGGTATGAGTGTAGACTCACTGTGAAGCCTGCCTCTTTCTGGTAGCATGCTACTTTTCATATGCAGATTCCAACTTCTATTGCTATCATTCAGATGTGGACATATTACTTGAAGATTTCAATGCATGCTCGGGGATAGAAACAACTCACAGAATTTGACCTTTTGATAGATGACGTGTTACAACTCTGCCCTGCAGAGTCTATTTGGCCATGGGAATCAGATGACAGAGCCAACTGGGTCACCTGCTATGGCAGGTAGTTGCTTCAGATGTGTAGTATCTTTGACTTGGTCATCTACAATCTAGCACATTGGCCATCCTCTGCCAGCTACACTTATAGACAGGAAGACCCAAAAGGCAGCTCATGTGCCGTAGATTACATACTAGTAGCCGAGCAAGGTTTGCACCTGATCACTCCCCTTCACGTCGGCACAATCAGTAGGGATGAAGAAGTGGATTTAGATCATCAACGGTTTTTCCTGCAGGTGGATTGGTAGACTGTTCAAATCTCTTGTGCTCTAGGTTACATAGAGACTTATACCCAAATGTTCACTAACCTAGATGGAATTTTGCAGCTTTTCACGCTATAGCAATGTAGTGCATTAGGTCATTTCGAGCTCGAGTATAGATTCTAGGACTAGTGTATTACCACTAGATCAAAGGCCAATTGCAATGGAAATCAAATATCATAAACATGCCTTGAAATATATCACATGCCAAGAAACATGTTGCATGAGCATATCACATGCGTATGCAACAAGCCGTTAGATTATAACACATAAATCATAGTCCAACACAATGAAAATCTTATATCATAGACACTTTTTGTTATCATTAATTTAAAGCAACACAAACAAAAAGTGAAACTTGATAGCTAGAAAAGAGAGAGCGAAAATGCAAACTTAAAGATCCTTTGCCATCTCACCCATCCACAAAGAGATGATAGATGAGGAGATATGGCAGATACCGAAATATGTTTTTTTGAGATGCCTGGTTGTTGGATGCCCAAATGTCTGGCCACAAAAAGCATCCACATGCCAAAAAACATGTCGCATGCGCATGCCCAAAGATTTAGCCAGAAAAACATGCCGCATGCCAATAATGGACTTTGAAAACCAAGGTCTACATGCAAGACAAAAGCCTTTTTTGCTTTCTAGCCATTTTGACAACACAAAAAAAAGAAAAAGCTCAAAAGACCATTCTTGAACCTTATCAAACTCTTGTGTGTTAAAGTAGATATCTTATGTTTCCGGTTATCACCATTGGTGTAGGCTATAACTAGTTATTAGTACTCTATATAAGCCAATATTCTTGAACCTTATATCCAATATATATCCTAATGAAAATTCAAGCTACCAGCTCTATTTCAAATCCAAATCCAAAGACACCCAAAAATAATAGATATTCAAGAACAACAAACTGTGGCAAAGCTTACAGTATATATGTTGCACTGTATCACTAACCAATCAGATTCTGATACCACCTTCAAATCCTAAATGCCTTATGTGAAGCTATTTATCTAAACAATAGCTTTTGATAGCAAACCAATGCCTTCAAGCCAGGTGGAATTGTGCAGATCGACCAGGTACAGTCGGCAGACCCCAGATCAAATAGATGCAGTCGACTGACCACAAACTCCATCCATGTACTTCAGAGGCAGTCAGATCCGATTCTTTGCAGCCAAAGAGTAATCCGACTAGCACGAGTAATCCGACCAGCACGGATTCTTCAGACCAACTCCATACCATGATGGAGCATGGTATGTGTTTCTCTTAATGTATTATATATGGCATGATATGTCTACACTTCCCCTTCATACTATATTTCTCCTTTTGATATGACAAGTATTCTTTTGAACAACTTTAGTTACCGTTCTGTCATTGCTTTTGTAAACAAGTCCGTCGCTTGATATGAGGTCTCCACATACTACATAATTAGTTCATTCTTTGCAATGAGGTCTCTTATGAAATGAACATGCAGTTCAATATGTTTGGTTATTTCATGGTGCAACGGATTCTTTTCTATAGCAATACGACTTAGGCTATCTGTCATAAAAGTATTGTAGGATTAGACTAGGATATACCTACTTCATTTATTTAATAGTCTTCTCACCCATGTAACTTCTTTAACCGCTAGTGAAGACACTGAGTATTCAGCTTCGGCAGAAGACATAGCAATAGATGATCGCTTTTTACTCCTCATGATATTAGGCCTTCTGCAAGCATTAAAGCATGGCTAGAAGTAGATCTTCTAGCATCCAGATCCCCTGACCAATCTGTTCAAAATTAAAAGTGATTCCACGGTTCTTAGAGCCTTTTATATATCTTAAAATCCTTTTGGCCGCAACCCAATGTCCTTTGCCTGGATTGTTGTTATATCTGCTTAACAAATTTATTGCAAACGCAATATCTAGACGAAAACTGTTGGCCATATAAAGCAGACATCCTATGAGCTCTCTGTATGGTATGTTTTCTAGTTCCTTCTTTTTATGCTTTGATGATGGACAATGTCTGAGTATTTTAATTTCTTTATCTCTGCTCATTTCAAACCTTAAGAATTGTATCAATTTTCCAAGATCGGGTCATTTTAAATTTTTTCTTCAGGATTCCCTTGCTACATATTCTAAACGAGGTGCACCCTGGACTACCACAGTCGTCGGATCTGTCAATCCTACGGCCCAGACTGTATGTTGGAGCTTCTGGACACCTCTCGTTTCGATTATGCTCAATTATGATTGGGGACGTCTATGATTTTAAGATGTTGAATACGAGGTTGCCTAAGGTTTTGATGGTATATCGAGCCTCTATATGGTTTCGCTTAAGCTTCTCTACCAAAATAACTCAATGTCCTAATACGACTACTTTAACCAATCTAACCAGTGAGCTAATGTGACTATTTTTTATCTTAAATCTATGTTTTTTTTTTATAATAACCCATTGAATTGTTTTAGGGATATGGTCTATGGTTTCAAGAATTATATCTATATCAAATCCCCCTGGAACCCCCTGTTATTTTGCTACATATTCATACAATTTGATGCCATCATGCAGTCATCTACATACAAAGCAATAATGCAAAATTTATCTCCATCTTTGAGCATGTACAAATCCCATCATTATTAATCTCTCAAGTCCTTGTTCTCTCAGATATTTATCCATACATTTATACCATTCCCTAGGTGCTTGTCTTAGACCATAGAGTGCATGTTTAAGCCATGCCACTACCCACCTTAAAGCCTGGAGCTTGTTTCATATATATCTCTTCTTGCAAACTTGCATTTAAAAATGCAGTTTTCATATCTAAGCTTAAGTGTATTTGTTATACATTTTAGGATTATAGTCCACACCTGGATCTTTAAGCTTTTTTGCCTCCCTTTTCCTTTTCCATTGCCCCTTTTCAACTTCTGTTAGTGGCACAGGCGGTGCAAGTTATGCTCCATCACTTTCTTCATCTTCCACATCATCCTCCTCATCATGCCTATATTTGTAAAAATTTGCTCTCATCAAAATTTTCTTTGTCCTAAGCATGAAAATTCTATAGCCTTTTGATTTCTCATCATAGCGGATTAGAAACCTTATTTCTGCCATGTCCTTTAACTTAAGTCTTATTTCTTCAGGAACATGAACATAAGTCAAACAACCATAAGCTTTAAAATAATCATATGGGGCGAGTCAGTTTAGAACCTGTCGATACTTTCTCTGCGATATTTTCATCCAAGCTGCTTGATGGTAACCTGTTCTGCATGAAAAATATAGTTTTGACTGCTTCTTCCCAGAGATAATCTGGTAAACCTGCAAATTTGATCATCGATGATCCTTTGCAGCCACAAAGTAATCCAACCAGCACAGATTCTTCAGACCAACTATCCGTCACCAAAGTCTTATCACACAATTCTTGTTCGACCACGAACTCACAGAAGTTTGCCTTCTTTGGCTAGTCCAACACGTTTAAAGGCTCTCTTATCTAGTGTGTTTCTTTCATGATCTTGTTTGCTATTTAGATGATCCTGCTGATTTCTGCTATAAATAGATAGAACTAAACTTATTAAGACTCAAGCAACAAGATATGAAATCATCAAATGAGTAAAATATGTGAATTAAATGCTTTTCCCATCTTGCAAGCATTTAGAAACAGATCCAAGATGCAAAGGGCTTTTACAGCATGATTATCTATTTTAAAGATACATAGTACCAGGACTTAAACACTAGGTGAAGGTGGACCACAATAATACCTGGTAGAAAGGAGTGTAAGCTTTAATGGGCTGACAGAAAACGTAACAAATGCTCTGTCCACATCTATGGGTGATCTGCCATAACACAATACATGAGGTAATATTTGGCACGATAAAGAAGAAGAACCAATATTTTGTTACAACCATCATTTTTTACCAACTCAGCTTTGCATAACAGGTCCTTATAATAGCTTGTATCATATCCTGACAAAGAGAGGGGAAAAACAATAGAGCATAAACATTACCTCTTCCACTGCCCGGTGAAAGACTTCCTGGCGCAACACATAGAACATGAAATTGTTAATCAAAATGTCTACGAAATCTAATGGTGGAATGGAATACATTCTCAACTTCATGACATTGCAAAAGCAAGTGGTTAGGCTCTATACACTTATTACATGATTGCTATAGCACAGAAAAAGTATGGCAAATGCCTTATTATTGTGCAAAATATGATGCATCCCAGTATACCTTCCCACGTTTTTCATATGGACACTTGAAGATTGATATTGCCAGATCTAGCTCACATAGAAAATTGCACAAGGGGGCAATTGACCTGAAATTTTTGATGAATAGATATTAAAATTAAACACCATAAATTGGTCTCAACAGGCCTGAAGGCTTTGCCCTAGTAGCTGCATCTTCTGCTTGCAGTCTCTCGTATTTCCAACATCAAAATCAGCTCCGAAGGAAGAACCCTCCCTTACACCTGTCAAATCTCGAATTAGAATATAAATTGTTGGTCAAGGTAAGACAATAGATAACCTTTTCCAATTCCACCCACCTTAGGCCTAGGGCAAGATTTCTTGCAGCCATCTGTGTCGATACAAGACAAACCACGTAATATTGAGAGCTACCAAAGAGAGCTTTTTTAATATGACGACCCAAACAACTAAAACAACACTGCAAATAAATTTCAATGTTAAAGTATGAGTACACGAATTTAAACATTCATTACTCCAAACCACTTATTACCTGCACCATCTTCTCAAATGGACATTCGGAGAAACAACAACCACATTCTATATCTTCTTAACATGGGGTTATCAAAGACACTGTGTTTGCTGGAATTTCGAAGAATGAAATCAAGTGGAAGAAACAAAAAGTAAACTTTTCTCCGCTCCATCCGACATTCACCTGCTATCGCCTGTTTATGATAAAAAAGCAGCCAGTTCAATAGTCACAACACAGAGAAATTTAAGAATATGAAGCCAAAAAATTTATATGGATGGTTCAACTATATTGTGTATATTAAATGACCTGCTCTTGATTAAGTCAAGAGAATATCTTAGTCCCCTAAGTATATTACACATCAAACAGGCATTTGTTCGTTATACAGCCCCCCTCCGACGCGGCACAATCCCAGCCCTCCAATCCAAGCCTGGAGGGCCAGATATCAGCGACACAAGGGGGCTGTATAAGGCAGTCTACTAAGCTAGGCATGGTTGGTATAGTAATAAAGTGAGAGGAGATGGTGGCACATCTTTGTTCTATAGAATAAAATAATAAAAAAGCTTCTGTTAGTCCACTAACTTTCTATCCTCGACGATTTGCAGAGAGGATGGATACTCTGCTGCTATGGATCCTGCTAATTTCAGCCCAGATTAGCCTGGGTGCTGCTCAACTAAGGACTGGTCTCTTTCCAGGTTGGAGTTTACCCATCAATCAGACAATCCTCTCTGCAAATGGCTCATTTGCACTAGGATTCTTCACCATTTCAAACAGATCGTATATTGGAATATGGTATGCAAATGTTCCCGTCAAGACCAAGATCTGGGTTGCAAATCGAAATTCGCCAGCAAGTTCCAACGCAGAGTTGAAATTCTCGGATGATGGGGATCTGAAGCTCGTGGAACCGAAAGGGTCTATCGTTCTCTGGAGTTCTGGGACGGCAGGAAAAAATGTAAGTTCACTTATTCTAGACGACCTTGGAAATTTTGCATTATATGCATACGATTCTTCTGTAGTCTGGCAGAGTTTTGATCATCCAACGGATACATGGGTTACCGGAATGAAGATGTATTTAGGGTACAACATAACTGCTTGGAGAGCTTCAGATGACCCTGCTTCAGGCCGCTACTCCATGAGAATGCTTGAAAGCAGTGAATATGTATCACTATGGAATGGATCTGTTCAATATTGGAGCAGTGGGATATGGAGCGGCAATACTTTTGTCAATGTTCCAGAGTTGACACTAGGATATTTGTATGAGTTTGCCTTTGTAAATAGCTCTGAATCATCAACAGGGGTGCAATATTTCATATGGACAGAAAAGAGCACCAACCATTCTTCTTATTCCCACTTTAAGATTGAACAAGATGGAGTGATTAGGGTAAAAATTAGGGATACATCAAACAATGATGCGTGGATTACTATTTGGCAACAGCCAAAAGACCCTTGCACTGTTGAGCGAATTTGTGGCCAGTTTGGTGTCTGTAATGCTCGCTATTCTCCTTCTTGCATATGCCCTTCTGGCTTCGGGCCTACTACTCCAGACAGGTGGAACTCTTCCGATTGGTCTCAAGGTTGTGTGCCCAATAAAGCCCTGCATTGTTCTGCAAGTTGTGATTTTGTTATATTGCCAAAAACATCTTATGAACAAACTGCTTCTGGCATGAAACCAGTCCAGATTTCTGAGGAGTCTTGCAAAAGTACATGCCTCCAAGAATGTTCCTGTGTAGCTTATTTATATGAGACAATTGAAAGTGCTGGTACTGGACAATGTTACTTATATAGAAAAGAAGATCTTGTATACAATGGTGTGACATCATCCAGCATTTCTGCGTTCTCATATCTTAAAATTACAAGTACTGCAAAGATGCCATCTCATAGTTCCAAGCTTGGATACGTATTAGGTCTGTGTGTTGGAGGTGTCCTACTTGCGGCAGTTTTGTTAGGTTTGGTGGTATTCTCTAAAAGGCAAAAATCAAGCTGCAGAAAGCCAGACTATTATGTCCCAGGTGAGCTGCAGAGTTTTTCATATAAGGACCTCCAGTCTGCCACTTCAAATTTCAAGAATATTCTCGGTGATGGTGGATTTGGAACAGTGTATAAAGGCAAGCTTGCTGATAATTCATTTGTGGCTGTCAAAGTACTGAAGCAGCGAGATGGAGGGGATAAGACATTTCATTCAGAAGTGAGTACCATAGGTGCCATTCAACACATCAATCTGGTTTGCCTCAGAGGCTTCTGTGTGGAAAATTGCCATAGGTTACTTGTGTATGAGTATATGGAGAAAGGATCCCTCAATACTTTCCTATTTTCTACAGATAATGAGGACACTAAACTGTTGGATTGGAGCAATAGATTCACAGTTGCCGTGGGAACAGCAAAAGCATTGGCCTATCTCCATGAAGAATGCAAAGATTGCATAGTTCATTGTGATATCAAACCCGAGAACATCTTGCTTGATGAAAACTTATGCCCTAAGGTTTCAGACTTTGGGCTTGCAAGGCTCATTGGTAGAGATTTTGGCACCATAATCACTACCATGAAAGGTACGCGAGGTTATCTTGCCCCTGAATGGATCTCAGGCAAGCCAATCACCTCCAAGGCTGATGTCTACAGCTATGGCATGACATTACTTGAAATTATAGGGGGTCGTAGAAACATTAACAGAGTCACTTCTGACGTTGAAAACATTTTCTTCCCTTTGTTGGCTGCCAAGGAGATGAAGGCAGACAACATTGCAGCAGTTGTTGATTCAAGACTACAAGGAAGGTTTGACAAGGATCAGGCAAGTATATTACTAAGAGTAGCTATTTGGTGCATTCAAGATGAAGAAGCTGCTAGGCCTAGCATGGGAAGTATAGTGAAAATGCTGGATGGAACTGTGGAGGTACAGGAGCCTGAGATTCCAAAGTCTTTTATGATGCTTGAACTCTAAGTGCATATCCAATTCATGCATAATAGTTCCTGGAATTCTAAAGATTAAACAAAGCAAATTTCATCTCCTTAAAAATATGCACATATGGGGCTCATGCATGTTTTCATCCACGAGAAATGAGTCCCTATAGCAAGCAAAAGCTACTCATCAACAACTATTATTATACAAGTGTTCTATGGAGGTAAACGAGCCTACATATCATTTATATTGCAAATTCTCAAAGTAATTATCCTGGTTGTAAAGCAACGTGGCCTCCAATTTATTTAATAAAGTCTTCCTTGTGTTCTTCATCTTTTCTCAAGCTCACTGTGAGTAATCTCTAATCTCATACAACTACTCCCATAGTTGGTTGTTTTGCAAAATACATAGGACACATCATATAAGCAATGTCCTGAATGCCCTACATATCTCAGAGCTTCAATTTCCATCTTTAGCTTGGCTCGATAATTTTCATGTTTAAAGCAATCCCATAATTTTCTATCTAGACCCTTACTAATGGCATATGCACTGAGCTTCCTCCTCCTCTGTCGTATATGTAAGTAAACTCCACCACAATGTAATAACCCGCAATACTCAGCTTTCTAATGCAAGTCCTTAATGTGTCCTCTCTATTTGACCATTTCTCTGAGGATATATGCAATACTTCTTCCTAGAAGAAATTAACATGGATGTATGAGTTATATTAAATGCAAAAAATGCTTATTGGTGAGTAGTAGTATTTTTCTAGCATTCCAAATAATTGCAACAATGTTACCTGTCTTGTCAAACAACTCTTCATCATTGCAAAAACCCAAGTTGTCTCACAATTTCACGTACCCAAATATAGTGTTTTTTGGATCACAAAAGTCTGCACCTATCCTTTCCTTCTTTTGCCAAGTCTTGACGAGAGGCAAAGAAAACTGGATAGACACTAGCTATAGTCTCGCTTTCAGTTATTGCGGCAACATATAGTTCACTTTATTTCATCACCAAAAGTAATCGAGTCTGGAATTTGCTCTCTGAACTGTAGTAAGCCCCTAAACCATTATACCCAAAGTCACGGGTTCAATGGCTATGATCGTGAAGGAAGGACCCACATCAGCCATGTATAGTGGTGAGGGGCAGGTCCCATCTGGATGTGTGTCCCATGAGTTTCTGTTTATCATGGACATTAAGAAGTAAGTTTGTCTGTCTGTCTGTCTGTCTCATAGTTAGGGAACACGGCCATAGGAAATGCAACGGGTCCCTAAATTGTAGAACACGAAAACGACAACAGAACAGGAAACGAATAGCACGAAAGTATTCTTTAAAATACTTTAAATTTTAAAAGTATCACAAAAAAAAAGGAAATTTCTGCAAAAATAAAAAAGATATGGATGCACATATATTGAGATAAGAAAAAAAAAGATTACATCCGTTGATAGTAATGTATGATGGTCATATTGAAAAGCAAAATTTAAATATACTACTATATGCCAAAATTCAAATAAACCAAACCAAAACCATCAAAGTGCACCATAATCGTCATTGTGTAAAGCTGAAAGAGAAGAAGGCACAAATTCTTCATAGGGTGGGATTAAGTATGCGCCGCTAACTCACCTTCAATGCCATGATCTGCCAAATGAACAAATTCTTGATCATCTTCCATGTCTTCCTCATCATTCACATTCTCTAGTAATTCATTGGCTTTGCACGAGTTTTAGATTAGCACTTACAAATACAAGATTGGATGTTCTAGAAGGTAACGATCTAACTCTTCTCTTACTTGCCACAATTCTTTTGTGTCGGACCCATAATTCTCTCACCGAAGAGCAGAACCTATAAGATACTTGTCAACTTGAGAATCATGTGTACCAAACCACCCTTTTTATTGCAAAAGTAATGGAGTTGATCCCTAATCGTTGTTCTCACTTCATGTAAAAAAACCATTTTCTCAAGAATCATGTCCCAATCACGCTCTACATCTCCATCAATTTCTTGGGATCCCAATTGAAATTCAGGATATTGATTGAAGACATGAATGATATTTGCTCCACCTTCGTATGCAAAGCTCCTTGGTTTCTTTGAATTTTATGTCATCCTTTTCAATCTTGTTAATCTGCTCCACCATCCTAACCATACCCTCGTACATCTTTCCACTGCATGGACGCCATTACAATTGGCTCAACAACTTTCAAAAGGTGTTCTACATGTTTCCAAAACTCATCATCCATAACAATAAAGACATATACCTGCCTGAGTACTTGCAAATTTGGAGCTTTGATAATCACCAAAATGAACAAGGCCTTCAGTGGCCATCTTAATTCTTGTATTCACTCAAACATAATGAAGTTGTAGCCAAACCTTATCTCAGAGTATTTTAGTAACACCTTACCATTGTGATTCTCACTAGTTAGCTTTTGAAAAATATTTCGCAATAGAGTGCACCCATTGACAAATGTGACAATAGATTTCCTTGACTAACACTACCAATATCCTTCAACAAATTATTTAAACAATGAGCCATGCAAGGTGTGAAAAAGATATTTGGATACTCTTTCTCAATGTTGGCTCCTGCATTTCTATTTGTATTCTCACCATCAGACACAATTTGAAACACATTTTCAGGACCAAAAAATTCAATGCTCTCTTTCCACACTCTTAGGAGATTTGCTCCACTCTTTCCTTCTTTTTCAAGATCATGAGACATTAGAAAGTATGCCTTACCTCTACAGTAGGCCATCCGTCCAACCATCGAAAATCAAAGATACTCTCCCTTTCTTCAATTCCAGACGGATGTCCCCAAGAAGACCTTCTAAACCTTCCTTCTCTTGAACTCAAACCTTTGTGCCAAGCTCATCATAGGTTGGAGACTTGTAGTTAGGTCCAAAGCTTGCAACTTTGTTTATCATGACCTTGAAAAAAGGTGACCATGATAAAACCACCTGAAAACAGCTCAATCCACCTCTCCTTTCTTCTTGGGATCTAAAATTCTCTTGGCTTTGGTGGGAAAAAATAACGGAGGCCACTAGTATGGGCACCATCAAATCATCCATGGGCGGCAGACTACCATAATCTCCATGTTCTTCAGGACCAATGCCAACACTATCCACTAATATAGCTGATTCCTTCCTGTACTGCCTGCATTGGAAATTGCATTTAATTGATTTGCAAGATTTATTAGTTGTTGTTACTTCTCATTTGGAATCCCCATACAAACAACAAGCTCATGCCCAGGCTCCCCAGTCAAATGGCCACGAGGCCTATCAACGGTAGAAGTTCTACTAGTGGAGAAATACTTACATGCCCATTGCTTGGAGGACCCCAATTTCTGCTTTCCCAATACATTTACTTCATCCGACTAAGGTCTTGACCGTTTTTTCTTCCTTGGTTGCAACACTCCACCACCTTCTTCGATAATAATTGACCCCTTCTTCCTAAGGGCAACTTTGTATCATAAATGCAATGCTAATCATTACATATTTCAATGTAGATGCATCATAGAACATATGTAGCTTCCTAGATAAATTAAACACTTGAATCTAAAAGCAATATCAATTTCAAATGATAGGTAAGGAAGTGGAATTGCTATGATAATGATATATAAGGATATGATAGGTAATGACGTGATAGGATATGGACGAAGTAATAAGGAATGGGAAAAAAAATGTAGGCAATAGTTATGAAATAGAATAGAACACAATGGTTATGGAAATGTAGGGCAATGATGGAAATAGAGGCAATGATTGTGGAATGAATGGTTATGGCACATAATGATAATAGATGGAGGCATAATAATTGTAAGAAAATAACTTTGTTAAGCAGGCTTTCCAAATGAATGCTACTATACAAGAACTGGCCTGTTGTAGTGTGACTTTGTGGTGATATTATATATTTATTTCTGCCTTACGGAAGCACTGTCCTGCGACCAACACAACATCTTGACACAGTCTTCAATGAGTTGCAGCCTGCAACGTGCCATAGCCTTCAACGTGAGTCCAGAGCAATACATCCTTCAATGTGAACTCCAGGGCAGGCAGTCAGGCAGGACTCCAACTAACATAGTGCAACGGCCCAAGGCTCCCAAGCCAATGTGGTTCAGGCGAAAAAACAGTGCGTGGTGTCCTGGCGCTTCAGAAAATTCAAGATGGCGACATTTCACCCTTTTTCAGCCAACATTTAACCTATAATAGTTCTATACTCGATCCCCTGAAAACCAGATGTTTTTCTCGTCGGAAAAAACAGTTGGGTGAGTTGAAATGTTGTCGTACTTGATTTCTATGTAAAAAAAAAAAGGGTCGAAACTCGTTGTTTTGCAGTGAAACAACTGGCTTGTCGCTTTGCAGCTCACCAGACTATTTCACAGCGAAAAAGCTCGCTTTCGACCTTTTCTTATTATGAGAATAGTCCAAGCGAAAGAAACTGGGAACAGTAGAACAGGCAGACGAGAAAGATCTTTGCAGCCACTCTTTTACTTCTCGAAACCACCCGTGGCTGCTAGAGGTTTTTAATGCCAAGTAAGGAAGTCGGCTCTCCTCTAAGCTATTGATCTTGTTGACATATGAAATTGTTAGGCACATAGCTTCAGCCTCCAAGGGGAGCATCCCCGTCTCCGCTAGAATCATCTCATATGGCACTTGTTTTTTAATCCCAAGCTCTTCCGGGAAGGAAACTTTTAAGAACTCCTTCTATTTTCTCCCACATCCTGCACGATATAGATGGTCCTCAAATTGGGCAGCCATACAACAATACAGTTTGTACCAGGGTGCGAAAGAGCATTTTGTGGAGCTTCCATGCTGTCACTCCAGCCTTATGGCATCTTTGCAACATGCCATACAGGGCACGTTTTCCACCAGCAATGCGTTTTTCAATGCAGGTCTTCCAGCTGTAATTTGAGCATACTTCCAACCCTAGATATTTATAGACATGAACCAATTCAAGTTGTTCACTTTGATAGAAAAAGTCTGGTCTCAAGGACGTACCACTTACCATGCATTTCGACTTGAGCAAGTTCACCTTCATGCATTTGTCTGTGCAAAAAAGAGCCAAATTGTCTAGATGTGTTTGCAATCCATGTGAAGTTTCAGAAAGAAAGACCATGTCATCGGCATACATCAAGAGCTGAACCAGAAAGCTTCCAAGTTGTGTCCCAGCTTGTCCCTTAGATTTAAGCCATTCTTCTAAAGAGTCTATATAAGGCCCAAATAACGTGGGGAATAAGGGACATCCCTGTTTCACACCCACTGTACTGCTAATTTCATCTGTTAGCTTGCCAGAAATTTTAACAATGACCTCCTTGTATAATTTAGCAACTGCCCCACGTATATTCTCTGGAACACCTAACTCTTCCATCCTCTCCTCAAGGCCAGCCCTGGGGACTGAGTCAAAAGCCTTCGAAAAATCAATAAAGCCATGTATAATGATTTTCTAGGGCGTTTGGCTCTTTCCATGAGCACTCGGAGTGAAAGAATATGATCATAAGTACTGTAATCCTTTCGGAATCCTGCTTGTATGACAGCCCTCTTATCCAAAGAATCAGCCCACATACTAATCTTCTTCTCAAGTAGACCACCAAAGATTTTAGCAAAGATGTTGCCCACCAGTATTGTTCTGTAACTCCGCGCCTCATGTCTATCCCGTCTTGTAAATCGGGGCTACTCTGCATATTCGCCATTGTTTAGGGAGCCCATCTTTTGCTGCATTGTTAAGAACCCTTGTGAGATTCGTAACCAAAACATCTCCTCCCCATTTTACTAGTTCAGCCGAGAGGCCTTCTAAATCATTTGCCTTCCCGTTTACCAATGTCCTAATGTACTCTTTCACCTCTGCCTCAGTGAAAATGTCTCCTTCCACCATGCTGCCTTTCATCCTAGATGCATTTGGGACATAGTACAATTCCTTGACAAATTCCAAAAAGTTTTGATGTCTCCAAACTATGTTCTGCAGTGCGCACTACCAGTTTAGACCAGAAACTTTTTGGCTTTTCTTCAAGGAGTACATTAAGACCAACTTGTTTTGTTCTGTAAAACACCTTCTTCTTCTTCCTTAAAGCTTTTTTATACCACTGAGGTTTAACTTTTAGACCTGTCGGCAGAGATTTTCTCATTTGTGAACATTCCTGGTCCCACCAAGATTTGAATCTGCGTCCATGTGGACAAGCTCTAGTTTCTCCAAAGCTCTTTCTAGCCGCATTCAGGATTGCCTGCGAAAAAGATTGGGCATCAATATCCCCCTTTATGTCCTCGAGCAATTCTAACAAAGCTTGCTGATAGGTTTCTCTTTTGGCATAATCCAGCTTAAATTTCAAGACAAATTCCCTTTCAACTTTGTGTTTGTTCAATCTCATATCTAAAGCAAAAAGGAGAGGCACATGGTCTGATTCTGGTTGCTTATGCATCAGCTCAAAGTATGGGATGCATTCTGTTGATTGTGCAAGCAGATAATCAATTGTACTTTCTCCTTGCCAAGTAAAACAAGTTGGCTTGTTAGATCCTGGATACTTTGGTGTACCATTGAGTATTTTCAAATTACATATGGAACCGAGTTCCAAAAGAAAAGCACCCATCTGATTCTTAATTTGGTCTGATGAGCTCCTCCCAAATTGAGGTTCATAAACCCCATCCAGCCTGTGATCATCCTCAAAATTGTATTTGATGCATTGCATATTTTGTGTCCTAGCATTAAAATCTCCTACTAACATGACCTGCCCTTTGTCTTGAAATTCCTGAATCTGCAATGTAAGAGTATGAAATAATGTAAGAGCATCAATATAAGAAGCTGAAGATGCTGAGGACAGCATCAATTCTTATTTCTTATTGCAATGCATTAATTTGATTTGATCGAGGTAAACGGCGTCATTTGAGATTAGTTCATGCCCTTTTTCTTCTGTATTCATTTCATAAATAGAAGAAGTTAAAGGCAAAAGTCAATAATGAGATAATGCTCATATAGACATGCCTTTTTCGAATGCTGAGCTTCTTCAAACTGCCAGAGATCTGGATAATGGCAAGAGTCCTGGACCTGGCGGTCTTCCTATTGAATAGCTTGAATAAAAAAAAATTATTACAATTGGAGCGAATGTTAAGAACCACGACTGTGTTTTTGCCACAACACGGCGTTTTCAAGCTATGATACGGCCGTGTTTCGTATCCGACCAAAAACAACAAATATTGACGTATTCACCACGAAATCTTTTATGTGGGACACTGCCGAAATAGACGTGTTTCATTTTTATGATCTATCTATCTATCTATCTACCTACCTATCTATCTTAGAGGCTATATATGATGTGGATTTGTGTGTTCAATGTTGATGTTTGCTGCGGACAATTATATGGGACATTTGTAGAATGATTAGCAAAAACTCTTTATGAGGAGATGTCTATTTGGCAAGCTAACATCTTGCCCAAATGTAAATCCATGTCATCTCCGTGAAGGCCAATATAAAGGATAAGTCCTATATCGTATTAATAGATACAAGTAGCTCCCATAACTTCGCATCCTCTAGGATGACGGCCTTGCTTAAATCGAAGACTCCTCCAACTCCTTGGCATCACACAAATTAGGCAAGAACATCTAGGTGCTGCTACAAACCCGCTTGGCTTCGCAAAAGCAAGACGATATCATCTGCATATACTAAGAGCAAAACAATGTAACCTGCAATGAGTGTTCCCCCTCCCCCATGACCCCGAATCCACCCTTCAAGCTCATCTATAAATAGACCAAATAGTGTAGGCATACCTTTGGTAAGCATATCACGTGGTGCTTTTGAAAAGCTATTTACATGTACTGACTATTTTGATGCAGATTTTATAATGATGTGCCCTCAATTATCTATCAACTACAAGTTGAAGTCAATGGCACAAATTAGATGCGAGAAACTAAACTCACTGTGAATTAACTGTGCTTAACAAGTAATTTTTACTACACCTTCAGACCACAAGCTGGTAATATCTTTTTAGTTGATGTTGATATTATCAGCTTCAACTTGGATGTTCAGTACTTGCACCATCAATACATATGGACGAATCAATGGTCAACCTATTACAAAACTTTTAATTCGCTTTACCCGATAAAACTTTGAACGAGCTCCAGCTATCCTGAGGGAAACTTCGGAGGGAACCAGCTACTAGATGGTTCGATTAGTCTTTCGCCCCTATACCCAAGTCTGATGAACAATTTGCACGTCAGTATCGCTACGAGCCTCCACCAGAGTTTCCTCTAACTTCGCCCTGCTCAGGCATAGTTCACCATCTTTCGGGTCCCAACAGGCATGCTCACACTCAAACCTTTCATAGAAGATCATGGTCGGCGCATGGTGCACCCGACAACGGGGGCTCCCACGCGCATCAGTTTCCTTTAAGCCAAGGCGGGTTTTGAACCCACCAACTT
Source organism: Isoetes taiwanensis (assembly GCA_021234155.1). Lineage (NCBI taxonomy): Eukaryota > Viridiplantae > Streptophyta > Lycopodiopsida > Isoetales > Isoetaceae > Isoetes > Isoetes taiwanensis. The sequence continues at coordinate 16,774,152 of JAJEKV010000024.1, forward strand.
CGCCGCGATGTTAGACTCCTTGGTCCGTGTTTCAAGGCGGGTTGAATGGAAATCCCCACAAACCAACGTCCGGGCGCCGCAGGTGCATGGTAGCCCGCCAATGTGGCGTCGCCCCAAGCCCAAGCCCCGCCCTACGGCATCGTCGTGTCACATGGTTCCTCTTTATTACGCGGCGAAGCCAACATTGGTCGGCGGCACCCGAGAGTTGGTCAAGGCGGACCAGCCAAGGCCGTTCGGCACCCAAGAGGAGCGCACCCGGCAACCTCCATTAAGCTTCCTTCCGGCAATGTCAAGCACTTTTTAACTCTCTTTTCAAAGTCCTTTTCACCTTTCCCTCGCGATACTTGTTCGCTATCGGTCTCTTGCCAATATTTAGCCTTGGATGGAATTTACCACCCCTTAAGGCTGCATTCCCAAACAACCCGACTTCGTGGAGAGCCTCATGGAGCCACGGGGTCCGGGCTGGCGGGGCTCTCGGCCTCTCGGCGTCCACTTCCAGGGAATCTCGACCGGTCCGCCCATGAGGGGCGCTTCTCTGAACTACAATTCGCAGCGCAAAGCACCACGATTCTCAATATGGGCACCTTCGGTTAAGCTCGCCCGTTACTAGGGAAATCCTGTTGGTTTCTTTTCCTCTGCTTAATGATATGCTTAAACTTCGGTGGGTAGTCTTGCACGATCGGAGGTCTCTTGGGTAGTGGCCACACAAGGGAACCAACCCGACACCTTAGCGGCGAGCAACATGTTGGCGGTGGGGGCACCGCCTAGGACCAGCCCAGCGGCCCGGAAGCAAGCGATAACCCGAACCAACCCGCCCGATCCGCGGCGCATTTAGAGTGTGGCGTCCTCCCTATACCTCCAGCCGACCATGTGCTTGCCATGGGCGGCCAATTTGCGCTTCAGCGGCCGGTCTTGTAGCGAGAGGGACGATTAGGCGCTTCGGCCCGGACATGCCCCAGGACAAGCTCCAGCGCAAGTTGCGTTCAAAGATTCAATGATTCACGGAGTTCTGCAATTCACATCACGTATCGCATTTCGTTGCGTTCTTCATCGTGGCAAGAGCCAAGATATCCGTTGCTGAGAGTGGTACTATCCATCATTTCGCTATCCAAAGTCGCTCACCATCCAACACATAAGGTTCCTGAAACACAATGCAAATGGCACGGGAGGAGGGGAACACTTGCCCAATCCACGCGCACCCGAGCGTGTGGACGCCACCGGCAAGGAGCCCCCTCCCCGACGCGCCACCCCTTGGTGCCTCGCAAGGTAACCGAGTTTAGGGGAGCCATGCCGCGAGCAGCCACACCTCTAACTGTGGCCCCTCAGGGGAACAAAGAAACGGTTCAACAGTTTGCACGGACGTGTGTCAATAATCCTTCTCCAGGTTCACCTACGGAAACCTTGTTACGACTTCTCCTTCCTCTAAATGATAAGGTTCAATGAACTTCTCACCTCGTCACCTGCAGTGAACCGCAAGCGTCGAGGCAATCCGAACACTTCACAGGACCATTCAATCGGTAGGAGCGACGTGGTGTGTAAAAAGGGCAGGGACGTAGTCAACGCGAGCTGATGACTCGCGCTTACTAGGAATTCCTCGTTGAAGATCAATAATTGCAATGATCTATCCCCATCGTGATGAAATTTCAAAAGATTGCCCGAGCCTATCAGCCCAGGGCATGCACTCGTTGAATTCATCAGTGTAGCGTGCGTGTGGCCCAGAACATCTAAGGGCATCATAGACCTATTATTGCCTCAAACTTCCATCCGCTAGACGTGAATAGTCCCTCTAAGAAGCTGGCCGCAAAGGAAGACCTTCGTATAGCTAGTTAGCAGGCTGAGGTCTCATTCATTATCGAAATTAACCAGACAAATCACTCCACCAACTAAGAACGGCCATGCATCACCACCCATAGAATCAAGAAAGAGCTCTCAATCTGTCAATCCTTACTATCTCTGGACCTAGTAAGTTTCCCCGTGTTGAGTCAAATTAAGCCGCAGGCTCCACTCCTGGTGGTGCCCTTTCGTCAATTCCTTTAAGTTTCAGCCTTGCGACCATACTCACCCCGGAACCCAAAAACTTTGATTTCTCATGAGGTGCTGGCGGAGTCATCGAAGTAACATCCGCCGATCCCTAGTCGGTATCGTTTACGGTTGAGACTAGGACGGTATCTGATCGTCTTCGAGCCCCCAACTTTCATTCTTGATTAATGAAAACATCCTTGGCAAATGCTTTCGCAGTAGTTCGTCTTTCATAAATCCAAGAATTTCGCCTCTGACAATGAAATACGAATGCCCCCAACTATCCCTATTAATCATTACTCCGGTCCCGAAGACCAACGGAAAAGGACCGGGGTCCTATCACGTTATTCCATGCTAACATATTCAGAGCATAGGCCCGCTTTGAGCACTCTAATTTTTTCAAAGTAACAGCGTCAGCTTAGCGTCCCAGCCAATTAAGGCCAGGACAACGCCGCCAACTAGAAGGGTGAAATGCCCCGTGCATCCCAACCTGAGATCCAACTACGAGCTTTTTAACTGCAACTTAGGAGCTGGAATTACCGCGGCTGCTGGCACCAGACTTGCCCTTCAATGGATCCTCGTTAAGGGATTTAAATTGTACTCATTCCAATTACCAGACTTGTAGAAGCCCGGTATTGTTATTTATTGTCACTACCTCCCCGTATCGGGATTGGGTAATTTGCGCGCCTGCTACCTTCCTTGGATGTGGTCCGTCTCCCAGGCTCCCTCTCCAGAATCGAACCCTAATTCCCCGACACCCGTCACCACCATGGTAGGCCACTATCCTACCATCGAAAGTTGATAGGGCAGAAATTTGAATGAAATATTGCTGGCGCTAAGGCCGTGCGATTCGACTAGTTATCATGAGTCACCGCGTGAGCAGGCAAGCCTGCATCGGCCTTTTATCTGATAAATGCATCCCTTCCATGGGTCGGGACTTGGTGCACGTTCATCTCTTCTATGCAAACGCGAAAACACGAGGCTCCTCTGACAAAAGCGGATCTGAAGTTTGCAGTATTCTTGATCGCCAAGGATAACTGCCCAGGCATGGATAGTAAATGGCTTGATATCTTTCAGTCTTCTTGGGAGTGGACGTCCAACCTTCTGTAGCTAGCATATCAAGACCTTTTGCAGTCTCATCAGCTAGACAAGATACTTAACACATGTCTCATTGCCTTGATCCCTAAAGTTAAGGAGCCTCTATAATCTCTCATTGGAGGTCGATTACCCTGCTGCTAGTAGTACAAAAAATCATAGCGAAGGCATATGCAGAAAAGCTGAAGACGATTTTGGCGATTTCGATTAGTGAAGAACAGACTGGCTTTTTGCCTGGCAGACATATTCTGAATAATGTAACTACAGCCTATGAGGGAATCTATTGGGCAAGAAAAAATGGTCAGAGAGTAGTGTGGAATACGCAAAAGCCTATGACAGTGTCTCATGGTTGTTCCTCCATCGCATCATGGACAAACTAGGTTTTGGTCCCTCCTTCTCCTCCATTGTCTGGAAGTTGTTGATGTCTGCTAAAGTAAAGGCTCTTTTCCAAGGGCATCCATCCCTATTTTTCTCAGTGGAAAGGGGCATTAGGGAGGGATGTTCACTTGCCCCATTTCTCTTCACTATTGTAGCTGACGGACTCTTGTAGTTGCTCCGCAGAGCAATGGATGATGGTCTTGTTGCTGGTTTGGGCATGGCTAATGGTTCCAGATAATTTGTAACCAGTTTGTTGACGATATGCTGGAGACTATAAAGGGAATCTGGACACAGTCAAACAACTTCTGGACATATTCTACCTTGCTTCAGGTTGTTTTTGAATTGATAGAAGTGTAAAACAATCTAGGCACTGGATGGTCCAACCTTGACTTGTTTGTCTCAGTATTCGTGGAATCTTGTTCCTCCGAGCATTACCACCAGTTTGCTTGGAGTTCCTTTTGATATGGAGATTTCAGCAGCTCAAGCATGGGACCAGGTCATTCTCAGCCTTGAAATGCATTTGCTTTGTTTCCTTATCCATGGTTGAAAGAGTCCAGATAGCTATTTCTATTCTTAATAGTATGCATGTGTATGTGGTTTCAGTGTTGTTAGCTCCTCCTCAAATATTCAAAGAGATCATTACGTTAGTTTGAAATTTTGTGTGGGTGGCAATGAGGCAAGTGCAGTTGTAAAAATCGGAGGGAGCGAGTACATCCGTCTCAAAAAGGATGGTGGTCGCGGTATGTCTGATCTCAAACTCTATGGTAAAGTAGTTCTTTCCAAGTTCCTTTCGAAGATTCTCTTGGGTCTGGCTAAGTAACATGTAGACATTCAAAGCAAAAAGCATAAAAGTTGCTTTGGTTGGCAAGCCAGCAGGCTTCAATTTTTGACAAAATGACTCTTTGCTTCACACGGCACGCAATTGAAAGTTCTGTCAATTCCCCCAGATTAAATTGTGAGCAGAGCAAGTGGCAGCAAACAGTCGAGTTTTTTGACCAATCATGCCATCCGCCCGAGTATCGCATGGAACTCTAGCTTCATCATTTCACAAATCTTGCTGGGGCGTCTTTGACGTGGTGATTCAGGAATACGTGGTTATTGACCCGGATCTATAAGACTTACCAATAATTCTGTAGTTGTAGATAGAAGAGCCTGCCTTCTCCTTCGCATTCCAGTAGCTATGGCCAACAAAATCACTCTGCTGATACTCTCCGCTCCTCTATTTAAATTTGGTTCTTGTGAATCAAAAATAAACTTGACTGCAGCAGGCTGGAGCTTAGCCTCCAATCACACCATCACATCTCCAAATGGCTCCTTTGCATTGGGATTTTTTTCCATTTCAAACAGATTCTACGCCGGAATTGTTGAAGAACGGAAGGAAAAGGGAGAGATGAAACAATCAAGAACAAGAAACTCTGTATATCTGGAATAAAGAATACAAAGTACATATATAGGGGCTCTGCCCCAATCACGGCTAAACCGCCGGATATGGCCGTTGGATGCGCCCAACTACTCTACAGGTGGCATGCAGGGTTGTAATCTCTAACATTCCCCCCCAAACCTGATGCCACAAACCTAGAATCGTCAATCATCCTGGATCCCACACAAAAGTATCCACTGTTATCTCTATAATTGTGAAGGCAAGAAAGCTCTCAAAACTTGAGTATTCCCAGCAATATGAATTCCTGAATTCATGGTCAACACCATAAAGATCATCAAGGCTGACTTGTTCCTCGGATTCTGTCAAACAAGGTAATCCATGCTTCATGCAAGACACCAACCATCTTGGGCATTGATCATCTAAATTCAAAGTAAAGAAACGTGAAAATGGACTCAAATCTTGATTCTGCCAACACAAATATGCTAGGATTTCTGCCAATGTCAGAAGGCTTTGGCCCAATTGGCTCATCAACCATTTATGCTGCAGGTGCTTTAAATGTTCCTCAGTGGCTTTTAGACAAACTTCAACCGGTAAGCTCCCCAACTCGCACCACTTCCTTCGATCCTTGGCAGTGAACAGGGTTTGATACTTAGGCTCCCTTTTGCAATAAGCCCATCTCCAGATCAATGTCCATCTGCAATCCTCCATAGCCTTGAGCATACAGGCCGATGCAAGTGTTTTGGGTTTCTCAATAATCTCATGCAATTCTGAAATAGTGAAACCTGACTCAAGAACCTGCATTGCTTGAATCTTCAAACCCAAGAATTCTTCACTGACTGGCAGCGCCAAATTTCCGCCATCAGCAGAATTGCCAACGTGTCTTTCTAGGCTCTTAGCCCAACTTTTCAAGTCCTCCAAAGCAGAAGCAAGAATACTGAAAAATTCCAAAAATCGTGCCTCTTTACCAGGGATAAGCTTCTCCTGTATGTGCTGCATTGACTCCTCCCCGAGGATCAATGGCTGCTCCAGGTCTATCGCTAAATCCTCTACTACTGCATCTGGTTTCTCCCATACTGGGTCCTTCACCAAACTTTCACCATAGGAAATCAGTTTCTCCCGCAGGTCCCTCACTGAATCCTCTGCTTTGTCCTCCAAGATCAACTTCTCATTCAAGTTCCTCATTGATTCTTGGATCATGCCTTTATCTGTAAAGAAAATCTCTTCACAGAAAAGGCTTTCTTCTTGTAAAGTAACATCTTCTTTGAAGATCCGCTGCACAAAGAGGTCTGTGCTTGGATCCGCCATACACAAAATCATCTGTCTCCGCAGATTTTCTGTTGAGTCCTTGCTAGGCATCAGCTCTGGTCGATCTAGCTTCACCTTCTCACAAATGTCCCTCCTTGAAGCCTGGTACATGCGCTCATCTACATGCAAGATTTCTTCACAAAAGAAGGTTTCTGCTTGTTGAAGAATCATCCCTTCAGCTACACTGTTTTGAAATTTCTTCTCTTGAATCTTTGGAAGATCCTGCCCTTTTGGACTGGGACATTGGAATGCCCAATGCCCAAAACCCAAACAGTTTTTGCACTGATCTTTCTTGAGGACATGCTTTGCCCTCCCTAAAATCATAATTTCTTCCCTTCAGATCCCATACAGATCTTACTTAAATTCTTGCATCTGCCTCCCTTCCTCCAGGATCTACTCCATTGAGAGTCCCTCTCAAATGGAGAGAGGCTCTGATACCATGTTGAAGAACGGAAGGAAAAGGGAGAGATGAAACAATCAAGAACAAGAAACTCTGTATATCTGGAATAAAGAATACAAAGTACATATATAGGGGCTCTGCCCCAATCACGGCTAAACCACCGGATATGGCCGTTGGATGCGCCCAACTACTCTACAGGTGGCATGCAGGGTTGTAATCTCTAACAGGAATATGATACGCAAGGACGCAGAACAAGACCAAGATATGGATTGCAAATAGGAACAATCCAGCAAGCCTTAATGCATCCTTACAATTCTCTGGCAATGGGGCTTTGCGAGTAATGGAACCCAATGGAACTGTCATATGGAGTGCAGGCACTGCGGGGAAAAATGTAAGCTCGCTAGCTCTAGAGGAGGTTGGAAATTTGATATTGTATGATCATAATTCTAGTGCAGCATGGCAGAGTTTTGAACATCCAACAGATACATGGGTAGTAGGAATGAACATAACATAACATAACATAACATAACATAACATAACATAACATAACATAACATAACATAACATAACATAACATAACATGTTGGCAGGCCACAGACCAGCCTGCAGCAGGTTGCTATTCTATGAAGATGATACAAGATAGCTCATATGTATCATTATGGAATGCATCTGTTCAATATTGGAGCAGTGGGAGATGGAGGGGAAATACCTTCCTGAACGTTCCGGAGCTCACACTTCAGTTCTTATATGACTTTTCTTTCGTCAATAGCTCTCAGTCTTCAAATGGCCTGCCATATTTTACTTGGTCTGAAAAGGATCCCAGTGCACGATATTACTCGCATTTTACAATTGAGCCTGATGGAGTGATCAGAGTTAAATTTAGAGATTCAAATGATGGTTGGTTTCAAGCTTGGCAAGAACCCAAAGATGCCTGTGATGTTGAAAGAATGTGTGGTCAATTTGGAATCTGTAATATGGCCAATTCACCTGCCTGTAGCTGCCCATCTGGGTTTGTTCCTGCTGATAATGATCGATGGATGCAATCAGATTGGTCTCAGGGTTGTGTGCTAAAGCAATCCCTAAGTTGCTCCCAAACTTCTGATTTTGTCACATTGTCTCAAACATCTTATCAAACAAACGGTTCTGGCGTTGTAGGTCTTCAGATTTCAGCATCTTCTTGCAAGAACAGATGCCTGCAAAATTGCTCCTGTGTAGCTTTTTCTTATGATACTACTGGATCTGGACAATGCTATTTGTATGGAGAAAATAATGCAGCATACAATGGCAAGACGTCATCTAGTATTTCTTCCACATCTTATCTTAAAATTACAGGTAGCAGCTCCCGACGTGGTATCATATTAGGTCTCTCTGTTGGGTGTGGCGTCCTCTTTGTAGCTGCTCTGTTGTTAGGCTTTATCATATTGCTTCAAAGGCGAAGACGAAGATTGGCCTATGTTCCTGGTGAACTGCACACCTTTAAATACAAAGACCTGAAATCTGCAACTTGGAATTTCAGCCAAACCCTTGGAGATGGGGGATTTGGGACAGTGTATAAGGGCAAACTTTATGATAGATCTTTAGTGGCCGTAAAAATGCTAAAGAAACAGAAGGAGGGTGACCAACATGGGGAAAAGGGATTTCAAGCAGAAGTAAAAACAATAGGAAACATTCAACACAAAAATCTAGTTTGCCTCAGGGGTTATTGTGCAGAGAATGCCCACAGGCTTCTAGTGTATGAATATGTAGAAAGAGGGTCCCTTAACCGTTATTTGTTCTCTGCAAATGATGCAGAGGATAAACTGCTAGACTGGATCACCAGGTTCAACATTGCCCTAGGAACTGCAAGGGCACTAGCTTATCTACATGAAGAATGCAAGGATTGCATAATTCACTGTGACATAAACCTGAGAACATATTACTAGACACAGATTTAAGTCCCAAGGTGTCAGATTTTGGGCTAGCCAAGTTGATGGGGAGAAACTTTAGCAGAGTGCTTACAAGCATGAAGGGAACAAGAGGTTACCTTGCTCCAGAATGGATATCAGGGGTGCCAATTACTACCAAGGCTGATGTGTTCAGCTATGGCATGACATTGTTTGAAATATTAGGCGGACGCAGAAATATCAAACTGGGTGAAGAGGATGCTGATAAGATGTTCTTTCCATTGTGGGTTATCAATCAGATGAAGGCAGGCAATACTGAAGCTGTGATTGATCCAAGATTGCAGGGAAATTTTGATAAGGTTCAGGTTGTGATGATGCTAAGATTGGCCATATGGTGTATCCAGGATGAAGAATCTGAGAGACCTGGCATGGGAAGAGTAGTGCAAATGCTTGAAGGGAGTGTAGAGGTGAAGGAGCCTCCTGTCCCCAAATCTTATCTCATGTATTGATTATTTAATGTGGTTTTCCACGGTTGCCATAAAATAGGACAGTTCTGCATCTATTATATCAAGGAAAATTACCAAATTCCAGTTGCAGTGCCCTTCAAGTGAGTGGCACCCACTCCAATTAAAGGGAGGTCCCTACCCGCCGAATAATCGAATGCCCATGTCGTGGCAATTCCACCCAGGAGGTAATGAGCTACCCCCACAGCACGGCCTTGTACAATGCTTAAGGCTCTAGGCTGGATAGCAGGAGCAACTTTTAATTTGTTGTGAGCCCAAACGATAGATTCGATGAGTTCTTGCCAGTATCCACGACCACTAAATAAGAACATTAGACTGAAAGCCCAGACAAAGTGAGCACCCAAGAATAGAAGACCATATGCAGATGACGAGGAACCGTAAAGTTCGGGGAGGATATTTCGCCATATTTCAGGCCTAGATTAAAACAGATAATTGCTTCCTCTCCTCCGATCTTGGCTTCATCTCCTCCGATGCTGGCTGATAACGGAGTAATCAAACTTTTGTGGCTACGATGGCGCCACGTGGCAAGAAATATCCTCCCCCCGAACTTTACGTGAGGAAATGTTATCATGCCCCTTCGCTGGTGCGGACCAGGCTCGCCTATTTGGGCTCGCCGGTCCTTACCCCTGCGGGCCTCAAGGGCAACATTACCTCTACCATAGGATTGGATTACTTGAGAGGCCTGTGCCCATAAAAAGTCGCGAAGCCATCCATTAATGGTAATTGAACTTTGTGCAAAGTTTCCTCCTGTAATATGAGTCACTATCCCTTGGTCACTTATACTACCCCAAACATCAGATTGCATTTTCCAGCTAAAGTGAAATATTACCACTGAGATTGAGTTATACATCCAAAATAAACCTAGGAAAACATGATCCCAAGCAGATACTTGACACGTTCCTCCCCTTCCGGGTCCATCGCAGGGAAAACGAAAACCAAGATTAGCTTTATCGGGTATTAAACGATAACTGGGCTTACGGCTATCTAGTCGAAATAAAGAAAAACTTCGGAAAATGCGAGAAAACCCTGCAATGCTAGCAGCATAAAAACAAACATTCAAAAGAAGTTTATCTAGAATTTGATGAACAATTGTTATACTCCTAGGATTAGTTTTTGTAATTTGCAGGCAATAGGCTGGCATGTTGAGCATCTCATTACCATCCAACTCCTCCATATCTAGATGCCTTGCAGTCTAGGCCTTCTTAATCACTCCATGATCGCGCCTAAGATCTCCTACGCTATCCTTGGCCTATAATCACAAATATGAAAAGCACAGATCATAACCTTTGTGTGCCTAAGACTTTTTCAATAACTTACTTGCATACAATAAAAAGAGCACAGATCACCGATCTTTTCCCCCTAGAAACTTTTCCAAGAAACATAAAACATAAACTGATCTAATTGCATGCATTATAAAGAGCAAAAATCATAAGCTTTTTCAGATAGAAACTTTCTCAAGAATGAGCACAAAAGAAAGAGCAAAAGCTAAAGGCTAGTTTGAATAATCCGGCCTCCCCTCTACTGTAGTATCCAGCCTGTGCAGCGATTAGTTCAATGGAGGGGGCTGGATAATACAGTAGCTGCTCAGGCCGGATACTACAGTAGTAGAGAGGTGCGGATTATTCAACTGCCCCAAGCTAAAAATATGCTTCAGAATTTGTAACGGTCCTGGATACTTGATGGGCCAGTATACGTACTCATGTACGTATATACATGTTTAACATGCATGCAAAATAGAACATGCATGCAGAACTAAAAATAAGCAAAAGCTTTATAAATTAGAGAGGCAAATTGAGAAAGGAATGTTAGAAGCTTTTTGGAGACGTGGAGTTGAGTGGAGTTGAGGCCGCGCTTTTTGGAGGAATTGCATCAGAGCTGTGGAACCCAGAGCTTGAACCCAGAGCTTGAAGATTCAGCATTGATCTCTCTAATTTTCAGGTGGGGTTTTGGATTTTGTGGATTCAAGTTGTGGTTGCATAGGCTGCCAAGAATAATTCGTACATGCTTTTGGATGTTTGGATGGTAGATTTCTTCTGTGTTAGCTATGGTTGGAATTGCCAAGGCTCTAGTAAAGCCTGTGAGGCGAGATTGAATATGCAGGTATCCTAGAATTAATTGTGACGTTTTATAGAGCAACTGGATAATAGTTACAGGGCTTTAGGTACCTGTAAGAAAAGCTTGAAAGATGATTGGCTAAACCAGAGGAATATAAAAAAAGCAGGCTGAGAAGAGTGTCGATTTGCTGCTGGAAGGCTGTTTATGGCCGAATCAGGGTCTCCGGCTATGATTAAGGAGTTTTGTGGAGAATCCAGATTATAAAAAAGGCAGGAAACTGGTCGAAAGTAGGGTAGAAAGGTCTGATTTGATCAAGAGATGCATGAATCAGAGGAATCGTGAGTATTTGGATCAGAGGAATTATGTCAAAAGGGTGATTGAAGGGAATAATCTGTGAGTGGGTCAGGCTGGAACTACCTGGGAAGGGCCGATTTGGCCTAGGAAAGGGATAATCCGACCTGGAACGACGAAAAAACAGGGACCCTGAAATTATAGGGCCAAACAGCAAGATTTTTCACAACGAAAAACACAGTCGATCCCTGCCCCTGCCGGAAAAGCAAAAAAGGGACAAAATTTCAGGGTCTCTGTTTTTTCGTTGGCAAATTTTTGTGACCAGAAAATTTCGCCTGAAATTTTCGATGGCCGGCGTCCAGGGGGCCCACTTTCGACGCCGGGCCGCCGCGGGGCCCCGCCCGCCAGCTGAAAATTTTCAGAAGCGAACCGCCTTCGGGTCCCCGCCACGTCAGCTGAAAATTTCAGAGCGAAATTTTCAGCTCACAAAAATTTCGCCTTCCATAAAATCAGATAATCCATGTATATCTTGCATGAATCGAAGAGCCTCCGATTCCTATAAATCCAGGGAAAACTCACTCGAATCAAGAGGAATCAAGTCGAAACTGCCAGGAAAGGATCTGACTTGGTTGTGGGTCACTAGTATATGGATGATCGATGCAAGAACCAAAGCCCAAAGAGGCCGAAATCTGTATTTTTTTTGTTCCTGTAACTTTTGGGTTTTCGTTTCTATTCTTTTTGTTGTTTATATTTGGAGTTGTCACTTTTTGTCTTGTCAAAAATTGTTGGTTGGAATGCTAAATTATAAAGCTAAATAACCATGGATATAGTTGGCTTGCATTTTGGTTTAAGAAGGATTTAGCCGGCAGAAGAGATCCGAGCATGAAGATTGGGGAGAATAATTATGAGTAGTAAGAATAACATTAAGAATGAATAAATGTTTAATTTATAATTAGATAACTAAGGTAATTGTACCGGCTTGCTCCTAGAGATGCGGCTTGCTTGGGAGTGGCTTGACGGAAGTTCCAGGCAGTTGCGGTCAGGGGACCCTATGGAGTTTTAAGCAGGAAAAGCGTAAGTTGGAGGCGTCAGTCTGAATGCGCAATTTATTCATTAGGTAAGAAGTGGAATTTTAAATATTAAAGCCTTGAAACCATACCTAAGGGAGCTTAAGTGAATAATATGGTGAAGCGAGTACTGCATCGACCTTACAGGGGTGGTTAGAGCACGCTACATCAACATTTGAGTTGTCATTATGGTTTTCATCATCGATCTAGCTACTTCGGCATGATTGGGTTGTATGGGCAACCTCGACGAGGGCTAAGAGTATGATCTAGGCACATTATAGTAAATTCTTTAATGAACACATGTCATGGTCTTTGAATTATTCCACTGTCGTTCTTGATATTATATATGTACTGGGAACCTCCGGGGTCGGACTTCCAGGTTCGGTGGCCTGGGTTGTTCCGACATGACTTGTTCTATGTTCTTTGTATTTGTGCTCTGTGACACCGGGCGTTAGTTCTCCTGGCCGGGATTGCTACGTCAGTCAACTCTTGTGAACTCCCATGGTAAGAGGTCCTCCAGTGCCAGACGTGGGCTGAGAGGGTATGCGCATACAAGGTTCACCCCACCACCCGCTACAGGGCTTGGAATGTAAGCTGGCTGGGCAACATGCTGCTAACAGGGCTTGTATGTAGGCTGGCTGAGCTACCCATTGTCCTGGAGTTTGTTTATGATAGTTTGGTACTCTGGTTATGTTCTTGCTCTTGATGTTCATGATGTTTACTTTGTTGTCATCGTCTAGCATTGCACCATAGGTTCTTGTGTCTTGAGTTTATGTTCTTGTTATCCAAGATTCCAGAGTGTTTTTATATATGCAGAGGCAGCTATGGGATCCCCACTTAGTCACGAGGACTAACCCCTTGAGTGCATGGTGCAGTGGATCAGCAAGCAATAGTCAAGCTAGCGGCAATAGTGTAGCCGGGGATCGTCGTTGAGTTCCAGAGGAGAAGCTCTTGTGTTAAATTGCTCAACTAAATCTTGTGAATGAATTGATGATAGTAATTTTCTCTGAATATTATTGTATTTGATAATGGATATACTATGGTTGATCTCTGATTATTATGAGTAAGAAGATTCAATTCTTCACCAACACTTTCAATCTAGAATTAGTGCAAGTTTAGACAAGATCCCGAGTTGCCATGAGGGTCAATTCGGCAGGCTCGTCACAGTTGGTATCAGAGCCAAGTTGATTTAAGAGGGAATTTGAAAATGATTCATGTTCTGGAAGTGGTTGGTTAATGCTCCTATTGTCTAATTGCAGAGTAGTAGGAGATCATGGATGCTGGTGGTGCAGGAGGAGATGGAGCTCAAGATGTAACTAATATCCTGCAAGCTATTCAGCAATCTCTGCAGCAAAGCGTGTCACAGCAAAAGACCGAGGCTGAGAAAGCAATTGAAAGGGTGTTAAAGGACACCAAAAGGGAAGTTTTTACAGGAGAAAACACAACAGGAGATGATGTTGATGCTTGGCTCCGTGGAGTGGAGTTCTATTTTGATTTGATCAAAGCACAAGATTCCATAAAAGCTCTTCTTGCTCAAGCAATGTTAGGAGGTTTTGCAAGAGTATGGTGGGAGACTTGCCTAACTGACATGAATAAGAGGCCTGGCCAAGCAACATGGGAAGAGTTCAAAAAGCAGTGGCAAGAAGAAGAAGGAGATGGAAATTGCTCCCACCAAAGACACGTAGACCTCCAAGACGCCCAAAGAAAAGAAGAATCCGAACAGAAGATAATGGCAAGGAAAACGTCCTCTTCATTGCAGTCGTTGTAGCAAAGCAGGGCATAACCGAAAGAGTTGTCGAATAGAATAGAATAGATTTTTAGCGTCCACGGAGACCAATTGGCCTATGGGACCCAAACAAAAAAGAGAGCAGCAAGTGTATTACTGACAGGATTAAAAAAACCCCGCCCGAAAGGTTTTCGAGGGAAAAACCTTAGCAGTAATAAGTATGTCGAGAGCCTACAAGTTAATAGTGTGGGATTTTGCACATTGAAGTCTGAATTCTGGAACTCTAATCCGTAAAATTCTGATTTAGACAACTTTTATTAAAGGGCGTGATTAAACTTAAAACGTTGACAACTTTAAATGTTGATGATTAAAGGGTATGCTTGGAATTTCAGAAATTGTGACGTGTAAATTTAGGATATTGGCTAAAGCATAAGGGCATTTTTGGAATTTGTAAACTTAATTACCTTAACTAGTTCCTGTTCATAGCTAGTATAGTTAAGAGGGGTATTTTTGGAATTAATAGAAATTGAGTGGCAAATTTGGAATAATCATTAAATTCAGGGGTATATCTGGAATTTTCCCAAGATATTTTGATGATGACTGTGATAAGCTTCCAATATTTTGTTTGGTATTTGTGGGCGGTATTTCTGGCATGGTTGGCCCTTGATTTGGTCCATGTATTTTTGTTCCATCTATGAGTTTCATCTTACGTCCTCGCACTACTTCTATAAGTTGCATATTACATCCTCCCAGTTCTTTAGGCTTCATGTTATAATAAATCCTTGAACCCTAAACCCATAAATCCAACCCCCAAACCCTGAAACATAATGGTAGTTGGGTACAACATAAGAACTCCCTCATAGTTTTCAAATACATTTGTAAAGAAGGCTAGTATAATCCTGCATAGGGTATTATGTACAATTGTGTAGAGTTCTAGCAAGCAGTGTATAACAAACATTTTTTTTTAAATAGGAAAAAAGCCTTACGTTCACAAAACCATTAGGATTATAGAAATTTGAGCCGGATTGGCCCTTCTGCTACAAAATTCAGTAGGAACTTTTCCTTTAACAAAGATTTACAAAAGGATCACCAGAAAGTTACTTTTTAACAAAATTTACATAAGATCATGCATCTGTATAGATTTGCCTGTAATGAGAATTCTGTTTCCAAGCACGTACAGCAGCAGCAAAGTCAAACTCTTCTATTTCAGGCCCTTCTAAAGAAATCCTGACAAGCTCATCAAGTGTTGTAGTGGACAATCTGTTTCTGAATTTTGTCCACCAAATTTATTCTACTAAATCCACGTTCGCAACTAGCTGTGCTGCAACATTGTATCATACCAATAGTGGCCACTTTTAGCAAATTGGGAAACTCGTCTTTCCAAATTGGATGACCATAAATTATACACCATGTGTCTTGAAAACTTCTACCCGTCCACTCTTCTGAGGCTGTAATTTTCCAAACTGAATATTCACGCACCAAACCAGCAACATCAACAATTCCATGAACAAGTTCTCCTCCAGCCCCAACATGATCTTTGCCATAAAACTCTGCAAGGACTTTAACCTCGTCCATGCCATATTGCTTCAACTCCCTCAATGATGAGGGTAAGTTAATGGGAGCTAAGACAGCAAATTTTGATAAAGTTCATGTTATTGCCGACTCTTCCAATCTAGACTTAATACCATCTACAAGAGCTTTAGAAAACCTTTTCTGAAATTCAATTGCCTGCTGCAAGTCCTCTCCACTTGGTAACCTTATCAATTCCATAGTTCTATATTCATTTCCTCTTACTGCACTTCTAAGTTCAGCTAATAAGCCATCTTTACTTCCCCCATCTGGAATTATTGGGTAACATCTGCTATCCTGCAAGTTAGCTACGATTGGATCTTAGCCACTGCTCGCTGACATAAACCACCTACAACTGTAACATCAATGTTAGAGCTTTGAAACTCCAAACTTAATTGGCTCATAACAGCCAAAATATCACCTAAGAAATGAAGGATATAAATATTTTTGAATGTCCTTAGCTTTTGATACAATTTATCAGCCTGTTTTGTGCCATAGTTCTTAAATAACTCCAAAACAGGTTTCATGCACTCACATAACCTTGATATGGCATGCTGCCTACTTAGCCACCTTGTGTCTTGAATTCTTTGAAGCCGGAGCTCGCTGTAATCCAACTCCCTCTCTAGCTCCATAAGAGCTTGCATCCTACTTGGGCTTCTAGAGAAGAAGGCAGCAATTTTATTCACAATATTATCCATCTCATCACAAACGGATTTGCAATTTTCAGATTTGAAACAATCTTGAATACATAAATCTGCCCATGAGCTATGCAATGAATGCTTGACATGTATGGATTAAGTTCCTTCAATCTAGCTGCAACCCCTGTTCTATTTCCAGCCATCACATTACAACCATCAGAGCCAAATCCCATGCATTTCTGAAACTTTAGCCCCCAATCTTTTAAAGAAATAAAAAATTGTACCTGCATCACCTTCTTGAATGGCAACAATGCCCAAGTAACTATTCTCAACTCTAGAATTGTAAATATAGGTAGCGTAGAAAATCAAGTGCTTGGATACGCTGAAAAAAGAAAGAAAGAAGGTGATGTTAAAATAAAGTATTTGAGGAAATGAAAAATGAAAGAAAGTAGAATTAAAGAGAGTAGGTTTTACCTGATATCGGTTGATTCGTCTACCATGAGACCAAAGTATGGACTGGCCCTCACTTTTTGAAGAACCTGATCCAAGACGACATTGTTGATAGTTGACACAAATCTTATGCAAGCCACTTCACTATTATACATGCTTGGCACATCCTTATTGCTATTCAATCTCTCTAGTTGAAGTAATTCAGTGAATCTTCTAACCCCTTTGGCAAGAAAGTAAACACATCTAAATAGCACAGCAACATTTTTATCTACAACTTCTTGATTCCTCCTTTGTGTAGCTCCAAGTGAAAGCTGCTCACCATTTCTTACCTCTTGCAGATATATGGAATGCTTATGTTCTTCACTTCCTCCATGATTATGAAAGCTTAAAGTTTTGAAATTGGAGCTGCCCCCTTTGCCAAATGGGTTCTTACAGTACCTATTTTTTTTACATAATGTGCAAAAGATCAACCCTTCATTCTCATCAAATTCTAACCATCTCCATTTATCCTTCCAATCTGGCTGCCATTTCTTCTTTGCTAGTGCAATTCTCTTCACTCTAATGCTTTCTGAATCTTCTACTTCAACTTCGTTTACTGCTGCAATTGATTCTTCTAATACCTCTTCATCATTAGGCATTCTGATCCTACTAAACCCAAGAGTCCTCTGTTTACATTAGCAACATCAAGAGCACTGTATTTCCTCTTAGCCACAGGAACTTTTCCCATCCTCACAGACTATTAGATTGTATCAGCTCAGATTTATATCAGACTTGTATCCAGTGTGCAACTTGCCGTCAGTTATCAGAAGGAACAAGATATCAGATATCTGTATCATGAACAAACGGTAAAAACCAATGACAAACTAGCTAGAAACACTAGATTTATATCAGACTTGTACCTGCATGAGCTTCTTGTAAAATGGCCAAGGCTGGCGGCTCTTGCCGGATCTGGAGGATTGAGGATCTACCGGATTGAGGATCTGCCGGATCTGCTCTTGTCGCCTGCTGTCGGATCTGCTCTTGCCGGATGCTGCACTATGAATACGATTTTCCTTTGCTTTTCCCGCATCCGGATGCTGCCTAGTGCCTATTCTACGAATACAATTTTCCTTTGCTTTTCCCGCCCCTTGCATGCAGGCGGTGCATGCATATAAATTATAATAATAGAGTTGGTGAAATTAAATCTGGAGTCAGATGGTTGTTGAACGGATTTAGAAAGGTAATATAGCCTATGGATGTTATAATCATAAAAATAATATTTTGGCACCCTTATATACATAGGCACTTCAGAAAAAAATCCTACTAATGCAAAAAACAATCGGAAAAAATCCTACAACCAATGGCTTCAACCGGCCCAAATCCTTATACTCTATTTTTTGGGCCGGCCGTATATCCTAGAATATTTCATATGGACCGGAACATTTTAATTAGAACCGGATTGTTTGATTCAATCCTAGGACTTTGTTGCACACTGCTAGCAAGGCAGAAAGTTCATGTGCAAACTCCTTGCTTTCCGGATGCTTTCTGGCCAACTCCAATTCCATCTATTCCAAATCAGGCCATCTACGACCATTGCAAATAAAAAGCCCTATCGAACGGCTTTTCACAAAAATAAAAATTAAAAAAATCACAATTTTCATAAGAAATAAATAAAATCACAATTTTTTATTTTTAGCACGCCAGCCTAACCAAGCGTGCAACCCTCCTTGCAATTCTAGGCTATCCACGTAGCATGTCCACCTCATACAAAACTGATGTGGTAAAAGTTTCGCCGTTAGATTTCTTTCTTTAAAAATCTACGGCCACGAAAATTAGAAATTGGCTAAAAAAACCACGGAGATGGAGAAGGTCATGCCTCTGCTTCTCCGTTCTTATTCAGGATCCATCAAAGAAGGTCACGCCTCTGCTTCTCCATTAATAAACGGCTGAGAAAAATAAGCACGACACCGCCTGGAGGGGGACTTCCATTTCTCAAACACTTTCAGAGCCGGCGGTTCTGCCTTTATCGACATTTTTCCCTGACCTAACATCAATCCGTATGTTGTCGTGCCGGATCTGAAAGAACAAGATGAAGCAGAGCTTCTTGGTCAGCAAATGGATTGCAGAGGTAGCCACAGCGGTTCTTACATCTCTTCCAGAGGAAGGAAGCTGGGCAAACCCGACACTATTAAGCACTCTGATTTTTGCTTTGTAAAGGGCGTCCATTCAGTTCTATAGGTAAGGATTTAACCACATCTCACTATATCAGATTCATAGAGCCTGTTGAAACAGCAAGCTAATCCGATAACCAGGAACAATGCACATTGCCTACTGCTTAGATTTCTGCCTGTGATATTTACAATGGATCAACATCTTTTATGCTGAGGGGTAACTTTATTCTATGCTGAGAGCTCTTTATAAAATAAACAGTGTTATTTTTAAACTAGAGGTTATATCCATTATAGCGAGGTTTAAACGTTGCAAGTAGAATGGCAACTAACCTGATAATTATTAAGTCTCATAGAATGATTTAAGCCGTCCCAATGCATTCTACCTGTTCAGAAGATCAAATTATAAAAGAAATATGGTATCTTGATGAACCTTTCTTTGGAATTCTTACCAAAGAAGAAGCTGGCATGAAAAAAAAAGTGCAGAGGTCTGAGGAGAGACATTGTACAAGTGCATCCTTCACCTTCCCTTGTTGAACATATGCTGCAATCGTGATGTTTCCAGAGGACACAATTTTCTAGGGCATAGTATCAAACACTATCCTTGTAGAATCCAAAATCCCAATACTGCCATACATTTGCACCAACAGATACTGAGGAACATGCCGAATTTATGCTTACTTTGCAGGAGAGGCATGCAAACGTTTTTCCTCCTCAAAACTGCTAATATTATTGCCACATTTCTGTAATAAGGATGCATAAGCGGCAGAACGCAATCCATTTTTCGTTCCACGCTTCCTTTGGATGCCAATTAGTACTATTATCAAGTAATGCTGAATCCCTTTGCTAGAAATCGATGCATCATCACTTGCTGATCTCCCATTTCATTGCCTTGTGGAAACTGGTGGAAAGACATTGCAGTCCAGCCTGATCTGTAGAATCATTACGAACACAATTTGCTGCATGCCGTTGTAAAGCAAGGGCAATAAGAGCATTTTGGGCTACAAGCGAGGCTGGTGGTAGTGGCTGTGCATCCACCATAAGTTGTCCCTCAAACAAATATCACGAACCTACAGTTGTAACAGATAGTATTACTTGTTCCAGCCTGCATAGATGATGGTACATGATGGAAAACTAGCTAAGGCACAATTCCTGGAAGATGGAAAACTAGCTAAGGACATGTACATCAAGATTGTGCTGAAAAACTTCAAGCAGTATTGCATGATACAGAGCTGCAGCCTTGTAGTTGTGGGGACAGAATGTCATGCTTCAGTACTTCAGAGCTAATAATAACAGAACAGACCTGAAGCCTATTATGTCCATGGCTTCGAAAATTGGTGAGAGCAAGCATCACCTAACCTTCTGTCTAAATCATTCAGTTCAACTCCATGGATTTTTTGCCATCCAGTCATGTTGCAGGATATTGCCCATTCTAGCAATGCTTTGCTTGCTTGGAAATGCTTCCGGAGCATGCAACATGAAGGCATACAACCAGATAATTTCATTGTGTGAGCACAACAAAGCACAAAGTGCTTTTGACCCAATTGTCAAGGGGCATGTTTATTGTCAGATATCCAGCATTGTCAATGCTTTCATGCTCTAAAATGTTTTGGTAACATGTTGGATGAGAAAATAATCCCGGACAAAGTGAGCTTTTTGTCCATCTCGATCTAGTGCAAGCTAAATATATCCATCAAGAAGTTCTTTATAATGAACTTCAATTGGATCTTGTCTTGGGAATGCACTGATTGAATCTATGGATTTGCCAATGGTATATATCATGTCATGGGCTACAATTATTGCAGGTTATGCTCAACATGATGAGAACCATCTTGTTTTTGTATATTTTTGTATACTTACCAATTATTGCAGGTTATGCTCAAGATGGTGAGAACAGTCTTGTAATGCCAAATGTGGAAGCTTGGAGGGGTTAGCCAAATTTCTGCAAGCCTGCCATCTCAAGATGTCATATGCTGGAGTGTCATAATTTCATGATACATTGAGTGTGGTGAATGCCTTTTTTGCCTTTCTGCAGGAGACTGTATAAATCCAGATAGAATTACATGCCTGAACATCTGAAAGCATATGGGAGTATCGGTGCGCTAGAAAATGGAAAACACAATCATAAGCATTGGCAATGTAGGGCAGGTATTGGGTTTCCTTAGACATGGAGCATAGTGGAATTAAGCAAGATAGTATGGCTTTCACTGATATCTTAACTGCATGTAGTCTGACGCATTCAGGGGTCAGACAGGCAATCCTCTTCTTCATAGCTTTTACCTTCATTTAGCTATTTAGGGTTCTTTTACTTCTGATTCAGCTTTCATCCCTCTTAAAGCATGTCATTCTTAATTTGATTGAATGCATCATGGTTTCAACAAAATACTTGTGGAGTTCCATTTCTGCATGATCGATCTCAAAGGGAAGAACCCATGCCATATCCTGGACATTTGTCATTGCATTACAAATTGGCACAAGAAGTCTGACCCATTGTGTTTTCTCTGGGATTTTCTTAATCAATATCATTTATGGGGTTAGCAATCTCATCTTCTTACTCTGGCCATATAGCTTGTTTATAGTGATTCATATTTCGCAGGTTAGCACAAAAGATCATCTTTTTAAGCTTTCAGAGAGACATCCGGATCACATTATCCACGAGGTATTTAACAGTATGAGCCATTATTCATTTGAATTTATGTATATGAAGCTAAATTTAAAAAATCTAACAAACGGCCACGAACTTGGTTGTAAAAATTGAAGACGAAGAGTCTGTATCATTGCCTTACCTGCGGCATGCTATATGCATGAGCCCAAAAGCAGCTTATTGTGATTGTTATTTCACCTGGTATAACTCTATTGAAGGGGACCAAAGGTTCAAACTTGTGTTCTTATATAAACTGCTATTAGTTGGTTTCCAAAGTGACTTATTTGAGCAGTTGCCTTCTGCATTACCAAACATTGAAAGAGGAGGTGGTCAGCTTGGAAAAATCTTTCCTGCAAGATTCAAAGCATAGCATATGATTCTCATTGCCTTGTTCTTCCTTTTTTACAGCGTGCGTACATTCAGGGTAAAATCTGCATTCCAAGCTATTCATTTAGTAGCACCATATAATGTCTGAAGGTGACTATTCTTATCAGGTTTTGCCAGGTATCCTCCTGATACCAAGAAAATTTAGGAGTACAACTGTATGTGCATGACACATGCACCTTCTTTTTCCCTTTCTAATATCTAATTTTCAATCACGCTGCATAGTATGCGCTTGATTAAGCATGTTGTAACATGGATTTAAGCTTCCGATGATTGTTATCATCTGAAAATAATTATAGATGGTAAGATGTTGTGGTTGTTGATTCGTTTAGCTGAAGCGCTTTTGCGTGCCATAACAATAGTGGTTGCTGCTTATCTGCTTATTAGTGGTGCATGTGATATCAGAATTTAAAGCATCTTTAGCTGTGCATGCAGAATATTTTCAAGCCAAGAAAGCATGCACAAGATGTAATAAAGAGCCCAATCCTCCAACTGCAACTCGAGAATGGAAAAATTTCCCTTGACACTTCATTCGCATGCAAAACAAAAAAGCCTTTGATAATAAACATGTGCTCAATGAAGATATTTTTTTGCCTTGTTTTGGAAAAAGGAATGCATACACACGAGGATGCATAGACACTTTGCAAAGGCATTAAGTGTAATGTAGATCTTGCTATACCTTCCAACCAAGTATTTGGAAGATTGATTCGCTATTAACGCAAAATGCAGAACCACCAACTTTGTGACTCCTCTCTATGTTGTACACTGCATCATGATGATTATTTTTGGAGAGATATATCTAGTAATTCTAACCGTATGTTTCTCCTCACATCCCAACTAAATAAACTATTACAAACATCAAACATTTCGAGCATATACCTCAAATATTTACAAATAAGTTTTTAACCACTACAAATACAATCAACAATTAGCGAACACAATCTAGCATGTCGTAATTATATTTGGAGTGTTTCAATTTAGATACCTCATGAGTATACTATAATTATTATAATGCACGTGCAGAGCAAGAATCATAAAGAATGACATTGATGCACATGAACTTAAGAATCACAAAGAGTTATGTGCAAAATTTTCATGTTATTTTTCGTCTACGAAGTTGTAACCGCATATGTCGCCTCGTTCAATACCGTTTTTACTCAACTTTATAGCGTCACGTTTAACTTTTATTCACTACCATTGATCTAGCGGGCCATCAGAATTTTGAAAGAAAAAACGCATGGCAATGTCAACGTTGTACATTGAAGCTATGATTGAGGCAAAACAAATAAAAAGGAAGCAAAGTATTCACGAATTTGCCGCACCTAGCTTCACAAAGTTCTACCCTGTTCAAAGCCGCCATAGCCTCAACACACCAAGCCACCGGATCCCTACATTGATCCATGACACAATGGCCTCACCATAGGCCGCAGGATCCTCAAGGAAGGTGTTGTGGTCTGCACACTCCACCTATTTATAAAACCAGAAAACCTTAGCAGACCATGACTCAACAATGCAAAATCGAAGGACTTCATAGCTCCATCCTCTTATCTGGGTCACAGTAAGATACTGTAGGCTTGTCTGGATTTGCAACTACATTTCGGTAAACATGGGCTTCCTAATAAGCTGATTTAGTTACAACTTTGGTTTGGCTGGATCTAAAACATCCCTTGGCTCACCATCTGTAGAAGGGGTTACACTTTGCAAGATCTCTTCCATACATTTGATTTTTTTCTTCTACTGGATCGGGCTATAGCGACAGTGCTGGGAGGAAAGAGGACAAATGAAACAACCAAATAGGCAATAAATAGATAGAGCTGCAACTACTTGGAGCTGCCCACAATGCATCGGCAGTTTTAATGCCCGAATTGGCACTCTTCATCCAATTTCGACTAGTTTAAAGCCCAAATCGGCTCCTTCCAATAGGATTCGGACTGTCCCAACGGACCCAATGAAATTGGCTATTTTGTGTTAGTTTTGGATTTGTTTGATGCAGAAGACCTGAGCTAGGTCAAATGATTGTGTGGGAGATGGCTTTGCTTGCTGCACAAAACCTCAGTTAGGCCAAAGTTGTCGCCTCTTCCTAAAAAAGAAAGCAGCATGCATGCTTATCCATAGAAAACATGACATTAAGCTGCTCAAACATAAGAAAATATACGGTTTCGTATACAATTTCATACAAGAATCATAGTCCAAACCATTTGCCGGAAGCTCCTCCCCAATGTGAAACGAGTTGGACAAAGTATATCATAGATGTTTACATGTTCAATTTAACCTCAAGATGATACCTCGGCCATAGAAGCTACGATACATCACCACCTCAAAGCTTCCATACTTCACATCGATTACAACATGACCATAGATGATTGCCTATCTCTAAATAAAATCTAGAAAACAACTCTGACCTTTCCCTTCCTTATAAAGCCTCTCCTGCGTGCCTTTTTATAGTTTTTTTTTTGGCCAACAAAAGCAAAAGCATGGGTCATTGGGAACACGGGGGGGGAGGGGGTTGGGGGTCGATCAATAGTGGATCAGCCCCTAGTAGTGGCTCACAGAAAAGTGAACCACTTTTTCCTTTAATTACTCTCTTTATAACTTGATGTGAATCCCAGCCGTGGATCTGGAGCATATCCTGCGTACGATGCCAGATCAGCGGCCATCATCTTTTTGGAGAAAAAATGGCTTGCCATTTCCTAAGGTCTTCGTGGAACTCATGGTGACCATGCAGACCATGCATATCCCAGATACGCTGGAATCGTCCCTCCCCTGTGCCGCAATGGTCTGGCCGGCGGGCATCCATCCGCCATCGGACCATCAACGGGGCGCCCCCGGATCTTCAACAACGGGGCCCCGGATCTTCTTGAAACCTCCCGATTCGGGCATTTGCTGCCTCCGCTACAACCATGGCTGCCCTATCAAACAACCTACGCTGCTCCCCACACCGCAAGAAGCTTTGCAATCCCTATTCTAAACCAAGAAGCTTTGCCCTGCCAATGCATTTGATGCCTTCGATGCCTTTGATGGTCGCCTTTGATGCCTTTGATGCCTACCAATGCATTGCCTGCATGCCTTCCGCAGCTGCATCTCCCCTATTCAGCTCCAAGAACCGGCCATGCTCTCCCTGCACAATCCGCCCCTGCTCTGCGCTAAAAATAGATAGCGGCGTGAAGACTTATCCACGTCCTAGAAATCCGAGCTCCTAACAATAACAAAAAAAAAAACATCCAAAACAGCCCAAAATAGGTGACCACTAAATGCAATTAAGCTGCTCAAACATGCCAAAATATACCCTTTTTCATACAATACGACATCAAAATCATAGTCCTCACCACTGATTCCCAAATACCAAACTAAAATCGCAGAAGTTTATTGCAATATGAACTTTTAAGTTTAATCTTGACCAACTATTGACTGTCTATGTTTTAGGAATAACATCTTAGCCATAAATATATTAAAGTAAAATGAACTTGTGGGATTCTTTTATGACGGATTCTCCTAGGGCATTCTCCTGCATACAGGGAAGAAAGAGATATGTTTTAGGAATAACATCTTAGCCATAAATATATTAAAGTAAAATGAACTTGTGGGATTCTTTTATGACGGATTCTCCTAGGGCATTCTCCTGCATACAGGGAAGAAAGAGATCGCAACGGGTCAAAGCGTGTAGATGGGGGGCATATTTGCGCCAGCCAAGCACTCAATTTTTCCAACGATTTGAGCTGCTTGCTGGCATCAGCAAGCATTTTTTTTTGTCTCGTATGGGAAGCAGTATCTGTTTATTTCACTATTTCACTATGGTGCGAATTTAGAAGGAGAAGCCTTTGGAGATCGGCATGCATGCCTGGTCATGATTGCATGCCTGTGTTTTCGGTTGTCCAAGCTTAGACCCGATTGCTGAAATGGAGTGGGATTGCTGAAATGGAGTGAGCTGAAGTCCGATGCCTGCATATCTGCCTCCTCCTGCCAGCCGAAGCCATCGCATTTCTCAGCTTCGCCGTTTCTCCCACGTGAATCCCACATAAAAGCTATGCCAGTTTAGCAAGCTGAGGAACTGCAGCTCAAGAACTTCATATCAAATCAGGACATTCTGTTTCTCGTTCCAAATGATCCACGCTCTAAAAAAAAGCAATGGAGGACAAATCCCTGAAGCAGTGTAGCTCAGATCGGCTGAGGCAATGTAGATCTGGTGCAGAGCTGGAAGGTTTCTTTCCGAGAGTGTTTTTACCTTTTTTCCTTGCCTTACTTGCCCAGCACTAGCACTAGCACTACGGGTTTTCGAACGGTGGATTACAGGTTTTAGAACGGTGGATTTCCTGCTTTTTGGGCAGCGGCTGTAGAGTTTGAACCATGTATTCAGTAAATTTTATGTTGTTTATCATCTTATTAATGGTGCCAAGGTTCTGTTTTGCACCATTGGAACTTGCCGTCGAATTTCTGTTGGAAAAATTCAGGGTCGTCGATCTGGCAAAACAGGGGGTATATTCGAGAGATCAATGGCCATAAATAGAAGATAAAAGCCCATAAGAAACTAAAAATATACGGCTGTCATATTCTGGCCCTCAAATTATGGTTTGCAACCTAAGAGCCTTGCATGAAAGTGCCTGCATTGCATTAAGCTTGACCTTCCCAATAACAAGATACTTATCACAACTCATCTGAATAAAGCTCTAAAGAACTACTCGCAAAGATAATCAAATGTTGCTCAAACAGGTCATGTCAATAACAGTAACAAGAATCAACCACGATTCAAGCTTTAAACAATAGATATCACAAAATAAATTTGCACAAAAAAACCACTTAATTTCAACAAGCAAAAGCCAATTGTACCAGATGCATTTCAAAATCTCACATTGTGCCACTATTTATGCACTGGCTGGCTTGTTCTTGGTGGTAACAGCTTCAGTTCCTAGATAAGAAGTTTACGAAAAATCGGATCATACTTTATTCGGTACAATGTTATGAACAATGTGGAATTTGGGTTTACCTTCACGGAAGTTGTTCTTAAACCTTCGAGGTAGATGGCGCAGGTACCTCATGCGCCCAGTGCCGGTTGTCTTCCTGCGAATTGCTTTCTCACTCCAGTTGTCTATACAGATAAGAACAAAATTCAAAAGAATCAATAGGCTGAAAGTATTACAACAACAAAAAAAACAGGCCCGAAATCTAAACCAGTATGGTGAAAAAAAGAAACTCACAGTGTCGAATGCGCTTTGCAGGGTATGCACAAGCAGAGCATCTGCTCTTTTGAATGTGGAAACTCCGGCGACCACATCGCCGGCACAGAGTATGTGTCTTGTTCCTGCGCTTACCAAAGCTTCCTGTTCCCTTACCCTGTCATATGGCAAAGCTCATCATAAACCCTAAACTAAAGACTAAAACCCATGACAGAATCCCAGGGATTTCAGAAGCAATGCAAACTCAAAAATGCAAGTAAAAAGCTGCTTACCATGTTGGCGCTGCCGGAGAGAGGGTCTCTCTTGATACGGCAGCCGAGAAAGGGTTAGGGCAACAATGTCTTCAACCCTAATTTTTATGGAATATTCTAAAGCGTCGAGAATATGTTTTTCCACCAGGTTAAATAATAGTTAGGTGGTGTTTTGTTTTAGTAATAGCCCAATGTTGGCCAATCGCTTGGAAAATCTACCTTTCGATGAAAGGCAAACCCAAGGTGGGTGTCGGTTAAGAATATTCTACATGGGCCAATGTGAGCCCTGTTTTGGGCCGAATATTTTGTGAACTCTTTTTGACAATTATTATGTATTATTATATGCATATTTCAAGTCAAAGGTTACTCGCAATTGTGGGTAACTACAATCCGTTGTTTGTAGGCTTACCTTTTGGTGACCTACAAGTTTAGGTCAGGAGCATCGACCTATGAAGAATAGAGGTGGGAGTATATAGCTACGCAAGATGAAGCTGCCGGCTATAATGGTGCATTAAAAGGCACTATAAATCGATCCTCTTATCTTTTGTCATGTTTGTGTGAAGTCAGACTGCCAAATTCGCATGTTTAATATGCATATGTGCTATTCTTAATTCTCCAAATACATGGAATGTTGAGCATGTTTTTATTTGGATGAAAATGTTGTGCCCAAGTTTTTCCTCTTGTATCATATCGTCCTCGGAGGTGATGATTTGTACCAAAAGACTAAAGCACTTCTTATGGATTAAATGAATGTGAGCTTTAGAACCTGTTAGCATTCCGGTAGAGGCAAATTGGATGGAAGAAATGCTTGTTGAAATTCATAAATGATGGGGTAGATAACGTCCTCCCTCGAGGCGTTATGGCCCAGGAAAATGGCTGAGTGGCCATGTGGCCAGGAAATTCGCCGAGGAATTTCCCCGCCATGCAGCCACAAGGCCCATTTTCATGGGCCATAACGCCCTCTTGTAGGGGAGGACGCGATCGATCTTCGATAACGCCCTTGGTAGGGCATTTGGCAGAGCGCCATAGCCAAACTTGGCAGAGCGCCATAGCCAAACTTGGCAGCTTGCACTGCATTCCGGCAAGAAAAATGCACATGCTGCAAATTTTTGTCCTCTGTAATGTTTCTTCTGGGCATTTTGGGTCTCAAATCCTGCTGAAGATGCCTTTTGGATTTTCAGTAGGAGGCCTATAGTCCAAAAGGGGGCAATATCTCATTTTCTTCAGGCATTTGATGCTCTTCGGATTTTCATTAGGAGGCCCGTAGTCCAAACAGGGCAAAATCTCATTTTCTTCAAGCATCTGTAAGATTTCACTCCGGTTTTCTCACAAAGCTTTTTTCTGCTCTGTTATTGTCGTCGAAATTATTGCTTTGTGCCTAACGGACAAGGCAACAAGTTTACTCTGTTCAGCTTCTATGCTCTGCCTTAAGCTGTATATGCAAAAATAAAGCTTAATCTCTTCGTTCAAACTAAAAGCAGGGCTCAGCATTCTTCCATAAGCTTTTTTCTTCGACCAACAGCGAGAAACAGAGGCCCATGGTTGCGAGCTCTTGTTTAAAAATGCATGCAACAAACACGTCTTACATCAAAAGCACTGATTTTTTCGCAGCACATCTGCTATCTTGAGGTATCTGCCCTGTTTCTGTTCTTCTACAGTAAGTGCTTTGTAAATGCAGAGTTCTGAGTTACACCATTGTAGACCATTTGCTTCCTTCAAAAATCACCTGCTCCCTTTGGGTCGGCAAGCATACATGCAAATCTGTATAAAAAACAGGCAGAAGCACAATTAGCACATCATCAAAATTGAGTCACATGAGAAGCCGGCTGCCTGGAGGTCTGGCTATGGCGGCCGTATGCGAAGGATCGACCACGGGCGGAGTGCCCAGAAAAAATATTTCGTGGCAGCAGAGGATGTTATGGACATAACATTCTTGTTATGGTCATAACAGTTTTGGCCCAAATTGTTACTGGATATAACCTCTTAGAATAGACGGCTGGGATTTAATCCTAGGGCTAAATGCAGAGGCCAAGGACGTTAAGGATTGATATTAGAAAGAATATGGAAATAAGTTGATTATATGCTCTACATTAAGAGCTCAGCTCCATATTCGTATGTGGTCGAGGCAGATCTTTGTTATATCTTCCAAATATATGAATCACCAATCAAACGTAAATGTGCCATCTTCTTTGTGTTCGACCATCTCAGCTGTGATGAGGATGATAACCCTCCCCACGAGTGGATTATGGCAAATAACCCTCGAGGCCAGCAGGCCGAGAGGGTTATTGCCATGATCCACGAGAGGAGAGGGTTGGCCTTCCTTAAACCTTGGTCCGAGCAGGTTCTACGTTCTCTTAGCAAAATTGGGTCAGCCATAGAAAAAAATGATAGAAGCAAGGAACAAGAACAAATGACAGAACCAAAAAACTCTTGCAAGAATACTACGGCAGGATCTTTCAACTTAAATATGTATCTACTAGAGGCCCTGAGAATGAGAAAAAAACAGGGAATTTTTTCTCTTGGCTTAAATTATGGGCACAAAAACAGAGGATCTGGCTTAAATGATGATAGATACAGCGGATTTTCCCTTAACTGGGAGAGCAGATTCTTTTATCCCTGGAAAGCTTTTGCAGAGCCAAATCGTGTCCCAATAATCATGATCAGGCTTAGCCCAGCAACTGCTAAGATTCAACCGTTTGGAAGAAATCGATTTTGGAGCCATGTTTGGAAGAAATAGAAGCCCTTTTCAAAACTGTTCAAGCCCTATCTGGAAGAAATCATTGGCGCTGCTTCAAAATATTGCCCTTAAGCCTGCTGCAAACTGCTCAAAGTTTTGCCCTTTTGAAGAAATCGTCAGGATTTCTGCTTCAAAAGAGTTGAAGATCACCGGAATGGAGAGGATATTCCATGCCAACGAATATTCAACGAGTCATTGTGATAATCATCAGTATATTTTTCAAAAACGAATATTCAAGAGGTTATGAATTATAACTTCATTTGATCCAACAGTGCGCAATGGTCAGATGAGAAGAACCTGCAAGGACTAAGGTTTAAGAACAAAGAATAGAG
Source organism: Isoetes taiwanensis (assembly GCA_021234155.1). Taxonomy (NCBI): domain Eukaryota; kingdom Viridiplantae; phylum Streptophyta; class Lycopodiopsida; order Isoetales; family Isoetaceae; genus Isoetes; species Isoetes taiwanensis. The sequence goes on from JAJEKV010000024.1 coordinate 16,804,599, forward strand.
TGACTGCAAAAGAACTTTACATTAATGGTAACTCTAGAATTGTGGACCTCAGCAAAAAATTTATGATAATAGGACAGGAGATCAATATGTGCTCAAACCTCTAAAAGAATAAGCTATTTCATTGCCGACTTCATGGGATTTAAACTTCAGTAATATGGACTTCTTACTGCAAAGCGAAGTCCTTATGAGACTCCTGAATGGTGAAGATGACTCTCCTGGTTTACAACTTCCTTGGTCACTGTGTCCCTCTAGGCAAGAAGGCAATCAAACCATTTTTGCCTTGGGCATTATTGAACCTCTGTAGCCTTTTCCAAATACTTCTCCATTTCTGTGTGGATTATTGACATGGGATGTAGTCAGATATTTTGTTTGGTCTATGTCCTTCCATCCACGCCCTATTGGAGACTCCATGATGGTGGACACCACTGCCTCTAAACCCCTCAGCACCTCCATTGGCTGCATCAGTTCATCTCCTTGCAGACACGATGGATCCTTGCAGGTGTCATCTATATTCAAGCATTGGTATGGAGTTGGTTGCCTATTGTCTTGGCCTGAATTTCAGGAAAAATTTATGCTCTCTCATTGGGGTGTGTCTGTATGGGAGGTAGTCACAGAAGATTTGTCTCGTATGGTGCAAGTTGGAGTTATAGGAAAGCTGTATCACGAAAATATTCACAAAAGCAAGCACTTTATCAACTCAGTACATCGCCTCTTCTTAGCACCACAGACCCTCCCATTGCCAGATAGGTGGTGCCTACAAGTTCCACAGCCCAATTCGAGTCATAATGGCAGTGGTTTTCAGATAAATTGCTCCATCCTAAGGTTTTTGTACTTTGGTGGCAGTTTATCCACAAATGCCAGCATGTTAATGTCTTTTGCCATCATTATAATCTTCGTATATCTGCAATAAGCCCACTCTGTCTTTCAGACGCTGAGACTCTTGCGCATTGTCTTCTTTATTGTCCAGCGGTTTAGACGGCATGGTCCTGGCACCAAGGTTTATTTAACGACGCACTGGACTGCCAATGCATCCTCTAGGCTTCCTACCCCAATGCATAGCCCACAGCTAGACTGAGGGCATTTCATCTTCATTTCGGTTGTCTCCTGTGGTTGATATGGAGCGTCGCAAACGTCACATTTTTCGAGGCATTTACTCATTTGCATGCTGCATTATTGCTATGGCCCAGGATAATGTATTGATGGCTTACGAGTGTTCCTCCCTTGAGCCAGAAGTGAGGGAACATATTTGGATTCAATATCTTCAAATATGTTCTTATCTTTAGTCTCCTATTCTAGAGTAAGTACATTGTCCTTTAGGCTCATGTTCCTGTGGCATCTTCTTGTGCTTACACAATTAGATGAGGCATGTATATTCTGTACTTTTTATATTTAATAAACCTTTTGCTTTCGTCCTTCATAAAAAGGCAACGGGTTGGGGGTGAGGATGGCATATCTAGATCAAGAAATGGGAAGGCGGCCAAAACTAGCTCTATTAAGGATGTTTATGCTGCATCATCCAGAAGTAGAATGCATATGATGGTAGAAATTCAGATGCAATGTGTTTACAAATGTGATGCAAGATAACCTTGTTTCCATATGGCTGGGATGAATTGTTTGGGAAAAAACTCCAAAATAGCCTCATTTTTTGCTAAAATTGCCAAAATGCCTCTGGTTTTGGGGGTAATTTTATGAATATAACTATAACTTTTTTGCGGTGATCTAAATAAGAATGTGTCCTTCAGATATGTTGTAGAGGACAATGAACTCTCTCTATCAAAGCTAAGATCACCTGAATCGGAGTCTAAGATTTTAAGTTATGGTCTTCTAAATCCCTCCTAAAATTTTACAACCTTTTTTGTATACTAAAAAATAACATAACTATAATTTCGGACTACAATTCAGGTGATCTTAGCTTGCATGGAAAGATCTTATCCTTCCCTATAATGCATCTAAAGGACACAATTCCCATTTGGATCATCACAGTTATTTCCATAAAAATACCCCCCAAACCAGGGACACTTTGGCAATTTTCGCTAGGATATTTTGGAGTTTTTTCCAATTGTTTATACTACTAACTAGTTTAGAAACTTTTTTGTTATAGTTCAAAGGCGAAGATCAGAGAAGAAACAAGATTTTAACGAAAAATTCAATAGGGAGACTAGAAATTAAAGAAGATGACCAGTCTGCTCTGGTTTATTTGTTCATGCCAAAAGAGAAAGTAAGATTTTACAGAAAATTTGTTTCACCCCTCCCCCCCCCCCTCCCCCACCCATTTTTTTAAGAGAGAGAAAGGGATTTTTATATTATATGATAATAAAATGTACAATGCTACATACTCATAGAGGATTACTACAGAAGGACCCTCAACATCTTCGTTCTCTATTAGCAGAAACTTATTAGTTACATAAACTTATTAGATCCTTATGAGAAGCACACTAATAAAACTGTGTAAGATGTACTTGAGGCTCCTGTATTTCTCCCACTTAGTAACCAGATAACGTGCATAATGCAAGGGCAAGCCATGTAAGCTCTCGAAAGAAGAAACTGAAGTAGAAAAATTATAAATATCTTCCAAAGGAATGATAATTGAGAAGAAATATCTGGCCTTACGGGTGCAAAGTTAGCTTCTATAATGGTGCTCAAGATAGCAGTACAAGCGCAAGCACTCACTCAAACTTTTCAGTATTTGAGCATCCCCAAATAAGCATATCAATACTTAAATGGTTATGAATTTCTTGGCATAGTCGTACCAAGAACCGAGGGTTTAAAGAATCAAGAAGTTTGTAAGACCATCACACAATGTGTTGTCCTTATGCATTCAATCAAATTCTCACTAGTTTTGGGCTGATCAAAATAAATTTGCTATCCAAGAAGCCTTTCTGATCATGCAAACATAATCTGTACCTTTCTGCTAGAAGAAAGAGCGGAAGAAAGAGCTGGCCATCTACTAAAAGAACCGGGATAAAAGAATAATTGATGTTGAATCTACAAGAAGCTTCTCACACCAGACTTACATTCTGTTTGCTCCATCTTATAGGCCACATTTTGCCTTTTCAGTGTATATCTGCATAAAAAGATTGAAACTGCATCTCCCAAAAGCAACCTCAAATAATCTTGCAAGAAAGGGCAAGCATCTGCATAAAAAGATTGAACATGCATCTCCCAAAAGCAACTCCAAATAATCTTGCAAGAAAGGGTGATCATCTGCTGAAAAGCTTGCTCTATCGCTTCATCCAGAGGAGCATTTGCTCTAACAAAAGCAAAGAGCAAAAAGCCACGTTAGTGGCATAAAGCAAATTCTGGCAAGACCCACCTCAAAGCTTCTTCAAGAAATAGAACCGAGGGCAAAAAACTAGAATCTGCAAATCACCAGACCTCTTCTAGCATCAGAAGGCAAAAAAATCGAGATCAAGAACGTTGTAGCAGTGCCAGAAGATGAGAATAGAATAGAATAGAATAGAGTTTTTATCGTCTCTCACTCTCACAGGTGCCATAGCCGCAGGCACAGGTGCAAACACCAAGAAAATCCATTCATACCAAGTTGTTTCTTTACATGTTAATTATGATAAAAAAATTATGAAAATATGATGGGAAAAATATCATAGTTTATGTGATGATCCCTGGCCTTTCATTACCCTTGCCTGACTAGGATCTAGCAGTCTAAATTCTTAGTTTTTGAGCCACTTTTCAAACTATTGAAGTTTAAATCCTCAAGTTCCTTATTCTTAAAACTTGTTAAAGAAATTTTAGGATTGGAATAATTGGGCTAACCGTACTTATATGGTGTATGAAGTTTAAAATGGTGTTAAAATCTGCAGCAGGTCAGGGTAGTTATCATTCTCACGTAGAACGACTGCAACATCAATTTTATCAATGACATCGACAATAGGTGATTTGTCTCATGTGCATTTCGAGCTTCATTGAAGTAAAATATTTTGCTATTCTAGATAAGAAAATATATGTATATATTTAAATTAGATAGATAGATAGATAGATAGATAGATAGATAGATAGATAGATAGATAGATAGACAGACAGACAGACAGACAGACAGACAGACAGATAGATAGATAGATAGATAGATAGATAGTTTCTCATGAGGAGTCGCATCATGCATCCAAACCGTGCGAATTAATCCACTCCGTAGGATTGAGGTTCTCATGAGGAGGAGCATCCATGCATGCATGCAGTTTTGGACCTCTAGATTAGCTTTTTATAGCAAAAGTCTTCTTCAGCTTCTCAAATCGGTATCTCTTCTTCATCTCAACAGTTTCCTTTCTCTTCCTCTTGAACCTTGTAGGGGACGGGCTTCTTCCTACATGAATAGACATATTTCTTGATGTTTTTTCATTCTCCTCTTTCCATCTTGGCTTGGTTGTCTGGATTAAGGTAATTCTATTTCGTCATTCGCGATTCTTAAACGTTAAGCAGAGTTCTCTTCTTATCAGCGGTTTGGATGCATGATGCGAGTCCTGGTGAGAATGTGAATTGGTCCATTCTGCAGGAGGAGGAGCATGCATGTTTTGCATGAAGTTTTGGACCTCTGGTTTAGTTTTTTATAGCAAGAGTCTTCTTCAGCTTCTCAAATCAGCATTTCTTCTTCGTCTCAGCAGTTTCCTTTCTCTTCCTCTTAAAACCATCCCCCTCCACCTTTTAATTATGTATAAGTAATTAATCCCCCCTCAATTTATGTTATGTTTATTGTTTCTCATGGAACGCATGACTATCCTTTTTTAATTTGGAGGTTTTTTTTTTATCTCATGTATATGTCTTATTGTTTATATTGTGCAGGGATTCAGTTAGCATGCGCTTTCTGGCTTCGTCAAGATTCATATTTTTTGGGGACCGTTGTAGTAGCCTGACAATTGTCAAAGCCCCTTGCTGTGGGCTTAATACTAGGGTTTTTCCTCGAAACCCAAAAGGGCGGGGTTTTTTAATCCCAGTGATAAGCCTTCAACAGGTACATCATCCAATATCTCATCATACTTTGTTATATTAACAACTCCATCGAGGACTTTTTTTAAAGGCATAATTGTAATAATTTATAATTAGTTTTTGGATAGCCTGTGATGTGTGGCTACCCACTCTCAACCAATGTAAAACATTTGGTCAGATGAATGAGAGAAGGAGCCTACCTACCATAGATAGATAGATAGATAGATAGATAGATAGATAGATAGATAGATAGATAGATAGATAGATAGATAGATAGATAGATAGATAGATAGATAGATAGGACTTTATGTCATGCCACATTGGCAGCATCCATGAGGACATATGACGGACCCCTAGAGACTTAAATACAAGATCTCTTAATTGATAATCCAATAGACTAGCCACTAAACCAAACAAGATGAATGCTAGTGCAACGTTATGCTAGTTGTAATGACCCACACCACAGAGTATGCCAATTGGAGGGCAACTCTCTATGCAATAGAACCTTATTTTTAGCAGGCTATAACAATCCCTGCAATTATAGCATATCCACATGAAATAATACCTCAATTAAATTCAAGTTGATCCATTGGATCTCTATAATCTCAAGTTGATCAGTTGGATCTCTATAATTTCGATTCTACGGTTACAAAAAATTAAAAAGCTTCAAAAATTTATCTCTCCTCTGCAGAGGCTCCAAAGATATACTTACGAGTCTATCTCCTCTTTTTGACCAGCATCATGCAAAGATAGCCTTACCTACGGGGGGCAACTCCTACATTGCCTTAAAACATGAAACATTTCTTGAAAGGGAATTGTTGATTAGATAGTGGGAGCACGATAGAACATCCTGATGTTCCTTCACTGGACATGTCACTTGCCCTTTCATAAAACACTTAGATAAGCTAGTTCCTTGAAGCCGTCTCATGGGATGGATCCCTTGGAGCATTTAAAATATTCTTCACATTCCTTACTATGGGCCGACGTGTTAGACCTAGCACTTTACTTTTATCAATTGCATCTCGTTCTTGTGTGTTACTTGACAAAGGTATTGCTATTGCAATCCTACAAACCAAGACAATTAAAAGTGCAACCAAGAAGCTCAGAAGAATCGCGGCTTCAGTTTCTAGCCTTAAGGATTGACTTAATGATCTCCAAAAGGGTCTCTTTGTTGACATTTCAAATATCTTACTGTTTGCTCTCCCAGATTTAAAGCTCAGAAAGAGAGTAAATATATAATTTCCCTTGCAGCAAGGCCAATACAGATTGTGTTGATATTGGGCTTTATACATTGCATTGTATCAAAGACAACCATTGCTAAAGAAAAGAAGGGAGATTGACTCGTTAAGGATAACACACTTGAGTTTTGGGTGCATAACCGCAGTTGCTGGAACTCCAGAAGAATTGACATACATTATACTATCCTACACAAATCCAAAAAGGTGCTGAATGGTAGCCAAGAGTTGCAGTAAAGTTACCTACAAAACTAATCTTAGTTGGATCAGTTGCATCATCAAGATAAAGAAGTTGTGGAACAAATAGATTTGCCATGTCATCATCATACCACATCGAATTATGGAATGAAAACAAGGCACGAGAATGCCCATTGTTGATTATAGTTTTCAAAGATGACGTTCAACATCGATGGGGGTAAATAAGATTGTTAAAAACAACATCATGTAAAATATAGCATCTCAGGATAGATGCCATCATTTCCTATCCCATAACTCAACTTTGCTCTAGGGAACATGCAAGGCAAAAAAAAAAAAAAAATTACATGTTGAAAGAGCTCCTCCTATTGTGTTTCTGAAATAAATAATCTATCATTGTCTATATAATTATAGCCAACACATTTATTTCAGAAACCTTGGGCCTTGATAACTAGTAAATCCCTCTTGGGATCAAAGCCGTGCCCCTTCCAAATTACATTTAGTCTGCAAAATTTTAGTTCTTCCTCAAAAGCTATTTTGTTCAAGCATTGTCATATGGCGCTGGAGTAGGAAGAGCTTTCTGCCATAGCTTTGGGCTTCTAAGAATTAAGAGGAAAAATTTTCATACTCGATCCTCTTAGCCAAGGATTTGCTGCCTTTGCAGCCCCAAGCTGGTTATGAAAATGGATTAATGTCAAACCATAGGATATTCGGATTTTGCAAAACCCCAAACTCTAGTTTACTTTTCAATAAATATGTGCAACTTCAATGGCTAGATTTTCTTAAGGACAACCATGCATCAATATGCCATAGCTCTGCAATATTAAGCCCTGGAAGGAATTGCTCAAAGATTGAGTGGGTTAGATTTATTCCTAAAAGTGGTAGGACATAAACCTAACTAGGGGCCAAGTTACAACCTATTAGGACCATAGATATTTCGTTGTATTAAAGTTCAAAATCCTCAACACTTTGTCTTAGCTCCTAGGTGGTAAAGCAAACATGCAATCATTGTACAAAACAAAAATAATATGCTAACACACTATGGGTTGCCCTTGCAACTGTGTTGTATTCTTCACCTTCAAAGATCAAATGCGTTGTTGATTTTCCACTTCAAAGCTCATCTCCAACGACCTAACCTACTCAATCATAAGCCTCCTTTTCTTTTCCACGAACAGTGAGGCTATTTCTCTATCGCCAATATCATCAAAAGTTTCAAATATCGAATAAAGCAACACCTTAATCATTTGGCAACATTTTCACAACACTTACCTTTTCAGGAGAACATGCAATCCGGTTGTGTTCACTAAAGTGCATTCTATTGTTTCAGCAGAGCAATATTCACTTTTGGAGATAAATATCACTAGGGATCACCTATTGGAGAAAGAAAAGTGTCCAGGTTTTGATGATTTTCTAGTAGAAGTTTTTCAAGAATATTGGAAGTAGATTGGCGATGATATATAAAATGCATTTTGTGAATTTAGAAGATATAGAAGTTTGAATTCTTAATACAGGTATCATTTCCCTTATCCCCAAGTGTACCCAAGACCATTTTGGATTGACATCCTATAACATTGCTCTCTATGGTGTATAAGATTTTTGTCAAAACTGTTGCCACGGCGTATGAAGGTATGTATTGGAAGGCTAAACGCCCATCGCATTATATCTCTCAAACTTGACTTTATCAAGGCATATGACAGCATGGATTGGGGTTTTTTAGAGAAGTGTTTATTGACCTTAGGGTTTGGTATCGTGTTCACAAGAAATGTGATGAAGCTGCATACTTCTGCAAGATCTATAGGACTCTTCTAGGGAGAGCCCTCTGCCATTTTTCCTATTTGTAGAGGAGTTCGTCAAGGTTGCCCCTTGGTTCTGCTTTTTACAATAGTGGCAGAGGTGCTCTCACAATTGTTCTCTAATGCTGTTGGGATCATGTGATTGGGGGTCTGCCTATGGAGAATGGCTTTCAATTTTTGGCAATTTACCAAGTACTTGGATGGAGTTACAAAGTCATGCTTTTCATCTTGCAACATGATGGTTGCTTTGGACTATTTGGAAAAGAAGAAGATTGGTAATATTCAAAGGTTTGGATGGGGCATATAATTGTGTTCTCCACGAAGCTCAAGGCCACATTGCTAAATTGTACTATTGTTCTTCACTTGCCCCTCGTAAGAGGCGATTGATCTCTAAGGAGTATTTAGATATGTGCTCTTTTGCTTAGGCAGGTTGCTTCACTCGGTAGGTCTCTGCTTATCCGCTGAGATTTTATTCCTATCTTTGCATTTACACTTGTATTTAACTCTTTGATTAAATAAAGTCTGATGTCCTTCAACAATAAAATAAAATAAAATAAAATAAAATAAAATAAAAATGAAGAAAAGGAACATTGTACCACACAGAACTTCATTAAATATGGCTCAAACTCAGCAACAAACAAGTATGATAGGAGTTGTTTTGGTGTGTTATGGGAGATATTGTTTTTTAGTTTGGAAGAGAGATAAAAATTCAAAAAGTATGGGCAAGTTCATGAATAATATATAAACTACTAAATATAGCACAAATCCCATAAAATACGAACAAAAATTTCTAAATTTTTTTCAAAACAAAGTGTGGCCATATTTTTGCTTTTTTATTTTTTTCAAACCCAAAAAACACCTCCATTTTTTTTTACAAAATGGAACCATGGACATTGACCTTAAAAACAAAGTGCCTCCAACTTTGATGCCTTGTTTGTGAGACTCCCAAATGCATGAGGAAGGGATGGACCATGAACCGTAGCAAAGCAATGTAGCATATAGCAAAAAATATTTGTGGACATGAAGGATTTCTTTTTATTAGCTTCAACGTCCATCTTTATATACATTCTATTCTTTATATAACGGTTCCTCCTTTAGGTCCATCTTTTTCTATTGTAGGCTTGATGACGTAATAATATCTTCTCAACCCCTAAGGTCCCTAAAACCAATGGCCCATCCTTTTTTTTTTTATTATTATTATTAATTTTCATTTCCTTCAACCAAAATTTTGAAAAAAAAAAAAAAACATTTGCCAGCGTAAAGAAGGGTTCTCTGGACAGAGAAATATGATAAAATGATAAAAACTAAGATGGATTTGTTATGCAAAGAAACACCTGCAAAACTAAAATAAGCAAGTATCACAAAGTGGCAGAAATTAAGAGGATTCTTATATGTGCAAAGAAGCACCTCCAATTCTTGGTGGGGGCCGACGAAATGAAGCTAACATGGCGACCAGAGGATCGCTGGCATTTCCATGGTGGTCATTCCTCATCAACATCATGTGCCATTCCATTGCACGTCATTTTTTTTTTCTTCTAATCAAAGATTTACAATGTCCCAAATCTCTAAAACTCCTTTTTCAGTAGACAAATGTTTCACTTTCCTTCCTGCCATCACTATAATTCTTCTTAAATAATGTGCTTCTGACACTTTCTACTATTTCAATTGTTATTTGCTTCAATTTCTAAACCTCCAGTCATATGCAAATTCATGTATCTTGCTCTTCAATGAATCAAGATCATTCAATATAGGATCAGATCGGCTATCAAATTGAATCAAGAATAACAATTGAAGAAAGAAATGAAAAATCCAAAAATTATAGTTATGCTTTGTTTATTAGGATGCAGAAAAATAACAAACAAACCAGAGCAGCAAGCGAGCAAAATCCTCCACTATGTACAAAGAAACTAGCAAAAGGGCTCGATTCGGTCCATCATATGGGAGCAGCATATAGAAATCCAGGGAGTCTGGCAAAAACCAAATCTTTACGAAATCCAGCTCTAAAGTTGTCGGAACAACTAGAATGAACAAAATGAGATAAGCCCGATATCGAAATTGCAAGAGCCTAAAGCAAACCAGGCGAAAAAAAGATTTTCGAGCTATAATTTTAGTTGGCGATGGCCAAATGCAGGCTAGGAAAGAGGAAAGGCAAGGGAAATGGTGGGGAGAACAAATAGATCCGATTTGGATGGATGAATACGTCAAATATATGAGGATTGTGATATGGTCTATGGGGTATGGGAAAAAGCCTAGAAAGGTTAGGGTCTATTGGATAACGATTTCCATGAAGGATCCGTCCTTTTGGCGTGTTGGTTATCACTAGGGTTGCTAGGGTATGGGATAAAGCTTGGAAAGATTGGGGGCCATTGGATAACAATTTTCATAAAGGATCTGTCCAAATTTTCATGAAAGATTTGTCCCTTTGACGGATCCTTCATGAAAATCGTTATCCAATGGATCTCAATCTTTCCAGGCTTTATTTCATACCCCACAAACCATATCAATTCCTCCCCTTCCTTAAGATGCTTGCCCTTCAAGCATGTGGAACACATGAATGTTGCCACAAGGAACTGAACCTTGGCTCTAGTGATAACCAACACACCAAAAGGGCAGATGCTTCAAGAAAATCGTTATCCAATGGGCCCCAACCTTTCCAATCTTGATCCCATACCCCATATACTATATCAGCTAGTGCGCAACATTTGGTATCAGAGCCAAGGTTCAATTTCTCGTGGCAACATTGTTGTCTTCCACATGCTTGAAGGCAAGCATCTAGAGGGAGGGGAGAAATTGATATGGTCTATGGGGTATGGAATAAAGCCTGAAAAGGTTGGGATCCATTTTATATCGATTTTCATGAAGGATCCGCCCTTGTGGTGTTTTGTTTGTCATTAGGGGTGCTAGTGCATAACAGATTGGAATGAAAACGGGGCTGCAGCAAGGTTGAATTCGGGTGGCTATGTTTTCGAGTACATGTCGGGTAAATGCTTTATTGGGCATTGTTTATTCCCATGTTAAAAAGTCGTGGGTATAGGGGCAATATCATTCTTGTAATTTGCATATGCTCACGTTGATGTTTTAATGCTCTAGTATTTATCCCTTCATTCTTATCCATTGTCTATGGGTTTGGAATCATTAGCTCTATATCTACTTGATTTTTCGGACCAGTTTTTTGTATGTCTGTTAGTAAACTTGCGTTTTGATTTTCCAGTTGAAGGACCCATAAAGGTTGATCAACCCAAACATGCTCTTGAGGCAACTCTAGTGTGAGCAACATGTGAATAATATCCATGAACATGTGAAGAGTTTCTCAAGAATTGCAGGAACCATCCCCCAATTAAATCTTTTAGATTTTTAGAATTCAACACACACAAAATAAATCAACAAATTTCATCTTGGAGTGGAGAATTGTAGGTGACATAAAATGAAACTTGCCTTAGGTGCACATACCTACACATGCGTGATCAAATAATATTGAGAAGAAGAGATGCCAACATTGTATTTGGCATTAAAAAATTGCAGCTTTGGAAAAGCTGCTAAAAAGAGTTTGATAGTAACACTATGACCATTATTAAATTCATGCATATTTAGACGACAAACTTGAACATGTTGGTGTGGCGTTCTACCTTCTCTGTATTTTATTATGTGTTATGTCCTGGTTTTACATAAGAATGTAGCCTACTTAACAAAAGCCCATCTCTCACTCTCACATAGATACACATTTACAAAGTGCATCTCTCTATCTTCCTTGTATTGAAATTCTATTAAATTCAATTCTATCTCATGCATGCACACAATGCAAGTTGCTCTTTCTTCTCTAGATTGAAGGAGAAGAAAACATCTATTGAGAAAGACTATTTTTGGCATTTAAGCATACAAATTCTAATGTAGCTTAAAATTTACGAAAAGTATGAGTGTGGTAAAAGAGAAATTCGTTTATGCATTCGTGGGGGCCAAGTTTATCATCTGGCAAGGGTTGAACACAACACTATATTGGTAATGAATGGGTGGAATAGTTACGGAAGGGCAACAATATTGACTTTGATAAAATCCAAAGAGTTAAGGAGGAGAAGAAGAAAATTATATTTGTAACAGCTACAGAAGAAGAGAGTCTAATACTATTTTTGGCATTTAAGCATACAAATTCTCGAATAGCTTGAAAAGAAGAGAGTTTGATGCTATTTTTGGCATTTAAGCATACAGATTCTCATAAAGCTTGAAATTTATAAGAACTATGCGTGAAAAGAGCGTGGTAATTAATAGATAGATAGACAGATAGATAGATAGATAAATTTCAGTTATGCAGTCGTGGGGGACAAGTTTATGATGTGGCAAGGGTTGAAGACAACACGATGGAAAATTTGTTAGGAGTGAATGGGTGGAACAGAGATCAAAGGGCAGCAATTTTGACTTTTGATAAAATACAAGGGCCGAATGGTATGGGCTAAAGAGGGTAGGCAAGTTGCATGTGGAGAGCCATTTTAAATGATAAGGAGATAAGGAAGAGGGACGTGTGATACATTACCCCTTCGCACGCGACCCCCGCTCGCCTTTCCGCCCCGGAATCTTCCCGCCGATTCCTTTCCAGAATATTCAAAGCTTTTTTACGGCCGGTACCGAACCTCGGCTCCCGCGCTCAGATGAACCGCCCACACGCCCCCCCCGCGGCCCAGATCTTCCCTGGCCGTTGAGATCTTCTTTCGCTCCATCCCAGCCCTTCCCTGCTCGTGGCCTTTTCCTGTTCCTGTGTATTTTTTTGGCTTTGTAGTCTGGATCGCGGCGCTTCTGTTTCTCGCCGGACTCAAACTTCATCTCCATAACTCCGGCGCTGCTTCATATGCTCTGAATCGCTTTGTCTTTCGTGAAAATTGGTAAGTTCTTGCAGATCTTGAATTGGGTTTTCTTCCCCATTGTGATGTTTTCCGCTTTATTTACTCTTTCGCCATTACAGGGCTCGCAACCGGACTGTACATTTGCCGTCATTTGGCCGTTTCTTCAAGATTTCTCAGAGGTGGATTCAAGTTCCAGATCTATAAACTTGTAGGTTTCTTATGCATATTCTTGCCCTTTATGCTCATCAATTGTTAAATTTTACAGATATGGTTTGATTGAGACTTTTTAAATAAAATTTCAAGATGTCTGCTGCAATGGTAGAAATTGAAGGCTATCAGGCCCCGTCCCTGTCTTCTGATGAATATGCCGCTGCGGTTTATTTGCATAATGCGGATGCCTTGGAGGTTCAGTCCAGTTTACAAGGTTCAAAGCAGAGATCTGAAAACGAGCTTGATTTATTGCGTCGAAATGAAGGGCGTCTAGAATATGGCTGTTCTCATTATCTCCGCCGCTGTTTGATTAGGGCACCATGTTGCAATAGCATCTTCAGCTGCAGGCACTGCCATAATGAAGCCATGAATTTAAACGAGCAAGATCCTTCTAAGCGCCATGATTTACCTCGCCATACGGTAGAACAGATCATCTGTTCGTTGTGTGGAACAGAACAAGAGGTGAGACAGATTTGCATCAAATGTGGTGTCTGTATGGGTGAATATTTTTGTGCCAAATGCAAATTCTTTGATGACAACATAGATAAGATGCAATACCACTGTGATGAGTGTGGGATCTGCAGAGTTGGAGGCAGGGACAATTTTTTCCATTGCAAAAGATGTGGGTGCTGTTATTCTATGGCCCTGCAGAAGGGGCATTCATGTGTGGAGAATTCTATGCACCATAACTGCCCTGTGTGCTTTGAGTTTCTATTTGATTCTGTTAAAGACATCACAGTTATGAGATGTGGACATACTATCCATTCCGAGTGCCTAAGAGAAATGCATAATCATGCTCAGTACTCATGCCCAGTTTGCTCAAAATCAGTATGTGATATGTCTTCTATGTGGGAAAGAATTGATCAGGAAATTGCTGCAACTCCTATGCCAGAGGCTTACAGAAACAAATTGGTGTGGATTCTTTGCAATGACTGTGGAGCTTCTAGCGAGGTTTTCTTCCATATTGTTGCACAGAAGTGTTTGAACTGCAAATCTTACAACACCAGACAGACTAAACAGGGCCCTTCTTCATCTCGCTCTTGATCGTTACAGATACATACATGCCCATTTCTCATATATGGAGTGGTAACCCAAATCAAATCAATTGACACTATTCTAGAAACATATTTAAACAGATTCTTAGAGCCTTGAATTGTAACTCCATTCTTTTCAATTCATTGAATTGATCTTCTGGTTCCAGTGTGGTAAATAATTCTGTTTTTGGATGTCAACATTGACAAGTTTATGCGTTGCTTAAAACAAAAGCTATTGACTCAGGTGAAGAGTCTGGGCCAGCTATCCATGCGTTATCTAACATTAAGATCTAAATGCAATTCGTAACAAAGTGGAAGTCGTAATGCGCCATGTTCTATCCACATGTCAAATTGCATTTAATAATTAATGCCAGGGTCGCTTCCTTCAACGTCAACACTGAAAAGTAATATCATTGTAAGCACTGGAGCACGTAACATATCTGTCTTTAGCACGTCTTATAAATGTAAGAAATGATTTTCAATGCACTACAACTCTCGAGATTCCTTGCAATTTGTCATTGTTTAAAAGCTATTGTATGCACTAGAAATGCTTCTCAATGTGATTGTTTGGGTATTTTATGTCCTTCAAGGACGATTCCAGGTTTTGTGACTATTCTAGACCAAAAGCATTGTATTCTAGTCTACATAACCTTATAATACAGTTAGCTATGCTTATAAATGACTGGTGTGATGACTATACATACTCCAGGAGGTTATGGATGCACGGACTCAGTTGTGTCCTACTGGACGGCATTGAACTGTCCTATACAATTGTTCAGCGTGCCAGCATGCTTATTACTGCTAAGGTTTTTCCCTCGAAAACCCTTCGGGGCGGGGGTTTTTTAATCCTGTCAGTAATAGGCTTGCTGCTCTCTTTTTGGTTTCGGTCCCATAGGCCAATTAGTCTCCGTGGACGCTAAAAATCTATTCTTATTCTTAACAACCTGGTTGCAGTAGTTAGCCATGATTATAAATGACTGGTGTGATGACTATACATACTCCTTAACAACCTGGCCCTCAAGTGTTAAGGCTGAGATTAGACCTCAGTCGTTAGTTGCAAGAGTGTTATCCACCAGTAACACATTAAAAATTGCCTAAACACCTAGTTTGTTATGCCAAATGGCTATAAACACCTAGCTTGTTATGAAAACCACCACAAAACCACTATAAAACTCTCGGGCCCAGATTGTTAAGGCGGATAACACCCTAGAACTCGGGTGTTATGCCCTACTATAACAAACTCGGGCCTCCGGGGCTCTTTATTATAATAGGGTATAACACCCTCGTTCCAGGGCGTTATCCCTCTCTACATTCCGAACTAGGGGTCAAGTTACAAACGCCCTATCCTATGATGTTAGCAGAAGGAGGCTTGCTCCCGCTGGAATGTGAAGCAATATTGCACTTTGCGGGGTACATTGCTAAGGTCCGCCGTGGGGGGGATGACCGATTACCGCATGTTGCAATGCGTGCCAGTAAGGAGAAAGGATGGTGCCATGATGCAGAATTGTGGTTGAGAAAATGGAACCTTAAAGTGGAAGATTTACTGGGCAGTAAAGAAGATGTCCGTAAGTTGGTAATAGACCGCATGCATGGAAAAGTATGGAGGGCACCCGAGACTAAGATGGCTTTCTATCGCACATCCCTAAATCCACAACTTACAGGAGCTAAGTATTTATCAGATGGGATATCATTGCATTTCCGACACGTGATGGCACGTATGAGGCTCAGCTCACATTATCTGAAGATAGAGACAGGAAGATGGCATGGGATACCTAGATCAGAGCGTATATGTGAAATGTGTGCTGGAGAACATATAGAAGATGAGTACCACACTCTGCTCTGCTGTCCATCTTACGGGGATATCAGGCGTAGGTATGACATATGTGCGTTATCATTGCTAGATCTGTTTACGCTCCCAAGTAAGAAGATTGGCAATTTTATATCTGATGTACTTGAGCGTAGAGAAAGCTATACCAGGAGAGTGAGATCTGATAGCAGTTACTCTAGTGATACACATTCAGAGAGTGAGAGTAGTACATCCACTGATGACAACGGTGGAAATCTATGATGTATGTTGTATTTTGTCGTCTTATAGGCCTGTTAGGCCTCGACAAGACGTAATAAACACTTCACTTCACTTCTTAACAACCTGGTTGTAGTCCCAAAGCCATGTGCACCGTAGGATATGTCGCCAAGCAACGTAAGCCGTAGGATCTCGAACCGACGATCAGGATCAAGAACATCCTAGACCGTAGGATCAATTACATATAATTCCCAAAGCCATGTGCACCGTAGGATATGTCCCCAAGCAACGCGAGCCATAGGATCTCGAGCCGACGATCAGGATCAAATCAACCTGGACCGTAGGATCATCTATATAGAATCTATGTAGAAACTCCCAAGCCATCTGAGCCATACAATACGTCGACGTAAGATCTCGAACGAACGGTCGGATAAGCGCGACAAACATAAGAACATATATGTTATAGATATAGATATAGATATATAATTTTTTATACAAAGCGCGGCCACGTTTTGGATTTTTATTTTTTTTCAAACCCAAAAAACACATCACCTCCATTTTTTGCACAAAATGGAACTATGGCAATTGACCCTAAAAACAAAGTGCATAGGCTCCTCCGGAACGCAAATCATTGCCATAGCCAAGAGCTCCAAATCTGGTGCCCTATTTGTGAGATTGATGCAAACAACCATCCAAAATGCACGAGGAATGGATGAACATGAAAAGTTTATATCCACAAAAAATATTTGTGGATATAAAGGCTTTCCTTTTATTAGCTTCAATATCCACCTTTATATAAAGGTTCCTGCTTTATATTTAAATGGTCCACTTCTTTCTATTGTAAGCTTGATGCCACAATGATATCTTATCAACCCCTAAATATTTCATTGGCCCTTAAATAAGGCCCTTAAAACTAATGGTCCAAAAAAAAATAACTTTTGATTATAATTTTTTTCCTTCAACCAGAATTTTGGAAAAAGCATTTGCCAACGTAATGAGAACACATGAAATGTGATATTCTCCTGGTAATTATTATATTTGTGTGAGTAGGCCATTATGCTTTTTTTTTTTTTTTTTTTTGAAGGACGACAAACTTTATTGAAACTCCAAGCCAAAAGCAAAATACAAATGCAGAGGCGGGAATAAAGTCTCAGAGGATAATCATGATCCACTGAGTAGAACCACCAGCCTATGCATAAGACAACACACTCAAATAAGACTCAAATATCAACTGTCGCTTGGCAGGAGCAAGCGAAGAGCAATGGTAAGCCTTAACGATTCTAGCTTGTGCGTCCTGGAGGACAATTGCAGGAGGAATATCCAAACCCTGAAAATTAGACAGTCTTCTGCGCTTCCAGATGGACCACAACAACCATCCTGATGCTAAATGAAATGCTTGGCTCCGCAACTTATTCCAAGTATCCGGATAGATAGCCAGAAGCACTTGCTGACTCGTCAATGTCACATGAAAAAGAGAAAGCAACCAAGACCAAACAGACTGGAGATGAACACACAAAAAGAAACAATGCTCAATGGTCTCCGTCCCCTTTGCTTGCACAATTAGGCGAGGCCGACACTCGAGGATCAAATCTGTGGACAAGCACGTTCACACGAGGGCATCTGTGAAGAATCTGCCACCAAAGCACAACCACCTTAGGATGGAGTAGTTTATCCCAAGCCCAAGTCCACATACGTCTCCAATTAGGAGGTGAAAGCTGAAGGGACCACCTAGTGGATGGCGGAAGGGTATCACTATTGACAAGCAGCCTATACATAGAATTCACAAGCCTATGCTCATGAATACTCTGGTGGGAAACCCACATGCACCCTTCAATAGCCTCTGGAGCAACCAACGGCAGAGTACTAGCAACCTTTTGCCAAATAGGTCTGTCCCATCGAGACAATGAGAATTTTGTTTGAAAGATTTGCCATGTCGCTAACTGGCCAGAATCATACCATGCCGCAACTGTCAAGATTCCTGCTAACCTCCAGCACCGTTGAGTTAATGGATGAACCGAGGCACAAAGTGGAAGATTATTTTCCACAGGTATCCACCAACAAGGGGCACTCAGCTGATGACATGCAACAAGATCAATCCGAAATAGGGTCCTTATTGTCTCCCATAACTCCAGCAAGCCTTTCAAAAAAGGAGAGGCATTAGGAAAAGGGCATAGCTGAGAAAAGAGACTCCAAAGAAGCAGCGGTTTTAATGTAGCTTTCCCAAAAGGAACACAATGTGCAAGTAACTGCTTCACCAATCGCACTCCAGGTGAGTCAACCATATCCTTAAGGATCCTCCAAATGTAGGCCATTATGCTTGTCTCGGGCCTACCACGCCATTCCTTCTTACACATGTCTAAAATTGCTATATGGATTCAAATAACTAAAATTTCCTCCTTGCTTCATCTATGTGAATTGAAGTCAATACGCAAGAATGTATAGGCAATATTTTATTAACTATTCATCATTATATTACAAAAATTTCATTAACATTTCAACGTGAAACACAAAGAAAAAAATGAACTGAAAATCACACGAACCTTATCGTTTAATAATAGTACAACATCCTCATATTAAATCTTGACCATCAGAACCATGTTCAAACACTTCGTATTACCACGTCAAGTAAAATGTGGAACAAACAGACTACACAAGAAGAAATGTACCGTTGAACAAGAAATGATGCTTCACATAGTGGGCAAAATGCAAAAAAATGCATCATTGATTTTCAAGAATCCTCCAAAGGCCTAGAGCTTCCAAGAACTCTCCACATGAGGAAAAGGAGGCATTTGTCTCAAAGAGGCAAGAAGAAGCAAAGAAAGGAATGCAAAGACAGGAAGGAGCATGAAAGGAATGGGAGGAGGGGGCAATGGAGGAAGTAGAGGAGGGATAACAAGTATAAACATGGTAACCAGAATAAGGAAAACATGGCGCATGCACATGGAAGAGTCTGCGGTGCCACAAGGTTTGCTGCCCCATTCATCGATGGGTGTGAACATTAATGCTTAACACCACACACCATATGTCATATATAAAAAAGGTCCCATGTTTCTCATTGTATCTCCTTTTCATTGCCATCCCATTTGCATTTTTCTTTTCATGCCAACTTGGACCTGCAACTTCAACATGTGATGTGTTTATTCTCTTTAACTTCCTCTCCATTTGATATTCAAAAGTCGTCCTTGATGCTTTGATGCTGTAACTTTCCATCACTCTACCAAACCATCACCACTTTGTCGCCCCCTTTCTCTTGATGTATCTATCTATCTCCACCCTGTTCCATGTGGTCTATATTATCCATTTAATCTACTTCTTTATCGGTTCACTTGCAAAAGTAGGCATTGTCTTGAAAGTTGCACAAACATAATAGTAGACACATTTTACAAGTCAATTTTCAAATCTTTAGCATAACTGCAATCAAGAAAAAATAAGGATTTCAATGCCATAAAATCAACTTTCCATTTAGATGATAAAAATTTAGTAAATTAAAAAAAGTGGTAGTGATATTGGTAGTGTTATCCTTGGCCTTTACTTTTATTTGCTATTCCATGTTGGTCCTTGCCTCTCCACCAACCTCTTATTCCTCTTTGAACCTTTATGGTGTGTTGACATCCTGCCAACTATCATGTACATATTTGTACCCGCTTGTTTGCATACATAATTTTTTTAAACCAATACCATGCACCATATCCCTGCATCCCAATGTTGCCATCACGGGTTATCCATGCTGTCCAGACCCGATGAATGAATGAAAATGACTTGCTCGAATGACTAA
Organism: Isoetes taiwanensis; assembly: GCA_021234155.1. Lineage (NCBI taxonomy): Eukaryota > Viridiplantae > Streptophyta > Lycopodiopsida > Isoetales > Isoetaceae > Isoetes > Isoetes taiwanensis. The sequence continues at coordinate 16,824,631 of JAJEKV010000024.1, forward strand.
TCCAAAGATAATTATGACATCCAACTTAAATTGATTAGCCAATTGGAGTTATTACCTAGTTCACACGACTTTACTTCAAGTGACTTATATGATCATTGTCATTAAAGTAAGAAAGTGTAAATTGAGGAGAAATAAAAGTTGGTCGAACATGGTTAAAGGTTTGAATCATTGACTATAAATGTGCTACTTAGGCATATTCTATACATGTCATTCCTACTTTGAAACTCGTCATTATGTTAAGCGATTCTTCAAAAATATGTCAATATAATGATAACACAATTTGAGAAAATTTCAATGGCAGACAAAGAAGAGCTCGAGCAGATTATCCAAGATGTACGATGAGATGTCAGATTGCTCGGTTCAAGGGATAGTCCAGTACCTTTGAGGTTCAAAGGGTCTTATGCACAGTCGCAGGCTACTATGTTATTTTGCTACATATTCGAAATGAGGTGCACCCTGGGCTACTACAGTCGTCAGATTTGTCGATCCTACGACCCAGATCGTATGTTGGGGCCTCTGGCCACCTCTCTTTTCGCTTATAGTCATTTATGATTGGAGGCGCCTACGATTTTGAAATATGAAATACGAGTTTGCCTAAGCTTTTGAGGGAATATCCTACCTCTATACGGTTTTGCCTAAGATTTTTAAATATAAAATATGGAGGCTCGAACCTCTACCAAAATAGAATAAAACTACTTTAACCAATATACCCAATGAGCTAATGTGATAATTTTTTATCTTGAATCTATGTTTTTTTTTTTTATAACAACCCATAAATTGTTTTAGGGATATATCGTCTATGGTTTCAAAAATTGTTATTTTCACATCCATATCAAATCCCCCTAGACTCCCCTGCTATTTTGCTACATATTCTGGACGAGGCGCACCGTGGGCTATCACAGTCGTCGGATTTGTCGATCCTACGACCCAGATCGTATGTTGAGGTCTCTGGCCACCTCTCTTTTCGCTTATAGTCATTTATGATTGGAGGCGCCTATGATTTTGAAATATGAAATATGAGTTTGCCTAAGGTTTTGAGGGAATATCGTACCTCTATACGGTTTTGCCTAAGATTTTTAAATATGAAATTTCGGGAGCTCGAACCTCTACCAAAATAACTCAATACTTTAATAAGACTACTTTAACCAATATACCAATGAGCTAATGTAATTATTCTTTATCTTGAATCTATGTTTTTCTTTATAACAACCCATAAATTGTTTTAGGGATATATGGTCTATGGCTTCAGAAATTATTATTTTTACATCCATATCAAATCCCCCTGGAACCCCCTGCTATTTTGCAATATATTCCATCCAGAGAGTCTGGTCCACTTCGAGAATAACCATCACTCCATATTGGAAGTAGGCCAAGAGGAGGAACTAGTGCACGTGAGAAGTTCACCTCAGATGACAAAATATAGAAATGACACCATATTGCACTCTATTATATTAAGTCACTAAACTATGCTCTACATAACTATTTTTGCATAACCCTTGTCTTTGTCAAAGATTATTGCATTCTATATGCAAGAGACAAAAGCAAAAAAAGGAAAAAAAAAAAAAAACAAGTAAATTAACAAGTCTCTCATTACATATAAGTCATCAACCCCCTGCCTTGTTACGAATCATCCATAGTGCATAAAATAATGCAATAGCAGAGGAGAGAACTTGTCGCTCTCCTCACATCTGTTTGGATGGGGAAATCAATTTCATCCAACCTATGAAGAAAAACCATATAAAACGGTTAGTATAAAGAGAGTTTTGTGTTCCACCTGAGCGGCACTGGATGAAGCTCCTTCAATGGAATCCTTGATAAAGAATTCATTTGCTAATGAACGCGGGGTAAAACCACATGAACGCCGCAACTGATCGCATCAACCTAACTAGGCACATCCATGTCCTAGATAATGAGAGGTGTAAGCCCATCTCGTACCTCGTCGCTTGCATCTCTAATCTGCATGTAAATTCTAAATATCCTGCATACCGGGTTGGCATTAGCAAACATCCATTCCATTCATTATACAAGCAATTCATGTACCTCGCTCACCATATTTCTCCACAACTTGGGAATCAAAGCACAACTAGGATGTTTGCACACCACAATGCATTGAGGTGATGCTTGTTCCGTAGCAAGCTCTAAGATGCAGATGCTCTGAAGCATGTCAAGATGGCACACTATCTTCCATTCGCACGGGTGCGCATGGCCTCTAGACCCGCCCATCATTCGATCATATCGGGGCACGATACGTTTAGTTAATTATGTCTGACCAGTCATTGCACGTGCTACTGAACACGACCTCCATGGGCTTGTTGGGATCATACCTTTAGGAGATTATGGATACACGGACTCAGTTGTGTCCTCCAGTGCACTATTGAATTGTCCTATATGATTGTACAGTCTAGTTTTTTAATCCTGGCAATAATACGCTTACTGCTCTCTTTGTTTGGATCTCATAAATCAATTAGTCTCTGTAGACAATATAAATACATTCTATTTTGACTATTCCTTGGAAGACTTATATATGTGTTTAATTAAATCATTTTGTATCAAATTTGATATGGTTTAGGTGCCATGGAAACCATTTGAGTATTTGGAATGTCCAATGAAACCAATAGGCCATGGAACCCATACAATAGGCTAGAACAACCCAAAATATCACCAAACATAATGGAAACATTACAAAGCTTGGGCAAAACCCAGATGAAACTATGACTTGGCCCTTAGGCCAGACAAACAAATCAAGCTTCACCTACCATTGCAAAACACAACAACAAATAGAAATAACAACATAAAGAAGAACATGGCTATACAATAACTATGGATCAGAAGGCCACTGATCCCTAATGATAGTCTGACCTCCTCTGTTATTGCCCACTTCCATTGCAGGCAAGTTTCTCGTACCCGACACAATTCCTATTTCCATTTGCAGAGCTATGCTGGAGTTAGATCCTCTTGGACAGAAAATGTGGTCCCTTTCAAATAATTGCCAAGTCTCAGTATACGCAGCCTGGAAATAACATCTCTGAAATGGACTAGGAGATGACGAAGGTAGTCAGGTTGTGCTGCTCCTACCTGATGTAGCGAGCGGGTAGGAGCAGCACAACTCGACCACCAATATCGATGGAAATAACATCTCTAAAATGGACCGGGAGGTGATGACGGTGGTTGGGTTGTGCTGCTTCTACCTGATACTACTGCACTTTCACACCAAGAGACTATAGAGGCATTCTATTGGGTGAAAATAGAGGTTATTGGTGTCAAAACCATGCAGAAGGTTCTGCCTGACAATGACATTTGGCGATTCAATCCGAAGCTTAAACCATATTTCTAGGAAAGGCTTGGTAATCACGAGGCTGCTCGGGACTCATGGATCTTCATGTTCTTGACCTTCCTATGGACCCTTGGAGCTGGATCGATTGATGTTCTTGCATACAACTGGAGCTTATGCCATTATCACTTTGGATGGCGTACTGGATCTGTGAGCAACTGTCTTGTTGCCACAGTCACCGAATAATCTATCTTTGATACTCTGGTAGTGCTGTGATATTTCTATATCTCTAGTATCCTATATTTATCTCTATCTATAACTGTGGTTCTAATTTAAGTCTGAACTCCTCCTTTTTGGAGCGTTAGTAGTTTGCTCATCCCACTACTTATTTATCAGGGATTCTGATCCTTGAAATTTTGTATTCCTAAGTATTTTTATATGTAATATAAATATACGGCTGTTTCTGCAAAAGAAGGAAAAAAAAAACCCAGCCAAAACTAATTGATCTTAGAATTGCATCTGCTTCAGTGGATCCCTAAGCAGTCTGATCAATCCAGACCAAGTAACTGGTTTTACAAGGCTGGTACTTAATGTCTTTGGTCTTTATAACTTAATTTCCAAGAACTCTAAAGTCCATATGACATTCTCATGATGTAACAAAAACTTAAGCTACCTTGAATTATTCATTGTCAACTAATAGTCCAGCAAGAATTTGAATTATTCATTGTCAACTAATAGTCCAACAAGAATTTGAGCCCGACCTTGATTAAAACTTTAAGTTAGTTATGGACCATAGTAGATACATTCAACTATTCTCACTTGTTGAATTCAATTTCAAATTATAAGTTTATTAACATATTTCTAGTTAACCAGCATGCAAGCATACTTACCATGTGTTCAACTAATTAGTTAAGGTTTCATATAAAAGAGCATTAATTTAAGCGTAGGCTTCAAAGCACAGTTATAACTATACCTTTAGCCTAAAGCTAATTTCATTGCATGCAGTCTGTCTAAAGCCATTATCTACATTTTATATTCAAAAATCTAATGTCTTAGTATGCACATTGGACATTTATCCTTCAATATGAAGTCCATTCCTATTTAATTTTGTGTATCTGCGACATCTTATATCTTTGAATAAATTTTAGACAATGGTCCATTCATTGAATATATTAAACCATGAGATATATTATTTACATTATCAGTTCAGCAAGGATATGATCCAACCAGCAGCATAGTTAAACTTCAGCTTTAAAGAAACATCTAAATTTTTTTGGGACACTTCCATTTCACTTAATGCAATTTGAATTCTAAAAGAATAAGTATAGGGCTTGGCAATTAACCTGAGCATCATAAGAGCATTTTTAGCAAAGACAACCACAGCTTATCTTCCCAATATATTTGTACTATGTATATTGTATTTAAACATAACATAAAAAATAAGTGAATCATTTTTAAACCCGTAATTCCCTGCTGTCATGCAAAATTGTTTTACAACTCATAAAATGAAAAACTTTATAAAAGATGTCTTACACATAGGGACATATGCAAGGTTACTTTCAAAGATATTCCTGTCATACTATAGCATCTAAATATTCTTAGCTTAGAGTTAAACTAGAATATAGACTTGCAAAACTTGCAGGATTTTACAAAAAACATTTAATAAGCTACAACCACGTGAAATATGAGTAATTTCAGTCTGCCGTACTAGCTTCCAAAGTTGCATGCACGTTTTCATATCCATTTCATCCCTAATATCGCAAAAACAACAAGGAAAAGCAAGAAGAAAGAGAGACGTTCGTACTTGAGCCAACCAAAAACTTATTAGCATGATGATGGTAATAAGTTAAGGGCAAGCCAGCATAATAATATTTGCAATTTAATTCAAGCAAACCTGTCTCGATTTTTACTTCATTGTTTAGCTCCAAAGTAATCTTTGCATTTCTTTTAAGCTCCACAAGAAGCTACCCCATGAAATCACTGTTATCTAATTGCACCACCCTGTCTATACTTCCAGTTACATAATCATTCTTTCAATTTTAACAATTTATTGTACCAAGAATATGTAACAGACTCTAAGCAAAGAAGATACCTCCCCAATTTTACTTGCAAAATGGAGCATTTACGAATTTGGTTCAAGCCAAATATTAGGTCCTATAAAGCTGATTTTGATCAACTCAAAGCATTTAGTTCAACAGAAAATTATCTAAGGATACATGTATATCCTCATGGTCAGAGTTATAATCCAAATGCATTTGAGTTTCAGGGACTAAAGATGTTTCTCGTGCATTCTTTCCTGCCAAATTCTTAGTGCTGCTATTTTCCTTGTTTTCAGAATCATCCATAAGTGCCCTTTTTGCTGCCTCCAACATTAACCGAACTTGCACATTTGCCATGCTTAACTCAGCAAAACAGCACTGTAATTCGAACTCTAGGAGCTCATCAAGCTTTTCCTCACTTGCACTGATGGAGTACCCATTTGAGTCAAACTCTCTGTCCATTTTAGAGGGAAGATAAAAGAAGGGAAACAGACTAAGCGAATTCGTGCCAGTGATATGGAAATCAGGGATGTCTAAGAATAGTTCAGGTTATGATTGAATCGATTTTCAACAGCTCTAATTTGGTCAAAGATTTGATACCTTGTATGTGAAGAACTAGCCAACATCACTTGTAAATCCTTGTCATAAGCGGATGCAGTACCTTCTGCAACAAGAGCCAGCCAAATTCGTTGGTACAACTTTGCCTAAAGCGAAACCATCTATGTGAACTCTCCATTCGTCTATGTACCTTGTAAGGCCAGCATTTAATTGACAGCCCAAGCTCGTGAAGATCTACGTTCATCTATGTGAACACTCAATTTGTCTATTATCTAGTCAGTCCGGCACTCAACCGACTGCAAAAGGCCTGTGCGGATCTACATTAGGTCTGTGGCCATTTCTAAACCTAGAAAATAGGATCTCTTCTCTGAAGAAGACATTAGGGTTCAATATATAGGTCATAAGAATGTCATTCTTAAAAAACTCACTTCATGCAAGAATAATACCACTGCCATGTGCATTACTTTATACAAAAATGATTTCTAATATTTGCAAATGGAGTGCATGTCTCCACCATCCAAGCAAGTGTTCAATACCATGCCACACCACACAATCAATTCATAACCTCTTGTCCTGATAGTAACAAAAACTATATGCCATCATCGCACAGTGCGCGAGGAGCACTTTTGACCATGGGCAAAAGTGGTCTGGGCGCACTCTGTGAGGGGTGGGGCCTCGTTTGGGTCAAAGATGATGCCAACATGCAAACTAAGGATAGAATCCTGCATATCTCGTCGAGATAGGTGGGATTGTGTCCTTATTTGCTTCATTTGGACAAGTTTTGGCCTAGATCAGTGCTCGACCACTCACACAGTGCGCGGGGAGCACTTTTGAGCCTGGTCAAAATTGGTCTAGGCGCACTCTGTGAGGGGTGGGGCTCTGTTTGAGTTTGGGTTGGCCAATTTCTACAATCTAAGGGTCAAATCCTACTAAACAAAGTGAGCTGAGTCGAATGGTGTCCTTACTTTCTGCATTTGAACAAGTTTTGGCATAGATTAGTGCTCGACCACTCACACAGTGCGCGAGGAGCACTTTTGAGCTTCGTCAAAAGTGGTCTGGGCGCACTCTGTGAGGGGTGGGGCAAAAAACACTGAGTTTTGATCCAAATTTGTTAGTTTCAAATGCAGAACTTAGTAATACATCCCACTTAAACATGATTTAACACATTACTTCAACAAAATTATAAATTTGTATTTACAAAAATTATTTACAACAGACTTAATAGTATTCCTTCTTTATGTATTTAGCTAGCTTCAAGTTCTTGGGCATGCATGTCACCCTTTTGGCATGGATTGCACACGCTACCGAGTCTTCAAAGCTTTGGACTATGTGCTGCTCGGCTGCCTCCTGGAGCGCTAGTAGCATGTCATCCGTGACCCTCTTTGTGTTGTCGAATTCCTGCAAAATTTCGCGAGTTAGCCTCGCGAAAGGGGCTCTTGGTATCAAAAGTCCATAGCTCCTCTGGAAATGTCTGATCTCCCGAGCAGCTCTGGAAAAATGTGAGTCAGCCTTTCTTCTAATCGGCTTCCTCAGAGGTGTTGGTCTCTCTGGGGGCGGCTTCAGTGTGTTCTTCTTTGTTGGCCGTCCTCCCTCCACGTAGGTGACCTTGTGCTCCTCGTAATATTTGGATTACGCCTCGTACATTTTCATGTACTAGGTGTACTCCTTGACCTTCTTCCTGTACTCAAGATCCTGCTTGAGTACATATGACTCCCGCGGCTTCTTGTTGTCATTGCTCGGGTGCTTCGGTGAAGGCCACCTGGGGTACGATGGTACCTCTGCTACCTGCTCCTCCTCTTCATTTGCTGGGTTCGAGGGTCCCGAGCCTGGAGCTGGTGGGGGAACCCTTGCCTCCTCGTCTGACTCAGTGTCAGATGAGGACGGAGGCTTATCGAGCTCCTGCTCCCGAATGAAGACTCCTTTGGCTGGAGTCGTCTTCAGCTTCCTCTTCGGCTCCTTAGGCTGTACGGGGTATTTCCCCTTGTCTGCCCTCAGCTTTGCTTGCTCCTCTCGTCGCTTTCTCTTCTCCTACTTCTTCTGCTTCCTTTCCTTCTTCCTCTTGCGCCTCTCCTCCTTTTCCCTGCGGCGCTCCTCCTTTGACTTCTTCTCCTCTGCTTGCTCGCCATCCCTCGTCCTCTTCTTGCTCTTCTTGTCGAGCTTTGCAAGCTCCCTCTCGAGCTCCCTCCTTAGCTCCTCTACTGCTTCTTCATCTGCAATTTCCTCTGCTCCCTCTTCAAGGTCTTGGGGGCGCTCCTCCTCCTTGGGCATCCTCCTCCTGACGCTCCTGGGCGTCTGTGTTGGGCTGAGCCTCCTGACGGGCCTTCTGTTGAGAGGCTAGCTCCTGGGTGCTCCAGGGGGGACTGTGGTGCGGGCGGTTTGTTTGGTGCGGGCCATGTCTTGGTTTGAAGCAATCCGAGCTATGGCACCTAAAAATCGTCTTCTGGGACGAGCTGTTCTCTGAAGGCACTGAGGACAAATGAGGAACCCTAATTTTCTATTTATAGGTTGGGATAATTTAGGGTTTGGACCTGCATTTCCATATTAGGCCAATCTAGAAGGTATTAGTGTAGATATGAGGAGTACATTAGGTTTATTTAGCAAAAAAGCATCCACCACTCACACAGTGCACGAGGAGAGTTCTGAGCATGGTCAAAAGTGGTCTGGGCACACTCTGTGAGGGGTTACCTCTTTTTGGATCCAATTTTCAATTTACAGGGGGTTTCTTAGTGTTTTAACATGTGAAACTAGCTAGAATCTAAATAATAAGCTGAACTGCACTGTTAGATTAACTAAATTATGCATCTAACTAGGTCAACATGGGTCCACCACTCACACAGTGCGCGAGGAGCAATTCTGAGCATGGTCAAAATTGGTCTGAGCGCACTCTGTGAGAGGTCACCTCTTTTTGGACAATTTTGGTTGGGCTTACCAGAATTGTCCAAGGGCTCCAACAGCAAAATCTAATCCAGGGGCTACAAATGCCAGGATCAGACAAGCAACTTACAATCATGCAGTATGCAGATGATACCTTCATTCTTCAGCCAAACAGAATAGCTTCAATGACTTACTGGATATCATTCAAAACTTTGCTTGTGTTTCTGGAGTTCATCTCAATTTAAACAAATGCAGTATCTTGTGGGAGGATCCTATAGAATCTATTGATACCAGGGGAATTAAAGTTAACCCTCCCAATCAAGCTATCACTCTCCTTGGCTCCCTTTAGCCATTAACCTTCCTAATAAAGAGGTTTGGAGACCTATAGTGAGCAGAATTAGAAAGAAACTTCTGTCCCTTTCTCCCAATCTCTCCTTTGTTGGTCGAGTCCTAACAGCTAATGTGGTCTTAGCCAGTACCCATGTCTACTTCTCCTCTGCTCCTATTGCTAACAAAGAAACCTACAATGACATTGAAAATGTCTAAGAGAGTACATCTGGAAAGGTATGCATTTTGTCAGATGGGAGGAAATTACTCATAGCAAAAAGGAGGGTGGTTTGGGACTTAAAATTCTTCAAAAGCATAGCCAAGCCTTGGGGGCTAAGTATGTTTGAAAGCAATAAATGGCTGGAATTCCCCTGCCATGGAATTTATCAGATATTGGTTGCAAGTCAGCAGACCCTTTGGGATGAAGAAATATGCTCATCACATCCCTGATTCTATTTACTATCAGTTTAATTGCGCCCCCAACACCTCCCCTCTGATGAGGAAAAATTTTGAGGCCTGGAATTTAGTAGCAGAAGGCTTTGAACATAAAGACATTGGTTGTGATAGTGCCAACTTCTCCCTCTTCTGGTCACCTATCTTTGCCAGAGAAAATGATGTATGCTGGGCTCTCAAGCATCCTCAAATTTGGAAAAAGTGGAAGGAGGCAGGGATAACTCAGCTACAGCACCTCTGGGAAGGGGACAAATGGTGTACTTGAGATTGTATAAAACAGTTGGTTAGGGGCAAGAGAACAGACAAGGTAATCTTTAACACCATTATGGCTGTTGCTAACACTCCAAACGAGTGTCAAGTATCCAGAAACCCTGATTGGCACATAATGAATTCAGATCAGTACAAAGTGGCCCTTGGGTACAAGGTTTTGGCCCCAACCAAGTCTTTGACCCAGGCTGACAAGTGGCATGTCCCCAACAAACACCTCATGAATATCCTGAGAAATAACTGGAAGTCTTATTCTCAGCCTAAAATATAAATGTTTATTTGGAGATGCCTTCATAATGCACTTCCTACTAATTATAACATGTTTAAGAGGTGTAAGGATCTTCAGGACAACCCTATTTGTAAACTTTGTGGGAATAATTCTGAAACCACCAGCCACATGTTCGACTGTCCCAAAATCAGAGATTTTTGGAGATGGCTTGATGCATATCTCAGGACAAAAGGCCATAACTTAGGCAATTGGGCCAATATCATGGACCTTCTGAAGGGATCCAATAGGTTTCTAAACACTGTCAAGCAGACTGTTCTTTGGATTATCTGGAAACACAGGAACATGGTAAATTATTCAAATCACAGGGTGGATATTGCCTGGATGAAAGTAGCCTTTCAAATTGAGATCTCCAAAATTGCCATGGCACACAGGAATAGCAAACAAGACAAAGCTGATAGTGCTTGGTTATCAATAGGGAAATTTGTTGGTTTATACAATATCTTTGTTTGTAGTGATATGCTTATTACTGATGATCATTTTATGGTATTCAGAGCTGCTGATTGCCCTGACAATGAGGATGAACTGTAAACCCAACCTCCCCGACCTGCCCAATCTTGTTGCTGCCACAGAGATCTTCAATAATCAACAACTTTGGTCACTTTCCCCTTCTATTGATCAAGATTTGGAAAAACTTAAGCCTTTTATGCTCAATGGCTACCAAGCCCACATTCTTGATAGGTTCCTCTTCTGCTATGAAAGATTGCTAACTGAAAACCAGTTTTCCCACTTTAGAGACATGTTCTATCACCACAAAGCCCTGCAGGATGCTCATGGGGAGGCCATCATCCTTTTCTCTGAAACAGCCCCCCTCTGGTTTTTTGCCTTCCCACCCGAGTGGAATGAAATTGGTTGGCAGCTGGATCCGGTGACTACGGATTTGGTGATCATTGATGAAGAGGAGGCCGACTCGGACTTAGATTTTCTGGTTCAGGATTCTTTACTCTGATCGGGCTACATCTGATATGGTCTGCTGTAAAGGGGACTCCTGTCCCAGTTTGTTGATAATCCTATAATTTGATCTGCAATGTACATGTGTGCTAAACACACCATTTTTGTGAACCTTAATGGTTCTTGCATTTCGCTGATGTAATTTTCTTATGAGTAATATAAAACTTCCTTTCCTCTAAAAAAAAAAAAAAAAAAAAAAAAAAACTAGCTGCCATGACCATTATTTCGTGCAGGCTTTTGCCATTCTCTTTTGAGTCTTGGTCTTCCCATGTTCTACTCTCTGAACTTCCTCCTCAGCCCTAAGTAGAAAATTTGGTGTATTGTTTTCCTTGAATTTGAATTTTACCCGTATCGCCTCTCCTGTATGCTATGCTTTGTGTTCTTTTGTTGTATCTGCAAATGAATAAGTCTATGTACTTCGTGTCTTTCCATTGGCCATTCCCCTACTCCAACCATTAGTATGCTGCTTGTTGCCTGCCTCCTCATTTGCAATGACACATACCACTATACTCTTTCAGTTTTTATTTTGGCTTGTGAAATTCCCTGGTCCTATTCATCTGTGTACTCCATTACAGATTATAGTACATGTTGCACTACATATTTCTAGTAGCATTTTTCCTTTTGTGTTTGTGTCCATGCTATCAACTATGGTCCTTTGCCATTCGTCCCCTCTTTTGCATTGTATCCCCATTGCATGTCTATTTCGTATATGTCTTCTATTTGTGCTTGTTCTTGACGTCATCTAGCATTCAGGTCTCCTATCAATATTAGTACTCCTATCCTATATTTCATATCATTTTGCGGAGAATTAAGAGTTCCAACTTATTGCTATTTGGTAGATAATATGCAATTATTAGATATAAATCCCTTTTTTCAGGTATTGTGATGCTAACGATCATATATTTTTTATTGATATCGCTTGCAACAATACATGCTTTATTGGCAATGCAATTTATAATATAATATGCTAAGCTTGCACTACCCTCCATCTTAAAGTTCTTCTCTTTCCAACAAGAGAAGAGGATGCAACCAATTTCTTCCAGTAGTCTCTTTGTGTTATGCTCCTATGTCTCGGCTAGGCATATGATGCCCTGGTTCCTTGCATCTTTCAATCTTTCTCTGTCATCCCATAGGTAGTCAGTGTAATTCCAGTACCGTATTTTTATCGCTTCTTTCCTCTTGGTATTTTTTTTCTTTTCTGTTGGTCTGCTATTCCGACCACTTTCTTTGTTTGTTCCTTGTCTTGGCTTCCAGTGGTGCTCCATCTCCCTGTAGTGTGATGGGGTCCTTTTCTCCTTTTTTTTTTGGCTTCCAACTTTCACTCTGCCTATAGCATGGTTATTATTTTTTGTTCTTTTTGCTCTTAATCCCGAGTTTGACATCCTCTCTGTGCCCCATGACCTCTCTACTTCCTAGTTCTCAATCCCTTTGTTTCTGATTGCATTTTCTCTCTCCATTTTATGCGAGTACTCGTATGCTTGTGGGTCTCAAACCATTTTTAAGTACACTTTGCCATTCCTCACTCCTATTGAGACTCATGTCTGGGTGAGTTCCTTTGCTTTCGCCAATTCCTTTTGCAGTCCTTGTCTCTGCATGACAGCTAAGGCTTCCTGCACTTTAATGCCACTTCTCAGCTCGAAGCCCACACACAACACTTTCCTTGGATGCCATGTCGTAGGGTCAGGTTGATGTGCCTCGGCCTGCCCTCCAATTGTTGGAAATATAACATGCAAGAAATAAAGTGACACAACAAGGCAAAGAGAACGAGACAGAAAGACACAAGGTAATCCCAAAGTGAATGTATAGTTCATGAAGAGTACATGCTCTTATATACAATAATGAAGGGCTAATAGGCAAAGACCCTTTTAGCTTCATGAACTATCAATAGACAATGACCTATCAATAGACAAAGGCTAAGATTGTATGGATGTATTACAAATTACATTCCAACATCCCCCTACAATCTTGGTCTCTTTGTAAAACAAAATAAATAGCATGTATCTTCGAGGGTGAGATCAAATGCACAATATATGATCCCCCCTGCAGAGTTGATCTCTAGCTCGAGTAAAAAAAAAAACCTTTTGTAGGAATCAAGAGGAAAAAACCCCAGATCCCTCTGAGAGTATATTCATAGCACACAGTACATGCTTTTGTAAATATATCAGCACGTATTCGAGGTGAAGGAAAATCAGTTCCATAAAAAATTGATATAGTCCTTGACCTGTAAGATAATGTTGTTACCATGCCTATTCTTTTCTATGAAGAATAAGAGAAGATAATCAGATTAGATTCGTAGTTAAAAACAATAATAAATTCAACTTTTTAAAGGTGAAGAATAGTCATGCATATAATAGCATATGGGTAATCTCTCCATGATTTCAAAAATGTTCAGCTGCATAATATGATATATGATTAAAATTTATATTAGCATATATTATGGAGAATATCGCTCCATTGCTGTCGTAAATAAAAAAACAACTTATCTTAGCTTCATTGTTGTTATAAATAAAAATAACAACTTATATGAGCATATGGGGAATATCGCTCCTTGTTGTCATAAATTAAAACTTGTATTAGCATATGGGAAATGTCACTCCATTGCTTTCATAAAGAAAATTTGTATTAGCATATAGGGAATGTCACTCCATTGTGTTCAAAGATTTGATAAATCACATGGCTTTTCCATGATGTTTCAAAAATTTGATAAATCACATGGCTTTCCCATGATGTTTCAAAAATTTAATAAAACACATGGCTTCTTCATGATGTTTCAATTTAATCTTATGACTTTTCTATGGTTCTCAATAAATCACATGGCTTTCCCATGATGTTTTGAAATAACTTCATGATTTTTCCTAATTTGCAAGTAATCACGTGGCTTTTCTTTCCATGGTTTTGAATTCTATCATAATTTCAATTTGCATGCATGACTCCAACAAGAAATCATACCTTTCCATCTGGACAATCATGTAGATAGTTTCATCATATTCAATAATCTTATCATGTTTCAAATGTGCAGTATTTAAAACTAATATCTATTAAATATATGAAACAAATTCAAGGCTTGCATGTTGCACCTCTAAGAATATAAATGGCGCCACAGCAACAGGAGCCGAATCAGAGGAAAAACAAAGGTTTTAGACTATAAATAAAACAAAGCATATCGCAGAGAATCATTCTTTCTTAGAAGTCTAAATGAAACAAAGCATATCATATAGAATCATCCTTTCTATTTCTAATGATTCTTTTGCAACGATAATCGTTCATTAATATAACAATCAACACACAACTACCATTAACATTATTATATTAAACCATTGCATTTAATACATTTATAAACCCCCTTTGGTTTGGGTGCATATTCACACGGAGGGTTACTTCGGGCAACGAGAGCCTTTGGATGGGCATATTTGCCCTTTATTCCAAGATCTGGACCGTACATAAGAATCCTCGTTTGTGGGGTATGCATGTACAAGTTTTTGTATATTGTATTTTAAGGTTTGCAAAATACTATAAGGTTTGAGTGAATGTACTTAATGGTGTTAATTTTATACATGTATTGTAAATATATTTTTGGGGCTCTCGCTGCCCTACGTAACCCTCCGTGTGAATATGCACCCAAACCAAAGGGGGTTTAAGGGGGATTTTTATTTAAATGTATTAAATGCAATGGTTTAATATAATAATGTTAATGGTAGTTGTGTGTTGATTGTTATATTAAAAAATTTTTTGGGCCCTTCGGGCCCTAAGTAAAGCAGAAAGAAAATGGGAAAATCTTCCACTAACATTGAGAAATGAAGAAACATCCATTCAGCACTATTACAAGTTCAAATACCATATTTATAAATTCTTCCTTTTTTTCATCTTTTTATTTGTTGCTTGAGTGCTAGGAATCTTTAAGCAAAATCGAAATGTTTACATGTCTCAAAGAGTCATTTAAATGGATTTCTACAGGTTTCATTTGCTGACTCAAAGATTCAGCCACCAGATTTCACGTATTTGACCATCTTATTTGGCCCCATTAAAGAGGCAACACTAAGCCATCACTATAAGCCCGTATAACAATATAATAATGCCATTATAAGTAAATAGTCGTTCTTTTGGACACCACCTTCACTCCAAGCATGCGTTAACAGCTCAAGGCTGATAGTGCATAAGATAGCATGGGAATCACATAAGAGGCCTATGTCTACAAAACCTGAATAATTATTACAAGCATTTTAAAAGCGCAAACAAATCAATATGATTTCACACCTCTAAGATGAGAGGGTACAAAATTGGCGAATGTATCTTGTCTTAGAGATAATGTTTTCCTTTTCTCTTACAAAGCTTTATGAAATCTTTTATTTAAGCAACCCCTGGAAAGGCAGTGTATATTCCCATCAATCTGTACTAGCAATCAGAGAATATTTTGCACATACCTCTAAAAGACGCAGTTCAGAAGACTAAGTTCTAAAACAGACTAAGTTCTAGAACAGACTGAGAAAGAAAAAACCAGATGCACAATGGTTAAGCTTATTCTTCTTGCCCTGTTGTCATAGACCATGCTTCATGGAGCATATGATTGAGAAGACCTCTCACAGCACTGCAGGAGTACCCGCATCATTAAGGCTAAAGGAAACAGGGAAAAACATATTGCATGAGAACCTGAGAGCAAGAAAAAGCAACTCACGCTTCTTTTAGAGCCTTTATCTTCTCTGGATCAGTTTCGTTCATGTTTTTTCTACATTCATGTCTGATAATGTAGTACAGTCGTCTCCTGTTCCCATTCTTCCACGCAATAACTCTGCGTCAACTTACTCTAATATGGAGGAAACGAAATAGGAAGCTACCTTGTTACCAATGTATTCGGCTCCCTAAGGCATTCTCTGTAATTAGAGCTTCGAAAACAGTAAGAGCTTAAGCAATCACAGATGTATAAGTAAGAGGATGTTTAATGACTTACATTTCGGGCGCTGTTTGCAATATGGGGCGGTATTGCGCTAGGGAATGGCAAGAAGAGCTTGAATTTCGAGCAAATAATCCAGAACATGGGCCAGCCTCCAGAATGAGAACTGACAAATTTCCGCTTGATCTTGCCCTGTGCTGATGTTCCTGTTAATGATTCTCCTGCTGAGGAAACTGAGGAAGAGAAATCTGAGAAGCCTGCCAAAGAAAAGAAGGCTAAAACTCTAAAGCAGAAGAAGCCTAAGGCTCCCAAAGAGAAGAAGCCCAAGGCCCAAGATCAAGGCTGCAAAGCCTGCAGCAAAGCCCAAGCCAGCTGCTGCAGCAGCGAAAAAAGACATGCAAGGACATGATCATCACAAGATAGAAGGATGCATAATTGTGAAGCAGAATCTGTAGTACCCATTCCCAACAATTGACCAAGGATTTGGGCATTCAAGCATTGAATTGCCGCTGATAATATTTCCCTGCTTTAATCCACCACGCAGGAGGATCACAATATGGCCAGCCACTTTGCAGATTTGCAGACTGTACAGCCCATTTCTCTTACAACGAAATTTCATCCAGGAGTATGAGAAATTCCAGAACCTGCAATTTCGAACAAGCGTTTGGCCTGTCGCTTTGAAGGAAGGGGCGGCGTGCAAATTTTCTTACCTTCCAAATCTTTTCTTGCCTGCTTTCTTCCTAACCCTAAAATAACCCTAAAACATATGGCACGATGCTTGCATGCAAAACTTTGTAAATGGCAACTAAAATAAAAAGAGGGCTTTTGTTGTGAGCCCTTGGATGTTGGACCATTGAAAAAAAAAAGCTAAATCAACGACTAAGAAATGGTGCACTCTAGATGTACGCATTAGTACATCCATTTGAATACGTCATGAAATCTTAGGAAAACCTTTGTGAAAAGCGTACAAAAACACAAAAAAAACCCCCTGTTATTATGCTACATATTTTATAAAAAAGAAAAAAAAAAAAAAAAAAAAAAAAAAACCCGACTATTCAGTATAATTATTACTTTCTATCATTTTTTTCTCCTGCAGTCTTAAAACATGGTTAATTAAACAACCCTGCCATATTGTATTGCCCCTATGGTTGAACATGCTTTCAAACTACTTAGAAATGTCACTTTATTGGGCAGAATGCCACCAACTTGCATATTTCTATGCTATGCATAGCACATATTGCCCTACATCTGAAACCATCTGCATCTAGCCCAACAACATTCCAAGAGCGTCCCCATTAGTTCTTGTCACAACATTAGTTCAACCTTTGCTTCCAAAATCTAAACGTAGTCCAATGATATTCAATATTTAATCAGCTTATAAAGGGGGTTATCCTTGCTATCAAAGGGAAAGCAAGATTAGCATTGCAGTACGTGCTTTGAACTGCTATTTTCAAGGCATTTTGATCATGAAAACTGTGAAAGCAAGATTAGCATTGCAGTCTGTGATTTGAACTGCTTATCTTCAAGGCATTTTGATCATGAAAACTGTGACATATCATGCATTTGTCTTTTCTACACTATATATTAGTGGCATTTTCATTATTTTGAAACATATATTAGGAGGCAATAAGGGAATTTTTGAAATTTTGATGGACATAGTATAATGCACAAATTCTTTCCTTTATACTATTTTGTACTCCACTTTATGCAGATTCTTAATGGTTTCTCGTTGGATTATGCATTGGGATATATGATTCTATAGCATATATTCTATTTGTGGAAACATTAATTCAACTTCAACAACAAATGGTTTCCAAGTCATTAGAAAACCTTTATTGAACATTCACATAGAATTTCCAAATGGACGAAAAATGCAAACCTGATATAAGGATGTACCACAGGTTTATCGTCCATTTTCTACAAAATCTCCAATCAACTAGAAAAACGAAAACAGTAACCAGTAAGTCATAATGACTGGAAAGAGGCATTTTAAAATTTGTTGAAGAGAATGTTTAAATGACTATTAAAAAAGCTGGACAAAGTTGGCTATAAGTAGTCGAAAGTTTTGCTTACTAATGTTTTGTTGAAGTAAACCAGAATAGACAGAAAATGCACATACTCACTTCTTGAACCCTGAAAGCAATGAAATCATCATATCATAGCAAGCTGAAATAGGATATTTATTTACCCTTCAACGTGGCCTAACAACACCTATGACTACAAATTGTAAGCATCAAGGTAGTAATTTGTTATACCCATGGAAATAGAGACCTTCAACAAGCCATCGCCGAAGGAACTCCAGATTGCTCCAATCTGACATGGATCCTTGTAAACCTATGGTTTCTCATTTTTAACAAAACTGGTATTTGAGAACACAATGCTCCCTCTGCTTATATCACCATCACAAGCCATTGAGCACATTGGTAGAACTTAAACATCCAAAACTGTTAAATCTCATACAGCAATAGAAAATCATTACCTGGATCTTTGCGACACTCTTTATTTTGCTTTCCTAGAAAGGAGGCCTCTGCATTTGTATCAATGCAAGTTCAGCGTAAGACATTCCCTCATTTGTCAAGAAATTCTCGGGAGTTCATTTCTAGCGCAGTTGCTTGAATATTCGTGACGGGCATAAATGCTTGACACATGGACATATGGGGCAGAGTTAAAGGGATATACAGTTGCAATGGCATCTAAGCACCTTTCCCCATATTGACATTACAGCGGAGAGTACAAGGAGCAGAGACATCCATAGACCAAAATCCATTTGTGGTGGAAACTTTAGCAAATTCTTAGCTTCCTCTAAGTGACCACCATGTCCTAAAAGATCTACCATAGAAGAGAGATGATAATGATCAACTTTTATCCCATGGTAATCCCTCATAGCAGTGAAATACCAAAAAGCTTCATTAACAAAACCAAAGACTCACTCAATGCTGCTAACACGCCACCAAAGGCAATGTCATCTAATTTAACCCCACAAGCTTGCATTTTCTCAAAGCACTGGATGGCTAACTTAGCCTTACCAAGTTGAGAATAACCTGCAATCATTGCATTCCAAGATGTTGTGTTGGGACTCAACAATTTATGAAAAGAGTTATATGCCTCTTCTAAGCTTCCACATTTAACATACATATCTACAAGCGCATTTCCTATGGCAACATCAAATTCAAGTCCATTCTCCATTATATTTGCATGCATCTGTCTGCCCCATCCTATGGCACCCAGGCTGCCACATGCTTTCACAACACTAGAAAACAAGAACTTGTCTGGTTGTATGGCATTCTGTTGCATCCTCCTTAAGAGCTGTAAAGCAAATGGGGCTTCTTGTTGTTAAACATAACCATCAATTATCACGCCCCATGACACCAAATCTGGATCTTCCAATCGGGAAAATGCTATGTCAGTTTCCTACTTCCACACTTTGCATACATTGCAAGGATGGTATTCCTGATGGCTATATCAGATTGCATCCCAGAACCAATGACCCGCGCATGGATACAGTGACCTTGCATTATCACACTACAAGCTTTTAAACTGCACAGAAATACTGCTCTGTTAGGATTTATACCCTCCCTTTGCATATTTTCAAAACACTCAAGCGCCAGGTGCTCTTTACCATATAGAACAAAATAAGTGATGCCCAAGAGATAACATTCTGATTTGACAAACTTTCAAATACTTTGCATGCCTCCTCCATGCTACCACATTTACCATACATATCGACAAGACTACTCCCAATTGCAACATCATATTGGAGACCACTTCCAATTATTTGCTCATGGATCTGCCTACCCTGACCTATGCTATCTACAATGGCACAGGCTTTTTGTGTGTTTAAAAATATAACTTTGCCAGGTTTTATGCATTCATTCTGCATCTTCTCAAAGCTTTCTAGGGCAAAATGGCCTTCCCCAGATTGTGCAAACCCTCCAAAAAACGAACTCCATAATATCACACTTCGATATGGCAATCTATCAAAGACCCTACATGCTTCCTCCAAACTCCCATATTTTGGATATACGTCAATAAGGGCATTCTCCAATGCAACATCGGGTTGAATTCTACTACTTATAATTTGCCCATGAATTATTCTAGCTTCCTCGACGACATCTATACTCCCACATGCCTTTAGAGTGTATAGAAATATTTTTCTCACCTTTTCTGCCTCGGACTCTATGCATTCTCTGCTGGCACGTATTGAAATGCCTCTTTGATGCACCAAATGCTGAAAATTCATGTGGGCCTTTCATATTACCACATTTAGCATATGCATGAACGAGCGAACTCCCCAGATCAATATCAAATTGTTGTCCATCTTCAATCAGAACCTCATGCATTTGTCTGGCCTGTTCTACTGTACCTATATTGGCACAAGCTTTCAGAGTGCTCGAAAAAATTACATTATCTGGTTTTATATCATCACGTGGCATTTTATCAAAAAACTCTAAGGCAACCTCTTCCAAAACCATGTTGTATATATCCTGCAATCATTGCACCCCATGATACCACATTTCGGTCAGGTAACACGTCAAATATCCTCTCTGCTGCATCTATATTTCCACACTTGACATACATATCAATTAGAGTACTCCCAACAACAATATCATTTTGAAATCCACTCTCAATTATCATTGCATGGAAATAACTGCCTTCTCCTATCGAATTGATGAGGCCACACAATTTCAAACAGCTCATGAAAATGCTTTTATCTGGCTTGAAGCCAGCAAGCTGCATATTTTCAAAACATCGTAAGGCAAGTTCACCTTCACCATGCTGGACGTAGCCTGAAAACATTGCACTCCAGGACACTATGTTTTGATAGGGCAAGTTGTTAAACACTTCAATAGACGAATCCAAATCATCATATCTGGCGTAAAGATAGACCAGGCTACTTCCTAAAACAATGTCAGATAGCATTCCTCTATCAATCATATCCTGATGGATATGCATTCTTACGGTTTTGTGCCTAGATGTTTTCAGAAGAGTTAAGAACGTGAACCTGTCTGGATCTATGCTCTGATGCAGCATCCTATCATACAATTGAATAGCTATATTAACATCACCATGCTTAACATTGGCATCAATAATAGCATTCCAAGTATAAAGATCAGGTATAGACACATTATCCAAAGCTTGGTTTGCCTCGATCAAACTTTTACATGAAGCAAAAATTTGAATGAGATGATTAGCCAGGACAGAAATCGTACCTACACCTTGGTTTGCAATGAGAAATTGAAGTCTTCGTCCAAGCTCATGGTCTCCAATTTTCAAGCACTCCCGCACCATGTCATAGGCAAGGTCTCTTGATATAAACTGCTGCTCCTTGCTTGCCCATTTAAATGTCTTGTCTAACCATTCTCATTTGCTCAAATTCTGGGAACACCTTCTCACGATAAACACTAAACCCATGTCTTCATTCAGGAGGTCTCTTGGCTGATGCACCAGTATTTTTGTATTGTGTATGCTATAAATATTCAGTAGTTGATACTTTTAACTGAATAAAGACAATGAACAAACTGGGCATGCTTGTAACGATGCTTCCATCTCATTCTTCCTTCAGTTCTGGACCTCCTGCTATCCCCTTCCTGTCCTATATAGACGATATAATAAGCAAAATTTTTGAAGAGGAAGTTTGCTCACTATTAAACAGATTGATGGTTGTAAAAGATGGTGATCTTATTTCAGATGAGACAGCAGAATTTTTATTTAGACACAGGCTGCCGCCATTGCCAGAGCTCGCTCGGCTTTCCATGGTGTCGTTCCTAATGCACGATCACCTTGCACGATCAACGCAGGTGACCGCCAGTTTACAGGGTAACAGTAGGTTTGAAGCAGTCAACAGCATATTTCAAGTATATTTCAGCATATACTTAGGATATGCCACAAACCCACACAAGCAAGGGTTTGCCCTCTTAGGGGCAACCCAAAAAGGTGCAACAAGTTATTAGTTAAAGGAATATCCAAACGAGGCATCTATATATTAAAGGTTAGATTAGAATCATGAAAGCCAATATATTAGCCATTAAAATATGCATTTAGACTTGATACTTTTAGCTTGGATAGTTTTTGCAGTGGAATTACTGTAATATAGTGGGCATATGAGATGTTCTTATATATAGAAAATGAATAAAAAAAGCAACACGGGGCATAGGCAATTTTAAGCCTTGAACTCGCTTTTTTGATGAGCCAAATTATGTTGATTATGAGTATTGGAAACTTAGGTCCTCTTGCAACGAGAAATATTTCCATCTTCAATGGGAAATTGGATGGTTACTAGGTGGGGCATTGATCTTTGCATAACCAAAGATGTTAGATGATTTTGAGGTGTGGGTCAGCATTTTGTTTCATAGTTCCCCTTTTGTATACAAGGGGAGCGCATGAGCATGGTTGACATGCCAGAATGTCGCCTAAAACAATATTTTAGTAACGTGGAAAGAGATTACATTCTGTGGCAATAGAAGTATTCAAACTACATATAGATCTTCATAATGTTGTGTAGAATCACTGGAAGATTAGCTAAATTTCTAAATCGTCGGCTAAAATTAGTGGACAACTGCTAAAGAAGGTCGCATGCAAGAATACCACATCCATCAAAAAGTTGTTGACATTCAAGGCCTAAAACCATACCACGTGGCACAACGCTATTGGACGCGCTGGCATAATGTTAAATAACCTGTTTTTACGTTTGAGGAATAATCGCTTCTTGGTCTTGCATGGTATTCATAATTGTAGATGCTTCCTTGCCTTCATTAGCATTATCTTATCTTATTCTTGGTAGCCTTTTAATATTTGGGTATTGTGTTTGGTGATGGGGCCTAGTCCCCAAGTTTTAGATGGGCTGTTGCCCTTGCATGTGCCGTCCCATAACCCGTTGGGTTCCCGTGGACGTAAAAAATTATCTTATCTTATCTTATCTTATCTTCCAGAAAGCATCGTACTTTGTCCACCATTTGTTTTTTGACTATTTATTATATAGTCATTTAAATCTTATTTTGGGAGACCACCTTATCTTTTATTTACGATACTTTTGAATAGCATGATTAAATTTGCGTTAATGGCTCCCCCTTTTTTGGAAGGACTAAAGACTATATTCAAGAATAAAGATCAAGATACATCAGTAATATAGGACTAAGAATCTAGAGAAGGCAATCGAAACCTCTAAGCAAAACCACCTATACATAATAAAATATCATCTCTTTTGTACTACTTTGAGGCATTTGGCCTTTAAGTTTGACGAACAAAATCTATCACAAATTGACAAAAGTGATCCCATGCTAGAACTTAAGCAAGCTAGTTTGATGTCGATTGAGGGATTTGTGGACCATCCCTTTGTGGGTGTGGTTCGTAGTAGTTTTTGCTTTTGAAGCAGATGAGGACCGTCGTTCTTTCGTAGTCCACTCTGGAACGGCACAGCAGGAGGCTCTATATATGATGATTTGGTTTTGAATGCATAGATGATACTCTTTCCTTTTGTTTCTGGTGGCTTGCACGATTGCTGAAGGAGCTTCAAGTAGTTCGGTCTTTTTAGTATTTAGTGTGGTAGCTCTGCCTAGGAAGGTTTGATGAATTGCTATTATTTTTCTACCTCCTCACTTTGGGTATTTAGGATCAATTCTTCCATCTGGCTTTTGAGAGGCCTATTTGACACTTAATTTAGCAGGGTACACTGAGGACATGCGTAATTGAAACTAAAAGAAGTAGCCAGTGAAACCTACGAAGAGAGGCTAGAGGTTGAAAAAACAAAATAGTATAGTAAAAGCATTTCTAAATAGTAATTTTTATAAATGTGTCCAAGGTCTTTTAGAGACACAAATGATATAAACTACTATGGAACAGAAACAAATTCTTCAAGAACAGTTTGACTACGTGATATGATGTAATAAAACCCAAGTTCATGGACTATATAAATGAAGAAAAGATGAAGGAAACATACCAAAACTTTTAAATTAATTCAGCTTTGTGCAGGACCTCAGAACCTTGCTGCGACAAGCAAGAGAGGAAGATTTGTTGTAGCGTCAGTGTGGAGTCATACGGCAAAAAAACTATGTATTAATTTTACCAACCCTACGTGTTGGGTATGTAACAGTTAACGTTAAGAAAAAATAATAGGTTGCTTTTTAGCTTCTGCAACAGCTGGGGGTCCTTGCAGGCCTACAGAATGCAGTGTACAGACTGTGAGAGACATGCTCAAGCCAGTTGCAGCAGACAGGCCAGCCATTCGATAGTAGTATTGGGATCCTTCAAGGATACCCTCTCTCTCCTACATTGTTCGGGTTGTACATTGATTAGTTGGGGAGCTGACTTGCTAAAAATGGAGGTGATGGAGCTCACCTCTTGCACCAGATCGCCATGCATCTAATATATGATGATGACATGGACCTCCTGGCTTACACCCCGGCGAACATGCAATGCCATTTTGACGCCCTGGACACATTCTGCCAAGCAACTGACTTGTGTGTCAGCTTGGCCAAGACTAAGGTGGTCCTTCTATCATCCTCGTGTCAGCCAAGGGCTCTCTTCTTCAGCTATAGGGGGCAAAATATGGAAGTGACATTTGCCTACAAATATTTAGGAATGGAGTTTCCCTCTGCTGTACACTGGGATGCTTTCATCCATTTATGAGTGACAGCAGGCTGGAAGGCGCTTTATGCAATGCAGAACAACAGTCATAGAGCAAAGTTGTATAGTTGGGACCATCAGTTTGACATGTTCAGGGTATTGATGGAGCCTGTCCTTTTGTACAAGAAGTCTGGGCCTTGTAGTCTCGCTCGCTGCCTAGAATGACTTGGAGCAGGTGCAGAAAACCTTCTTTGCTGGGGCACTAGGGGTGAAGATGGTCCCATACCAAATCATCTTACCATATTTTTCCCCTTCAGAGGGCAGCCCTTGTACGCCACATTGTCTACTTCTAGAAGGTAGTTGTTATGAACGATGCTCGTCTCCCTAGCCTGACTTAAACCGTGGCAATGTGGCCATAGTGCCTCAAGGCATGTTGGAAGGAAAAAGTGAGCTCAGTGGCTCGCCAGATAGAATGTGCAGGAGCACAGGTGCATACGGGTGCAAATACAGGCAGACTGCCATAACTTGAGGCAATAGTTGGGCGCTTGCTTCCTCAGCAAGCTCGGGGATGCCAGTGCTCTTGAACATGTCAAGACAACATATTACCAGCACCACATAAACTCCACTTTGGAGCGGGGTCCGCAACGCTACCTGTATACACTTCTGCCCATGAAAAGGCGTAGACGCATTGCGGGTCTAAGCACAATGGTGGGGGACACTTTTTATGTCGGCGACACATGGTGCTTATGCTATGCTTTAAAAACTATTTTCTTTGTATTTTGGAAAAAAAAAAAATTTATATTTTTCTCTAACACGCATTTATATTTCGCCTTAGAATAAAAAATTTCAGTCCAAATGGACTTCTAAAAAAAAAGATAAAAATAAAAAAAGATTTATTAGGGGGGTGCTGGTGCTATGCTTGGATTTCGCGAAAATGCCCCCCAGCTACGTGCGTTTACCCTTGCCTCCATTTGCACGGGTTGCCCACCATCTCCAAATTGAGACAGACGGATGGATTGGAGAGCCACGCCAGGACTGGCTTTGTTGGTGTTGCAAAAAGAAGCAGTCAAGGATGAATGTCATACCCTCCAGAGCTGCCCAACTTATGATCAAATCCACATGCGCTATGCTGAGTTAGTCAGGCCTAACCAGCTGCTACATGTGATGTTGAGCATGACTTCAGTTCGGATGTTGGGAGGATGTGCGTGTTCAGTCCTTGGACACTTGCCTGCTTTGTATAAATTTCATGATATGTATATTTATACAGTTTGATAACATTCTTATTGTTGCGGCAGCTTTTCCCTCAAAACCCTTTCAGAGCGAGCATTTTTTTAACCTGTACAGTAAGAAGTCTGCTATGCTCTTTTATTGGGTCCCATAGGCCAATTGGTCTCCGCAGACGATAAGCTATTCTATTATATTATATTCTATTCTATTCTTATCATAAGCTATTGTAAGATATAAAATATAAAATGTAAAACATAGAGGTAAACATAAGCGGACATGCTAAGGTACGAGATAGTGAGGTTCCTACCTTCGGCCATACACCAAGATAGCGCGGGTTCAACCCACCAGTTGATGCCTCTTCCGCCACGTGTCTAACTGCTCCACCCCTCCCTCCCATGGTATATACGGGAGTATGCAGATACAAAACATAAAAAAATAGACCAAGGAGAAAAGTTACGGGATAGAGAGGCTATACCTTCAGCCATACATTAGAATAGCGAGGGCACAACCCATTTGCTGGTGCTCCTTTCGTTACAGAAAAATCAAACCATCAAATACGATCCTTGACAAGGGTGTCATTGTTCAAAGAGAAAGGAAAGAGTGGGGACAAAGATGAACACCCCCTTTTAAATAATAGAACAATAGGCCTCCTCCTCAATTCTAGGGGTAGAGCTCCAAATAGACTATTATATCTCGAAGACACACACCAAGGGAAAAATCAGCAACATAAATCCTTTTACAATCAATTGGTCAGAAAAGCGAGTAACTATTGTTGCAACAAATCATATTTAGAGCATAACAAAAGGCAAAGATCAAGGAATCAACTGCCAATTAAATAGTAAAAATGACCTATTTAGTGACGACAATAATGGGAGGAAACTCAAAGGAAATTCAAAACACAAAGATTGACCGTTTGCATAAAAACAAATGTAGAATGCTAAGGGTCAAACAAGAAGGCGGCTAAGCTGCAATACATTCAGATGGTAGATCAATCCAGCTCCAGCTAGACGAACAGGCAAGACTTTGCTACCAGCAAACAGGATCTAAAGGATTTCGTGTGCAATGAAAAAATCAGCTAGAGTCGAGAGTGTCGAAGGTGGATGCACTCAAATCACTGGCCAGCATAGTCAAGCAAAAAGGATACATTGGTGGAAATAGATGGCAAGGTACAAGTGACAGAGAAAACAGAGGAAGAGATACAACGGAGAATGGAGGACGTCAAGAAAGAGAAAGCTGAAACCATAGAAAGATTGGTAGCATTAAAAAAGAAACAGATTGATATGGATGCATGGCAAACATTCGATGGAGTGAGACCCCATCTCCATGGATTTGAAAGCAGGATAGGGTTAGGCATGATGTTAGGCTGATAAGGGTTACGGAAAGGCCTAGTGAAGATTACAATGGAAGGGTTGTTCAAAGAGCACAGAAACATCATAGTCAAGGTGGCATGAGCATGGAATTGGTGTTGGAATGTATTTATAATATATCCATACAATCTTAGCCTTTGTCTATTGATAGGTCATTGTCTATTGATAGTTCATGAAGCTAAAAGGGTCTTTGCCTATTAGCCCCTCATTATTGTATATAAGAGCATGTACTCTTCATGAACTATACATTCACTTTGGGATTACCTTGTGTCTTTCTGTCTCGTTCTCTTTGCCTTGCTGCGTCACTTTATTCCTTGCATGTTATATTTTCAACATGGTATCAGAGCCTGGTCCGAGTTCATAGATACTGCAAGGATAGACGAAAAACTTTTTGTCGAAACAAAAGCTTCAAAGGAGCTTCAGACGAAAGATGGAAGGTAACACGAAGGTAATAACGACCATCTTTCTTCTTTCTATAATGCACACATATTGACAGCAAATTAAAAGCATAAAATCCGAATTGTGAGAGAACTACTTTATGATGATGCAAAAGCAAAAGTAGAAAGTCGTAGCTAAAGAATAAAATAATAGGTCGAATTTGAAAGGACGTAGCTCTCTTAATATAGCTCGGATTTCTACGATCTAAGGCTTTTTGAAAAGCGTGCAGAGTCTGGTTTATGTGGCATCCAGATTATAAGATTTGGACTTCAACCTAATATTGTTGTGGGAAGCAGTTTGTTGGCTACGTATGTCAAATGCGAAAGCTTAGAAGAGGCACATGCGGTCTTTGATAAGTTGCCAAATAGGCGTGTTGTGTCTTGAAGTGCAAGCATAGCAGTGTATGCTGAGATTTTGGAATGGTCTTCTCTCTCTTGGATGTTTTGAGTGTTATAGAAAGATGCAGAAAGATTATCTAGTGTCAAATAAGTTACAATGTACACTCATAATCAAGTTACCCGTTTTGGCATCCAGTCAAATGCCTTGGGCAGTTAGTCAATATTATTATTATTATTATGTCTGATGCTCAACTTGAGCCTTGAAAGGCTATGGAGCACATGAACAACATTTACAATTTTTGTAACAAGGAACGGTGAGAATCAACCGCCCTTATATATAATCCTAATTTTATAGGTGCTAAAGAAAGTAGTGAATAGAAACCTTCTGCACTAATATCATGTTTGTTCCTAATGTCTTCGTATGCCAGGCAGTTTATGAAAACATGGTCCTCATCTTCCACTTGCCCTGTATTGCAATATTTGCATTTGCGTTCCTCAATTGGAATCTTTGCCCAACGACCTGTTTCTATTGCCAGTCTATGTGACCCGGTTCTGTACCTAGCTATCAATTTCCTTTGAACC
Source organism: Isoetes taiwanensis (assembly GCA_021234155.1). Taxonomy (NCBI): domain Eukaryota; kingdom Viridiplantae; phylum Streptophyta; class Lycopodiopsida; order Isoetales; family Isoetaceae; genus Isoetes; species Isoetes taiwanensis. Next base: position 16,853,059 of record JAJEKV010000024.1, read on the forward strand.
GGAGGCAGATTTGTCACCAGATATGATTGGCTCGTATAGGTCTCCATGTGGTTCACATTGGCCTGGTATAAGTGCATTCGTTTCCCTGGAACAGCCCATAATCTTTGTATTGCCCTTTCTTCCAACACGAGTCTGAGTTCTCCCTTTTCTGTTGGGCATGTAGACAGATCCACTCCCCATTTGTTTGCCCATGCTGCCATATTCCTTGGCCAATTTGAATTGGTCATTGCTGCATGTGATAGCCGATCAGATCCTTGCTCCTTAACTCTGTGATAGAAGTTAATATGTATTCTAACTGTGGAAGTTTAGAGGATGCTTGCAAAGGCTTTGAACGGTTGCATCATACTAGCTTGATTGCTCTTCTTGGTCGTGCTGGCCATCTTATTGAAGCTAAGAATTTGTACCAATTTAATGAGCACATTCATCCTCTTCAGCTCATCAAACATATGCTGGCTGCTCACAGCATCTTGCAACTTTCCTAAGTCATCAAGATATACTATGCAATTGCTAAGTTAATCAATCAATATTGTTAATTTGGGATTTTCAGGTTTGGCCAAAAAAAAATTTGGAATTTTTTTTAGCCTGATTTCCTAAGATTTTAGGGAGTTTGGACGTCGGAAAAAAACTTAGACTATCCAAAAATTGCAGAAACTTAATTTCCTACATTTCGTGTTTTGGGATTTGATGGCTTTGCATTATCCGTCCAAGTTTTCCAAATTTTTATCTTGGCTTATCCTCCGCATGTTTGCTAAGATTGCTCAGTAGATGCAGTTATGGATCGGACTCAGGGTTTGTGTGGAGGGTTTTTTCTGGCGCCACAGCCAAGGACCGCCACGTCCAAGTTCCAAGTGCAGAAGTAAAAAGGAGAGATGACGTTCAACGGCGGGAGCTTCATATCGGGACCTTCATATCGGTTCAACGGCGGGAGCTTCAACGGCGGTAGTGATGGCGCCACTTCATTTTTTAAGGTAAGTGATATTATATGGGAGTTTAGACGATCTAATGATTGAGAATGTTGAACGGGGTTGCTCCTCTTGGCTTCTATATAGTCACAAGTGGTCACATAGCCAGCAGAGCAGAGGGATTGATTTATTCAGATGAAGCAATGGCAAAGGCTAGGGTAACGACAGGCATTCAGAGCGAACTATATTCAGAGGACTATTTTCAGAGCAGACTGCAGGTTTTCTATAGCAGAGCATTAACATGCAAGGTAAAAATTGCATTTCAAAAGCTTTTGATTTTGTCGCCTGGTAGCTTCTAATTTATGCCATCATTTCCTTGCAAATGCTTCTAATCTATGCCATCATTTCTATGCAAATGCTTCTCCGTTTCGTTGAAATTCTTGCTGCAAATTCTGACTCTGTTTACAGCTTATTTTACAGGCCTCATTTCTTTCCAATGACTTAAAGAAGCTCCATCTTGATCTCTTCTCAATGGTGGAACATCTAGCTATCGGGCTAGACGCATTGCATGTGCAGCAGCAGCAGGCGGCGGCGGCGCGAGCGGCGCAGCAGCAAAAGCGGCGGCGGCGGCGGCGAAAAGCGGCGGCGGCGAGCGAAAGGCGAGCGAGCGAGCGAGCACGCATGCACGCGACGCATGCAGCGAGCGACGCGAGCATGCACGCACGCATGCATGCATGCAGAGCATGTATGCATGCATGCATGCATGCATGCCGCATGCATGCATGCATGCATGCATATACAACACCATACCACATTAAACATCAAATCATATACTGGTCACGGCTTACCATCGTGTGTGCTGACATGGCATATAGTTAACTCGACAGCCACGTCACTCGTTACATGGTCGTACGCCCTCCATATTTATTACTTTGCTTTATCTCCTGGATCGAAAGGGCAGCCAGAAATAACTGCACTCCCTATAGTTCCTCTGTTCTTCATCCTCCCCTGTTCTTCGTCTTCATTTGTTCTTCCATCCTCCTCTGTTCCTGCATGGCGATTGAACCGACGAAGGCAAGAATCGAATGAGCTTATGACGACGTCTTGATCGATGGATCATGACGCAGCTAGCGCCGAGATTATCGCTCAAATCGAGTCCTCCAAAAGTCGTTAAAATCGCAAAAGAAAATGAGGGTTTTTAGTAAGTTTTTCACGCTATTTTGATTGTTACTGTTATTATTTCCATATGCTTTCCTGTACCCTTACTTGTTCTTTTTCTAAGATTTAGAGGATCTTACTATCCCCTAGTACCATTTCCAGCCCGACAAACCCCTATTCTCGATTTGCAAGTTCTTGTTTAAAGAACGAATCAGCCATGGAACTGGCTTCTTCTTCAAGAAAATCCAATAGGTATATTTCTAAAGGACCAGCCTCTGTTTGTAGGTTTACTATTTTTATTCAAGTTAATTACAGAAATTATATTTAGATGGACCATGGTCATTGTTTTCTTTTTCTTTTTTCGAATTTAAGACGGTTCCATGTTTATTGCTTCCTTTTTTTTAAATTAAAGGCAGTTCCATGGTCATTGTTTTCGTTTACCCAGAACCCTGAATAAGCAAAAGGAACTGAAAGTGCCAACTAGGAATCCTCCACAAACAGATGAAAGAAGGAAAAAATTGCAGAGCAAACATTTACACAAAAGAAACCACTATGTGTGTTTCATCGGATTAATCTGTAAACATGTTAGGGAATTTAGAAAATTGCACTCATCCCTTGCAGGATTAGCGACGTTGCTAGATTTCATCTATACTTGCCAGGCTCAAGATTGCATTCTCGACTCGCGAGCCGAGAATGCCTCACTCAACAAGCAGCACACTCTATCTCTGCATTCTCGGCTTGCAAGATGAGAATGCCTCACCTCTCTCTACACCTCTACCATAACACTCTCTTTACAATGCTTGTAAAGCTCAAGGGTGCATTCTCGACTCGCGAGTCAAGAATGCTTCACCCAGCAAGCAGCACACTGTCTCCCTGCATTCTCGAATCACGAGTCCAGAAAGCCTCACCTGTACACCTCTACCATAACACTCTCTTTACATAACGCTTGTAGCGGTCAAGTGCGTTCTTGACTTACGAGTTGAGAATGCGGCCATCCAGACTGGATCCCTCTATTCCAGGACTTAGGAGGATAAGGGCTCAGTCTTGGTGGTCACATATTACTCCCGAGTCCATAGTGCCATCCAGACTATCCCTTCATTTCCATTCTCGACTCTCGAGTTACAGGTGCCTCCATCCAGTCTGCGCCACTCTCCTTCAAACCATCTTCTTCGAATATTGCAAAGGGGAGGGGCTTGGCCTGGGAGGAGGACTCTGCGACTATTGAGTCGAGAATACAATCAAACTCTGCACCTACAGAGGACTAGGGGGATTTTTTGACTCGCGAGTCGAGACGCCCTCTTCTTAACTCGCGACTTGTGAAAGCCCTCTAGTCCAATACATAGGAATCCAGACTATTCATGCAATGTTCAAGCGTGCATTCTCGACTCTCGAGTTGCAGGTGCCTCTATCCAGTCTGAGCCACTCTCCTTTGAACCATCTCCTTCAAATATTGTGAAGGGGAGGGACTTAGCCTGGCCGGAGACCTCTGCAATTATTGAGTCGAGAATACAATCAAACTCTACCCATACAGAGAAATAGAGGGCTTTCTCGACTTGCGAGTTGAGAAAGCGTATTCTTAACTCGCGAGTCATGAAAACCCTCTAGTCCAATATGCAGGAATTCAGACTATTCATCCAATGCTCGAGAGTGCATTTTCGACTCTCAAGTAGCAGGTGCCTCTACTCAGTCTGAGCCACTCTTCTTCGAACCATCTCCTTCGATTATTGTGAAGGGGAGGAGCTTAGCTTGGGTGGAGGCCACTGCGATTATCGACTCGAGAATGCACTCGAATACCCATGACGAAGAATGCATTCAAGTTGTGACTTACCTATGCCAAACTACCAAACAAGCATTCGAGCAAGGTATCAAACTCGTCCTATCTAACTTTGAATACGTGCAGTTATTTGCGAGCCTCTCCGATTGTTTGTTCCCTTGTTCAGCATCTCTCAAGGCAAGAGTTCCTCGATGCTGCAAGCATCCAAATAAAACAGTGAAAAGCACTCACCTCTTTGCGGAAATATTCTTTAGGCCATTATATCATAAATCGAGCAACCTTTTCAAGGGTCTTTGCTTCTTTAGTCGGCCGCATCAACAGGGCACCTTCATTAATAAATTCTGTTAAAATGATCCTTGTGTATCCCTTCTCCATGGCGCTGCAATGAAGGAGGCACATGTCCTCCAGCTCATCTCCCATTGCTACTTTGGTCCACGGCCATCGATAAAATAAACTAGTCTTACCAAAACCCTCAGCAGATGGAATTATAGATTAATTCAAAGTTAGGAGCTTACAGTGTCGTGGCGCCACCGAAAAATGTTGTTTGAGAGGGAGAGAAGTTCAGAGAAGAGTGCAAGTGGAGAATCTCAAAGCTATGCAGAGGACTCTTAAGCGGATGATGACGAAATGGCAGACTCGCAGTTCTTGGATTCAAACGAGCAAATAAGGAAGTAGAGGGGGGCCAAAAGATGGAGCAATTGACTCAGTTTTATCCACTGGGGATTGGCCACAAGTTGCTGCTGGATATAAGACGCCTGAAGGTTTGCACTGGTGAAGCGAGATCCTCTTTATTCACAGGAAATTCAATGTAGCTCACATGCTAGAGATATTTAACCTCATGGTGGGTCATGCTGTTATGGATCCGATGTCAGCATTAGAGTTTTTTTGAGGTCAAATAAGGGCCCTTACTCGATGCCACGTCAAAAAGCTCGCGGCCAATGGGGAGCCGAGCTTGTACATAACTTTTTTACCGAACCTTGTTTCGCCTTTCCAGGTGTCAACTGCACGTAGCTTCGGTAATATCCGTGCCTGTAGCTTCGGGTGTCAGATTACACGCGTGGCAATTATGACCGTTAGCTCCCGCCTTCAATTCCCGCTCAGGTGTTTTCCTCAGCAGAGTTTGCGCGAAGATCGATTGCCCGCGCCAAGGGAGCTTCGGTTTACTCGGGAACTGCTTCGACCTGCGCCAAAGGGAGTTTCGACCACAGTAAAACTTCGATCAAGGTAAAATCGCGTAGCCTTTCCTAGTATTTCGATTCCGCTCCACATTCTGATTTGAATTCTGTGACTAGATGGCTATAAGCTCTATCACAGTCGGAAGTGAGTTTGAAAGCTTCGTGGTGTCGACCGGGAGCTTTGTTACACTCCAACCTGCAATGCGAGGTGAATGGCGAGTCAAAAGATGCAGGAGAAATGATGTTTCTGCACATTGGAAGGCTTTGGTGGTCGGATTTCGATCAGGTAAAGAGATATTTGTACAAGTAAGGCATGTATACACTCCAACAGATATGGCAAAAGAAAAAATAAGCAAGCGACGAACTTTCCCACGATTAGAAGCAAATTGTGAGTATGTACTTCTATGCAATCCATATTCAAATTAGTTCAGTTACTTATCCAGTTTATTCCTATTCTCTCATGTTTGTGTATATCTGATGTGGAGAACACTGTCTCTTCACACTCAATAAGTAGTGTATTCCATTGCTTTCACCAAGATATGGGCTGCTTGTTGTTCGAAGGTAGCACACCAGTACAGCTCAGAGAAAGGGGTATATGGTTCTGGAGGTATGAATACTCTCCACGAAGATCCAAGCTAACTGAGCTTCCATTGCCGAGCCTGTCCGATTTATACTGTAGGCCTCTGGATGCCACTTCTATCTTATTAGCACGGAGTAAGTTGTCGCAGGAAATGTTCACGGCATTGAAGGAGAAGGGAGGAGTCTGCGGGCATGTGAAGATAAATTTAGGAATTGATCTGTTCATTGCCATATTCAAGAGCGCCGATAATGTAAAGAAGATCTTGAAGATGTTTACAGTTCAACAGTCGGTGGATAGTTTTTTAGATAGTGTATTTCTTGAAGGTTGGAGTGCTCGACTTCACGATGGAGCTGAATGTACTGAATGCAGGATAAGTCGAGACACGGTTCGGTTCAGATACTGCATTCGGAAGCAAACTCTGTATGTCACTTTTAATACTAGAGTTGTCCCAGGGACCTGTTTGGATTCATCAACCCGTATGGGTCCCTCAATCCCCTCTCCATATTAGAGACTAGTTCTTCATGATACTTATGAGATTTTAAATATGAACACCTGCATTGTAAGATTAAGTCGAAGTTGTACCACTATATTCAATGGCAAACTAAAATTCTTCACAAGTTTGGCACAATCGCAGCTTGAAATACACTCAATTCAATGATTTCGATGATATGATATAATTTCATGACACTCAACATGGAATACAAATTTCAAGATAACATTAATTTTCTATGAACGTAGCCTATAAATGCTACTCATTTTTCAAATTTCATGTAACTTCATAAAAATTTGATATATCAACGAGCAAATCATAATTTCAATCCTTGAGAGACCCAGTCAGGTCCCTAAGGAATTTCTGAAAAACAGACATCCAAGAACCATTTCATATCCATGATATTTGAAATAGAATAAGAATGTGAAGGTACTATTATTTTTCAATGGAAATAGATACTAAGTACTACACGTCTTGCTAAATGGATTTCATTTTTTCAAAAAGTGGAGTAGTACTATGAATTTTCAAAGTTTTGATCCTTGGGGGACCTAACTGGGTCCATAAAGAACTTCTGAACTTCAAACTTTGAGGAATTATTTCACGAAAATTCTACCATAGATTTTTCTAATTCTTCTTGTGATAGATTTCTCACATCATGATTTACAAGATGGAAGAATTAGAATTCCTAGGAAAAATCATATTTGCAAAATAATGTGAGAAATGTTAAAGACTTTGAGAATAAACTTGACCCCTTTGCATTTGGCTCCACATTATGTTTGGTAATAGAAGCTTTATATATTTTCCATAAATTTTTCCTTATATGTACACTCATGGAGGACAACATATTGTGAGTATATAGACAAATTCTTTTTCTCGGAGCTATAATAGAATTTCAAAAAAAGTGTACGAATGAACCCATTTGGGTTCATCAAGGGACAACTCTAATAGGAGATGGCGAAATGTCCGTGAAGGAAGAAAGTACGTCTGGATTCCTGTCGAACAAGATGACAATGATGGCACTCATTCCGTTGTCATAGACTTGAACATTCATAAGGATAATCAGCTGTTCAAAAGTCTAAGAGCGGAGAGCGAGTGGTCTCTATTCGATGTTCGGCGGCAATTAGAGTTTGAGACTGACTTAAATTTCTTCCATTTCATGATAGATGGCCAGAAGGTGGGAAAGCGCAGAGAAGAATGCTATAAATTGGGGTCATGCATGCCACCCAAAGTCATATCTGTATATGAATCTATCTAATATAAATATAAGTGATTGTTAATTGGAGATCTATTGTATATTAATTGCAAACATTTTCTTTCATTGGAATATAAGACTTAAATTGGCCATGTTGCGAAATTATGTACAACTCTGATTGTGGATGTGTTTTCCCACCGTACTTACGGTACGAAATTGTGGCTCTTATAAAATATGGAAGGGCCATTTTCGCACCGTAGCCACGGTGCGAAAATGTGCATAGCATAAAAAATGAAAGGGGTATTTTCGCACCGTAGCCACGGTGCGAAATTATACATACAATAAGATATTGAAGGGTTGTTTTCGCACCGTAGCCACGGTGCGAAAATGTGCATATTATAAAAAATGGAAGGGGTATTTTCGCACCGTAGCCACGGTGCGAAATTATCATCTCCTTGCAATGTCCATTTAATGGTGCACTTGCCTATGCTTTAAAAGCATGATCTAACATAAGGTTAGGTAGAAGAACTAATACTCTATATTCTTGTAACTCATAAGGTAGGTATAGATTAAGCTTTCATTGTTATTTAGCTTTGTATTGCTACATGATTGCAAATAGGCATTATTTTATACGTCACGGCCACACAATTCACATGCTACTATGTATTTGGAAGATTTGTTTATAAATACAGATGGCCCTTTGGTTGTTTCGCATTTTCATTCTTCACAATTACCTCAACTGGGCATACAGTATGCATTGCATTGTCATCCGTACCTACTTTCTGAAGCATTTCTTTTCAATAGTATTTCTTAAAGAAAGCCATTGCAAACATGTCTTTGAGATTGCAGCCAAGTTTTTGAACATTGAGACTCATCGTCTGCTGTATAACAAGCAGTTTTTGTAGAGGTCGAATTTGGTGTTTTAACTCCAATTTGTGTTTGTTTGGCTGAAATAGCTTACAATTCAAATTTGCATACTTCTCTTGGAGATTCTAAATGTGATCTTTTCTTTCCTCTGATTCTCCATTTTTGGCTGTCAACATATTTGACAATACTTGAAATTTACATAATGGAGCTTTTGATTGGCTGGATTCCTCTTCTAGAAAGTTCTCAGGACATGGTGCTTTGGACAACTTGCTTTGGTTGGTCGTTATTCATTGCACGTATTTATAGCCAGGCCTCAAGACCATTGTCATGGATGCTACCCACTTCCTTTTTGTTTTCTAAACATGATAGGCTTCTACAATATATAGGTACAGAGGCTTTCATTTCGCAATGGTATAACTGTTTTGGTGTTGCAGCAGAGCTCCATTGCCAATTTTAGAGCACTAACAGTTGGTAGATCAGGAGACAATATATTAAGTAAAGTTCACTGCCCACCTCATTGTTTTGTTTTTGTTCCTTCCTGCCTTTATTACCCCCTTTTTTTTTTACATGTAGCACATTGTCCCTATTAGTGGTTTGATTAGTTGTGGACTTGCAGTTGTAATGGCAAGTTCTTAATACAATGAACATAAATTATTCATCGTTAAAGAGGGAATTTTATTAACTAATGTATCGATGCTTGCATTATGTTTGCTAACTGTTGCTTCCTTGCATTTGCAGATTTACTTTCTAAGATGTTCTCACACAAGTATGTAGACTTGAAGGATATCATTCTATTTATAAGTGATAGATCCAACATTGAGGCATGCGGTCAACATTGAGATATGTGTCTATTTGCAGCGTTGCTTTTGTTGTTGCTTTTCCTTTAATTCAATAACATTAGATTGATGCTACATCAATGGTTGTTTGCATATGGAGTTGAAAATGTGTCTTTTCGGACACATTGAGTTAGGTAAAAGGCCTAGAAATCAGGGGCTTATTGTTGCTTCTCAAAACAGCTCTATGACTCAAGGGATACAAAATGCTACTTACAGATTTAGGTTACCAAAAAAAGATTGGTTGTGTAGCTCTTAAGTGTACATCCCAACATTATTATGTAAGTTTTGGCAACAACGTATTCCATGCAGTTAAAAACTAGGTTTGAAGAATGTAAGTCTGGGCAACAATATATTCCATGCAGTTAAAAACTAGATTTGAGGGATGAAGATGACCAGTCATAGATTTCAATATATCGATAGATTGGTCGTTCATTCTAGATTCTAAGATGCATTATTTTACTCTTTGGAAGAGGATGTTGCTAATAGAAATTATAAAATGCCATTTTATTCATGGAATTGAAAATGCCACTTATGAATGACTATAAGCGACACACTAGAAATGCCATTTTCTTCATTGAATTGAAAGTTAATGACTATAAGCTATGCAAGGTTAAGTCACAAACAAAGTAGGCAAGGTTAGGTCACAAACAAGGGAGAGATCGTTATTTTCAGATGTGTATCGAGCATAACAAGCTAGCTAATCGAATATATATAGGTAGTTAATTTGTCCATGCATGAAAATGGCAAATCTTTCATATTCCCATCACCAAATCACCCCATGATAAAATGCTACATAAGTTATCTAAATGCAATCGTAACCTTCATCAGGCCTAGATTACTTAAAATTATACTATTTTTTGCATCCAGGTAATTTTTAAGTGCTTTTTTTTTTCTTTCTTTTTTTGCCTGGCAGTGCGTTAGCATTGCCGTCAACAGAGTTGTGCTTTCTTGCCCTGTTTCTTAACTCAGACGAAGGCCATGCCGCAACCATTTCTTGGCGGAACACACACCATAGCCATTTCTTGCCCGAATTTCTTGGCGCTACAACGGATTTGTGAGATTATTATCTGTTATGGCCGTCTGTGACTGCATTTCTGGTGATTTGCGAGATTATCTGGTGAAGACAGCCACCAGAAAACGCATTACCAAACTGCATTTTTGAATTTCTGTTGAAGAAGGCCACCAGATATCATTTTTTGACTTTACATTTTTGGTGCTACTGGCATTTCTGGTAAAGACGGCCACTAGAAAACATATCACAAGACTGCATTTCTGGTGATTTTGCGAGATTATCTGGTGAAGATTATCTACTACTGGCATTTCTTGACTTCTGAGGTAATCTAGGCCTGATGAAGATCACGTCTGGCAACCTTCACCACCTGCCATGTTCCTTCCAGGAACCTTCTGATGGTGAAGGTTCCCCCATACATTGTTCTACTATCCAATGTTACAATCTATTCTTAAAAGAACAATTTCTTTTAGGTCCAAAATTCAAAGGAGCTTGGGACGTTAAATTAAGTCTTGCACTTCCATTTAAGTCATAGGTTCATCTAAAAGCATTGTAAAAGCATACATTTGCATGAATAGGATTGACTTTAGCAATCCTTTGGCGTTGTGAGATTTTATGTTTTGTCATTAGATCTTAAGTTATCTAATGCAATCCAATTATTGCCATATTTGTTGTAGATTAGAGAAACCATCAAGTATAGGCCAGAACATCCCTTTGAGGTTCTTAAGTGCTATTTTGGCATGGTTATTTCAATTATCGTCGTGAAAAAGCCATGATATTAGGAGCATGGACTTGAAATTTAGAGTTTCCCCATACATAGCTAACCTTCCCTATAATATAATCATAGCCTAACCTTCCCTATAATATAATTATAGCTATAGCAAACTCGAGCTTACATGATAGCATACCTTTCGATCTTAAATGATGCCTCTCACACCCACACTTATGTTCACATCTTCCTTCTCTTTTAGCATCATGTCAATACAAAAATTGCCACATTCTTTATTCAAACCAACAATCAAACAACCACCCTTTGAAATTGTCCTAAAGCCCGGCAACGCCGGGCACCATAACTAGTATTATTTCATATGCTATATGTCTTCCCTACCACCCAGTACCAAAGTACTAAATCAATGAGATTTTTCCTCGACCAAAGCACCCTTTTCATATTATTGTCTTAATCTTATGACAATTATAGAAGTCTGCCACTTAATCAAAAGACACTAAGACGACTCATTTAGACTTAAATAAGTTGAGTGGTTCCATTTAAGGGCAATAGAGTTTTTTCTAATACCGGGGGACTTATCTTCCAATTTAAGAACAACTTATATTTTATGTGTTGCATTTTTTGATCTGGAGTCACAAATGTCGTCATATATAAAATGTGGCATTCATATTTTAGGATGCAGTGTAAAAAGGTCTAAACCAGGGTTGTAAGTCTTATATATATATGCACAATGTTCTGACCAAAACATCATAATTATAAAGGGAGAATGATTCATACACTATTTCTTTAACTTCATTCACATCAACATCTTCACACAACAATGCTCTATGTTTTCCTTCTCCCGAGCACAAAAAATAGATCAAAGGTCTTCAAGGAGTTCTTTCATATTTCCATTCTCTGCTCTATTAAACTTGTCCTTATGCTTCTGCAATACTTGTTCCATGCTGAGCACCAAAGATTTATTCAGGCCAATTCCCCAAAAGTCATATGCTTCTGCAATACTTGTTCCATGCTGAGCACCAAAGATTTCTTCAGGCCAATTCCCCAAAAGTCATGGTATCAGGTATTATATTATTTTGAAGTAACAATTTTGATTGATTGTGGAAACATAACTTTGAAGTATGATTTAAGCCACGTCACCCTCCGGCCATGGAGGGCAACCCTCCGTGCGCATTACTAGTTTATTTTTTTCCCCTAGTACTGAATAAAGGAAGATTCAAACCCAAATATCTTGCAAAAATGGAACTACGGATAAAATACGACAAATACGCACTAAGAAAAGCGGACTTGAAAAGAGGAATGTAATTCACTTGGGGTCCTGTGTTCGTCGTCATCGTGGTACTAAAGCAAGCAGCGAGCGATCTTCCATCGGATATACTCTGGCTTCTTCCTTGCGAACCTTTGATCTTGTTCAACAGTGTTCTCTTTGATAGAGCCATGAAGCAGTTGCCTTGCCGGGATGGTAATATAATCGGCCTTACTGATGGCCGATGCCTCGACTCTAGACAGGTTAGTTTCCTCATTGCATATAGATTGGATAATTGGAATTCATATGGAACTTAGCTCCATCAGAAAGGCAATTGCTGTATTACTTACTGTCTTTGAACTTTACGGCATTTGGAATCTAGTGCATATGGTTCTTTTGGAAATTAATTCCACCCAGTTCAAAACTATGAAAGCATATCAAGTATTTTGATTGAGCAATTGTGATGAGGCTTCTTGTTCCTCTACACCTCTAGTTGAAGTGAACTGATCTTCTACGTAATAGCAGTCCACTCAAGGCCAATCTACGTTGGCAATTTGTAAATTTATAGCAGTTATACCTAAGAAGAAAAACATAAGAGGATTTAGCTGGGCTGCATAATTGGTTATTAGTATGAGAATCCAAATCAAGATTCTAATTGCCATATGCATACTATCTTATTTAACTAAACTGAAGTGTTGTCTTGTAAAGGTACCACATCCGCTTGGAGAGACTAATGTGATGCGCGCTCTACAAATGCATTCATCTCTTGTTCAACGAATGTCTGTTGATTCAGTGTTTTCGGTATGGGTTTACTAGAAAACCAATCCTTTCTTTTTTACCTGAGGTTTCTTGGGTTCAGTAGGCTTGCAATCGTTGGCAAATCTTTTTAGATTACAATGTCTCCCTTGAATGTGAGATTTTTTGGTCTGGTTTAGTGTATAATCATTGAGTGAAATTAATAGGTTCGCAACTATCGAACGCATCAGGTAGGCTCTTGACACAGGCAATTGCTAGATGATAAACAAACTATCTCATCATCGTGGTTTGTGGCACATTTGTCTGGAAAGGCTAGTTATTGGCTGTCTAGGTCTGGCAAAGGATAATGAAGACTGTGGTAGCAAAGGTGATTTGAGCAGCCTTGTTCAGAGTCTATTAGTATCCACGTTGTGCATTTAATCAGACAGCTTAAATGGAATGCACTATACTGTTACGTGTTCAAAAAATTTAAAGGGACCAAAGCAGGTTTGATTGTAGACGCTTCATTGAAGTTTTCATTAATATCACGTGGCATGCCCAAGCCAAATAGGTTTAGCTATAGGGAGACTGCGAAACACACACATGCCAGTCCTTCGGAGTGTTTTAAGATTGGGCAAATGATGAAGTTAATTATGCATTATTTAAACAAAAGAAAAGCTCACTTGCAATAGTAATTGTGCATTCAAATTTCATGTATGACTTGCTTCTGTCTTTGAATAGCACTTTCATTGTCCATGCATCCATTGACATATTTTACACCTGTTGAACCTGTGACTAAAGCATATTATTTACACGTTGTCATACTGTTATGGGGCTTTGACTCAAGACCTTATGGCGTTAACATATGCAAGGCCGCTAGACCAAACTCATTTCATATGCAACTTGAATAATACTGCCAAATATCCCCCTCGACCACTCTATATAGGCTTAGCACGTGAATCCATCTGTTTGCTTCTCAGTTTTCACTGTGCATAGGTTTCACAGTGCTCATTGTCCATGTCCATGCCTCCAGTCCTCATCTTTGACTACATGCTACATTGCTTCTACTTGTTACTTTACCAATTGCTTTAGCCTACCATAGATGTCGATGTATCTTATTGTATATGTTGCAGATATGGCCCCTTGGTGCATGGTTGGAAGCCTTTTGAGTGGCCTTTTGTTTTTAACAGGGTCACCAAGGCTGTGTCAATGCTTTAGCTTGGAACTCAAACGGGACTCTTTTGCTCTCGGGTTCTGATGACACAAAGGTAAGTCTCCTGCACATTTGTTGTGCTGGTGATAAATTAACATATAAACATTGTCCTATATATCAGGTGAATCTCTGGGAATATGGCAGTTGCAAGCTCGTACATAGTATTGAAACTGGTCACACTGCTAATATCTTTTGTACCAAATTCATGCCGGAAACAGGAGATGATGTCATCATCTCTGGAGCAGGGGATACTGAGGTACTAATTGCTGTGTACAAAAGATGATTGACGATTTACTTTATAAGATTATACTATATTAACATCTACGAGAGACCACTTGGGTCTATGTGACAAAATATACACCAATCATGTCCAGCTAGGGGCGCATTTGCAGCCTCCTAGAGATATTGCTTAAAAATGAAAAAAGAAAAACTAAAACGATGAAATCAAGAAACTTTTGTCTTCTTGGCCACGGGCTCAAAGTATAAAGTGATGTCAGACTTGTTTTCTCTTTTAAAAGACTGCTTATGTTTTTCCTTTACTGTCCGTTCTCTGACAATGAGAACTACGAACTGTGATGTTATAATCGTGCATCTATATTGATAAAATACTATGCTATTGCAGGTGCGAGTGCACAGGCTAAGTCGGTTGATGGAAGATGGAGCTGGATTTAGAGAACCTGATGCTCTTTTTCGTTGTCATACACGTCGTGTAAAGAAGCTCGCAGTAAGTCATCATGGGTATTTTGTGAACTGAACCAGACTATACGCATCATGAGGCCTCTGCCAGAGCAATAGATCTCTAATTAGTATATCCTTATTGTCAACAGATATCAGATGCTCTCTATGCATGTCGTTTGTTTTAAGCATCATGTTTATAGCTATTACGAAGTTTCAAATCTGCATCCATAGGTTGAAGATGGAAATCCAAATGTTATCTGGAGTGCAAGCGAAGATGGTACATTAAGACAGCATGATTTGAGAGAGGGTGTGCTTTGTGGTGCCAATGACCAGGACTGCCGTAACATTTTGGTAAGCTGAGAAGAAAGTTGATTACAATTATGTTATGATAAAGGACTCCTCCTCTAGAGATACGAATTAGCAGGAATCCAGAACAAGAGATACTGACTAGGAATAATTTCCAACAGTGTTCTTTGTGGCATGTCATAAAATATTTAACAGGACGTTATTATCTGTTCAATGAATTGTTGTTTGCAAGTTGTTCTCAACTAACATGAAGCTTCTTTAATGGCAGCTTGATTTACGAAGTGGCGCTAAACGATCCTTATCAGATATGCCACGTCACTGCCTTTCTTTGAAAACCTGTGCAATAAGCCCAACACGTCCACACCATTTACTCGTTGGGGGAAGGTAGTATCTAGAGTTACTTTACTAGGAACTCTTTGCTAAGTCTGGCTGTTATGATTTACAGTGATGCATTTGCCCGGTTATATGATCGTCGTATGATTCCTCCTCCTACGTCATCTTCGGAACGTTCAAAACCTCCTCCATGTGTGTCCTATTTTTGCCCAGCTCATCTCTCTGATTATGTAAGCCGTGCTTTGTTGTTATTTTAATCTGGCAATTGATTTCTAATCCTCTAATAACAAATATGATGTTCCACAGAACCGAGGCTTGCATCTTACACATGTCACGTTCAGCCCTAATGGGGAGGAGGTGCTTTTAAGTTATAGTGGGGAGCATGTTTATCTTATGGATGTTGCAAACAGTAAGTTTAAGCAACTATGGTGTCTAATAGTAAGTGTATACATTAACCAACTAGTGATCATAAGAACAAATTCTGTGCTGCTCCACAGCTTTATTTGAGCCACATATTATTATCCATTATTGCAAATACTTTTTAAGTTCTTGAAGACCTTGGTCTGCACTTCTTTTCCCTAATGGCTCCTTTAGAAGTTCCCTTCTATGCTGGCAAAAGCAACCATTCTGATTGCGAATGTCAATTAGCTGGGGGTAAAGGAGAAAATCAAAGTATGTGCATGTGTAGATTTGATGCTACATTGAAACAGAAACCTATGTAATGGGGCATAACTTTAGAATGAGAATGAGATCTAAATGCTCCAAAATGTTTCTGCAAACTGCTTCTTGATCATTTCATCATGATGTCATCAGCACATAAAAGCAATGAGATTAAGAATTGAGCAACATGTTATGGCTTCTGTTCTGGCCATTCTTCTAAGTCGTTTACACATAATATAAAGAGTTCGACTCCGTTTTACCTTTTTTATTTAAATTCAAAAATAGGTCAATCGATACACAATTGTATAAATGATATTGCTTTTTTTAGCAGATTTATCTTATCCAACCCTTTACTCAATAGATACCAGAAATGAAAGATCGAGCAATAGCTTATTGTGTAATATCATCATGCCTTCCTATATCTCTTTTACAGATTCAGCTTATTCAACCTTTTCCATGGCAGGCAGAAAACACAATATGAGGCTCCATAATCGCCTTTAATGGCTGGCTCATCCCCTTGCTCGTATGCCATGTACATATTCTCTGAAGCCGATCTTCATTTCTGATATGGTAGCACAGTGTCTGGAATAAGCTACTTACATAATAGTTTGACAAGTGGTTTTTGTTTCATTACCTCCCTCTCTATGGGTACTGATAGGTTTCATTACCTCCCTATATATAGATACTGATAGGAGACTACCTGAGTATGCTTTTTATCCAGGACAGCGAGTAGTTTTGTTTCCAATAATCAGGGGATTGGCACAAGGTGGCCTGTATCCATAATATTCGGCTATGTGATGATAGGACCTGCCCTCTTTTAACTACTACTGTCTCTTCTTTAGAAATATGGGACTAAATTGATTAGGTAAAGCCAAAACAAGAAACAGCCAGAGAATTTGAGCCAAGATTAAAAGAGAAACAGTGCTTCCAAAGAAGCAGTCTTGATGAACACCAGATTGTTTACTGAATATTGGCAGATTTGGTATGTTATAACAAATGACAAATTCTTCCTTTACAAAGCACTAAGCCTTCTTTCAGGCAGTTGTAATACAAGGTTATTATCTCTTGCACATAAAGTTGCTATCTTTGAACTAAAACTTTTTTTGTCTTCAAATATTATCAGGTCTGGACAGTGGTGTTACTTACATGGCTAGTGATGTTAGTAAAAGAACTGCTTTGGCACCCATACTGAATGGAACGAAGATTGATGTGCCTCAAATACCTTTGGCTCCTTCACGCTTCAACTCAAACAGGAACTCTGTTCGGGTTTGTATGGTCATGATATTTGAGGCAGACTTATTTCTGCTTTAGTTAATTTATCTGTTGTTATTTCAGCTAAAGGAGTGTGAAGAACTCCTTGCTGAGGGTAGAAGGGCTATGGATGAGGGGAACGTTATTTATACCATTGATGCAGCAAGCGAAGTTTTAGATACTGGAATTCATGTAATAGGCCTCAGTCTCAAGCATGATTGTTTGTGTCTCCGGGCAGCAGCATTCTTGAAGGTTTTTTCTTTTCTCAGCGTTATTAAAAGTTAACATCAAACAGTTGTTGTTTTTTACACAGGAGTATATAGTTGCTAGATCATTTCTAATGTTTAAGGTTCTCCATATGCTACTTCAGATGTCTTTTTCTACTTTTGCAGAGGGCTTGGAAGAATGACATGCATATGGCTATCAGGGACAGCAATGAAGCTCGTACAATAAATCCAATGTCTGTTGCCGCTCATCACAGTTTGGCTGAAGCCCTTTCACAGGTCAGTTGCATAGCGTGTGAAGGTATTGATAGAATCGAATGTGTAGATGTATGAAAAGTATGAAGCAGATGAAGGCGCTGGGAACAAGCGTTTGATAGACTAACAGCAAGAACTCCCTTAGGCGTTTATATGTACCTTATACCATTAAAAATATATATATATACGCATACCAAGTTGGTAAAAAAGTGACTATCAAAATTCTATCCGGTTCATCTCATTCTTATGTTTGTTAGTTTGAGGAGAGGAGATGGCAGCATGCATGAAACACTGACCAAAACATCATAACTCATTCACGTCACACGTTAACACTCCTCTATTCACCGTACTCTGACCATAGATTCTTGCTTCTATACTATGTGCATTTATACACATGGAACATTATATAATGTTTATTTTATAATGGAACTAAAACTACTGAACATTAAATTGGTGTTTTTTTTTTTTTTTTTTTTTGGGGCAATTACAGTTATGCTGGTCATCGGGGGAATGTTAGTTTGAATACATGTACGTATAGATGACTCAGCATATCACATAGAGAAAGCCACATTTATAATACTTCTGAAATATAAGTTTCTATGGAACAACTGAACATCTCTATATGCATCATTGTGCTTGATTAACTCAAAAGGAACAGAAATGAGTTTTCGAATATGCTCTGTTTTTCCTGCTCTATTTTAAAGCTTGTTTATGTTGAAGCTAACTCATTGGTGATCTTCCTTGAGTAGTTAGGGAAGAATAAAGAGGCTTTGGATTTCGCTATGCGGGCTCACCATCTAGACCCTACAGATAATAGTCTGTCAGAACATGTGACACACCTTCGATCCAAGATGAATGCAGGTACACTCATTGAGGCTTTTTGCGGCTTAAAGTATAGTGAGAAGTAATTACTTTGACATTCTATCACATGCAAGCCTGTCTAGTAGACTCATGTTCATTATACTCCTATTGAATTCTAGTATGCTTGATGACTAACTCATGTTTATTTCAGTTGAAGAGGCCAGGAATAACAGGAATAACGAAAATGAGGCACATGCAGAAAGACGTGCTTCTAGGGGTCGCAGTCTTACCGACTTCTTTTTCAGGGCAGATACAGATCACAGTGACTCATCACAAGATACTCGTCGAACTGAAAGGGAGGATTCTGATATTGATGATGATGTAGAGATGGAGATGGAGATCGAGATGTCTGTTAGCGGTGATGATGACAGGGATAGAGAACCTGGTGTTACTCCTAGTCCAAGTCTGAACCTGAGGCTCAGAAGAAGAGCAGAGTCGGGCCGGGAAAGACGGGCTAGTTCTGTAACTTCCACATCAGAAATGACACCTGAAACTTCTGCACCACAGGTGTACTTCAAATGTTTTTATTTTTGGAAGCCTTATTGCACTCTCTAATGCCTACCTAAACTTACAGGCTGAAACTGCTGTGGACATGAGGCAACGCTATGTAGGTCACTGCAACACAGGCACAGACATCAAACAAGCAAGCTTTCTTGGTCAACGAGGTTGTGATTAATGTCAATGCAAGCCCAGATTAAGACCAGAGCTGTATAATTTATGTGGATATCTGATCACTTCAATTTCAGGCGAGTTTGTTGCCAGTGGCAGTGATGATGGACGCTGGTTCATCTGGCAAAAGAGGACAGGAAGGCTGATAAAGATACTAGTTGGAGATGAAAATGGTACCTGCATTGAGTTGAATTTTTTTACTTTTCCCAACAAGATGATAATGGACAGGTTATAACATCCGCTTGCTGAATTATGCAGTCGTGAATTGTGTTCAAAGTCATCCGTATGATTGTGCCATTGCAACTAGCGGCATTGATAGCACAATTAAAGTATGTTTTTGGTACTTGATTATTATAAACTAAACAGTTTGACACGTCCGTTCCTGTCTATGCCTTTTTGAATACAGTAACATGCTCTAATAAAATTACTGCATTTACAGTTGTGGACCCCCTGTGCGGAAGTACCCTCAGTGATCTCTGCCGGAGTTGCTGGTCCAGAGCCTGACCCCCTCCGAATAATGTCAGAAAATCAGCAACAGATGAGAAGACATCGTGAGATAGGATTGTAAGTACTCTCATGCCTCACATTCCATTCCACAATGTTTTTGAACCTTGAAATTGTCTGTTTGCCTTTCCTTTGTGTTGTAGGTTACTGTCATATTTCTGTCCAGCACTTAATTTCTAAAGCATTATGTGTGAAATGTTCCATGTCCTTCGAGAGTGTAAAAATATCTACCTTTTGTATTTAAGGCTAGAACGAATATAAGAATTCACTGGAAGCAATATATTCAAGATGGATTAGAGTAAATTATATTTTGTATCTTGATGGATCGGATTCTTACCATCAGATTTGCACCTAAAAGAGTGAAGTTTTTAAATATTCAATAACATGCCGGTTGTGGAAGCGTTGTGCTTTATGTATATACCTCTATAGATGCATTTTTAATCCGCATAAGATAATTATGTGAAAGCTTTGAGAGTATTTAATTAAAGAACACTACTGAGGTGGATTTTTTTGACAAAAGTATCTATGTTGTTTGATTGTATCAATCATGAAACAGTCTACTGATAGCTGAAGCGTGGAGCATATTTGCAAGACGGTTCGAATATATGCAAGAGAACCTACAATTTGGTGCAGACACAGAACCTAACGCACGTCGGACATTTGGAATACACTGGATATTATAACCTTTGGCTTATAAGAAGATTCAAATTAATGCAAGAAAATATACATATACATATTTTGAACAGTTGCAGAATGTAATGCATGACATGTATTACAGAATGTATATTGGAGGTGGTTTAACACATGAAATTATATTTTGGACTTTCCGTAATAAGGCTTTTCTCTGTAGAGTTTGATTCTCGTCCTATTGGCAAGAAGATTCACAGTAATTGTTGTACATTTCCATGGATGTTGTCTGGAGTAACAATCTAGTTGGGTTCTATTAGTTCATTGCCCACTGCCAGTGCATGCTTGTTTGTCGAATGCCAGCCTGTAATCGCAGTAGTCCACTGCTTATGCTATTTGACAATGCATTCCAGTTTGTTGATATTTGAGACCTGCCAGAGGTCTGTTTTTGTTTCCAACCAGATGATTCTGTGTTTTCATAAACAGGTATGCAATTTACGCCGGCACACAGAGGTTTGATCTCTTAAATTTGTGTTTTCCTGCTCTTTGCCAGGCCTGACCTCCTCCACCGTATCAGAACGCAGGAGGCTGTGGAAGGAGTTATACATCCCTTCGAATGTACACAAAGCTAAAAATTCAGAGGTGATTGTACCTTTACTTGGTTTCTTGTACATTTTTTCATAGGTTTAAATTTTTTATTATTTACTCGCAGATTATTCGATGCCGGAGTCATTTTGGAAAAGCATATCTGACAGTGCAAAGCGAGCTGTATATATTGTGTATATTCTGTTCCAAGGGCAGTGTCCCAGTTATCTGAAGTATGATAATTTGATGTTAAATTAATTCATGGCCTTTTTAATTTATTGATGAATTAATTCATGGCCTTAATCTATTTTTTGGAGTTTTATTAATTTGATTCTCTGGTTGTGGCGCTTCCATGTTTCGAACTTCTGAACATGCTCTGGAACTGTAGGGTTCCAATTTATTTTCATTATTCAATAGCCTCTAATTCCCTAGTCTTTTAAGTCTAAAGTTTGGAAAAAACCCTCACGGTCAGCTTGAATTGATAAGGAGTGTCCTGAGAGTAGAATGTCTGGTGATTAGTTTGAAAAAGAGTTAACAACCATCATTGATTGGCACCTTTGGCTACGATAGTTTGTCTGTAGAGGTTGGAAAATGCTATACTAGAAGCAGCTATGCAGTACTTAAGTAAGAAAGAGGCATGCGATCTCCAGAATAAGTAGGAGCTCACTTCACCTGCAGATCAAAGTAGGAAGGTGGCGTAAGCTTCTTAGGGAGCTCAAAACGTGCAAGATTTATGGGTCAAATGTTGAACGCACCTTTCTACACGGTCATGTAAAATGAGATATGGAACTAAGGTCCTTATTCTTGATGAGTTTCTTGGTCGATAATTTGGAGGGTTCCTACTGGATAGCAAAGTTAGATATGGAACTAAGGTGGTCCTCTTGATCTTCTTAGTCTACAGGCCTCGATAATTGGAGGGTTCCTATTGGATAGGTGGCAAATGTGAGTCACTAACTAAAGGTTTGAGCTTCTCTTATGAGGGGGCTTTGAGCTTCCTTGGATTAGCTATATGAGAGTAGCTTAGTATTTTATTTGCTTTTAACTAAAAATGTTATATGCATGTCTTATTATAGACTTACTAGTCTTTCCAACCCCCAATTAACAAAAATAGTTGGGCCACTCGAATCCCCCCTCCAACTGACAAAATGAGCGGGCCACTCGGAAGTGTGACACATGCATATCTTGCTCACCTAGTCCTTCCAAATAGAATTATGTTTAGGTCTACGTGGCAGTTACTCACCTTTATGATGAAACTTTCTCTTCATTACATCAATCGTTTAATTTGTGACATCTGTCATAATTGATTTACAATAAAGAAACCAGAGGCTGACAATAGGAATATGGACGACGCAAAAATTAAAGGAATAAGCCTAATTTTTGTTAAAGAATCAGCTTGCTTCTACATTTAATGTCGGAAGAAATTAAGGCCAAGGATCATGAGTATGGAAGCCAATAATGACCTCTAAAAGCTTTGCTTATTCTAGAATGTGTTCAATACTAGCATGCATGCATGCATGGAAGGCCAGTATGTTCAATCTCGCTAGGATGCTTAAGGTTCTGCAATGGTGGAAATGGTACTGGATAACATAAGATGGTTCATGGTTAAAGTGTTGTATTCGTATAAAAAATGGTAGAAAAATGACATTGGATGGGCTAATTTGTCCCAGCATATATGGCATTGTTTTTTTTAGTGCTAGACTTGTTAAATATGCAAGTAGATAAGGGCGAAATACAACGTGGCAATTTTCTATTTTGGCGTTGTTTTAGGTATTTTGATGTAGGCTAGGGTTACGTTGCAAGCGGCAGGGGCGATGCTCAAGCTTCAGGGCAGCGAAGCCTCAAGCTTCAGGGTCTTGATGCAAGGACAAACAGATCCAGTTTTTTTTTCTTATGCAGCTTTGTAGAGGGCCGAATACTTTCTTGTTCTTGCACATGCTTTGGTGGTGTTAAGCCTTTCGGTCTCTTTTTTGCACATTTGGGCCTTGCAGGCCAAAAAACCTCTTTGTTCGTAAATCAGGATCCTTTGTTCATATTTTATAAAGAGCCTCTCTCGTGTGGCTATTTGGCATAAGGTTCGACTCCTCAAGACAGAAGTTTATTTTTTACTTTTAGCTGTCTGGTTTGCTGGTGTCTGGTAGTTGCAAGCCTGCTTTGGTTTTGGCACTTTGGCAGGGGGTTGAATTCCCTCGGGCTTCTAGTGCAAGTTGTGAAGGTCGTGGGGCAAATAATATTTAGGCATCCTTATGTTTACTAAATTAATGTGGATGAAGCCACTATTAAGTTGCCCATGTCTGTGGAAATTCACCTCTTTTCTACTTGTGGGAATTTGTCAATTTCCAGAGAAGATAAACTAGAGTTACTATTGGCTGGGTAACAAACTTAGCTTCTTCTTTATATTTTGGACTTCTAGTTTACAATTTGGTTTTCCATATTAACAGGAATCCTCCATAGCTGCCCAAAAATGCTCAGCTTAAAGCTGATTGATAACGGCGCACCTCTGCACGGCCTTGAAGCCGATCCAAAGCGGGGTGCTGGTATTAAAAGAAAAAAGTCAGCCTTTAGAAAAGGCTACAATAAAACCAGCGTGATGTGCTCGTAGCACCCGTCAGGGAGCTCGCCCATGCTACATAAATCCAGAGGCCTCAGGGCACAAGGGACAATAATGTATATTCTATTCTATTCTATTCTATTCTATTCTATTCTATTCTATTCTATTCTATTCTATTCTATATTTTCATTCCTTAGGTATTTTGTACTTGGCATTGTTATATATTAATATATCTGTTTAGTTTACTTGCATGGTTATTCATGGCAATCAATCTGCAGAGACCAAGCAGATGCTATTGAACATCTTCATGGTGCTGCCTACTGTGGCAAGGGTTTCAAATCCTCTTAGGAAGTGCTATGTGAAACGAGTGCTGTTATTGAATGTTAATATGATGATACTTATTTTGACCTCCATATTGACTTGCTGCAATGGTTAGATAATCATATGCTGAGGTGGAAAAGGGAGTTTGATACCATCACAGATTTAATGGATGGTGGATAATGCATGAGAGAGAATATACATGGGAATATTATGCAAATCAATGGCCACGATTTGATAAGAAGAGAAAACATGCGATATGATAAAGGGTTTTTTTAAAATCCGGTAGCATGTGCGGCTCCATCACCGTCAGCAAAGATCATGCTTCTTCATTCAACTAACCAAGAATCATAGGAAAAGTTTTCTTGATTTTGGACAATTGAAATTTTTTTCTAGTCTTCTGAACTCCCTACGACTCAGCCAAAGCATTAAAAGAAAAAATCAAAAAAGTTTTTCACTAGACCCAAAAAAATCAAATTAACAATATTGATATGAAAAATTATGTTGGACCTTATTTTAAAGGTTCTTTGCATTGTCTAACAGATTGATTTAGACGGATCACCTAGACTTATCACCTCAAGCTGAGAAAGAAGAGGTTTCTTGTCTACTTCGTTGAGAAGAGGCCTGCCTTTTTTCACTTTGAGCTGGCCTTCTCGACTCAGAAATTAAAAAACCCACTTAGACCTGCCTTTTTTTACTTTGCACTTCCTTTCTTGACCCACAGTCGAAAAAGGTTCTCAGGCCTGCCTTTTTTTACTCTGAGATGCCTTTCTCGACTTGCGAGTTGAGAAAGCTCCTCAGGACTGCCTTTTTCACTTTGTGCTGCCTTTCTCGACTCACGTGTTAATAAAGATCCTCAGGTCTGTCTTTTTCACTCTAAGCTGCCTTTCTCGACTCAGGAGTTGAAAAAGACCCTCATGTTTGTCTTTTTCACTCTGAGCTATCTTTCTCGACTCGTGAGCCAAGAAAGCTCCTCAAGCCCTGCCTTTTTCACTCTGAGTTGCCTTTCGAGTTGAGAAAGCCCTTCGGACTTGCCTTTTTCACCCTGAGCTTTCTTTCTCGACTCACGAATCGAGAAACCCTCAGGAGCTGCCTTTCTTGACTTGCGAGTTGAGAAAGCCCCTCAGGCTTGCCTCTTTGCTCTGAGGCTCCCTTTCTCAACTCGTTGGTCGAGAAAGACAACTCATGTCTGGTCGAGCTGCCTTCCGCGTCAAGAAAGCCCCTCCGGCGTGCCATTATCACTCAGAGCTACCTTTCTCAACTCGTGAGTCAAGAGAAGCACCCAGGCTTGCTTCTTTTTACTCCGAGATGCCTTTCTCAACTCGCGAATCGAGAAATGGCCCTCAGAATTGGTTTTTATTTTATTTATCTTGTCTGTAGCATCACTTGACTAACTTGATTATGTCTTTTGCACATAGTACATACTCAAGAGTGATGAAAATACCCATTCATTGAAGAAAGGAGGCGAGAAGAGGGTGGTGACATCGGTTGAACAGGCCAACACGTGGCTCATGAAGCATCTCCCATACAGATTTCTATCGTCTTCAAGTTGCTCTTGTAACTTAGAACATGTCGGAGGGTGCTCCACACATTGTTCCCATTAGGTGGTTCGTGGGTGTAATTGTTATGATATCATGATCGCCATGGTCTCTTCATCCACTGTAAAGCAGAGTTTCATTAAAGTTGGAATTCTGAAGACAAGTTGGAATAATTTTTATATAGTATACCTTGGAGGGTTATGTATACCTCAATACTTATAGTATGGTTATGTGTATTACATAAGGTTATGTATACATGTGTATACTAGTATACCTCAATACTTATAGTACGGTTATGTGTATTACAAAAGGTTATGTATACCTGTTGTATACTAACACAACCAGATTACAATAAGATAACAAGTACTATTATTCTTCTACTATTACTCAATGATCGTAATCCAGCGTATAGGCTCCCGAGATCCTTTCGATCATGAACATTTGATACTCCCTATTCCACGTAAGATGGATGATAACATCAACGGATCGGGATAATGGCGAGGATTGAGAGCAACAAAGGTGAGCCAGCCTTCAAGCGGTATATCTCGCCACAAGCAAGACCGCTTGAAGTCCTCATGATTCATCTTGCAAGTGATAGAATCACGCTCAAGACCGTATACGCCATAGCTAGACGGAGGCCAATGTTGCTTTTCGGCAATTTGATGTATATTTATACCCACCAAAATTATTGATGGTATATACCCACCAAAATTATTGATGGTATATACATAGAAATTATTGGATCATATACATACTTGTATGGTACTCGTATAATGGCAATGAACACCAATAATTCACATCAATAATTTTACTTCACTATAAAAGCGACTCCATCCCAAGTGGTAGAGCTCATTCATCTCCCATGGCTTCCTTGCCCGATCGTCCGCAGAGAACATCCGATCCTTCGTGGTGCTACCTTAGCTATAATGATCTGTGGTGAATGCTACGTAAATGGTATCAAACTTGATCCATGGTCGCAAATCCAAAGCAGATGGTCCTCGCGAGTGCTTGCAAGAAGCTCACTGTGTTAAGGTCCACCTTTATTGGCTTCCCGATCGAGGAGATCTATGAGTGAATAGCATCACGTGCTTTGATGTTGATGATGAGTGAATCTGTATCTGCTAAGGATATAATAATGACATGAGTACCTATGAACTATGCAAGCTGTCTTTAATTTCAATCACACCTATATTAGTCAAGCAGCAATGACGAGTGAATCATCGATGATATGTATACCTGTTAAGGATATAATAATATAAGCACTTATGATTTGTGTATCTGTTAAAGATATATATAATATAAGCATAGTGAATATTAGTTGATGTATAGAATCTGAGTACATGATAGAATCATACCTGTACGAGTACATGATACTTGTATACGCTCAATGATGGCGCTCAAATCCACCCCAATAATTCACATCAATAATTTTACTTCACTATAAAAAAAAAACTCCATTTGGGGCTAGAGGTCATTCATCTCCCATGGATTATTTGCCTTCTTCTGCTCACCACATCGAGGCGATCAAGTGCTCAATGAGCCACTCGATCTTGTTGGTTGCCTAGACAGCATCTTCTTCTTGATCCCTACCGCGAAGAAAAGCTTTGGGCCGAGATTCATTGCCCTCAAGTCAATTCGTGTTATGATCCATCTGATTTGGCTTCCCCGAAAGCATGAGCTATGAGATATCGGGGATCACTACTACAGATCCCGAAGATGAATGAATCACACGCTCAACATATAAGCACTTCCGACCATCTTATCTATGAATCATGTATGCATTTATATATTAAAGATGTAAGCGCTATATATGATCACAAATATAGTAATGTACAAGATCTTATGTATTAAGATGAAAGATATGTATTACAAGTACAAGATCTCATGTATTAAGATGAATAATGTGCTATGTCTTTCCACATGTCTACAATATATTTCTAATTTGACTTTGTTTTACCTCTTGCCATTGGCATCCTGCATAATGAATAGCATCTAAATTTTCATACCTTGAAGGATCGGAAGGATTGGGCCGCCAACGCTTAATCAAGCAGTCTTTGTAGTCCCCTCCAGTAGGCTTCCACCACGATACAAAAATATGGCCAAAATATGTAGATTCTCGGATCAAGAACAAAGATTCTCCTCTCGATATCCTAACCAAGTGGCGGTGTTATCATCTCCAGGTCTGACTAGAACAAACATACCCTTTGTCACATGTACGTGAGGATCAAACTCTTCAAGAGGCAACAACTGGACGGCCATCTGACGGGCCACAATAAGATGGTAAAGGTCGTGTGACCAAGGCAGATACGTCGACCTCTGGAACAAATGTTGTTTGTTCTAGAGGAGCTTGTCTTGTTTGTGGCCAAAATGCATCATTTTGAGGACGTCCTGGAGCAACATTTTCCAAAGAGATAAGAAGCTGGCTCCAATACTCAACACTTGCCGTGTATTGCCTTGCAAACAAGCTACTTTCTTGATTCTTACATATGTCCTTCCATAGGGAGATGTATTTGTTGATGCTATCCTTCAATCTTGGAAGATCCTTCAATGTTGGTCTAGGAGGAATATTTTGTGGCACACCACTTGGTAGCATTGGCTGACCATGTTCATCCTCTTTCCACATTCTAACTCCTGGAGAATCTGCTGGAAGCCACTCTTTATGTGTAGGACGCATTTTGTATTGCATAACAGGCCAATCTCCTGCCATCTTAAATTTGAAGAGCAATGGTTCAGTATGCCCAACCAGGCATTGGCCCTTATCAGGGATGAATCCCTTCACAAAAGCCTTTCAATTTGGAACTTCATCAATAAAGTATGGAATTGGAGATTTTGCATTGCACTTGCTGAACAAGTAAAGTAGCTCTGGTAGTGTCAAAGCATCCGATGAACTCATCAAGGTTGAAAATTTTCCAAATAAAGCATCAATATCATCATGGGTGTGGCCGACCATCATAAAGCCCACTTGGATCTCATCAAAGACCTTAAGCCAAGTCAAATAAGATAAGTATGAGAAGACATACCTATTTTTGTTTTGCCTTGATGCATTATCAAGTTGCAAATAGAGATTTCGGGGGAGAGGGTTGAACACCTCAGGATTCGTTGTAGTTGAAGCAATCCTTGACTGCTTGCATCCATTTGCAATCTGCAGGCTTACTTCCACATAAGTCACCTATCTTGTCCTCTTGTACCAATTCCAAGTTATGCAATATCCTAGAAAGTGAACCAATGTGGAAGTTTGAATCATCTTTCCATAAATCAAGTGAGAAATGACCATAGGCACGACCACCATGCCCATGAGTCAGCTCTTCAAGCGATCACCTCTCCATACAGATTTTGCTAGATGATGACTTCTAGGCACTAAAGTCTTAACCTGATCCATCTTATCATGTATTATACATAGATGATTTTCTCGAGACCGGCCAGACAATGCT
Organism: Isoetes taiwanensis; assembly: GCA_021234155.1. Classification (NCBI taxonomy): domain Eukaryota; kingdom Viridiplantae; phylum Streptophyta; class Lycopodiopsida; order Isoetales; family Isoetaceae; genus Isoetes; species Isoetes taiwanensis. The sequence continues at coordinate 16,881,751 of JAJEKV010000024.1, forward strand.
CTCCAATGCCAATATTGACTTCTGCAAGAACGTTGCTCTAGCATATGAGCCCGACGTTGAATTGCAAGATTTCGTCTCTCTCTTGTATCTTTTGTTTTTTCCAGCTTTTGCTTAATTACCACGCAGATGTTGCATTTAGAGAAGGCTGTATTTTTTGCAATGCTAACATCTGGAAATTCCCTTTTCCATATACTATAAAAAGAGTTCAAGGCTACAGTTGTTCCTGTAAGCTCTTCAACGACTGCACCAACTTCTTTATGTATAAGCTTCTTATTAAAATGGATGGAAGCTTATGCGTCGCTTTTCTCTTACATCATCTCTACCTCTTTTGCTCCTATGGGAAATACTTTCAGCATTCTCCTGAATGAATCTGTCTAGCACACATTCGGTGGCCAGTGTAGTGGATCTAGGCTTCTTACTTTGCACCTACTTCAAATCTGTTTCTCCAATTGTAAAATGTTGACTGACTGATACCTAAAGCCATCGCCACCCAAATGACATTGCAATTCCATCCCCTTGAGCACTATCCTGTCCTCTCCTTCTCCCCGTAAGTCACACACACTCAAAGACGCCAAAAAAACGAACCCTTGCATTGTATGGTTGGGATAAAAATTCTTTTCTTAATTCACGTGCTTGATGCTTGGTAAGTTTCTTGTTGCAAGTATTTTTGCAAAGCAGCTTTGACTTCATGAACTTATTGATTGAAGTTGTGGAGCATAGCCTTTCCTCTTTGCTTTTTCCCTTGGGCTCTCTTGGAATCCTATGTGTGTAAGTATACTTCCTCTTTCGCTTGAATTGAGCCCGAATGTTGTCCTCAAATGATTCTAGCTCTATATCCTCATTTTCTTTAGCTTCTCGAGCTTGCGTGATGTTGTGAGACAGTCCTTCCATCCAAAGAAAGATCACATCGCTATTTTCCCACCGAACAAGTGCATTCTCACTTGGCCTTTCTCGCACAAGCATGACATCTCGGATCCTCTTTCATTAGTTCGTAAAGCACCTTTTCCAACACAAAGGCCAACCTTTGTGTCTCCTAAGAATTCATCATCAACAAATCACCCGTGGATCACCAATAGAATTATAGCTTCGATATTTAGTTCTAGTACAAGAATGGAGAATGTGGCAATTTGCATTGCCAAGAGTTACGTTCTTGAGTAACTAGGTGGTGGCTCATCATCATCCGATGGTATTCTCATGAGCAAACCGAAAGTAGCTAAATCCACCGATGGATCAATCTCTTCATCCAGATCCGACACGCCTCCACAGATTCTATGTATGAGTTGTGTGAGGTAGGTGTCCCCATGTCCGATCTTGGTGTCTCATCATGGGTCGCATCACCGCCATGAAAACGATATCGCTTGAGGCCATTCGATGAATGTGCCCACGTACTGCAATATTATCTACACCCGCACATGCAATCGGCACGCGAGTTGGCACCACGTACTCTGTTAACTTGCACAACCACGCTCGCGCATCCACATCCTTCCCATGGATGCTACTTCTATTCACCAATGACCTCGCCAACAACAACATTGTCATCAAGATAAGTTCACCAAGTTCTCTGTGTTGCTCATTGGGGTCGAGATGAAGGAGAACTGGGTGATGACGATGTAAAGGAACTACTAGGCAGGTTGGGGGTTTCCGTATCAGATGATGATACAGGTGAAGCATCTGGACAGATTCTCACGTCACGTCTAGGCCATTCGATAAATGTGCCTCTGGCTTCAAAGAACATTATCCGCTACCAAGCACATGGAATGGGAAGCACATGGGATGGAATTATGGCTTCAGTAACCTCCACGACGACGTTCTTAAAGTAGTCAATGTTCTTTCCATGCAGGTGCCCTCTATGCAGTTCATGCCCCCTGGCAACAACCTTGTCACCACAGAGGAAGTTCTGCAAGGTCCTTTTCCTGCAAGCATACAATGACACACACATTGTTAGAAACCCCGCAGAAATGACCAGAAAATATTGACAAAACAGGCAAATGGCGCGGCTGCGCTATTTGGAGGCGAATGGCGCACCAGCGCCATTTGGCTTCCTTAGGAAACAAAACAGGAAAACTTAGGAAAGCAGATTACACATTACAGATTACTACAGATTACTAAAGATTACTACATATAACTACAGGCTACAACAGATTACTAAATATTACATTAGTAGAGATTACTACAAACTACAAGATTATTACAGATTGTTACAGATTGTTACAGATTACAACAGACTACAGATTGTTTCCTGGATTGTTACAGGTTACTACAGATTACTACAGAGTAGAAACATTATTCTGCACTTATAGGAGAAATTGCTGACATTTAAACTAAAACAGAACAGTGCGCCTGCTATCAAATGAAAAAGCGCCTGCTATGAAATGAAGAAGCGCCTGCTAACCAAGTGAAGCGCCTGCAACCAACTAAAGCGCCTGCAACTGAAGGTAGCGCCCAAAGAAGCGCCTGCTGGACAAAGAAACACAGCTCAAATAACTCTCCTGAGGAACCAATGCCTAAGGCGCAATAGACGTCTGACGAGCGCCCTGCCTTGGCGGCCAAGTCCTCTCAGGCGCAAGTACCTGCGAATGTTGAAGCGAGGACGGGGAGCGTAAAATCGCAACCTGCGAATACGAGGACGAAAGCGCCTTCTGTTTACCATATTTGTACCCGCAGATTTTATAAACGGCTTTGAGACAGGGACTGGCACAATATATGCGAAAAGTGGCGGGGAATTCAAATTTTAAAATTCAAGTGGCGGACGGGCGGGGAATTCAAATTTTAGAATTCAATTGGCGGACGGGCAGGAAATTCAAATTTAAAATTCAAGTGACGGACGGACGGACGGACGCCGGGCGGACGCTGACGGATGCAAAGAAATTCAAATGGCGGGCGGACGGGCTGGCGGGCCAAATCCTTTCGCGCCATTAATTTCGATGGGTTTATTTTCGACGGGTTTATTTTCTCTCTTCATTTCATTTCTCTCATTTCATTTCATCCGCCTTCTCTTCCTTGGCGCCTTCTCCTCGCTTGCCAAATAGTATGCCCTTCTCTCTCTAGCGCCTTAGATTTCTCTCTCTAGCGCCTTTGTGTTTCTCTCTCTAAGCTGGTAGCGCTGTTAGGAAAAATAGTTGGAGTAAATTTCTACGGTCCGCGGTAATGCGATCCCCTCAATGCGGCCGCATATCACCGATGGCCTCGGGTTCAGTTAGTTAAATGTTGCTTTTTAGCCGTTTTCCGGGTCATGGGTATATAAAAATAAGCCACCGCTACTGTTTCATGTATCCGGGGAGTCTAGGATAGTGAGTTTTACGTGGTCGAGTTCTAAAAGAAATGGCGCGGACGCCATTTTCTTTGGGATGTGTTAGTTTTGTAGTTTGTTTAGGCGGATGTAGTATAATGCAAAAAGCGCGCTATTTACATTTACATGCAAATAAGCCCAACTGCGCCATTTCTATACAAAATGGCCCAATAAAGCGCCATTTCTTCACTGGCAACAATCTAGAAAGTACAGGCCTTATTATCGACTCGCGTGTGGAGAATGTCTCGACTCGCGAGGCGAGAATAGGGAGTGTACACTCTGGATTGTTGGCTGGTTGAGGGATTCCCGACCACCAGAGAAATGGCGCAGCGGGCGCATTTGCATGTAAATGGCGAAAGGGCGCCATTTACATAGAAATGGCGCAGATGCAAATGGCGCCACTGCGCCATTTCTATGTAAATGGCGCCACTGCGCCATTTACATGCAAATGGCGTAGTGGGTTGGGTTGGGGTTTCATGATTTGAATGTTGATTAGTTGTTTTCTTGTGAAGCTTCGTTGTCCAAGACCCAAAACGTTGTGACGGAGAAGACCGTGGTCATGGCTGGAAGGCCACGGTGCATGGAAATTGTCAGGGCAATTCCCTTGGAGGAAGGGGTCGACCCCACAAAGGGGGACAAGAGGAGAGAACTTTGCCTCCTCACAAAGTCGAGAAGTGGTGAACAGGACGTTGTGATGCAGCTTGGCATCATTGTCAACATCCGGGAGGTGAAAAAGCAGGGAAGATTAGACTTCCTTGGTTGCACAGTGGAGGATCCTGTGAATTGCACCATTGATCTATACTGCATGGACTGGCAGTTTTACGATCCACAGATGATGGAATCCAAAGATCAAGGACCGCATACCTACGCCAAAAGAAAAGGCGGGCCGCTTGCCTTCATACTGAAAAGCGAGAGGCAAATTGCTATTAATGGCACGCGGTCGAAGCTACTTAGAGGATTTGGCATTCTCCGCTTCAGCCATGGACGATCAAAGAACTCGGTGTCACATATTGTCGAGCCAAGACCTCCCCATAATATGCCCGCTATAATGGACAAAGACCGGCTTCAACATGAGATTACAAAGAAGGATGGGAAGAGAAAGCCAAACGTTAGGCAAGCCGCACCAAAAGAAAGGAACACTCACTATAGAAGGGACAGAGCATGAGGAAGAGAATCAAAAGAAAGACGAAGAAAATCCCAAGTCTCCTCCCAAGTCAGCTCCCAAGTCTCCTCCTATCAGGACACCAATCGGTTCTCCTATCAAGTCCCCGGATAAACAGGATTCAGAGAGAACCATTAGTGATACTAAATCCTCCCCACAACGGAGAGGTAAAGGCGCTGCATCGACGGCTGATAGCATTCCGCATAAAAGGAGGAGGGAAACAAAGAAGGAGATGAGGGTCAGAAAGCAGAGGAAAATGGAAAGTCTAGAGGTGCCTTCGGAGTTGAAGATGGACCGTGATGCCGAGGAGGAGTTGGCAGAAGAAACTCTAAAAAAAATACAGCAGCACGGTCACATGTTTCCTCTAGGTGTGACATATATCAGAAAAATATCCATCTGGGATATGGAAGAGGCACCTCCTAACATGACAGCACGAGTTGTAAATCCTGAACATGTTAGGAAACTGTGCAAGTCATTTGCTGAAGATCCCCATCCAGTCTTCACGCCGGCAGATGTGGTGCCCTTTGATCCAGATACAAAGCAGCTAGTACCATGGTCACAAGAATCTGACCTGGCTGGTATGAGGTTCTACATCATCAATGGCAACCATTCTCGGCCCCCATTTCGGCTCGTGTGTCGGGTTGGGGACGTAAGATGCCGAATAGAACTTCGAAAAGATTTACACTTATAGATTCTCGCAGAGTTCTTTCGAGCACCGAAAGACTTGGACCTTCTTCACTTCGGTGGATGTCAATGACATCGTGAGCGGATGATCGGTGTTTAAGGAACCCCACGCAGATCGATACACCACCTGCGTAGGCAATACCAGAGTGCGGAAACCAAAGACCAGCCAGAAAAAGGCCAATCAAGAAGTGACGAATACAAGGTATGTACCATCGTATGAAGCAAATGGCGCCGCTGCGCCATTTGGCATCAAACAAATGGCGCAGCGGCGCCATTTGACACTGCTTTGCTGCATTCAAGCTCTAACATATTTGGTTTGCCTTTCAGCATTACCTTGAAATGGTTGACAAGATTCTCAGGGGAAAGCATACCAAGGATGTCAACAGGTTCGTTTTCATGCCAGACGACATTTACGCTCTCTTTCGCCAAATGTGGAATAAATGGAAAAAGGGTGAGCTGAAAGATAACAAGGGCCAACAAATAGCAGTCAATTGGGCAAAGGATAAAGACTATTTTAGCGAGAACTACCTCAGATGCATGAGAGGCCTGGATTATGAAGATTGCAGAACTGTCCTCCAGGAAGCCATCAGAGGGGACATTTATGTTAAGGTCACATCGGATTATAAGGGTGATAATTTTTTCAAGACGAGAGCACAAAACTTGAGGATTCTTGCCTACATGAAGAAGGAGATTCTCAACTACATCCATGATGAACTTGGAATCAAGTACAGAAAGTTCGAGGACTTGAGAAAGGTGTCCGACGGATTCCCAGACTCAACCCTCCTATCGTGGGGTGTGGTGCATAATAAGTGGGTCTCAGACGGAATACTGAAAGAGGGCGTCCATGGTAATGTGCCCTTCTCATTAGGCAGATCCATCCGTAAGATTCTAAAGCCCGAGGCCGAGGACGAGTTCAAAAGATTTTTTGTGGAGTGCGTTTCTAGTGGTGGGATTGTCCAGGATCGGATCGTGTTGCCCCGCCAAAGATGATCTGTTTGGATGCGAGGCAAATTACTCCGATTTGGGATCCCGCCACTCTGGCCAAATTCTTTGATGCTGCTTCTAAGATGACAGATGTTGAGACATACTGGATAATATGTTTTGCTAGGCCGGAACATACGAGTCTCTTCTGCACTGCCCTGGAGAGACTAGAATCCAGATCTAGAGTTTACTTAGGCATGTATGAAGAGGAAAGTGGGTGGGCACCAGGTGGTGGCATAAAAGAGCCAACAGCTGTGGTTCTAGCCACCAGGATCTCAGCCCAAGCACAGCCTGATGAACACCTGGATCTCAGGTTTTATGGTGAACATCCCCGGAAAGCACCTGAAGTTCCTAAGACCCATAAAGATGCAGTTGGTGCCGAGCCGAGAATCGGCTAACAAGCCACTTGAGGGACAGTTCAAATACGGTTGGCAAGGTATGGAAGGGGAATACTTGGTTCACAAGCGAGTTGGTCCTCGCTTTCTGGCCAAAGATACCTTGTCGATAAGCTCGCCCTCCGTGTAACTTTGTTCGACTTTTTTTTGGTGGGGCTTTTACTAGGGCATCATTGCAGTTAAAAAGGAGTAGTGTGGCCTATGAGCATGATGGAAAAAAGATCCAATGTATGCTAGGGATTCTTGGAAGAATTGACAACGTCATTAATCCCTTGCTTGATCCAGCAGCATGGACTCTCGTAAGGTTTTGACACTGACTGGACCTACTCCAGGAGAGACATCACATGGTGGTGGAGGAGAGACATCACATGGTAGTGGAGGAGAGACATCACATGGTGGTGGAGGACAGGGGTCACAGGTGGTACAAGATCCCGAAATGCAGATTGACCGAAGTAAGATTAACCCGGATGATATTGATAAAGCAGATGATAATGTTTTTGGTCAGGAATATTGAAAACTGATTTGCATATCATACTTGTATATAAGATTTACCTATGTGGTATTAATGATTACTGTACTGATTAATCTTTTGAATACTGATGACACATACGATCTTAATGTATTTGCCCCCTTTTGTATATCTTACTTGTAAAGCAAATAGCGCAGCAGCGCCATTTGCAATATGAATATATTGCAACAGACTGCGCGGCCGCGCTATTTGTTTGCTTTTTTCCGTGTATTGTCCTTATGATTCACTTCAAATGCAGCGACTTTATTGCTTTTTTTCCACAATTTTTATTCAAATGGCGCAACCAGGTTGTTTCGCCCGTCGATTTCCGCCCTATTTCGTGTCAAATAGAGCGGTTTTCAGGCTAATCCTTGTGATTTTTAAGTAAATAGCGCAGATTTGATTGCTGAATGTGTGAAAAAACAACGAACAATTTCATTTCGAGCGAAAATGGAATCACGAAATTTCCAACTTTAATGAAACTCTGATAGTGCTCTCATTTATAAATAACAATTATTTAAGACTAGCACTTTGTTTTGAATGTATAAACAAACTCCTTGATTTTTGATGTGTTTTTCCTTGGCAACCTATTTGCATTTGACAATGAAAAACCTGGTGGTTCTATTAACTTGGTCTCAGCTCCAACAATAAACAATTGGCATGAAAGATTAGGGCATACACATCTAAACAACATCCAGTACATGATCAAGCATAATATGATTATTGCTGAAAGAGAAAGAGATGAACACTTTGTTTGTGAAGGCTGCATGTTAGGAAAGCATACAAGGTTGAGCTTTTCAAAATCACATAAGAGAGCAAAAGGAATTTTGGACTTAATACATACAGATCTATGTGGTCCAATCAATATAACTAGTATGACAGGAAAAAGGTATTTCATCACCTTTATAGATGATTTCTCCAGGAAAACCACGTCTTATCTGCTGAGACACAAATATCAGGCATTTAATGCATACAAAATATTCGAGCAGGAAGCTGAAAGACAAACAGGAAGAAAGATCAAATGCATTAGATCTGACAGAGGAGAAGAATTCTTATCAGGGGAATTTAAACAATATTGTAGGGCTCGAGGTATCAAAAGACAACTGACATGCAGATTCACACCTCAACAAAATGGAGTTGCAGAAAGGAAAAACAGGACCATTTTGGATGCGTACGATCTATGCCAAATTATCTTTGGGATGAAACTGTTAAAACTACTGTGTATATTCAAAATAGACTTCCTTCTGCAAGTATTGATGGCAAGACTCCTGAAGAAATGTGGAATGGCTACACACCAACTTATGATATGTTAAAAACATTTGGGTGTGTAGGGTATGTTGGTAGGGTATGATGAACATACCAAAGGGTACAGAATGTTTCACCTGGAAAGAAGACAGATAATCATAAGCAGAGATGTAACCTTCAATGAATCTATAATATATAGGGACAGGAACAAAGAACAAAAATTGAACCCTGTAACAAGAGATGTTGCAGATGCAAACAAGGTTAACAATTATGATGATTTTGATGAGGCAAGTATGGGAAAACAAACCTGCAGCTTAGAACTTGAGAAGCAACCAGAGATGGATTCAGAAATGGAAAATGAAGAAACCTTTGAACAAAAAGAAAACTCAGAGGTAATGGGAAGAGAACCAATAACCATAGAAACCAGAGAATAGAATAGAATAGAATAGAATAGAATAGAATAGAATAGAATAGAATAGAATAGAATAGAATAGATATTTTAACGTCCACGGAGACCAATAGGTCATGGGACCTATACAATGGGCTAGTACAATCATTACTACTAGGATTAAAAAACCCCTGCCTCGAAAGGTTTTCAAGGGAAAAATTTTTGCAGTAATGATGATACTAGACAAGCGGAGATAATGACTACTGAGGGCTCAGTAATTAAGCAGAAATGATGAAAATGGCTCATGTCCCTTATAGGGAATTAATAGGTTGCTTATTGTTTGTCTCAAACTCTACTTAGCATTTGAAGCAATTGCTTACCTTCCAATGGGAGATTTGGGCTTACTGATGCTTATTCCCTTGCATTGAATAAGAACGAGATTCTTTGTGGGCCACCTTACAGATTAAGATTCGGCATCTCGGTCATAACGTAGCATGGCTATTGGTTGGTGATTTTAATATGGTTGAGTTTGAAGCTGATAGATGTGGCAGAGTCACCCAAGTTGCTCAGGGATTTAAACGTGAGCAGTGGAGGCAGCTTGTGATGGATTGCAAGCTTGTAGAGGTTGACGGAGACTAGTCCTTTACAAAGTATAATGGCTGGGCCGGACTGGTTATTATAATGTAATAACTGTTGGCTTGCTGGGCAACTAGTGAAGGACAAATATGCTTGATAGTTCCTTTTTCTGATCATAATCCACGTTGGCTTTCTGCTACATCGCGGTACGTAGACAAGCTGTAAGAACCAATTTTTTATTCAAATGGCGCAACTTTCCACAATTTTTATTATCGCCGAAAACCTTGGATGCGTAAACAAGGAAGACAAGGAACACTACAAGGGATAGTCGACCTTCAATGACGTCGCGACGTCGAAGAACGACGGGTCGTCGTCGAACATCGACGACATCGTCTACCCTCCCAACAGGATATACAGGAGGTAGTTTTGTCTAATATCTATCCTACTACCTCCTTACAACAAGGTACTCAGTTGGAATCTAACATTACTGTGGATGATCTGCGCTCTGTTGTAGATTCTTTAAAAAAGAATAAGTGCCCAGGCTTGGATTTTTTCTGCAAAGTTCTTTCAAATATATTGGAATTGGCTAGATGATGATGTCTTTAATGCTTTCTCTGCGTTTCGTCAGTTTAGAAGCTTGGATAAGATCCTTAACACTGGTCGCATTTTTCTTATCCCTAAATGTAAAGAGCCTAAAATAATTTATGATTTGGCGCCATAACTTTGCCTTTTAGGATGTATAAGATCTTTGCTAAGGCCGTGGCAGAGAAAGCGCGGGATATTTTGGCAGAACCTATCTCCTCCACACAGTCAGTCTTTTTGCTTAAGCATTGTATTCTTGATAATGTAGCCGAAGCCTATGAAGGAATGTATTGTGCACATTTAAAAGTCAGCACATTGTCTACTTTAAATTGGATTTTGCTAACGCCTACATAGTATTGATTGGAATTTCCTACAAAATGTCTGGCATTGGGATTTGAAAGTTGAGGAACCTCCATCTTTCTCGCTCGATCTCTCGTGCTTTTCCAAAAAGGCCTTCTACTGTGTAGATTGCTTTGGTATCCAAAAATATTCTTCTTGTAATAGTGCAACCACGACCACCAATATTAAAAATTTGTACATTGTGTGGAACCACTTGGCATCTTAAGATAATTTACAATAAAAATAAGCCGAATTTGACTAAAGTTCCAGGTCCCTCTTATATAGATCTTATCCTCGAGATTCCTAATGTTGTCAAGCCTTTAGTGCCAACATGTTGTGGTACCACATAATATCAAAAACCGCTTATGACAAAGCCTTAGGTAGCGTCTTGTGCAATCGAAAAGGAAATGAGCTAATGCCATTAGACAACCTTTTGTCTTCTTGTAAAAGTAACATGTCCACTCCTTCATGGCATTGCATCGGGACATCTATGAATCACTAGCTTCTTAAGCGGGCGCTTTTAGCGACCTTTTGGAACTATACATTAGTTCCTTATTGACCCACTTTATCATAAAAGGAACCGTGGTGCATCATACATTAAATCAAAGTGTTGATGGTTATCTTTAATTTTGAAACTAGACTAAAAAATGCTTAAATCCTAAGGTTAGTGGCAAGCATTGATTCTTACTTGATCATCGTTTATTTATAATGCTAATGTGTTGAGAACTCAAAGTGGCGATAATCGGTATCAGATTACTATCTTCAGCTTGTGATAATCTAGTTGAAGCTTGTCCTTCTCCTGTTATCTATAAGGGTTATTAAGATGCATCACATGTCTAGATAACTCATAATATGAAAAACTTCTCTCTGGATCTAAAACATCATAGGCCTTATCTCCACTTACGTAATCGATGATCAAATAAATAAGAAACAAATCCAACCTACCGAGAGCATGCTTGGCGATAAAAACCGAAAGCATCCGATTTGCATGGTACCTATTTGATTCAGCATTTATGGCTTGAGGGCTGGTTAGACTATATGAACAGTGGCGACATGGCCTCGCACAACAACAAGGGTGACCGGAAAAATGTTGGCAATACCAAGCTTTTTTTCCACAATTTTTATTCAAATGGCGCAACCAGGTTGTTTCGCCCGTCGATTTCCGCCCTATTTCGTGTCAAATAGAGCGGTTTTCAGGCTAATCCTTGTGATTTTTAAGTAAATAGCGCAGATTTGATTGCTGAATGTGTGAAAAAACAACGAACAATTTCATTTCGAGCGAAAATGGAATCACGAAATTTCCAACTTTAATGAAACTCTGATAGTGCTCTCATTTATAAATAACAATTATTTAAGACTAGCACTTTGTTTTGAATGTATAAACAAACTCCTTGATTTTTGATGTGTTTTTCCTTGGCAACCTATTTGCATTTGACAATGAAAAACCTGGTGGTTCTATTAACTTGGTCTCAGCTCCAACAATAAACAATTGGCATGAAAGATTAGGGCATACACATCTAAACAACATCCAGTACATGATCAAGCATAATATGATTATTGCTGAAAGAGAAAGAGATGAACACTTTGTTTGTGAAGGCTGCATGTTAGGAAAGCATACAAGGTTGAGCTTTTCAAAATCACATAAGAGAGCAAAAGGAATTTTGGACTTAATACATACAGATCTATGTGGTCCAATCAATATAACTAGTATGACAGGAAAAAGGTATTTCATCACCTTTATAGATGATTTCTCCAGGAAAACCACGTCTTATCTGCTGAGACACAAATATCAGGCATTTAATGCATACAAAATATTCGAAAGCAGAAAGACAAACAGGAAGAAAGATCAAATGCATTAGATCTGACAGAGGAGAAGAATTCTTATCAGGGGAATTTAAACAATATTGTAGGGCTCGAGGTATCAAAAGACAACTGACATGCAGATTCACACCTCAACAAAATAGAGTTGCAGAAAGGAAAAACAGGACCATTTTGGATGCGTACGATCTATGCCAAATTATCTTTGGGATGAAACTGTTAAAACTACTGTGTATATTCAAAATAGACTTCCTTCTGCAAGTATTGATGGCAAGACTCCTGAAGAAATGTGGAATGGCTACACACCAACTTATGATATGTTAAAAACATTTGGGTGTGTAGGGTATGTTGGTAGGGTATGATGAACATACCAAAGGGTACAGAATGTTTCACCTGGAAAGAAGACAGATAATCATAAGCAGAGATGTAACCTTCAATGAATCTATAATATATAGGGACAGGAACAAAGAACAAAAATTGAACCCTGTAACAAGAGATGTTGCAGATGCAAACAAGGTTAACAATTATGATGATTTTGATGAGGCAAGTATGGGAAAACAAACCTGCAGCTTAGAACTTGAGAAGCAACCAGAGATGGATTCAGAAATGGAAAATGAAGAAACCTTTGAACAAAAAGAAAACTCAGAGGTAATGGGAAGAGAACCAATAACCATAGAAACCAGAGAATAGAATAGAATAGAATAGAATAGAATAGAATAGAATAGAATAGAATAGAATAGAATAGATATTTTAACGTCCACGGAGACCAATAGGTCATGGGACCTATACAATGGGCTAGTACAATCATTACTACTAGGATTAAAAAACCCCTGCCTCGAAAGGTTTTCAAGGGAAAAATTTTTGCAGTAATGATGATACTAGACAAGCGGAGATAATGACTACTGAGGGCTCAGTAATTAAGCAGAAATGATGAAAATGGCTCATGTCCCTTATAGGGAATTAATAGGTTGCTTATTGTTTGTCTCAAACTCTACTTAGCATTTGAAGCAATTGCTTACCTTCCAATGGGAGATTTGGGCTTACTGATGCTTATTCCCTTGCATTGAATAAGAACGAGATTCTTTGTGGGCCACCTTACAGATTAAGATTCGGCATCTCGGTCATAACGTAGCATGGCTATTGGTTGGTGATTTTAATATGGTTGAGTTTGAAGCTGATAGATGTGGCAGAGTCACCCAAGTTGCTCAGGGATTTAAACGTGAGCAGTGGAGGCAGCTTGTGATGGATTGCAAGCTTGTAGAGGTTGACGGAGACTAGTCCTTTACAAAGTATAATGGCTGGGCCGGACTGGTTATTATAATGTAATAACTGTTGGCTTGCTGGGCAACTAGTGAAGGACAAATATGCTTGATAGTTCCTTTTTCTGATCATAATCCACGTTGGCTTTCTGCTACATCGCGGTACGTAGACAAGCTGTAAGAACTTATTTCAAGCTTAACACTCACTATCTGTCAGACCCTGAATGTAGTGCTGAATGCAGGCTTGCTTGGTCCTTTACATTTCGTCATCGCCGTGGTATGTCTGGTGTTGTTGCTGCATTGGTAGCCGTTAAATCCTTTGCTAAGAAGTGGGATGTAGGAAGGCCCAGAAAATTAGAGGTTGATTACCAGCTTTGTATATGGAGCTTCAAATGTATCGTGCACATGCCCCTTCATTAGGTCTTCGAGAGAAGGAGATACTGGCAAAAATAAGAAGTATAGAGTCTATGCAAGTGATTTATCCCCACGTTAAGGATGGCTTGGATTGGTTAAAATTGGGGGGCATGTGCTGACTTCTTCTCTTGGGCTGCCAGGAGAAGACATGCGTCGAGCTCTATTTCATTGCTACTGCTATTCGAAGGCTCAGAAATTTCTGAGGTTGCACAATTGAAGCAATTTCTTCTTGATCATTTTTCTTCATTTTTTTTCTAAACGCCCACTACCCTCCCAACAGGATATACAGGAGGTAGTTTTGTCTAATATCTATCCTACTACCTCCTTACAACAAGGTACTCAGTTGGAATCTAACATTACTGTGGATGATCTGCGCTCTGTTGTAGATTCTTTAAAAAAGAATAAGTGCCCAGGCTTGGATTTTTTCTGCAAAGTTCTTTCAAATATATTGGAATTGGCTAGATGATGATGTCTTTAATGCTTTCTCTGCGTTTCGTCAGTTTAGAAGCTTGGATAAGATCCTTAACACTGGTCGCATTTTTCTTATCCCTAAATGTAAAGAGCCTAAAATAATTTATGATTTGGCGCCATAACTTTGCCTTTTAGGATGTATAAGATCTTTGCTAAGGCCGTGGCAGAGAAAGCGCGGGATATTTTGGCAGAACCTATCTCCTCCACACAGTCAGTCTTTTTGCTTAAGCATTGTATTCTTGATAATGTAGCCGAAGCCTATGAAGGAATGTATTGTGCACATTTAAAAGTCAGCACATTGTCTACTTTAAATTGGATTTTGCTAACGCCTACATAGTATTGATTGGAATTTCCTACAAAAATGTCTGGCATTGGGATTTGAAAGTTGAGGAACCTCCATCTTTCTGCTCGATCTACTGTGCTTTTCCAAAAAGGGCCTTCGGCTGTGTAGATTGCTGGTATCCAAAAATATTCTTCTTGTAATAGTGCAACCACAGACCACCAATATTAAAAATTTGTACATTGTGTGGAACCACTTGGCATCTTAAGATAATTTACAATAAAAATAAGCCAGGAATTTGACTAAAGTTCCAGGTCCCTCTTATATAGATCTTATCCTGAGATTCCTAATGTTGTCAAGCCTTTAGTGCCAACATGTTGTGGTACCACATAATATCAAAAAACTGCTTATGACAAAGCCTTAGGTAGCGTCTTGTGCACTGAAAAGGAAATGAGCTAATGCCATTAGACAACCTTTTGTCTTCTTGTAAAAGTAACATGTCCACTCCTTCATGGCATTGCATCAGGACATCTATGAATCACTAGCTTCTTAAGCAGACGCTTTTAGCAGCCTTTTGGAACTATACATTAGTTCCTTATTGACCCACTTTATCATAAAAGGAACCGTGGTGCATCATACATTAAATCAAAGTGTTGATGGTTATCTTTAATTTTGAAACTAGACTAAAAAATGCTTAAATCCTAAGGTTAGTGGCAAGCATTGATTCTTACTTGATCATCGTTTATTTATAATGCTAATGTGTTGAGAACTCAAAGTGGCGATAACTGGTACTGTATTACTATCTTCAGCTTGTGATAATCTAGTTGAAGCTTGTCCTTCTCCTGTTATCTATAAGGGTTATTAAGATGCATCACATGTCTAGATAACTCATAATATGAAAAACTTCTCTCTGGATCTAAAACATCATAGGCCTTATCTCCACTTACAGAATCGATGATCAGCAAATAAGA
The DNA here is from genome assembly GCA_021234155.1 of Isoetes taiwanensis. Classification (NCBI taxonomy): domain Eukaryota; kingdom Viridiplantae; phylum Streptophyta; class Lycopodiopsida; order Isoetales; family Isoetaceae; genus Isoetes; species Isoetes taiwanensis. Next base: position 16,897,113 of record JAJEKV010000024.1, read on the forward strand.
AACAAATCCAACCTACCAGAGTGCATGCTTGGCGCATAAAAACTGAGCATCCGATTTGCATGGTACCTATTTGATTCAGCATTTATGGCTTGAGGGCTGGTTAGACTATATGAACAGTGGCGACATGGCCTCGCACAACAACAAGGGTGACCGGAAAAATGTTGGCAATACCAAGTTTGAAGCAGTTTTTGGAATATTTTAGACATATACCCAAAATATGCTAAAACCCGGGCTTGCCCCCTCTAGTGGGCAAGACAATATAAGAAAAAGTATCGGTCAACAAAACCAATAAATTGACGACACGTAGTTTTAAAGAGCTACAATTTAGGACATCAATACACCCACGTGGGCGATATTCCGTAAAGGTAAACATAATCAGGACCGTTGAAGCACGGGCGGCTAAGATGTATTGGGAAGAAAGCGACAAGGAAGTACTAAGAAGGCGGCGGACGGGGCGAGGTTTACACGGAGACGGGACGAGAAAAAAAAGGGGAGAAAATGCTTAGTTGAGCGCGTGTATATGGTAGAGAGAGATACTCAGAGATGGAAGGATAGCAAGGCACAAACATCCACAAAGCTAGGCTATTTTCCTTTGTGAAGAAGGAAGCGGTTCGGCGAGGGGGGCCACATAGAAAGGGGGTCCAGACGGACCCGACACTGGGCTGTGCAGAACAGACCAATCCAATCCATTGAGATAGATAGTAGCTGCATAGTATAATGCTCTGCGCATCATTGTCTCAGTGTCCTGCCTACTATCTTATCGTTTAAAGAGTTATGTGGGTGTTGGATGATGTGATTACTGCCTGAAGAGTCGCATTTTAGGGTTGTAGGCACGGAGTATTTTGTGGGTTTTTGTGGGTCTTACAAACAAGGCTGCCCTTGTGTAGTTTGGGCTTGGCTGCATGCAGCCAGGCCAGCAGGCTCAGGCGCAGGCCCAACAGAAGCAGCCCCAGGGCCAAGGTTTCTCTGTTCAGAAGAATCAGGCTCCATTTCTGGCTCAGAACCAGCAGAATCAAGAGGCTTCTCTTGTTGGGTCTTCCAGCTCCAGCTCTTCCGCATCCCCATCATGCAGGACGGGAGTTCCTACATCTTCCCAGGTTGCTGCTCTCGGCGGTTACGGCCACATTTCGTCTCCTGTAGCAGCCTCTCAGGCGGGAGCCTGTTCAAGCTCCGGATCATCGTTGCCCTTTGTTGCACTCTCTTCGTGGCCTCAGCAACTGTCACCTCAGTTGCTCCATTTGCATCAGGTAGGCCGGATCTGACATTCTACTTGGCTGTTTAAAGCCTCCCTTCTGCAATGCATTTGTGTTAACAGCTCAGAAATTTATATGGAGCTCCGTATGAACTTGAACCCGAGCTGTCCCTCATATGGGCATGTGGGGTTTTTCTCATTTCCCTAATGCAGATCGCTTTTAATTTTCGGTTATTTTGTGTGGGCATTATTGATCAGATTTAAGACCTGATTGTTTCACACCCCATCCCATTGAGCATTACCCTGGGGCATTATTTGACAGAGTTCTGTTTTGCAGCAATTGCGGGAGAGTGGATCCAAGGGTGAGGCACTATACACCTTTCAGGGTAATACAGTGCAAGGGTTAAATTCAAATGCCAATGGTCCTCCTTCACTTTATCATATATCTTCAAGGGCATACGGAGAGCAGGGTGCTACTATAAGTTCCAGTGAAACACACGCAGAAAACCATCCAAAAGGGCATGTCTTGGATGAAGAAGCACAGGGACTGCAAGCTCAAGCATATCTACAACAGGCTTTGCAGGCAGCACAACATAGGGCACAAGCCAATATTCTACCCCAACAACAAGTAAAGGCTGTTGTATGCCAGGGGCAAGATTTTTTTGGGGTGTCAAGTAGCTCAAAATTGCAGGAATTAATGTCAGCCCAGGCATCAGCCATGGGTTCCATGGGCCAATTTAACCAAGAGAATCAGAGGGAACGTTCATTACCTAGAGCCGATGGAAAGCTTCAACATTCACACTCATCACAAATTATGCAGACAAATGCTTCTGCCTCAGCTTCACAAGGGGTACAAAATCCACAACGGATGCAGAACAATGTGGCATTCATGTATGGTGCTATGCCACAGAATTCACAAGGCTTAGAGGGCTCTTCACAACAGTTCTATCCACCGGAACTCATTCCTCAGTTACAGGCCCAAATGCTAGCTATGCAAAAAGCTGCTGCAGAAAATGCTGCAGCACAGCAGAGGTCCTCGTCAATGGGTATATCAGTAGTTTCTGCCCCTGAGTTTGATTCCTCTTATTTAAACTCAGGTATGCTTATGCATGGACATGCTCAACCTGGTGGTTCTGGCATCCCAGTTGATTTATTCAATGCCAATCGTCGCAATCTTGGGCATGGTAATAATATGATGGGTATTCATGGTGCTTCATTTCCTAATTCAGCCATCCATGGAGGGGATTTGCAGGGTGAGAGGCCATCCTCTTCGAATCGTCAGCAGTTTCCTATTGCGAACATGACATCAGGACTTCCAATGTCATCTATGGGTTCACTACAAAATCCACCAAAACCAGAAATAGGTATGCAGAGCACCGTTCAAATGACAAATTTGAAGCAACAGCAGCAAATACAGCAGCATCAGCATCAGCAGCAACAGCAACAACAACAGCAATCACATCATCATCACCAGCAACCGCACCAGAATCAGAATCAGCAGCAGCATCAACACCAGCAACAACAGCTTCAGCAGCAGTTTCAACAACAGCAGCTTCAGCAGCAACAGATTCAGCAGCAGCGTCAGATGCTGCAGCAGCAGCAACATCAACAGCTCCAGCAGCAGCAACATCAACAGCTTCAGCAGCAACAGCAGCAGCAGCAGCTTCAGCAACAGCAGCAGCAGCAGCTTCAGCTGCAACAACAGCAGCTTCAGCAGCAGCAGCAGCAACAGCAGCAGTTGCAGCTTCAACAACAGCAGCAACAGCAGCTCCAACAGCAACAGCTTCAGATTCAACTTCAGCAGCACCCTTCCAGGCAGCTTACACCAGTAGATGGCCAGGGTTCTGTGCCACATACACTTGCTCAGCAAGTCAACCAGTCACAACACTTCAGTCAACATGCACAATTAAAACAGCCTGTTTTCACCCGCCAGCAGCTCATGGTTCTCCGAGCCCAGATTTTAGCATTTCGGCGGCTCAAAGTATGTTCTTTCGAACTTATTGATTTGATGTAGAAGGACTTCTAACATGTTGTCAAATTGTTTTCCAGCGTGGAGAACGGGCATTCACAATCGAAATTATTCGAGCTATAACACCACCTCCACTCCCATATCAGCAAAATCAAGTTGCTCTTTTGCCTAGTGCATTTCCGGAAAGGGTGTCAGACCAATTATCTGTTGAGAAGGTACATCAGCTACAGCAGAGCAAAGCCTTAGAATCCCCAGATGTCAGAGAGGAACGAATGCCGATCCAATCAATAAAGCATGATGATGCTGGAAGGAAGACTTTTGCTCCTCAGAATATTCCTGCCAATGAAGTAACGAACAATGCAGTACCCATGAATGCAAACCATGATGTGGCCATGAAGCCTACAAATACAGGCTCAGGTTCATCCTTTGATGCAGTCTCTGTGGCTGCTGCAAAGAATGACACTGGCAAGATGGAGATGCTGAAAACCAATGGAATCGCACCTGGTGATAACTCACAATCATCATCAATAGTTCCTTCCAATGTCAATGTCGTGCAAAAGGGGGTTCAGCTAACCAGACGTTACCGTGGCCCTCTGTTTGATCTTCCTCAGTTTGGCAAGAAAACGGATGGAAATGTTGTCCAAGGTAATGGTACCAACTGGGGACACCCTGTACTTATAGGGTATGATGTGAGAAAACTATCACGAGAAGAGGGCATACGAGTAATTACAAAGAAAAAGGCACACAAATTGAAAATAATTGAGATGCTCCTTGGAGATGATAATCAGCAAGTTAGGCCTGACTTAAAGGTAAAACTTCGTATTGCACAAAGGAAACTATTGCTTATGACACTGCAGTCACGTGTTAGGAATGAGGTAGAGGAGAATCAACAAGAAATTATGACGATGGGTGAGAGAGCTTATAGAAAGTTTGTCCGTCTTTGTGAGCGCCAGCGTGCTGATATGACTAGGCAAGTTATGGCTTCCCAAAGGACAATCAGGGATAAGTATTTGAAGGGTATTTTTCAATGGCGAAAAAAGCTTTTGGAGGCACATTGGGCTAGTCGTGATGCTCGTATAACCCGTAATCGGGGGGTGGCTAAGTTTCATGAAAGATTGCTTAGAGAATATTCAAAGAGGAAAGATGAAGACCGTAATAAAAGAATGGAAGCCTTGAAGAACAATGATGTTGAAGCTTACCGCGAGATTTTGCAGAAACAGCAAACCTCGATGCCTGGGGATGCAGGGCAGCGGTTTGAGGTGCTCTCATCTTTTTTAACACAGACCGAAGATTATCTTCACAAGCTTGGAGGAAAGATAACGGCTGTAAAAAGCCAACAAGAACGAGAAGAGGCGGCATTGGCTGCTGCTGCAGCTGCAAGGTCAATGGTATGACTTGAATAGGTGATGAAAGCTTGTTGCTTCTTTAGGAAGGTATGTGCTAAGTTATGTCTGTTAATCTAGGGGCTCTCAGAGGAGGAAGTTGAAGAGGCGGCATTGCGGGCAGGAGATGCAGTTTCTTCGAAAGAATGGCAATCAGATGATGACGTGCCTGCTGGAACAGCAAACAAGTGAGTTTATATGGACTTGTTGAGTGTCATGCAGCCTTGTTGTTGAATTTATGCATTCTCTGAAAGTATTTTTCTTGAATGAGCATGTTATCTACGTTACTGAGCATGTTCTGCACTCTCGTGCTGCAGATATTACAAGTTAGCCCATGCTGTAGATGAAAAGATCCTTAAGCAGCCGTCAATGCTCCGGGCTGGTATTTTAAGGGACTATCAGCTTGTAAGTAGGATGCACGTGTTTAAGAAATGTTTTCAAGATGCGACAGGTGAACTTAAAGTTCTTGCACTTTTGAAGGTGGGTCTGCAATGGATGCTATCTTTGTACAATAATCGACTCAATGGCATTCTTGCGGATGAAATGGGATTGGGCAAAACCGTGCAGGTTTGTTTTGCTAAAGACATTTTTATTCGAAATGCTCATGTTTAACTTGTGAGTTGCATTTGTTTGAAACTTTTATATTATGCTTGAAACATTAGCTTTGAGCATCTCAAGGGCTCGTACAGCACCTTCACGGGGCATCAATAATTTGGATATTCCATTTTATGTTGGTTTTCTATAGCCAGCTTGTAATCACCTGGAAATTTGTTGGCGGTTTCTGCAATTTCCTATAAGCTGCAAAATAGAAAGTACTCAGTGTCAAATGCAATTAGAAAACACAGAAGACTGTACTAGTATGTTATTTGCAGAGTTAGCTAGGGTGTGCTGGTCATTGAGGGCTGTGTTGAACGAAGGGTTTCACTTTTCGCATCAGGGGTGGCTTTGGAAGTTCCAATCTACATGAGTTTTCTAAGTATAACACCGAGCTTAAAGCTACAGGGCTTTCTCCACTATGGGCATGTTTGAAACTGTGGCAAATAATAAATTGTTGTTTGCTCTTCACCCCTCGCTTTTCCATCATGGCTGTAGTCTATAGTGACAAGTTCGGTTCGGTTCGGTTGCATGTTATTGACAGATGAAATGTTCTATCCGACTCACCATGCCAGATCTTATGTCAATTTTGTCTGCCGATATTTTTTTATTCCCTGTTAATATTGAAATCTTTATTGTGACAGGTTATGGCATTAATTGCATACTTGATGGAATTTAAGAGTAACTATGGGCCTCACCTTATCATTGTTCCAAATGCAGTGATTGTCAATTGGAAGGTATGCACTTGCGATAATTTTCAATGGCCTTCATCTTGTCGATGGTATTGATTTGCTTAGCGTGCAGAGTGAGTTACTTCGATGGTTGCCATCAGTTTCATGCATCTTTTATGTTGGTGTAAAAGATCAGAGGGCAAGATTATATTCCCAGGTACGTGCCTGGTACAACTATTTAGTTGGTCAGAGAATTGGCACAAAAACTCAGAATGGCTGCTTTATTTGATGCAGGAAGTTGCAGCAATGAAATTTAATGTGCTAGTAACTACATATGAGTTTGTTATGCGTGATCGGTCAAAGTTATCGAAGGTTGATTGGAAGTACATTATAATTGATGAGGCACAGAGAATGAAAGATAGAGAATCTCGTCTTTCACGAGACTTGGACCGCTTCAGATGTCAACGTCGCCTATTGTTAACAGGAACTCCCTTGCAGGTAAATTTGTAAAATCAGTATAAAAAGCCTGTTCCATCATTCATCATTTCAGCAATCTCATTGTTTTTACAGAACGATCTCCATGAATTGTGGTCACTTCTAAATTTGCTTTTGCCGGAAGTTTTTGATAATAGTAAAGCTTTCCATGACTGGTTTTCGAAACCTTTTCAAAGAGATGGATCCAATGGCCAAGCTCCTGAGGATGATTGGCTGGAGACTGAGAAAAAGGTCATTGTGATTCACCGGTTGCATCAAATCTTGGAACCATTTATGTTAAGGAGACGTGTAGAAGATGTTGAGGGTTCTCTTCCACCAAAGGTAATGGATAATGTTAGAAACTAGGTATATACGTATAGGACGACTATATACGTTTGTAGAAACTAGGTATATACGTATAGGACGACTATATACGTTTGTACTGTGACTTGGCGTATATAAGCCTTGATCACAGTTAGTATAGTCATTCAGAGAGTAGAGAGCTTGAGTCGCTTGCTTGGTTTTTCCTTGTATCTTCTTCATTCTCTTAGAAATACACTCTAGATTCAGAAGATTAACATGGTATCAGAGCCGGAATCTGAGAGATGAAGCAAGTGCAAGAAGTCTCTGATGGGAAATCCCTGATCGGGTGAAGATCAGGAAGATCTGAAGAATTTGATCAGCAGATTGGGTAGATAGAGTTGAATTTGGGGTTCCTGGTCGGCAGAATTGGCAGATCAGAAGAGATTTGTGAAAGATTGGAAGATCTGAAGACTCCGGTGAAGCCGGAATGGTGGATTGAAGCCAGAATTGAGGCGAAGACAGATCTGGAAGATTGAAGTTGAGTTTTGCAGATCCGGATTGGTAGATCCGAAGAAAACGTCAGTTATTTCAAATTTTTTGCTGGCATTGGTCGCATTTGGTCGGATTAGACCAAACTTGGAGTTCAGGAAGAGGTGTTTCCCGGCGCTGTTTGAATTGTCGGCGGTGTTTTGGCGTTTGCACACGCCAGGTGTGTTTGATGCATTAAATCTGCATCTGGAGTTGAGACCTAGGTTGGTCGTGTGTCGGAATTCGTTGAACACAAGATATTTCGTGCTTATTTAGAGATATTTGTGGCCAAAGCACAAAGGTATCTTCTATCTTTGGTTCGTCCAAAAGTTTAGGTCGGATTGCGCCAGATTTGGAATCTGAATGCGGCATCTATTTCTAGCAGTTCGACTATTTCTTGTTCATTCGCAGACCTTGGATCTAACAGATCGGTGAGCTCTTGAGCACATCCATAGTTTCTTGAAGTAAATCGGATGGCTCTTGATCAGATTGGTTTCTTGTTTATTTTTCATTGGATTTATTTGATTTGATTAGTTAAGGAGGGAAGAGAAATTCTAAGATCTCAGGCAGGTATTCTTACAGAATGAATATTTGGCAGCTGCCCCTCACTGAGTTTGAGTTCTTGACTAAGGATAATTATACCATTTGGAAGAGTTTTATGCAAAAACTTCTTTGCTGTTATGGACAGGAACATTGGGATATTGTTTCTGGGAAATCCACACGAGAGGATGCACAAGATAAGCAGCACTTTGATCTAGTTGATGAAATTGCATTGAATACTATCTCTCTAGCAATTGATAAAACAGTACATCCATGGGTATTAGGACAGTTTTCAAGTTCTAAGGCACTTTGGGATTCTATTGAGGAAAAGTTTCAGAGGAAGGACCAGAAAAAGTTGAAGAAGAGGGAAAAACAAAAGAAAAGGAAATTGAAACAACAGGACTCAGTTCTTTCAGATCTATCTACTTTCATTCCAGTTCCTGAAATTCAAGATTCGGATCCTGCTTCTAATTGTTTTGCAGATTTTTTGGCAGAGCTTCCATGCATGGAAAATCCAACACAGGACAGTGGTGTTTTGGAAAACAATAAAGATTGTTTGACAAGTCAGCTGTTTCTTGATGATGTGAATCCTATTGCAGGGTCTACTGATACAAAGCTGGGGACAGAAATGGTTTCAGTCTTGGTTAAGGAAAATGACATGGCAGCAGAATTGCTAGATATCCCAGGGCTGTTATCAGACAAAATCCAGCAGTTAGAGGTACCTGTTTTTGATGATTCCATGGCTGTTAATAGTATTCCTTCAGTTACCCAATTGGTGTATGAATGTGCTATGCAAAATCTAGTACAAGCTGGTACAGAATGTTATTTGGATTTAGAGGTTTTACATTTACAGCAGGAAGACAATCTTCAATCCACAGTCTCTCATTTGGATCTGCAGTATGAAGAAGTAGACAACAATTGTGTTCTTGATAATAATGAAACTATAGACCTGTTTTCTGGAGAAGAGCAAACTGCAACAAATACACAAGAATTTATGGCAGTAGAAGACGAATTTGTTTGTGAACTTCCTTGGTTGGAGATTGATAGTAAGACCTCTGATTTTAAGTCTGTTCTATCTCAGGTTAGTGACCATGAACTTCCACTTTATGTGAATCTACATATTCCATTTAGTTGTCCACATGATGGGAATGTCGAGCATCATTCTAGCTTGAATGATTCTATGGGATTTGTTGTTTATGCTGATATTGAAGGTGAAACAAAGAAGCTGCAAGTGACTTACAGGCGTTTGCATCTACCAAATCAGGTCTTGATGATTGTTGACAAGGCTGCAGATCAGTATTTGCATGTTAGTGCTGTTAAGTCTGATACATTGCTACAGGAGTTTTCAGGGCAGAATGTGGAAAACTTTTATGAGACTAACAGATGGTCACATGTCTTTTATGCAAGTCCTATTATGGATGAAGTATCAGCCAAGGAACAACAGTATTGTATGGAGCATTTTGGCATAGCAGGAACACGAGAGTTGGATTTGGTTGGACAGAATGTGGAATCAATGTGTGTGTCTTATACATGGCTTGAGTTTGATTATGGAAGTCCATCTTTGGAGCAGTTTGGCAAACCAGTAACACTAAGGAAAGCAAGGGAATGGTACAGGGGCAGAAAGTTATGGTTTAAAACCAAGTTCCAATGGCAGTCATGGTTCTTTATGTGGCTAAACTTGCTTCATATGCTGAATTTCAAGACATATAACATCTCAGGGACAAAGTCAAAGGACAAGGGCCAGTCATGGCTGCTGTTATGGTTAAGCTTGCTCTATTTTTTGAGCACTGCTTGATCTCAAGGGGGATATAGTCGTCAAGGGGGATGTTAGAAACTAGGTATATACGTATAGGACGACTATATACGTTTGTAGAAACTAGGTATATACGTATAGGACGACTATATACGTTTGTACTGTGACTTGGCGTATATAAGCCTTGATCACAGTTAGTATAGTCATTCAGAGAGTAGAGAGCTTGAGTCGCTTGCTTGGTTTTTCCTTGTATCTTCTTCATTCTCTTAGAAATACACTCTAGATTCAGAAGATTAACAGATAACGTTTTATCTTCTGAGTAGTTAGTGTGCTATCCCCTTCCATTTTGTTTTAATGTGGAAACTATGTCATTTGAGCATTGTTTTGTCATGTTGTTAATCTGCAGATCCCAGTTGTTCTGAAATGTAAATTATCTCCTTATCAAGCAGCCATTTATGATTGGGTCAAAGCAACTAATACAATTCGTCTTGATCCCGAGGAGGAGGATTTGAGAGTAGCTGGAAACAGCAAGCGCCAAGCACGCGCATATGCTCCTCTTCAAAATCAATGTATGGAGCTCAGAAAAGTTTGTAATCATCCCTTTCTAAATTACCCGCCACGGGGCCACCATGTGGATGACAGTGTTGTTCGTACGTGTGGCAAACTCTGGATTCTTGATAGAATTCTTGTCAAGCTACATAAAACAGGGCATCGTGTTCTGCTGTTTAGTACTATGACAAGATTGCTTGATATTTTGGAGGAATATCTTCAGTGGCGTGGATTGACTTACCGACGTATTGACGGAACCACTCCTCTTGATTCTCGAGAGAGTGCTATTGTTGACTTCAATGCACCGGGATCTCAGTGCTTCATCTTCTTACTTAGCATCCGTGCAGCTGGTAGAGGGCTTAACCTACAGACAGCAGACACTGTTGTTATTTATGACCCTGACCCCAATCCCAAGAATGAAGAGCAAGCAGTAGCCCGTGCACATCGTATTGGACAGAAGTCAGAAGTTAGGGTTATCTACCTGGAAGCTGTTGTAGAAACGATTACTAGCTACCATAAGGAAGATGAATTAAGAAATGGTGGAAATCTGGATGCTGATGATGAGATGGCAGGAAAAGATCGTTACATGGGTTCCGTCGAGTCTTTGATCCGTAACAACATTCAGCAGCACAAGATAGATATGGCTGATGAGGTGATCAATGCTGGGCGCTTTGATCAAAGAACCACACATGAGGAACGCCGTGTAACTTTGGAAGCACTTCTTCGTGATGAGGAGCGATACCAAGAAAGCGTGCATGATGTTCCAACGCTCCAAGAGGTGAACCGTCTGATTGCAAGAAGTGAGGAGGAGCTGGAGATATTTTTCCAAATGGACGAGGATTATGATTGGCCTGGTGAGATGGTCAGGCATGATGAGATTCCAAAATGGCTCCGGGCTGGTTCACAAGAGGTTGATGCTGCTGTTGTGGCAACTTCAAACAAGGCAATAAAGCAGGGTCTAACAGAACTGATTGGCACCAGGGAAGCTGAAGAGAGGTTATTTGCTCTGGAAGACATTGCAAAGCAGAAAACAGATTCAAAAAAAGCTTATGAAGCAAGTAGTCCAGCAGTCTTCAAGTACCCAACAAGAAGCAGCAACTCAAAATCTAGGATTGCTGTCTATGATGAGGTGGGTGCAGAGGATGATTCCATTGAGGAAGAGGAGGGGGAGATCAAAGATTTATCTGACGATGATGATGAAGAAGGAGAGATTAGGGTCGGTGCTCTTCTTGAGCCAGATGTTTCAAATGATGGGGATGATTCAGACCAGCAAGAGCATGTACAAGATGAAATGGGCAGAGATGTAGATAGCCAGGAAGAAGATAATGTTGATGATAGAGAAGACAATACAGTGGATGATGGAGAAGATGCTTCAGATGATAGATACGAAGAAGTTGTGGAGGTGCCTCAGGTGTTCCAAGAAGTAGTAGCAGAAGAGTTTGATGAAGAGGCTGATAACAATGGACAAGGTGCTTCATCAGGTTCTTTAGAGGATGAAGCCATTGAGGTTCAAGATCTGGAAGAGGTGCCAATCCCATCAAAGAAATTTGTTTCTTTAGCCGCCTTAGGAAGCAGATCAGCTCAACAGGATCTGGTAATTTGACTCCTCTTTCTCCCTTCTTCTCCTCCTTCAGTTTTAGTCTCATTCTAATTGCTTTCAACTAATGCTCCATAGGTTGAAGAGCTCGAAGAAGGCGAGATTGTAGCTTCCGGAGATTCTCATATGGATAATGCACGTTCAGGCAGCTGGGTCCATGAGCAGGATGAGGGTGATGAGGACCAGGTCCTCCAGCCTCAAAAGAAACGGAAGCGTAGTGTTAGGCACCGGCGCAAGATGGGTGATACTGGAGCACTCTTAGAAAAGCCTCAGGACCTTGTAGACAAAGCAGCATTCCTTACCAATTATGGACATACTTCAGCTTGGCCAATCTATGAGGATCCAAGGCTTATTCAGAGATTTGATCAAAGAACAGAAATGCTAGTGGGCAGGCAATACGATTTGCCAGAAATTTGGGCTATGAATTCCCGGCATGGATCTCTTGGGATGCATCCTAATCTTGGGGTCAGAATGCATGAGAACTTGGAGGGTAACCAATGCCCCCGAGTAGTTGTGAAACCAAAGATGTCTTCTTTTCAAGAGCATATGGAGGCTCTAAATGATTCGGCTCGGGAAAGTCGTGTTGTGAAATCGGCACAAACAGGTGGCCTGACCAACTGGGCAGCTGTGCGAATGCCAGAAAATGTTCAAAAGAAGGTAATTGAGCTCTGATGTAACACTTGCCTATTTAGCAAAAGATTAAGAATATTTTGGCTGATTGTGAAACATTTTGGGCCATTTGCAGTGCAAGGCTGTCTTAAGCAAATTGCAGGGTGCAGTCAACAAGGATGGCCGGCAAGTTGCAGCATTGTTTATGGAGCTACCAAGGCGTTCTGATTTTCCAGATTATTATAAAGTTATTGATAAACCTATTGATGCACATAGTATTGAAGAGCGGCTTGATCATTTTGAATATGCAACCGTGTTAGACTTTACTGCTGATGTACAGCTTATGCTAGAAAATGCAGCTCGTCACAATCGAAATAATGCAGAGGTGACACATATTTTCTTTCTGTGTATTGAAAGTTTATGACGCCATAATGTCTAATGCCAGATGTCATGTTCATCTAGGTTCAAGCAGATGCACGTAGGTTGCATTCTCTGTTTTTTCAGAGGATGGGATTAATGTTCCCAGATATCGATTTCAACTCCGTGAAGATAAATGTTGGTGTTCCCATTCGTCCTAGTGGGTCTCGATCTGCGCGGAAACAACGGCAGATTATTGATGTTGGAAAGCCGATAACAGGTCAAGCTGCTCCTATATTAAATCCTCCACAAGTAGAAAAACAGCTTCCAAATTCACAAGACGAGGCTAAGCGCAAAGGCAAAAGCAAGAAAAGTGATAAGAATAAAGGCAAGTTGAATAAACCATCGGATAAGAAAAAGGAGAAGGCTGAAGATGTATTTCTGCATCCCGCTGACCTTGTGATTTGTAAGAAAAAGAGGAATTCTAGGAAACATACTCACAGCAAGTTTCCTATGAGACATAAACGAACTCATGGTGCTGAAGGTAATAGCAAACAAACCAACAAGGACATGGGGACTTCGTCGAAAGGCTCAGGCCGGATGAAGGCTTCCAATGTTGTTAATGTTCCTGTTTCTGAAGAACCTCCAACCATGGGAAGCTTTTGGAATCCAAGAAAGCGCTCAAGAACAGATACTGGGAAAAGAAGGCCAGTGCGACCATGAGTCCATGTACAATAAGCATATTAATCCAAAGAAGCCCCTGATTCAACCTTGTGTACTATTATGTCCATATATGAGGCAACAATGCCTTTTACTAATGCCAAATTCACCATTCATTTACTGGATATCAGTTGTAATTTTCTTGCACTACGAGTCACATGGTGTTGATGTTGGGAGCTGTTTTGGCAGATTTTGTTTCAACTCGTTTTAATCGCATGTTGTACCAAGTTTCAAGTAGCTTGGTCAATGAAATCCATTGAGTTTGTGAATAAAAAGATCTCTGGAGCTGGTAATTTACTAACTGAAGAACTCCAGTAATCTTTATATGAAGATAGAAAGCAAAGTGTACAAAGTAAGCGCCAGCCTTTCCGGCTCCAGAGTGAACTCCCTAAAAGTGAGTCTAAGGTGGTGCGTGACTGTTATATGTCCAGGTCAGCAACAAGGTGACGTCAGCCTGTCTAGTCATCAAAGTGTGCATGCCTGCACGTGCATGTGAGTATCATAGTATGCATGCATCCGCATGAGTGGAATATGGAATATTCTAACATCCCCCCTATGACTAGTAGGTCTGTAGAAGAAAAACAAAAAAACAACAGAAACAGCTGAGCTGACAAATGAAAAAGAACTCTATCCCTCCGAGCTCAAGGAGCAATATCAGACACCACAACACATTATTCCCCTTAAGTCACAGTAGCAGGAATAATATGTAGAATCTGCTTTATATGAGTAAACTGGCGACCAGAAAGTTGTTTAGTGAAGCCTGCTTGATCTGAGGTAGAATAGGATAACGTAAGCATACCATTATCAATTTGTTCCCTTATAAAACATAGTTTAATGTCAAGATGTTTAATCTGTAAACGCCATTGATAATCCTTGACATGTAACACTGCGCCACTGTTATCACAAAATATAATTGCAGGCTTTGTTAACACTCCTAGATCTTCGTATAGATGGACAATCCATATCAACTCCTGAACTCTGCCTTGGTTGTACTTAAACTTGTAGATTCTTGTTTCTGACTTTTCCAAGTAATAGGATTACCTCCATAAAAAGAAACATACCCTATAAGACTTTTCCTGGATGTGATATCTGTAGATGCCATATCTGAATCAGAAAAAAAATGAAGCTTTGGATCAGTGACTCGTTCATAGAAAATCCCTTCCGTTTTTGTACCACAAGATAATGCAAGACTCTTTTAGCAAAGAACCCGGTGTGGCTTCTTTGGATTATGCATGAATCGTGATAAAACTCCTACCGCATATACTATGTCCGGGCCGAAAGTATGAGTGAGATATAATAATGACCCCACTAACCGCCGATACAAAGTAGCATCTCAGATCTTCCCCGCGTAACTTCAAGTGTAAGCTTTTGGCCCGTTCACCGGGCGTTAATCAGTTTACTGATCGTCATATAAAACCGTGCTAGTAAACTCAAATGTACTTCGCTGAGTAAGATGTATATACCATCTACGGTTTGCCACACTTCAATCCCCAAACAATAATGCATAAGCCCCGATCCGTAAGCTCGAAGTTATGCTTAAGCCAATCCTTTGTTTGCTAAATAAGCCGAATGGCATCGCCAAATCACAATAGTATCATCCACATACAACAAGAGGGACATAAATCATACTATTCTCTCGCTTTTGAAATATAGGCTTGGATCTCGCTCGATCTCTCGATATCCCATTTCAAGAAGAAAGGCATTAATTTTCTCGGTGCCAACATCGTGGTGCTTGTCTCAAACCATAGAGACTCTTCTTGAGTCTACATACATAATCGATATTTTTTTATCATGAAAACACGGCGGCTGCATGTATAATTCCTCTTCAAGATCGCCATTGAGAAAAGCCCGACTTGAAGTCTAATTGATGCAAAGGCCAATGTTTATGGGCTGCCAAGGCAATGATTTCCGCAAAGATATCCAATCTCACTACAGGGGCAAATACCTCATGAAAATCGAATCCTTCTTCTTTGAGTGTATCCTTTGGCAACCAGCCGGCTTTATGCTTGGACAAAGATCCATCGAATGATACTTAGTTCTAAAAATCCATTTGGCTCCAATAATGTTTTTATTCATTTGGTTTAGGTACAAGTTCCCAAGTCCCTTGCTTGGCAAGCATAGACAATTCCTCTCGCATGGTCACAACCAATGTGAATGCTTTGTTGCTTGGGTATATGTAGTGGGTTCAATCTTTTTTTAACTCAGAAACCATAAGAGCAAAGATTACAAGAATCAACTGATGGTAAAGTAGCAAGTCTAGCTGACCTTCGAGGTGGAAGATTTTGTGCAGATATAGGAGTTAAAGAGTGTTGGCTTTGATCACAAGAGTCCCCCAATGATAAATCTGTAAAAGGAAGGTCTTCCACCTGTTTCTGAAGATGTATAGGTAAAGGGGGTAATGAGTGAGATTTGACTGGTTCTAATAGATCGAGTGGACGAAAAGGATGATAAGGGCTTGCAGAATCAACTGAGGAAGAGGACCGCATAGGAGAAGAACAAGCAGATGGAGAAGGACAAGCAGATGGTGCAACTTGACGAACAGAGGAACATGGAGCAGATGGAATAGGTTGAGAAACTAGAACTAGAATTAGTTTGAAGACTTGAGGACTCGTTGACAGGCACAGCAGGTACAGGCGCAGGTACATGAGAAATAGAATCAGAACGTCCCATTTGAGTTTGCGACAATCTTTCTTCAAATGGCCTTTCTTATTGCAATACCAACAAGCAAAAGGAGTTTTTGACGGAGTACTTTTAGAAACATTAGATTTGGAAGATTCAATAGGAGGAGGATCAGATGTTTTGAATTCAGTGAAAGGGCTAGAACTAATGGGAGGACCAGATGCAGAAAAAACATTTGTAGCAGATCTGACCTTTGAATAGTGTGCTGCCTCATGCTGCTGAAGTCTACTGTTTTCTATTTCTGCAGCCAAGAGTTTATGCTGCAACTGATTAAAGGAAATCTTAATCTAAGCCTTGAGTTTAAAATGGTTAACCAAAACTTGGTAATCCCTGATCAACCCATTAAATGCATACATAATCAAAGCAACATCATCTAGTGTACCTCCAGCTCCAGAATGTTTTTCCTTCAAGATTTTGAGTTGTTGAAGATAATCTCTCATATTAGCACAATTCTCAAGTCTGAGATTATTCATTTGTCCTTGAATAACAATTTGCTGCCCCACCCCCTCATGAATACAAGCTTCTTGCAAGAAACCAAATGCTTTAGTGAAAGTCTTGAAAGTTCTGATATCCCTTTGAAAATCAGTTGAAATACAAGTCTTGAGATGATTAAGTGCCAGGAAATCTTTCTTGTTATCCTCTGCAGTAAGAGGATTCCAGTCTGCAAGAAAAACATCTCCAAGATCTCTAAGATTGAGATTAGTTTCAAAAGCATCTCTCCAAGTATACCAGTTATCAATGTCTAAAACAGGATGGGTGAAATACTTCCACGGATCAGCACTGGATGCCATGAGAATCAAGATTTCAAAATACAATGAATCTTGTAGATGTACAGAATTGAAAGATTAAAACGAAATTTGAAGTCATGGACTATCTTTATGTTAAAACCGGCCCATCTAGAAAAGATACGAAGAAAATAGAGAGAGAAACGACAAAATTTCGAAAATCTGATAACAACCGACTCAGACTGCAAGAACCGTTCACGAATTGCAAGAACTGATAAAGAATTCCTCTGATCCGGAAGAAACTTGGCTTAAAGACAAGCCATCTCAAGTCTGATTCAGCCAGTAAAGTCTCGGCTTAAAATTCTCAATCCTTTGAGAGCTATCACAAAACTCCCGGACACTCACTTTCCTCTTATATCAAGGCTCTAATACCATGAAGAACTCCAGTAATCTTTATATGAAGATAGAAAGCAAAGTGTACAAAGTAAGCGCCAGCCTTTCCGGCTCCAGAGTGAACTGCCTAAAAGTGAGTCTAAGGTGGTGCATGACTCTGTTATATGTCCAGGTCAGCAACAAGGTGACGTCAGCCTGTCTAATCATCAAAGTGTGCATGCATGCATGTGCATGTGAGTATCATAGTATACATGTGTGCCCATGAGTGGAATATAGAATATTCCAACACTAAAAAATGATAGGTGATGTGTTGACCAGGCGACCACCCCATGTGGCATGATTCCCTTCTAGGAGTACCAAATGTTTGCTCTCGTTTGTTTTAAAGTTGGCCAGGCATGATTCCTCTCGTACCAATGGAATGGAAACTGAACTAGAACAATTCTCTCTGTGGTTGCAAATCATCCCTCATTGTTGGTCGGAGGGGATCCTTTGTTCTTATTGAGGGCGGCTCCCCATTAGCATTGCACCTCATGTCTGTGCCATGTAGGCAAAATACAAACAGAGGAACAACAGTGAAATTCAAGCCATTCGCATTACCAAAGAAGCTATTTCGGTTGCCAAAAAGAAGAAAGCACTAGAAAACAAACCTGATGTGCTACTGCAAGACAAACATGACTCACCATAGAACGATCAAAAGCACTACATGACAAACTCCATTGAGACTTCAGCTTTTCAAATGTTATAATGGTGCATCTGAAAATTTTGCAGGACGCGGTGCCGTGTCATTCCAATTGAGCTCAGGTAGAGGTAATGGGGATGGCTAATCCTGTTAGTCGAGATTGCCATGTGGCACAGGAACTCGGTAGAAGACTTTCATGAAGATGGGCCCGAATACTTCTGCCAATCTATGCAATTAATCAGTGTTCCTTTTTCGTTGTCATGGAGGATATATGACAACCAAGAATTTAACTTTGCATCAAAATTAATATACCGTTATACCTACAAGACAACCATATAATCTGTTCTGTCACGTTTGATATTGTACTTTCACATCAAATACATTGTAACCTTTTTCTTACACCACATCAACATTGCTTATTAGATAAAATGCACCTTACACCTAAACCACCATTTTGGCACACCATTTACTCCACCATGGCGCACCATTAAGTCATAAATTGTTATGTGTATCCTGATGGACCACTTCCATCACTAGTTATACCCACTCAAGGACTTCAACCAAACTAAACCTGTTTAAGCTGTAGGGAAAGAAGGAATGGAACCTTCTTAATCAAATGAATTTGGCTGTAGATTTTGTTCAATAGAATAATATGCATAAGACACTGAATACCCACCTTAATTGGAGTCAATTGAAGCAATGATATCTTAAATTAATTCAGTAATCTGAAACTTCAAATACAGTATTTATATACAGGATAAAAAGTGAAACATCAAACCTACAAACCTGTAATGCATGATCCATACTACATATTGCCTCCTTATTCTTGCAGAATGTCATGC
Source organism: Isoetes taiwanensis (assembly GCA_021234155.1). NCBI lineage: Eukaryota > Viridiplantae > Streptophyta > Lycopodiopsida > Isoetales > Isoetaceae > Isoetes > Isoetes taiwanensis. The sequence goes on from JAJEKV010000024.1 coordinate 16,915,669, forward strand.
AAACTAGTGTTGCAACACCAATATACAAGAAATCATGACCAATAAAAACGTGACAGGAATCAATAATTGCAAAACAAACATGTTCACTATAATTTAATACATAAGAAACACATCCATAGAAAGAGTAAAACACTTAATTGAGATTACAATCATTTGTCAAGCTACACAATAGATTATTACATGCATGTAATGAGATTCGCGCTTACCAACATGGCCAGCAGCTAAGTTGTCAAGTCCCAAGAAGATTGTATCATTTCAAGTAGCACGCTTCACACTTACCTCCAAAAAGAGGGAAAGGGTTTTGGCTATCCTGGAGTGCATGTCTATCTAAGAAAGCATGATCAGGAATATTACATTAATTACATATCGGGATGTTCTTCTTATACACAATGCAAAACATATTATGATGTTGGTAGCTCTATGGAACTTCTATTTTTGCCCCTAATTTTGAAGAGCTTTGCCTCTAACTTCTCTAGCCTCCATTTGTTTAGAATTCAGATCTTTCATCTCTCCAAACTCCAAACAATTGAGGAGCACTAAACCTACACTTATATGCACCATTGTCTTGGAACCATGTAGTCAACCTTGTGTTGACCTCCTTTGTACATTTGATCAACGTTCTTTTGGATGCTTTAGCAGCAACCTTCTATAGGGGGTTTCATATAGTCTTAGCCATATGAACTAAATGAGTGACCCGGATGGGTTTATCACTTCAAGGTGAACACCCATCCAAATAAGTAGGGCCATGTTCCTTAATTTGCATATATACTCATACCTAGGGGACTTTTTATGGTGACTTTAGTACAATATGTGTCTGGAATTGGGGTTTTTGAAAAACTTGAAAGACATATACAAGGGGGTTTATGCTGACCCTTTGCACGCAAGTGGCATACCTCCTATCTGATATTCGCATCTCCTGAGAGCCTTTTTCAATGCCTCTATCTCTTTAGCTTTCTTTTTAGCAGCTTGCATAGCCTTCTTCTCCTCCAATTTCTCTTGTCTAACTTTGGCAACTTGGTGTGTTGAATATATCTTGCTCAATCAGCTATCATCTCATGGGAGGCCACAAACTTCTCTTGCAATGCCTCAGGTAGTTTAGAGCATTTGGCCTTTGCAATTTGCCATGATGTGCATCAGAACTCATCCTAGAAGAAGCATCTAGAGTAACAATAGTTGAACTATGTGGTTGCACAATGGAGCTGCAACATGATGGAAGTGGCTGCAAAATGTGGGAGCACAATTTAGACCCAGGACTGGAATGAGAATAATAGTAATAAAGAGACTATCCCCAAAAGTCAAGAATTGCTTACTGTTTTGAGGAGTTTGAGTGCATCAGGATATAAAATATCTGGTTTATATGTATTCAAAAGAACCAAATTAAGGGATAGAGATGTGATGGGTGGTTGTAAGATCTAGAGGCATCTCTCCAGGGATTCATCTTTGACTGGCGTATAACCCATGAGGGTTCAGCAATGGGGTTTTTTTTTATCACCTTATGGGTTAGGAGTGTTTTTGGGTTGCCGCTAAGGGACAAACCCTCGTTCAGTGGGTTTGTGGCATATTCCATGTACATGCCAGTATATACTCGAAATATACCAGTGACTGCTCCAAACCCATTATTGGCTGTAAAATGGCGGTGGCTTCTGGTGCTGGACAGCCAGTCTAGAAAAAACCGGCTAACCGGAGAGGCAAACCCGTTGCTGCAAGCATACGAATCTGGACTTGCTCCCGACATTTCGAAATTCGGTGTGAGCGTTACCCCGGGTACTACGGAGCACTAGCTGGGATTTTCAGTCCATGGTAGGGCAAGAGTTTTTTTTACAGGGAATTGAGATTGCTTTCGACAGGGAATTTAAAGTACGAATCCACTCTTCATATGAATTTTACTTAGTTTAGGAAGCTGGCATGGATTCCAATTGTTGACACAACCAAGTGCCAACAAAATGTTCAGAGGAATGGACTAGAAGGACTAGCTTTAAGTATTCTAATAAGATGAAGTTGTCTCATCTCAACAACCTCTCTAACTATGGGTGTAATGATGCCCTTGTAATGTATAAGGAAATGCAAGACAATGGGATGAGGCCAGGCCTTTCTATCGTACTTGCTCCATTGAGAGCATGCAGCATTTAAGGGATCTCTAAACTGTCATGAAAATGCATGCTGTTATTATTCGAAGCAGTGATGGCGTGTGCTGGTTGTGTAGCAGGAGAGGGCAAACCTATGGGCCAGGATTTGGTAGAGACAGAGTTTCTGGAAAGGGGTATAGCGATACACTCTCAACTTGCAAAGAATAGACATCAGTTGGACATGTTTGTGGCAACTACCCTGGTGCATATATATGCCAAGTGTGGGTGCATGACCCATGCTTGGCAGATTTTTGGCAAGATGCCCTATTGTTCTCAAGTGATATGGAATGCGATGATATTTGGATATGTTGAGACAGGAAAAGGAGACTTTGCCCTTCAATTCTTTACACACATGCAAGATGGAGATATCACATCAGATGCACTAGCTTATATTGCTGCACTGAAGGCATGTGGCAGTTGTGTAAAAGGATGTAGTCAACCAATGGAAAGGAAAATTGTAGGAAATGCATAACTTGGAAAATTTTTTATCGATTCATTCACAGCTTTCCAAGCATGGTTATGAAATTGACACTTTTGTGGGTGATACCTTGGTGGATATTTATGCCAAGTCTGGTATTATGCTGCATGCTCATTTGGTATTTGGTGGGATGGTGCAGCACTCTTTGATCACATGGAACATTATGATATTTGGGCACGCAGAAAACCATGAAGGAGAGTTGGTTCTGCAGTTATTTTATTGTATGCAGGATGAAGATTTTTAGCCAGATGCTCGAACATATGTTGCTGCACCGAAGGCATGTGCTCGTTCTGTAGTAAAAGAATTGAGCAAGCAACTAAATGTGGAGTTCCTTGAAAAGGGCATAGCCATTCATTCCCAACTTGCGAAGACCGGCCATGAGTTGGACATTTTTGTGGCAAATGCTTTGTTGGATATGTATGCTAAATGCTCAAGTATGGTGTCTGCTTATAGAATATTAGGATGCTACAGCATTCGATTGTAACATGGAATTCCCTGATATTTGGGTATGCAGATAGTGGTGAGGCAAAATTGGCGCTACATTAAAGTTTTGCCCCAGATATTCTAACTTATCTTGCCATACTTAAGGCATATGCTAGCTCTACAGAAAAAGAAGAGGCCAAGAATGTGGGAGGAAAATTTGTGAAAATAGATAGTTTATATAAGGATAAGGATAATAGATATTTCGAAGTGCTGACTCGTTTTTATGTCAAATTGTGTTGATTTTTGCAGGTTATTGAAGTCAATGAACAAGAAAAAAAATTGATTGTATCTGAGAGACAGCCTCTTGGGAACAAAGTTTTCGTAAGATAAGAGTGGGCGAGATATTTGATGGAAAAGTGAATACAGTGAGACTTTGGAGCATTTGTGACTTTGCAAGTCCCTGATGGTAGGTCCAACTCTGTGATGATACTTACAGACATCTTTGGAAGGAAAACTATGTTTGTCTCTTGCTAAGTTATTTTCAATTGAGTGGGCTGGTTCACGTGACTGAGGTCTCATGGGATCCTGTGTCTGCGCCAAGAGATGTTTTAAAAGTTGGGCAAGATGTGAAAGTAAAAGTAATTGGGTAAAAGCACGTTAGGGTGTCATACATTAGGGGGCAATTCATGTAAACTTTTGAACGGGTTGCTGAATTTTAAATGTACTTATTTCATGTATAAATTTTGTCTTATATATTTAAAAAGGGGCAAAATTCCCGTTTGTTTGTAATTATGACGAGTAGAGGCCGGCGGTTGATGCGAAACTCCTGGAGGAAATTCCTCCCTCCAATTTCCTCCAGGAAAATTCCCTCCAGAAAAATTTCCTTCCAAGAAAATTCCCAGATCGAACCAAGAAAGTAGAACACAATTTGAATTTTTTTTCCAGGATCAGGAAACATGCAATCTGGTGATTTTGAAACTGAATGTGGCGATCGGAAAAAACATGCAATCCGGTGATTTTGAAACCCGAATGTGGCGATCGAGAACATGCACATGCAATCGGTGATTTTGAAACCGAATGTGGCAAACATCGATGGCATCCGTGAATTCAAAATTGTGAAGAGTAAACAACGGTGGCATGCGGTAATTTCGAAAGTGGGAGAGATGAGAAAGGGAAAAAGAAGATGGCGAGCATGATAGCGAAATTGAAAAGGGTAGTACATCCTCAAGGTATGTTACCAAAAAATAAGGACCAATTGTGCAAAATGTCAATTCTTGTTATGAGAAAAGAAGTCAATCTCGGCTCCTAATCAAAGGTACTTATTTGCTTCTAGATTCTTGCAAGATTACAGGCTATTGGAGCTTTTTGAACCTGTGATTGGTTTGCCTTCACAAGCAGTGGTCAAGCATGCAATTTTAGAAAACCTTAAAGATGGATTGGAAGAGGTAAAATGCTCTAATAGTGGTGATAAATTGGCTGCCAAGCACTCAGTTTTATCAATGGTTGTGGGGAAAAATGGTGATTTGAAGCAAAAGGGAATTGCTTGCAAGATGCTCAAATGCCATCCCCGAAATCTTTCATATCTTTGCTAGCGTAAGAAAGAGAATGGCAATTGCGTTGGTTCAAACATTTGGGCATTAGCAAAAGGCGAAGGCTAGATCTGATCGTTTGGATGAAGAAACCAAGCTAAAAGTCATCCAGTTCTTTAACAACACCAAGGTTTCACCAAAATACGTGGATGTGAGGAAAAAAAGCGAGGCAATCCAAAGATCTTGACATTCCTCGTATATTAAAGCTTTTGTCAAAGAAACTATTACATTTCAGTTTCTTTGTTGTTTTCATGTACATTTTCATGCACATATGTGAACTCCTCTACTAATCTTAGTTTACTTGCTTTGATGTAGCCTTTTCTTCTGTTTTGCTTCTTGTCAGATATACATGTAAATGAGGTTTATGGGGTCATCTACTTGCTCTTGGAAGTATTTCATGTATATTATGTGATATATATGTACATAGTGTAAGGATGTAAGATTAAATGTGCCATAAGTGAACTCCTTTGCCAATCTTAGTTTACTTGCTTTGATGTAGCCTTTTCGGTCCTGTTTTTACTTAATGTATTATACATGTAAATGAGGTTCATGGGGTCATCTACTTGCTCTTGGAAGTATTTCATGTATAATATGTGATATATATGTACATAGTGTAAGGATGTAGGATTAAATGTGCTATAAATTGATACTATACATAATCTACTGTACATATGTACTGAATATGTACAGATTCAATCAAATCTTTTTACATGTACAACCGATATGTACCGGTATACATAGTATTTCTTACTTATGTACTGGATATGTAAGGTATTCAATGCACAGTCTTCTCCAACTTACATATTTTCTTTTGCAATGTGCAGGCTGAGCTATATGAGCAGTTTGTGGAGGAGAATCCAGATGCAGATGTTGGTATTAGAATGTTCGAATACCTGAAACCAAGTTGCATAAGGAAATTGAAGGAGAGAAACACTTGTGTTGCTTGTGTCAAGCATGAACAAGCAGAGAATTTCAAAAAAAGCTTTCAACTCTATGAGGCGAAGTTTCACATAAATTGCGCTTGCAATTGTGATGTATGTCTTGTTGGTACACATGATGGGGTTTGTCGGGGCACAAAAAAGCTTACATTTTGTAATGTTAGCACTCTTTGGAGAGAAATGGTTTGCCAAAAGAGGAAAGGGAAGAGTGGCACAATCTGAAGTGCATAAGGGGATTGTGAAAAATGTGGTAAGCAAAAGATTCCCTTATGTCCAAAAAGAGACCGACGTAATAATGAAGATGATGTTAAATGGCAGGCTTCACGAGAAGTCAAGGAAGGGCACTTCTAGAAGACTAAGATTGGTGGAGAAGCAAACAGATGCTCCTTTCATGCTATCTCGCCATGTTTGATCACATGAAAAGTTTGTGCATCACAACTTTGCGTACTCATTGGCGAGCAAGGAATTTAGGAGAAGCATTCAGAGTCTAAGAGATGATTCTCGTGATATCGCGAGTAGACTTTGCAGAAAAATTACACATTGCAGCCCTTCAAAGAAGTGCAACCGAACATTGGAATGCGACTGGATCACTATTTTGGTACACATCACTCTCTTCAAGGTAAATGGTAAGTTGCGTAAGACTGCTTCACTTATATGTTTCGATGATAGAAGTCATGACACACATTTTGTACAACATGCATTTCAACTTCATCTTCGGGTTGAAAGAGAATGGAGGATCTCACATGCGGTATCATCTCGTGGTGGTCGATGGTTGTCTTTGCTTTCGGTTCAAATCCGGAAGATCATTCTACTTCATATGCAGGTACCATTGTCGCGATGGCATTCGTGTACAATGGAATTTCTTCGGATCGGGGCATGGGAAGGGGAACATGATGGAGAGGCTGCCAAGGCCAAGCAACTCTTGGCCGCTGAGCAAAGAAGAGAGCATGGGATTGAAATAAAGGGTGCTCATGATGCCCGTGTTGTTTTGAGAAACAAGAAATCTCAAGTTCAGAGAGTGTATTGGGAAGTGAAGGAGGCTGAGATTGACAAGTCAAAGCCATTTGATGTGCAACCCCTTCCTGGTGTCCAAAGCTGGCACTCTGTGTATCTTCCATAAGTCCGGAGGACCCAACCTTACTGATGGTTAGACCACTATCTTGTTTTTTGCAAAGGCTCGCATAAACTTTGAATGGCAGGCATGTGAGTCTATTCAACACTGTGGAAAGTGGACATTGAAGAAGCTAGTCCCATGTGCACATGCTGAAGGTACAGAATTGGAATCAGAAACTGCAATGTTTGCAAATGAGGTAGAGGAGTTACATGATGTGATACAGTTTGGTGATAATTTTGCTTCTTTTGCTCTTCCTGGTAATGAGGAAGATGTGCCATACTATGTTCTTGCTTGCACTAGAGAAAAGCATGTATTGGATCAAACAGTCATTGATGATTACAAGAATGAGCATCATGCAGGTGACGCAGTCATATCAGCTTACTATTATCAGAAATTGCCAAGTTGCCATAACAAATATAAGCTGTTGGATGATAGAGAAGTATTGGTGCCAGTAGAGTCTGTTATTGGAGCTAAATTTCCCATGAAGAAGATAAATCACAGGGTTAAAGGTGCTAGTGCAGCTTTTGCATTGTCTGATGATGTGCATGAGATGTTGCTAGGAAGTCTTCCCGAAATGGTGGATGCCTTGGATTAGGTGAAGGCTTTGAATTTGCAGTGCTTTGTATTGTGTTACTTTTTGAATTGAATTGAATTTGCAGTGGTTTGTACTGTGTGAACTACCTGGTTTGTAAAATATAGCATGGAACATGTTGAAGTTCAAATTGTAGACAAGTGCAAAAGGTACACATAATTATATTTCTGGAGCAAATAGTACAGTGTACACACTTAATAACTTAAGAAGCAGGCCTAATCACTATGTCATTTGGAACACAATATCTCAAGATTATTGCATCATGCACACCTTTCTTCCAACGGTTTTCGATTTACATGTCTTTGCAGCAGTAGCACTTGCTGTTGGGCATTCTCTGGCTATTGGAAGGCCGGTCCACCCTATTGGCTGATCAACTACTTCTGCAAAGGATGGTCTCCCCCAAGGATTATGTAGTAAACCTTGGACTGCAAGTAGATTTAGCAAATTGCTTCGAGTATCCTCAATCAATCGATTCTCTCAACCATTTCCCAAAGCTCAGGAAGCATGGTATTCGACCTTGGATTAGTCCCCCGGCCAGCATATTGGGAACTTAGATTTCTTTCTTCTAGATCAGTTGGTTGAAGATCTACTTCAGCTGGTTGAAGAATTTGACACTTGTTTTGTGGATCATTCCTTACACCTACAATGCATACAAAATTATTAGTATATCATGTGAAAGCTTAACAGTATTACCTAAGTTATGTACATACAGCCTGTATTGCAAAAGCTCTACAACATACAACATCTAAGCATAATTGTATTACCTAAGTTAGATACATACACGAAGATGTGCCCGTGTCCTCGACTTATTTGCTATCTGATGTACCAGCACACTCATCTTGTACCCCACCTTCATCATCTTCACTAGATTCTTCTATTATTGTGAATCTCTTCACTGTGATGCTAGGCTTCTTAATTAGCAAGCAACCTCTATTGCAAAAGCTCCATAAACTATCAATGTCTTCACCATATTGAGATTTTATGCATTTCACTACTGTGTCATTGTATGCACGAGAAGTATCAAATTGATGCTCTTGGACATAAGTGGTAAAGTCATTTGCATTCTTCAAGCCTACAAACCAACCAAAATAGCCAACACAAATCTTTGTCTTCACCAGTTAGCCTCGATGCCATCTTGGTATGCAAGAAGAGCAACCCTCATTGAAGATACATTTGAAAGGAAGGTCAGTAATCATAACACATCTATTTCCGTATTCTGGATACTTGAGGAGTGGAATATCCAAAGGGAAAAGAAATATGTCTGTCCCATCATTGGCCTCTAAGAAGAGGGTCCAACATCTATTGCCACCATAAATGAATTTAAATCTTGGTATGCCTTGCTCATACAACTTGTCTACAATGGCTGTCAGAAGATCCAAGGGAAGATCTGACCAAACAGCCAAATCCCAATGGTTGGAACACCAGTACAACAATGATTTCGACAATGGACGACAAAAGAAGACTCCATCAGGTAATTGGATTGGCACTTGAGTGCCATTATAGTCACTGGGTGCTGATTTACAATAGTAACCCAAAATGCCTTGGAGATCAAATATAATAAGCCCTGTAAGTAATCCAGGGCAGTTAGGTTAGCCATACATCTAACCTGACCAAGCCTAAGGATAAGACAAAAAGTCTAAACTAATTCTAGTTTTTAACCCTTGATAGAAATTAAAGCGTTGCAAACAATTTCTTATTCAAATAAATTTCAAAGTACAATAGTCAATTAGCTTTAAATTCCATAAGTTGGAATGAGTTTAACTACCACTCTTCTGCCCAGGCCCAGTGACAACTTGTTTTGTCTCATCTCTTCTTCTCAAACCATATTCAATCATGGCTTTTATTAATACATTTCTTCTGCCAAGTGCAAAATCCTTGTCGAACCATGTTGATGAAAACTGCAACAAACACAAGAATTAAGATCCGCTACAATAAAACATTATGTGAAATATAAGAACAACTCACCATGCTTTTAGAATTCACTTGGGCATCCACAAAAGCTTGCATAAAGGCCATCACATAAAGACCGCAGCTTACATTATCTGGTTGTTGTGGAACCTCTGGAATAGTTTCCTTCTTCACTGCATTCTTCACATATAATTCAACTCTACGTGAGCTAGAGTTGGTTAGATATGTGATGACATCCTTATGAAGCCTGCACACACAAATGAGAACATGCAACTAAGATTTAAGCAAGCAGCAGTGGTACATATACTGAAAGAAAATGCTCACATATTTAGGAGTTTGTTGTCCACTGTTATACCAGTCATGGAGTTCAACACAATAATTGCAGGAGAAGCCATTGAGGTGGTACTGCAATTTTTTGCAGACTCTAAAACAAAAATCACCAAAACATGATGGGCAGGGTCCTCAACTTGAACTGGAACCATAATATACTGGCATTTACTAACAACAATGCCTTGTAGCCCTTTCTCAACTGCACTTCTGCCTGACTGTCCCATACTATTAGCATCCAGGGCTAATCTTTTAAATGCTGCCCGATAAGTCAAAAAGTTTTCTGAAGGGAAGAAAAAGAAGACATCTCGCCATTTGGATGTCAATGTGCTGCTCACATACCTTCCGAATATGTCTAAATGTCTGTTAGACATGTACCTATCTTTAAACAATGTCTCCACACAGTATTTCGTGACCTTAATCAGAGGTTCAGCTTGGAACGGATAGAATGGAACCATTGTCTAAAGGTTATCCATGTCACTGCAAACCAAGCATCAATGGTAACTAGCATAAAACACATATTTACTAATCCAATTACACTTACAGTTGCTCAACTGATGTCTGGCTTCTAGTTCTCTTAGCTGGCCGCGACACCTTTGTATCTTTTCTTTTTCTTGACTCTTTCTCGTTCACACTACTATCTGTATCTGTTCTATCCTCAGATTCCTCCTTCTCTTGCTTCACCACAACCACCTGCTTCATATCTCAGAGCCACATTCTCCACTAAAATTTCTTCATTACCCGGTTGTATATGTTCCTGCCTTACATGATTCTTCAATCTTTTTTCGATTGTAGTTCCAACTAAGGCCATAGATCCACTAGTTTCCTCTGTTTAATAAATAATAAAATGTATGAACATGCAATAACTAAATGCAATAAGTAGTTTTGACTTACCACTTGAAAACAAAGATTTCAAGTTCGGTCTCGATGATGTGGCATTGGCTTTAGAATTGGTACCTTCTCGCACATTGTCTCCAGAATCGTTTTTCTTGGGAGTGTCAAGACCTCTACAATAATATCTTTTTTCTTTAGAGTGTCAGAGACGGCCTCATTGTTCTCCTCGCTCGCTGGTTCCAGTACTACAAGATAACTCATTGTCAACAACAGCATAAACATCAAGAAAATGTAGAAATTAAACTAATATGGACACACACCTGTGTTGCCACATTCAGCCCTTTTGCTTCGGGAGCTCAATTTGTTGTGCATATGAAGCTACAATTGTAGCTTTGCTTGTGACAACCAGATCTGTTATTAAAAAATGAGCTCAATTTGCTTCCTTATAAAATCCAAAGAAATTCATTTAAAACTAATTACTTACTTGATGTTCCTTTTCCTCCTCTCTCATGCTCTGCTACAAATGTGTTGAATGTGTTCAGAGGTGACCTAGATGTGGACGGGGTTGACTTATCATGCTTCCCTCCATAATAATCATCTACACAACTTGAAAAATCAAGTGTCTTTGCAGGAGGATCTACTCGTTCTTGCCAAGATCTGCATACGAGGTGAAATTGAAATACATATGAAAATACCATAACCACATATCACATACCTTTCTCTCGGCTTCTTTATACTACCCATGTCACCCGCAAGAATGAAAGCATTACCAATAATAACTAGATGATCAAATAAATGTACAATCCGAAAAAGCAATGTACAATCCAATTCCAAATGTATTCCATGTATCTCAGATTGTAAATATGTACGCTTTTATGTACACACATCCAAATGTAGAAAGCTTCCTAGAAAAAAGAATTCATAAATGCATTCCATGTAGTCAGTATTAGATATATTAGATATATGTATTTGGAGCCAATCAGAAAAAGCTTACTGAAAATTGTAATTGCATTAAAATGTATCATAGAGTACAAAGATGTATCAAAATGTCCCCAAGAGAAGACCACATGTTATACAAATGTACACACAGTGGCTACCTACTTATCCTATTTTCTTAGTACATAAAAGTAACTCCTCAATATTATCCGGCAACATCGTACACCATGCACATTAATAATATGCATGTACTAACATGATGTTTACACCAGCCTAGAAAAGCAAAACGATCCAACCCTACAAATCTTCACTTCAACCTACATTTTAAAACCCAAATGTAATTAATATACTACGTAACAATTAATGCACAACCAATGCACAACTTCTAACTAATATCCATCTACCAATCTTACACCGAATCCACTAATAAAGAAAGACATGAAAGAAATCGATTATGCATGCTTACCTTTTTCCAATCAGCCCCAATGCAGGGAGGTAGATTCACATCCCATGTGCGGTACCACACCTTAGCTTGTTCCTTGTGCTAGCAAGATAGGAGATACATAATAGGCAAGGGATGTCCGCAAGATGCCAATACCACCGGGAGGAACCAAAACACCGCCGCAATTTGTGCAGGACTCAAAAATCAGATTTGGTCGCTTCCAAGAATCGAAACCAAAGAAAGAGGAGGAGGCTGCAAGCTAAGGACCGAGGAGTGATCTAAGAACTCCCTCAACTCCAAAATCTTTGTGTCCCCCCCTCAATTGCTCTCTTCTTTGAAGACCTTAAATTGAGTTCGTAATCTAGTCGCCTCAACTCGGATGCTTTTGCTTCCACTTCCTTGCTAAGCTCGCCTAGATCCCGCCCCCGCTTGCTCTTTCTCTCAAGCAAGAATTGCATCCTCCACCTTCCATTTTATGTGCTCAAACTTCATAGCACTACCGTCACTTCCATCCATCTGCTTGTTGAAATGCCTCCAACTCGACATCGATTCAAGTAATTAGTCTCGGCCTCATGGACTAGCTTTGAATATACTTGCCCTTTCCCCTTCCCTATGCTTCAAAGTCTCAGATAGCTGCAGCCTCGCCTCCTAAATTCTCGCATCTCCTTACATATGCTTTCCTTCAAAGAGGATCTGCTCTCAAGAAATATATTCAAACCGTCCGATCCTCTTTTTGTAGAAAGTATCATAGGACTTGTGGCCCTTGGCATTCTTTGGACTTGACTGTTACAACTTCACTCAAAACCTCGGATCCTTTGACCTTGCTTTTAGCTGTGGCTATTTTTTTAACATCATCCCAATCAACTGATTCACCTTTTAAGTGTAAGGCAAATGCTCTAGCAAAATACAGGGGAACATAGTGATTCTGTACATCTTTCCTACCAATGCAAACTCATACCACTTAAAAAAATTATGTCCGGTCTTCCAACTTCACCACCTCATCCTTGTACCTGCATTCGTAGGTTCCTTAGATCCCCAAACTTCTGTCACTAAAGAGTTGTACTCTGCAAATTTTTCCTTGAATTTCATATTCGCCAGATCCCTTGCAGAAAATACTGTGTCCTCCTTGCTGCAGCCAGGACTTCCAGACTTCAAATGTGTCCCTGCTTTGGAAGCCCTGGGAGATTTTCGGACTGATGCAGGGGCAGCACTCTTCTTTGGTGTCTTTGCCATTGTCTATACCTGCAATGCAACAAGAAATATCTTTTAATTGTCCTAAAGGTGCAAATAAATCTGAGCTTGCACATGTAAACAAAACCTAAAGTAATAAATTAACAGCCAGAAAAGAAAAAACTAGGGAAGAAGACGATTGTACCTTTGATTTGTTGAGAATGGCCAAGCGACTTCGGAAGAGCGTGCTTTAGTCGCTTGCGAGAGATCGAGGTGCCGGATCGCAGGGTAAAAGCAGAGAGATCAAATGACAAAGAAACAAGAACGGGGAAGAAAGAATTGGAGGGAATTTTCGATATGCCTATTTTCGGCCGAAAAAAAAAACCAAAATTCACGTTAATTATTATACATTTTTAAAAATGTATATGTATTAAAATGACCCAATATTTTATCACCCTAACATGCTTTTACCCAATTCAAGTTGATTAGTAAGTTCTGGTAATTAAATTGCTTTGTAAGGTGAAATATTTAGAGTAATTTTATAACGAGGACGATGTTTTAAGAGATATGTTCGGTAAATGCTTTCTATAGGATTATTGGGCTTAATGCTGGCAGACAAGCAATTAAAAAGCGAGTAGTATCACAAGACCTGGAGATCTGGCTCTCAAATGTAAATTTCTTATAGGATAGTTATTACAAATAGTTTTAGTTTTTCAAACTGTTAGCTTCTGCTGTACCTGATGCACTTAGCATGTGCTTGATTGCTGTAGACCCCAGTCGAGGATGGCCATTTCACTCACACTGCTGTAGACTGGTAGGTTGCATCTGACACTGTGTTGATGCCAAATAAAATTTGCTCATAGGTAATCTACTTTCATGTCTGCATGATCTTAACGTTTTGAATAACGCAGGTACAAGAGGTGCATGTGACGACCACCCTAGATTTCCTGATTCTGTGGGTAAGAATGGTGCAAATTGCATTAACAGATTATGATAGTGTCACATGCAAAAAATTAAAAGAACAGATCCCAACTGATGCTTATTTCTTTCAATTATGGATAGGGTACTAGATGGTGAACATTTACAAGCTGGAAATGAAGTTCGGGTACCTTGCATGCATAAATGGTCTGACCACACTTTACCTGTGACTGATTTGGTGGCTGGCTCTGGTGGTTCAAGTGCAATTATAGTTTCATGCTCTCTGGATCATACCTGCAAGGTGAGGATTCCATGTTTTCTTTTCTTTTCTCTTCACTCTGAGTGATAATCTTACAACGAGCTTGCTATTGGGTTGTATGTCATGCCCCAATGTCATGCCCCAAGTTTGTCTGTACACTGATTACAGTTTCTGTCATAATAAGAGCATAAGAAATTGCTGCCTTTTTTGGAACCAACTGAAGTTTTTTTTATTGATGAATATTTTTCATTTGTAAAAAAATATAATCCAATTGAAAAATCTACATCTCTGAGAGTTTCTATAGAAAATAATCTGCATCTCTGAGATTATTTATAGAACATGTTAATTTGGAGTTTTTATTGAGGAAATTATGGTAATATGGAATACAAATCGAATGACTGTCGTGATTTTTTTTTTTTTTTTTTTTTGAAGAACTGTGTCGTCAATATATTAAAAGAATGGTAATGTTACAAAGCAAGTGAGGAGGAAGGAGAACTGCCTCAAAGAGACAGCGATACCTCGACACTCCACAACAAACTCACAGAAAAACTGCAACTCTACTGCTGTACAAACCGACCATCACCATCTACAACACCCAAGAAGTCTCTTATTTGTTTTTGCCATGAAGCAGATTTGGAGCCTAGGACTTGATATACTGTTAAGATCAATTCTCTTTCAAAGAAGACTAAACTCTCACCGCATTGGATCCGGGGAGAATATGCACCTTTGTATGCGGTGCGAGGGATGGAAGGATATTCATTACTGCCTTGAACTTTAGTATTCCCGTAACAGCTGGCATGCATAGTGCTGATGGCCTTCTTGGAGGCGAGGGAGTTGGTCACAGGTGAGCCAGGTGTGGTGTAGTGTGATGTGATAGCAGAAATTTTGCGAGTCAATTTATAAATCAAGATTGATCTGAACGAGGCAGTCCTCTGTAATCTTGCTCACTTTGAGATATGTCTATTTTGCATTAATATATTGCAAAAATAACATATTGAACTCAAGGATCTTTACCTCATAAGGCACAAGCTTAAGATGCAGAAAGCATAGGTTAGATTGACATGTAGGATTTATTTTCTTATACATATTCAGCCCATAAACACTTTAAAGTACATGGCTGATAACACATTCTGCCTTGTTTTTTGCTGGTTTCTCTTCCAGCCGCGTTGTAACATCTTTGGCATTCTGTATGGATGGCGTATCTCTCATTTCTGGTTCTGAAGACTGCACCTTACTCTTGTGGGATACAATTACTCGTCAAGTGCTCAGAACACTCACGCGCACTAAAGATGAACCAATCATTCTTGTCTGTACAAGATTTAAGTCCAGCATGAACAGTCCTATTAAAATTGTTAAGTTTGCTGTAGGTTGCTATTTGATTAGCATGCGATGAGGATCTTAGTGTAAATATGTGGGTTCATTGTCCCTTGGGAAAGTTTTGCTGAAGTTGAATATGGAACAGGACCAATTAGTTGTGTCCTGGTAGTGCCACGCCCTACATGTTACAGCAGTAACATACTTGTTTAAAGGAACTACAGGTAATAATGGCCCATGACAATTTATAGGTCTGCCTTTTGTCGTCGCTCGGGCACAGGATGCCAAGCCATGGGAGGGTTCTCCAGTTGCGCTCCCCTCATTTGTTGGGGAGACAGAAAATGATGATTATTGTTATAGCTCCATCTCAATGGAAAACCAAATCAAACAGTTGGAGGTAATTAATTGTTCTTAGTCGGGCTCTGTACCTTAGTAATAATTTCTCGAAGTCGATTCAGGTTTCTTTACAATTTTATGTAATGACATGATTCTTTGATTTTCTCAGCAACAAGGCTCTACAGCTGCCGTGCAAATGGAGCTAGAGAGGCTAAGATCTGAGCTTCTCGTGCATTAAGTAATGGACAGCGATGGCAGCAGCTTCATCAAGAGCTCTATTGCTTTTGTGTTGACGAGCTCATGGGTGGAAACAAAGAAAGGAAAGAAGAAGAAAAAGAACCAAAAAAGGATTTGGAGAAAGAGAAGTATAGAGGAAGAGGAATAGTGGGGGTTTCACCTACTATAAAGGGGATACGCCACGTGCATTAATGGGGTCAGCAGAAAACCATCCGTATACGCCTTGTCCAACCTTCTAGACACCCCTTCCCATATACATATTACACAGACCTCCCCCAACCCCCTAAAACCCCCTAGCCAAGCCCCTATCCGTATGTATACATACGGTTTAGGGTAAAAAAAACCCACCCCATTCACTCACATGTTATATACGCCTTAAACTATGTGACATCCCCCGGTTTGCGAGAAGATTAGATAGTTGGATTTTGACAATGCAGCATCGAGCACCATGTTGCATGTGGGACACCATGTAATGGAGAATACAAGCAGTGGAAGGGAGATGTTCAACTGTTCAATTCTCTGTTCGTGCTTGGGGAACGTGAGAAAATGGAACTGCATATTTATTATCCACCATGGCACGGTTTTACAATGCTGCATGTCTGTCCATATATTTGAGGGTTAAGAAATATTTATCAGCTGGGCAGGCTTTGACAAACATATTCATGTTCTCTTATAACGGGTGCTTAGCTATAATGGTGCTTAGCTATTTTTGGCAATGTGGCTCAAACTTCGAATTAATAATTGCATTTGCAGAGAGTTACCGATCATATCATAAATATGGGCAGCTGGTTAGATTCTAACCTCATTGTGAGTTTTAGGTCCTTTTTCTAGGGGACTCGCAAAATATGACTGTCAGATACAATATATAACACCATTTGTGACTCTGATGCAAAAAAAAAACGACATGCAAATTTAAACTTGCTTTTCCACCGCGGTGCATTTTTGTAGTCATAAAATATAAAATATGACCCCACTAAAATATTAGTGAAAAAACCATCACAAAATAAATTTTTATTATCTAATGATCTAGACATATATAATCGAAAGTGTAATTTTTGGGTTGCCCCTAAGGGGTTCATGTGGGTTTATGGCATATTCCAGGTATATGTCAGTATATGCCTAGAATATGCATTGCTCCAAACCCATTATTGGCCAGAGTTAATTTGTAATTTAACTCTGACAAGTGCAATTTGCAGTAGCTGGCATAGGGCTCCTTTATTTGGCTATGGTGAAAGCATTATGGTCCATTGTTGTCTATGCAAACTCATTATAGACTGCTCTTGTAGAATTGACTTTTACAGATGCTGGAATCCATTTTTTCATAAAGAACCATCATTCACTTATAATTATGGCTATTGAATGGCTAATATGACACTACAAATATATTTACAACAAAACATAATATTTTATGTCATGCACCTTGAATGATTGTTTTACCCGAACTGATCTTCCGCAATGGTGTGGGCGAAGTCACTCCAGTCTTGATTTGAGGTCTCAGTTTGAGTAACTGTAGATGTCAGTGAAGTTATTCTAGTCTCTACGCTTCAACTTCAGAACTTATTGCATAGTGAAGTTATTCTAATATCTAGTCTTCAACTTGAGCACTTATTGCATACGACAAGTGAACAATTTATTTTGCGCGATCATACCTACACCATGTCTGATCTTAGGACCTCACATTCTAAGGAGCTAATTAAGGGTCTTAAAGGCCATTCTGTACCTTTATTTGGGGTTTTAGTTTACGCAAGCATGTGAATGAGAAAGTTTTAAACTTCAAACACATGGTGCACCAATAACACTATCATGCCTAATCCCAAGTAGTGCGACGTCTATAGGCACGTCCTCATCAACCGAATCATCAGACTCACCCTCACTCTCGGGTTCTGTAACATTTTTGGTCCTTGACCTTGTGAGCCTAGCGATTCGGGTCACAACCTTGTTGACCTGCTTCTCCACATCTTCAACATTCTTGTCTGCCCCTGCATCAACAGTGTTAGAGGAGGCCTTTGTAGAGGCTGCTGTAGAATTTGGAACTATATGGTAATTGTCAACATCGTCAGAACTACTGGAATCTGCTTTGGGCCGTGTTGGTGTCTTTAGCACTGTAATTTCAGGTGCTGCATTGTGCTGCTGACTGCTTGAATCTTGATGTGCACTGTTTACAGGCGCTTCTAATGTTCCCAATTCAGAAAACAAGCGTGTACCTTTTTCTGGCTATTCTTGCTTGTGGAGTTCGAGTTTTTGTAGACTTGTGTCCGGGTTCTTTTCCTGTTGCTGTCTGGAGTTGTAGCTACCACCTCATCTATGTCAATTGTCTCAACTATGTGTTTGTTTGCTGCCCCAGCATATAAGGGTTCCTGCTTGACTGTCTTCCCCAATTCCTCCACTAAGCCTGCTGGAACTGTTTCTGAGCATTCGAGGCAGTGTGTCTTCTCCATAAGCAAACTCAGGCAGCTGACATGATATACGTGGCCACATTTCAGCTTCAGACTGAGGATGTAATCATCCTGGAATGCGAGCCCGCATGTGGAGCATCTCTCCTCATCTCCAATTGGCAACCTGAATGGCACAGGATAGATGCTCACAAGTTGGCCAGCTCTCTTTGTAAGTTCCCTAAGCCTGTTGACATTCTGTAAATGCTGCTGGGCTTTTGCAAGCTGCACTTCATTGTTTGCAACCTCAGCAGCTACAGTGGCCACCTGTTGAACTATCCCGTCATCTACTGGGCCACCCCCCCATCAACAAGGGCTTTGAGCATGTACTCTGCCATGTCTTTCTCTCTCTCTAAGCGCAGTAGCTCAGCAGAGGCACCAGCATCAGGACCTGTCAGGGCTTGAAGACGTGAGATGTTGTCTTTTATTGTCTGCAATTTCTCTTGTGAAGCCGAGAAGAAAGTCCCTTAGCCTGGGACTGGACAACTAGCTCCTTCTTGGAGACTAAATCAGCTTGCTGCGTGTTTAGGGTTTCCTGCAAAGCTTTGCGCATGACTTCCAGGCGTGATATGTTCTCCCCATAAGCTGTGTAAGTTGTTGGCATGCAGAACTGATTCTCTAAGATTCCCACTTGAAGAAACATAAATCCTTCCTTTGTAAAAATGCAATCCTTCTTGCTCAGTCCACAGCTCCCCGAGCTTGACTATTGCTGAATTTTGCTGATCCTCAGGATATGCATTTTTTATCCTTTGTATAAGATCACTTGCCAAAGTTGTTAAGGTATTTATATGCTTAACCCTTGATAACGCATCGGCAACTGGATTATTTTTGCCAGGCGTATGCTCAATGGAGAAATGAAACTCATGGAGGAAATCTAGCCACCTAGCCTGTCTCGGGCTAATCTTGGCTTGACTTTGCAAGAATCTTAACGGTTTATGGTCAGTACAGACAATAAACTTGCGCGGCTCTTTGTTCGTCCCACTACGCAAGTAGTGCCTCCAAGTTTTCAATGCATGCACAATGGCTAACAATTCTTGCTCATAGGTTGTGTAATTCCTTTCAATAGGACCAGTGTTGGATCCGTACGGGTATGGTAACTTTCAAGTACTTACCATACCATACTGGAAGTACGGTACGTACAGATTAAAAAATGAATGGTTTTGGTGATAAAATGCAATATGTTACCGTACCCGTACGTTACATTATGGTATGAGCCATACCATACTTAGAATACGTATTTTACAAAAAAAATATAAAAAAAATTGGACGTTGGGTTTTTTTTTTCCCCTCAATTTTTTTTCCCTCCCGTAGGGTTTGCTGGTGGCCGAACACCCTGTTGCCTTGGCCGATCTCACAGAAACAGCTGCTGATCACTCGAAATAGCTGCTGCTCACCCGAAATGCCTTGGCCGACCAGTTTGTGCTCAGTTTCAGCTTTGATGGTTTAGTTTTAACAAGAGAAGAGATGGAGAGTCCAGGGTTTTAGGGTCTGCAATAGACATCTCAGTGGATTTGCAACAAAGGTAACGAATCATCTGTGCATTTATGATCAGGAAAAGCACTTATCTGTGCATGGCTCTTATCAATACTAAGCACTTCTAATTCTTATCCATTTTTCAGTCTTGCATTCTGATGCAGGGAGCTTAAAGCAAAAGTTCAGTTGCATTCCACTATTTTGTAGTCAAGAATTATGGTTTTAAGATTTATGGGTTCAAGATTTGTTGTTTTAGAGTTGTGGTTTAAGATGTCCAGTTGAGCAGATAATCTCACTCTTCACCATAGTGCCATGAAGATCATCCATTTGGGAAGTTTATTGGAAAATGCACGGATTTAAAACTTAAGCTTGACAAGTGTTTCCGGGAAGAGGTACGTATGCTGCTTTACCATTCTTTTATACTTAATTTTCTCACTTCTTTAGTTTCAGAATTGATAAATTATTAGTTTCTCGTGTCAAAATGAGAAGTAGCTAAGGAAAAAAATGCCCATGATACCATCCAGCCAGTGTTGCTA
Source organism: Isoetes taiwanensis (assembly GCA_021234155.1). NCBI lineage: Eukaryota > Viridiplantae > Streptophyta > Lycopodiopsida > Isoetales > Isoetaceae > Isoetes > Isoetes taiwanensis. The sequence goes on from JAJEKV010000024.1 coordinate 16,936,051, forward strand.
AACTGCTTGTAAGAAGCAGTGGCCTACTTCCCCTGTTTCAGACGAAACTTCAGCAGGGTAGCAATTATATTATGGTATATTAGGGTTTATGAGATGACTCTTTCCATGTAGAAATATTTTGTAGCAAGTGCTTTTCTTTGTATGTAGCAAGTGCTTTTCTTTTCCATGTAGCAAGTGCCTTTCTTTGTACAGGAAATTTATGTCTAGCAGAATGTTGTAATCTGCCATTGGACATGATCTTCCAATTCCACCAGCTGCATATCTGCATGGTACAGTGCATTATGGTCCTTATCCATATCCCTTTCCTCCTCCAAATGCAGGTGCTCATTCCTACAGGAATTACAATGTGTCAGGCCAGAATGAAGCAGCCCCAAGAAATACTCCAGCAGGTTTGCCTCAGGAGGAATCTGGTCAGGAAGTAAGGGCAAACACTTCTGCAAATTGGTCTCATAGACCCAAGTGGTCTCTCGTAGAAGTTAACATAATCTTTTCTTGGCCGAATTCGACCTCCAAATCTCAATCATGAACACTATGAGAAGAAAATTCTGAACATGAATACATGTATTCTGAGCTATGCTACATGAATATCATATCTGCACAGGCACTTTAACATCCTCGTTGACGCACTTATGTGGATTGTGAAATTTTACTTCATGCTATTGCAAATACATGCACATACTGAAATTTCAAATGACGTAGTAAAACCTTCAGCCTGGCAAGAGTCACAAAATGTGACAAGTTTTTTTAGATGCTTCTTGATCTGCAGTATTCCTCTGGCATGCAGTGGCCGATCAGAATCATTCCACTATTGAACATAGTGTGTTAGTGAGCATATGCTACAGAGCTATAACGAGAAATGATGTAACCAGATGTTGAAACAACTAACCTCAAAAAGCACCTGTACTAAGGTAACCTGAATTAAGAATCAATTCATATCTTAAAAGTTTTTGAAAGTTATTGCATATTTTAAAATGTAGTATCAATTATTTGATTTCAGGTGCATAATTTGGTGGGGTGTGGTGAATGGCAGTGCAAACATATGGTCATTCTTCCCGTATCGGCACTCTTAATAAAATGATTCTAGTTGTAGAAGAATCAAATGGTTGTTAACTAATTTGCTTAAACTGATTTCCTGTAATGTTAATGTTATGTAACTAAAAACTAGCAAAACTCAAAGATGCATTACTTTTTTTATTGTGCTTCTTGCTGTTATGGGACACCATGTCATTTTTATATGTTTAACAGACTTGTGAGTTCCCGGTTTCCAGACTTATTGAGTAAAATTAATGGTCCAAATAGAAAATTTTGCAATATGATAGGTATTGTACGTATTTTAAATATGGTATGAGTACATGATCTTCTAAAAACTGAAAATTTAGCAATAAACTTGCAAATTGGGAGTACGGTACGTATCTTAAGTACGGTACGTATCTTAAGTACGTTATAGGTACAATACCTTGATATTTTTAACGGACTGCAATTTTTTTTGGTACGTTAAAATCTTAAAGGTACGTTACGAGGTATGATATGTAAAATACCTACTGTACCGTACAGGTACTGTAAGTACGGTACAACACTGAATAGGACTTAGTTTCTGACTTTCATAAGTCGCAACGTGTCCTTGCTGCATTAATACCGCCCCCAACGCTTGCCCACAAGTATTAATATAGACCTCGAATGCCTCATTTAAGTCTGGCACCTTCAACACAGGATTGTTAACCAGCGGGTCCTTAATGTGCCGAAAAGCCTCTTGCTGCTCTCTCCCCCACACAAAAATCGTGATCTTTTTTCAAAAGATCAGTGAGGGCAGCTACAACTTTGGATCAGTGAGGGTACGAATTTGCGATAGTACGTTGCTAACCCCAAAAAACTCCGCAATTCCAAAATGTTCTCTGGTGGGAGCCATAACTGTAATACTTGTACCTTGGCGGGATCCGGCGACACCCCTTCATCGGAAAGGATATGTCCCAAATAGGCCACCCGCTGCTTAAAGAAGTCACATTTGGAGATCTTTGCATAGAGTTTGTGTTCTTGCAAAATTCGAACAACTTGTTCCAAGTGAGCGAAATGTTCCAAGTGACCTTGATGAGTTCTGAATGCAGTTTTAATTTTGTCCTCTTCCCGAATCTTAATCTGGTGATATCCGCTTCGGAGGTCTATCTCAGTGAACCAGTTTGCTCCCCCAAGATGATCCAGAATATCGTCGACTCTAGGTAAAGGATATCTATCCTTTATAGTTGCTTTGTTAAGTGCCCAGTAATCTATGCATATCCGCATAGTACCGTCTTTTTTCTTAATGAGCAACACGGGACTCGCAAAAGATGATTTGATTGGGCGTACAAAACCTTTGCTTAATAACTCCTTTACTTGCTTTTTAACCTCTTCAAGCTCCAGAGGACTTAATTGGTAAGGAGCACGTGCCATGGGTTTAACCCCAGGTTTAAGCTCAATTTCGTGCTCTACACCCCGCGAGGGTGGTGGCCCCTCGGGTAACTCTTTTGGAAACACATCCCGAAAAGTATTCAAAAGACCTTTTAGTCTTTTGATCTACCTTAGGGTTTACCTTAGTGTTAACCACTAATGAGTTACACGATTTGATAATTAAATCATCATTCCTTAAATATATTAAAGAAAGAGCATTTGTATTAATGATCTACACGCATCCCGGCAGTAATCTCAGGTCACATAATCCCATAGAGACCCTGTCTGAGTGAGCTCCTTCAGCTGTATGAGCGCATGATGCCGGTCATGGTGAGGTGCATACTCTTGTCGGAACAAGCAACAAAAATCCCTCCAAGTACGCAGCTTCTGACCATTGTCTGTGTGGATGTCCCACCATGCAGCTGCCGGTTCCTTCAACTTCAGGGTGGCATATATCAATCGGGCATTCTCGCCTTTCTTCCTGGCTGCAAAATACAATTTTATTTGATTGAACCAACGCATAGCCTGCTGATGCATAACATCCTTGCCATAGAAATCTGGCATCTTTATACGCTCCAGAGACTTAATTAGCTCCCCCAGGGATTCTTCTGGATGACACCACCTTCCACGACATCCTGAGCTACTGGTCCATCGAGCAGCCCCATGTTTATCCCTGATGGTGCACTAGGTCCCGGACGTGCAATATCGTGAGGAACATCACGGTTTGTCCCTGGAGCAGTGAGAACTGCCCCAGCCACTAGTAAAAAAAATTCTACTACATTGCTTAAACGAAGTTCCCGGGCTTTGCCTTCAGCAGCCCACTTTTGCAAGTTCTCATGCATCAACCCTAGAATATGACTCTCATTATCGTCAGGTAAGTTTTCACTTATCGGACCTTGCTCAGTACTTGCTCCCAGAGTGTTCCCGGCATTTTCATTACCAGCATTAGCTGCACTTGCAGCAGTTACATGGTCAGCACCTACAGGAAAAGCTGCTGCAGGAGCAGCATCTGAGGGTGCTCCTCCATCTAACTCGAACTCGGGCATTCCATCATCTAGATGAATGTCCTCGAGGGCAGGTATTATGCCCTCTTCAGGCGGATGCACTTCTGGAAATCTGTCAACAGGTCCTGCTGGTATATCTGGCACAGGTTCAGCCGTACTGCTCTGATACCACTGTTATGACGAAAATCCACTGAGCAAACCTTGCACGTTTAGAGTACATCAGTCAACTTCAGCCCACACCACGGATTCCAGATCCCCCTCGTTGATCTATTCGGTGCGGCTCCCAGCCGGTGTTTCTTCACACCACAGATGGTTGGATCCTCTCAACAAGTTTTCCCTAAGCAGATAACAGCTCATCTGCACAGAAACCTAATTCGACCACAAGAAGATCTAATCTTCTCTGTGACCACCACAGCATATTCGTGCTTCCAAATCGTATGCTCCTATCAAGTCATAATCCAAATGAGTGATCCTAGCTGCAGAACCGGTTCTTCTCACAAGACCCAACTCTGATTGCCCTTAACAAATTCGCTCTCCAGGCTTGATAACTTAACACTGGAGCTAACTGCAGTCTTCCTTAGTCAAATCTGACCTACCTGGCCTTTGATTCGATTCCAATTGCATCTCCTAGCCACGACTATCAGATCTGGCGTTCTGGCCTGATACAGATTCGTTCGACCTGTTCTATTAACAGGTTTCTTGCCCATCAAACCATACAGTGCCACATGTCCATATCATAGTTATATTTTAAGATAGCTATCTCCCATTTCTTTATCTTAATACTTTTACCCTTAGTGCTAATACTAGTACCACTAACACCAACTTAGCAACGTTAGCCATGCATTAATATAAATGTTCTGCAACCATTGGTCTCGCAAGCTTTTCCTCCGCATTAATATTATTTGCTAATATTAGTGCCCCTAGCGACCCATTATCCGTCCCTAGCAAATCTATTGTCTCTTATTCCACATTCCGTCACCATAAACTGATTACAATCAACATGGCCCATTAATCACAACTGCTTGGCAATAGCAACTAACGGTACCCCTATGCTCATGGACGTCCATCAGGGGTCCGATTCCGGCTATACCCTTGGGAGCACCTGTAACATTGAGGATAAATGAGGATACACCCTTTTTATGAGCTGGATTGGTACCAGGCATTTTTCTGTTCATCTTACTTTAACCTATGCTCATCACAATACATAATAGTCAATTTGGTTCATTTCTAGATTCATAGTATTAGCTTATAGGACTTCAGATGTTAAAGGCTTGGAACAATGACAAATGCTCAGTTTTAAAAATATCACAGCTCTCATTGGATTAACTTTGACAGGGATGACTTGTCGTCGACAAGATTTATCTTATGCTGCTTTCTCGTGTAATTGGTGAGCAGTAAAAGACTTTTTAGTCTGATAGTTTGCTCGTTTACAATAGTCTATGAACAATATAGTTATCTATGTGGAAGGAAAGTTTGCTGCTTAGAATACCCTGCCTTTTCATGGGACCAAGACAATAACATGTACGCCATTTATGCTTGTGCCAGCTCTGATGCTAAATGCTTATGTTGTTGCTTTGAACCAGATCTATGACATTAAGTTTGATATAAGGTAAGGAACTCTGTCCACCCGTTCTGCAATGCATTCACATCATCAAACATGTTACATTTGGTTAACGAAAGTCATTTTGTTGGTTTTCATGTTCCTATAATTCTTACAAGCATTCATCATTGGATATGACAAACATGAGCTTCTCATTGAGGCCATTTGGGTATGACAAACATGAGCTCCTCATTGAGGCCATGGCTGAATCCAATATGTGGCCAATATGCATCATATATTTGTATTCATTCAAATTATAATGTACTAATGGTGTATATTACAGTGTATTGGAAACTTAACTACCACTTCAGTTGGAGCAACAAGATAGTTGATTAGAACAAGAAAAATAATACTTTTAGCAGCAATGATTTACAAGTGACAAGAAGCATAATTTAAAGTTTGTCCCTTGTGAGTCAATGCTATTGAAAGTGATTGCTCACACAAGTAAATACAGAAATGCTCAAATTTAATTTCGTAGTGAGCCACAGAAGTTATTACAGAAACTCACATTATACCCAGGCCTCCAGATTAGATTTTGCTTAAACCGGCAAAATGCCGTGTTTTATCGCTACTTACCGGATTTTTCAGAAAATATCCTCTAATTTGCCGGATTTAAAAAGTATTTCACAAAAATTTTGACCGGAAATTTTCTGGCATTTATTTTGCAAATCAAATCGGATTTTAACAACTTTAACCGGAAATTCTGGGGAGGAACCCCCCAATTTGGAGCCCTGGTCCATTGTAACTCAAAAGCAAGTTGTGGAAGTGGGTCCACACAAACTCCACACAAGTTAATATAGAGATACGCGAATCCCTAACACAATTTATGATACAAATACAACAAGTTGTGGAAGTGGGTCCACACAAACTCCACACTTATAGAGATATACGAATCCTCCTGCTTTGAAGTGGCCCACTGTAAATCATAAATTACGACAGAGATACACATTAGTTAGATTTATAACTTGCAATCATCCCTGCACATAACATAAATTGATCCATGTATGTCCTTCCACATTTGAGATTATACTCCAGAGTGGATGCTACAATTAAATGTCCTTGCTTTTGAAACTACTAAGCATGTACATTTAGAACAAGTTATATTGGTGTATTGTAACCCGCATGCATGATTTAAGACAAATAGATAGTTACCTTGATTGGTTGCTTCATAAATCCGAATCTGGTGACGATGAAGATGATTCTAATAAATCCATGGCCACCACATTATTTTGTTGAAGGAGATCATTGGTTTTGTGCTCAAACAAAACTTTGGAGATAGCATTACGTCTCGTGGCATCAACATTAGTAATATTGTGAGACTGCAGTGCAAAATTTCCGTCGTTCTCGCCCTCCACAGTTCTTGTATATGCTTCCTTCATAGATAGGGATGTACCTTGCACTTTATAAACCACGTACTCGTAGTACTCCACTTTCTCCATGCGTTTACTTGTGCTTGCATCTCCACTGCTACTTTTTTCTCCTCTCATGCGTGCTACACATTGTTTTTCATGGGCAATAGACTGTTCAAGTTCCTCCTTTGCTTCTTTTGCCCATGTCTCATCGAGACCGTCCCCGTGAATGATACATAGATTATGTAAAACCAAGCATGCTGACACAACTTGTACTACGTTCTCCAAGTCCATGTCATTTCTCTTCAAAAGTATTCTAAACCTAGCTTTCAATCGACCAAATGCGCACTCTACTGGCATTCTCGTACTTGATTGGACATAGTTCCAATAGTATTGCTCCCTGCTCAGACCATCCTTATGACCCTTAAAAGGACTCAGCATATAATCTCGCGGTGGATATGCTGCATCGTCAACAAGACAATAAGGTGCTATAATACCATTCATGATCCGTCGCCCTGCAATGACCGCTGGAATAATGTCCAGTCATGTATGCTTCCTGGCCAACCAATATCAAAGTCCCACACAAGGCAATCTCTTGATACTATCAATTGGAGTAATATAGAGTAATATAAAGTAATATTTTGTGCAGATTCATGAGGAGCAATGATTGGAATATGGCTTCCATCAATTGCTCCAATGACGTATGGAATACCATGAATAGCTTCAAAAGATGCTGCCAGACTTCGCATCCTATTTGGTGATGGCCATTTAATGTATAATTTCTTGAGTTTATAATTGACACAAGTAATAAATTCAAGAACAGCTTGTTGTGCAATGGCGAATCCAACTCGATAGGAGTCTGCAATGCCTGTCAACGTGTCACTCGTGGCGAGCCTAAACCCATCATAATTTTTGTATTGGTATAGCAGCTCGAAACTTTGTATCTTGCCTTATCATCAATGGTCCCAGCTCATTGCACAAATACTGAAAGGTAGCTTTAGAGATGCGTAACCTCCTTCTAAAATCTGTGTCAATGTAAGTATGCAACAGCAATGCATCCAACCCGGAGCCTCTTCGGTACATCCAAAAACGTCTTGGAGTGTTTTGTCTTGCCAAAGAAGGACCAAATTCTGCAAATAGAGCCAAACCAAGCTAGAACTCGCACATAGAGTGCATAAGATTCATCGTCATACGAAACATCATTGGCAACAAGATGTGTGAATTGAAGTATGAAAAAGAAAAACCTTCCTGCCATCATTACTGATCCTATCATGTCATACCTATCAGTTTGTTCTGTTGCTTCAGAGACTTGCTGCAACTGATCCTCAAAGCCGCTAATATATCTTGAGAGGTTTTCTTTCTCCATAGTTGAATTGCTCTTTTAGTTTGAAGCAAACTTAAGCATAATGTAAGGAATTACCACACGTTAAAAGAAAAGGATACAAAAATAAAATTCTTTACCTGTTCCAAGAAGTTCCAATTTGTAATTCGTAAGAATACATGAGAATAGAATAGAATAGAATAGTTTTTTTATCGTCCACTGAGACCAATCGGCCTATGGGACCCAGAAGGAGCGCAACAAACTTATTACTGTCCGGGTTAAAAAACCCCCGCCCCGAAGGGTTTTCGAGGGAAAAACCGTGGCAGTAATAAGAATGCTGTCAAACTGTACAAGTATACATCATCATGAAATAAATGTGTATGTACATGTCAAGTGCGTGCCCGGACATAGCTGATCTCGCATGTCCATGACCTCCTCGGCAGGTATGATCCTAGCATCCGCATGGGATGCCGCGGCTCAATGTCACATGTAGCGGCCGCCGGCCCGACCAACTCATCATAGCGTCCGGATTTGATCATATCTTTGGGCAACTTTGAAGGGTATGAGATTCATCCTCAATGACTCCCATTTGGCGGCAGATTGACAGAGCACATCCGGACGTGGCTCACCAATCCATCTGCCTGCCTCAATTCGAAGATGATGTGCCCCCGCGAATGGAGGCAATGAGTCCGCGGCTTTTCATGGGCAAGTGGGTGCGCAGTAGCATTGTGGGCCTCGCTCCAATGTGGGATTTATGTGGTGTCGGTAGTAGTGTCTTTGCCTTGACCGCTCAAGGGCGCGGCATCCCAAAGCTTGCCGATGAAGCAAGCGTCCAAGATATTGCCTCAAGCTATGGCGACTGCCTCTGTTTGCACATGTATGCACCGTGCTCCGCACATTCCATCTAGCCATCCATTGAGCTCTTTTTTTCCCTCCAAAGAAGCCTTTGAGGCGCTGTGGCCCCATTGCCATGATATAAGCTAGTTTTGGGAGACGAGCATCGTCCCATGTTGACCACCTTCCGAAAATAGACAATGTGGCGATCAAGGGCAGCCCTCCTCAAGAGGCAAGAATCCCGCTTCCCCGCAAGAGAATTTGATATGGGACTGTGGACTTCACCCCCTAGTGCTCGCACCAAGAAGGCTTTCTCGCACCGCTCCCAAGTCATTCCAAGTAGCTTAGGGATACCATCGGGCCCCATACTTCCACCCCGTATAAAAAGGACAGGCTCCACTAAGACTTTGAACAGGTGTGACCGGATGGGTCCAATCATACAACTCCGCTCTATGACTATTGTTTTGCATTGCATATAGTGCTTTCCAAACCGTAGTAACTCGTAGCCATATGGATGTGTCCCAAAGGCATAGTAGACGGAAACTCCACTCCCAAATATTTGTATGTGGATGCTACTTCCACATTCTCGCCTCTGTAATCGGAAGGAGGGGATCCTCTACCGTCGTGAAGATGATATGAAAACCACCTTAGTCTTGGCCAAGTTGACGCTACATATCGGGCCGCTTGACAAAATGTGTCCGTGGCATCGAGATGTCGCTGCATGTCCGGCCCGGTGTGTAAGCTAGAGGTCCACATCATCGGCATATATTAACCGCTTGATGATCCGTAGAGAAGGTGAGCCCCGCCGCCCCCATTATCGCCAAACCCGTTTCTCCAATTGATCAATGTAAAGCCCAAACAATGTTGGGGAGAGAGGGCATCCCCGGGCGAACCCCGATACTACTATCAAATGGTTGGCTTGTCGGGCCGCAACCAATCCGAGCATCTTTCATAAAGCCCGCATAATCGCATTCCGCAAATCTACCGGAACCCCCAAATTGCCGCAATCTTGCCCATAGTTTTTCCCCAGGCACGTTGTCAAATGCCTTTGCAAAATCCACGGCAACAATATAGATCCCGACGGTTCCTCGCCGTCTTCAACCGTGAGCTCGCAATGTGAAGATGTGGTCAATGGTTGAGTGTCGGGTCTCAATCCCGCTGGGTGAGGGCTCGTATCTCTCGCCTCCCTTGGCCCGGATCAAGCCGCCGAGAATCCCAAAGAAGCAATTTTGCAAACACCGAATCGACCATGATTGTTCGGTAATTGGCTGGGCAAAGGCGGGTCACCCCGCCTTATAGATGGGAACAACTCTGCTATTGGTCCACTGCATCGGGAAGCCTTCCTGTAATGCCTTGTTGAACAAGGCGGTGAGATCGGTATTATGGACGGCCCCGCCCACTTAAGCAATTCTCGCCCGCATGCCATCCAGTCCCGGCTTTCCCATTGGCAAGACGCCGTAAGCCTTGTTCCACGCCCGAATCAGATTTCCAAAGACCGGGCCTTCTTGCAGGGGTAATGCTGCATGTGCACCCTGAGGGTCGTATAGCTGTTGCAAGTATTGCCTCCACTGCTCGGGAGTGATGTTCCCTGTGGGCTGTACTGGCTTTCTAAGAACCCTTCTGCTGGAACGAAGGAAGAAGCCATTTATTTTGTCTCCAAATAGCCATTTACGATGTGAGAGGAAGAGTGGATTATACGACGGATTTACCTCTCATCGTAAGCAACACATTTTGGTAACAGGTTTTTTACCGTAAGTTTTTTACCTTAAGAAAGAGGTCTACTAGCCTTGACATGCCAACTAATATATTTTGCCCAACGGGGAGACGGCCCCATCATACTATAGAATTTTGCCGGAAGAAATGGTCGAAGAAACGAGGAAAGTCATCAGAATGCTGGGCTGGAATTTAGATCATGACTCCAAATCTTGGGAATTTCCCACAGCAAGCCGTTTCCAAGGTACCGAGGCCGCCAACGTGATAGTCCGGCGCCATTTTTTATTTTTTCAGAGATGCCAGAATGGACCCACCCAAATTATTCAAGTACAAGTAGTAGAAGAATTTGTGATCCAGCCATTGAGGATAGCCGGTGGTTGCTATAGCTCTCCACGTGAAGCTTAGGCTACACAAATAACCAAACAAGTTGATTCACGGCCAGAAACAGAGAAAATTTGGTGTTGAATGTGAGTGGTTACCCAACCAGCAAAAGCCAAAGCCGTAGAGCCCACGTTTACTTTCTCATGCGGGCGTTGAAGGCTTCAAGCAAGTGTGGCCCAAATCCTGCCATGGCATTTGAAAGGTATGGTGGTTCAGGAACTCACTGTAAACTGTCTGTGTGGTAGATATAGATTTTGTTCAAGATAACAATGAAAGCTGCTGTTGCACGGCTTAACCTTTCGACCTTGTCAGTCTGCCAATGCTCGAAGCCCTTTGTTTGAGCCCGTTCCGGCAGGGTTAACAAAGGGGCAGATATGAAACCTCTGTTACGCTTCTTCTTTTTGCTGTTCTGGTTCAGATCTGGTAAAGCCCTCATCAATTTGGGTTCTAGCCTCACTGTACGGCAATCTCTGCAAGACCCTTGGGTATCATCAACATCAAATCCGAAGTTTTCGTTTGGTCTTTTTCATTTTGAAGGGAAGTATCATCTGGGTGTTCGATATGAAAAGGATCATGATACCCTGGCATGGAGAGCTGGATGGAACGTCTATGTGGGGAGTGATGGAGTAGTGGAGCTTGGTAAAGATGGCAATCTAGTCCTGTATAACTCCACTAAAAAGGACCACAAGGCTTGGGAGAGCAAAACGGGTAACATGGGTGTTCAGTACGCTGAAATGAAGGATGATGGCAATTTTGTCCTTCGTAACTCCACTATTTTTGCATGGCAGAGCTTTGATCACCCGGCAGAAACGCTGCTTCCCTCTCAAGGCCTCAACAGGGGTACCAAACTTACCTCTACAACAGGTACCTATGGCTTGGCCTTTGAATCTAATGGCAATATATCTCTATATTGGAACTGGAACTATTCTTATTGGCAGAGTGACACCTCTGATTCATCTCCTTTGCCTACATATGCTGTCATGGATGGCAATGGTAAGATTTTTATGTACCCTAATTCTTCTAGCCAAGTCAATCCTACCAGGTTCTTTTTTTCTAGTGATTTTGGACCTAATGTCGATAGACGCCTTACTCTTGACGATGATGGAAATTGGAGAATTTATAGCTGGTCTTCTGGTTGGTCTGTGACATGGCAAGCATTGGACAATCAATGCTTGGTTTATGGATGGTGTGGTTCATATGGCATATGCAACTATAATTCAACAAATGCTTATTGCAGTTGCCCTAGTTACTTTAAACCAAAAGACTCAAAAGACCTCACAAAGGGGTGCACTCCATCCTTTAATTTGAACAGTTGTGGCAATGCAAAAGTCATGCCATTGGAGAGTACCTTTTTGCTTGGGGATGGTCAGATTGTGGTCAACAATGAGCAGGGATGCCAGTCCAGCTGTGTTACAGATAATGGTTGCCTGGCCTCTATGGTACCAAATGATGGTTCTGGAAATTGTCTCCAAATTCGGACTAGAATTGTTAGTGGCTATCATCTACCATATCTTCGATCCACTACTTTCTTAAAGATCTGCAGTAATCTTCCAGATTCATCCACAGAAGTGGGGGGCAACACGGGATGTTCTACTTCTGAAAGAGCCGAATATGCAGGGATTGGAGTTGTTAGCACATTTGTAGGTCTTATTCTGATCGAGCTTCTTATCTGGATCATTTGCTTCCAAAGGCATAGTTTGGCGGCACGCTATGCCATTCTGGACTATGCTTCAGGAGCTCCGATAAGGTTCACCTTCAAAGAGCTGCAATCGGCAACACAAAATTTTAGCAAGAAACTAGGAGAAGGTGGATTTGGTGTTGTATACAAGGGTATTCTTGTAAATAAAACTGTTGTGGCTGTCAAGAAACTGGAGGGCATTTTGCAGGGTGAAAAGGAATTCAGGACAGAGGTGGCTATAATAGGGAATACTCACCACATGAATTTGATGCACCTTGTTGGCTTCTGTGCTGAAGGATCATATAGGCTCCTAGTTTATGAGTACATGATGAATGGATCCCTTGAGAAGGTGTTGTTTGAAAGCACAGAGGTAGAAGCAATTATGGGATGGGACATGCGTTTTAACATTGCTCTTGGAACAGCCAAAGGGATTGCTTACTTGCACGAGGAATGCAGGGATTGCATAATTCATTGTGACCTAAAGCCAGAGAACATTCTGCTAGATGACCAGTTCTCCCCCAAGGTGTCTGATTTTGGTTTGGCTAAGCTCATTAATGAGCAACATACAAGGAATGCTACAACAGTATGTGGTACTCGAGGTTACCTAGCTCCAGAATGGTTATCTAATTTGCCAATCACGCCAAAGTGTGATGTGTTTAGTTACGGCATGATTCTGCTTGAAATAATTGGTGGTAGAAGGAATTTCGATCATTCGGCCTCTTCCGAGAAAAGTAGGTTTCCACTTTGGGCATTCCAACAAATGCGATCTGGAGAGATCATAAGTATTGTGGATTCCAAAATTAAAGAGGATGTTGATATGGTGCAGCTTCAAAGAACACTGTATGTAGCATTCTGGTGCATCCAGGATGCAGCATCCCTTCGACCAACAATGAGCAGAGTTGTGCAGATGCTGGAAGGGACAATAATTGTCCATGAACCTCCTCTGCCAAAATCCTTGGAATCTGTGATGCTACTAAATCTTGGTGCTGCAGCTGAGGGTGATGAACTAAAATAATTTGATGACCAAGCATGTTGAATTTGAACAATGCACCATCATGTTAGTATCTGGTAAAATCTGGCAGTTGAGCGGATGTCTTATATTGTACAGAATCTTAATGATGGATTCACTTAATAATAACACTCATTTTCCTCATTCAAGAACCATAAGAAACTGCCCAACACAGAAATTACATTTTTGAAATCATATAATCCACAACACATTCAATTGATAGATCAGTAAAAGGTGATAACGCTAGGAAGGTGCCATATGCTCCTTTTCATGGTGTGGGTGCAGGTTGACATTCTATTTTTCTACTTCACATTCTGTTTTAGCTTGACATTCTTGATTTGCATTCAACATTCTAAAAATTTACAGTGTTATGACACTGAAACTTTACAATGTGTTATGACACTGAAACTTTACAATGTTTTAACTTAAAAATTGCAGTTCATATAAACAAAGAATGCAGTTTCCGAGACCTTCACGTTGATAGAAAAAAACATTGATATAAAATTTAACACAACAACAGTTGCATCGGGTAGGTTCAAATCGGCTATTCCTTTTTTATGAATGCTTCCAAATTTTTGTCATGTCACCCGTGGCATCACAATGCTGCAATTCTAGAAAGTCCCACCAGAGATATTAGCAACCTACACATGCATGCCTAATGCACGTCAAATTGCAAGAGAACATGCCGCAAGCATCTCACAATCCTGATTAAACTATATCAACTGATTTTCCACTTCTACTGACTCTTCATCTACAGCTGCTACATCACAACTATTCAGAACTATTCACAATTGCTAGAATAGACAGATTGTCATTGATAGAAGCAGAACCAACATTCTTAACATTACTAGGATTCTTAACGTGACCAACATCAATAAGAACCGACGCCTTCCCAATACAAGCAACCTTCATCAACTCTTCTTTATAAACTTCATCGACCATTCTTCTCTCACCTTTATTGTCAGAGGAATTACTTACGACATTCATTGCACACTTAGCCTGCAGATTCGATGTTTTATCGTACCTAAAAAACTGGAAATCAGAAACAACAAACTAATAAAAAAAATGAGAACAAAATTAACACAAAATTTACCTAGTGGAAGCTTCAGTCGTTCGATGATCAGTAATGCGCATCCCAACGGACTACAAAACTCCGACCCTAACCATTCGAGAAATTACAGTCGTGCATCCAGACTTTCCCTCAATTTCCACAGTAGACATGATATACTTAACCCATTTGTCTGTGCACTCATCTTGTTCACAGAATTGTACCACTGTGTAGGTTTATAGTTCTGAATAGGTTGCATAAAGTAGAACCTCACTATCTTCCCTTCCTCATCAGGTTTACCCTGCCTCTCAAATTGCTTAAAAGTTAGCACAACATCAACATCGAAGCATTTATATCGTTCTCTGCGCCAATAAGAAAATAAGAAATTAGACCTAATAAAGCTCATTTTGCCCACGAATTGCAAATTTGGCTACACAGTAATAGAGAAATCATCTTTGCATACCTCTAGCATGATGGGTTTGATGGTCTATATCTGCTAGTAAGCTTTCTCATCATAGAAGAAGATCTCATCTACTTGTTTATGCTTGTAGCATATTCCAAGTATCTTCTTAGACTTCCGATTAATACTATACACGCCAAACATGCTCATTAAGATTGGAAACTTCTGTATATCGAAGGTAAATTCTTCAATTCCAGTATTTGCCACTCTGATTTCTTGATTCCTTCGAATCATGCAACTGAACTTACGGAATAAATCCTGCAACCTGCAAACAAACCACAAAGTTAAAAGTTAATAATCTTCTTACCCTAAAAAAAAAAGTTAATGATCAAAACAAAATAAATGCCCAGAACTTATAATCTTGATGGATAGTAGGTGCCATTATTCTTCATAATTTGTAGCATAAACTTCTCCAACATTGGCCCAAATTCCACAAGCTCCATGTCAAGAGGAAGTCTTGAAAATTCTTGCCACAAATCGAATCTCTTTCTTGCCTACTAAATTTTTGTTGTAGATCTGGAAATACCTCTAGTTTCGAATTCCGTCTGAAGCTCCTCGTCGAGCTCAAAAAAAGGCACTCTTACACCATGAAATAAAACAGTAGAATTATTTGGAATTGGAACTGGCTTAAGAAGTTTAGACCTGTCGATATTTGACAGGTACTTTGCAATAGCATCTTCCCCAAACTCACTTATTAAATCTGCCTCAAACTTAAATAGACCATGACTTGAAAACTCGGAATTAACAAAGGATCCAGACTCACTTCCAAGGTCTGATGCTTTTCCTTCCTCATATAAAGGAAGGATTAGATGGCATTATACTTGCACGATATCAATACATTTTTGTTCTAGTTCTACAAGGCCCAAATGTTGGGTTGGCAATACTTGTGCTTACTGGTCCACCCTCTCCCATGTTTGGTGAGTAGCATTCAGATTTTGTCTCTTGTCAAAGGCTATAGTGGATGCTAAACTACTCCAAAAGGAAGTACCAGTTTTAGTTTTGTTTTTTATGACTTGCTTATTCTCATGTTGCAATTTCTTGTGCTTTGGTTATTCTCACATTGCAATTTTTCATGTTTCATAAGCTTGTGACCAATAACATGATGTTTTTTTTTTTTGAAGAATATAGGAATATATTAAACCACTAGAATGCAATCAAGTACAATGATAAGTGTGGTGCTAAGAAATGAAGTGCCCATCATGATTCACAATCTGTAGGAATGTCGACCAAATTTCCCGCTTAACTGTGCCAGACAAGCTTGAGACTTGGTAAGCCTGCCACAACTTATGCCTCAAGATTGGAACCAACCGAAAAGGGCTAAGCATTGCATTCTGAAAGACCTTCGCTCTCCGTCTTCTCCAAATCAACCACAGAAGCCAAGCTCTGCATAAATGGAATGCCTGCTACTTGGCCACTGGCCAACTGCTAGGAAAGACTCCCAAGAGAATCTTCTGACTGCACAGTGAAGACCCAAAGAGGGCTCTCACCCAGGACCAAGCTGCCCCTACCTCTGTGCATAGGACAAAGCAGTGCTCAATGGTCTCTCGATGCCTCCCACATAGAGGGCATGTTTTCGCTACCTGAGGCTTGAACCTATGGACTCGGACATTCACCCTGAGGCTACGGTGCAAGATCTGCCACAAAAGGGTACGGATTTTAGTAGGCGGCAATGTATTCCACACCCACTTCCACATGGCGGGCCATTTACTCCCTGGAAGCTTAAGCGACCACTTATCCGAAGGCGCAACGTGTCCTAAAGTGCTAGAAGCCCATAAGCCGATGCTACAAACTGAGATGCATCAAGTCCACTATGCGACTTCCAAATGCAATTGACTTGAGAAGACAACTGCAATGGAATAGCATTAGCAATTCTGACCCAAGTCCGTATGTCCCACCGCCGAAGGCCAAATCGTTCCCTAAAAAACTCCCACGGCGCCAGATGAGCCTCCCAATACCAGTCACGGATGGATGTTACGCCTGCAGCAATCCATCGGCGCTGAGTACCTGGGTGTAGGGAAGAGGCCAAGGGAGATGCAGAATCCAAGGGTACCCAGAGAAAGGGCGATGAGGCTACCATACACCTGCTAGGGTCCAATGAAAAGAGAACCTTGGCCACCTTCCAGGCCTTCAGGAGACCCTTAAGAAAAGGCGAAGCATGAGGGAATGGCCGCAAATCCTCAAACAGAGCCCACGACAACTGAGCCAGAATTGCTGGCTTCCTAAACACAATAGAGTGGCGAAGCGAATGTGCCAATAGAGCCAAACCTGGGGATTGTTACTCCTGCAACAACTGCCAGATGAATTTCGACACCAGAACCTTTGTGTGCAACGACACATCAAGCATGCCTAAGCCCCCCGCCTTTCTGGGATGCACACACTTCCACCATGCGACCTTCACTGTAGCCCCCTCCTCATTTTCTCCCCAAACAAAATTGTGAATGGTGTCATCCAACTCCTTAACCACACTTTCTGGCGCAAGTATGCAGGAGGCTGCGTAAACATGAGTGCTACAGAGCACTGACTTGGCTACCAGAATCCTACCAGCCATGGTGAGTTTACTTCCCCTCCACCAGTTCAGATGCTGCTTAAGATTCTATAATGTCTCTGCCCAAATTGCCCTAGCATTAATGTCCAAGCCAAATAATAATAATAATAAATTCAATGCCCTCTGGGGCCTTGAAGGCCATGGAGCCTGAATACACTGTTACCTTTTACAATTTCAATATGAATGTACGATGCTCTTCTACTGCTTTTATATATGAGCCTATTTTAACCAAATCTAAAGTAAATAGAGATCGAAAATTCTCCACATGGATACCGAAATTATCCCTGATAACCTTATATGCAGTGCAGACCAAAAAAACATGATCTTCATCCTCAATGTTGTTTGTGTTGCAGAGTTTACAAAGCCGATTTTCTGCTGGAATCTTGGACCACCGGCCTGTTTCACACTCTAACCTGTGAGAACTGACCCGATATCTTGCTATAATTTGCCTAAGCCTCTTCGACATGTTTGTGGAGAGATACCTTTGGTCACCATAATGTTCCATCTGATTGACTGATAGCCTATAGTTCCCTTGTTTTGCCCATATGACCTGGATTGCAAGTCGCTCTGCCATTGCTCGAGTCTCCTCCTTGTCTACTGGCCAGTTCGCCTCCGTCACTCCCCAACGGCTTGCCCATTCTTTCATATCATGAAACCACCCCTGATTGGTTGATGCCAATAAAGCTTGATACGATAACCTGCTGTTTGGCTGCCCCCGAACTCTATTGACAAAATTAATTGTCTGATAGAGAGCTTCTAATTCAAGAGGAAACATTCCCGTCTCGGCCAGCATTATTGCGTATGGTATAGTATTCTTAATACCCAGCTCTCCACACAAGAAGAGCTTCTGGACTGATTCAATCTGTCCCCATAGCTTCTGCAAAATACTGGGCCCCCAAATGGGTGAGCCATACAAAATCACTGTCTGAACCAAGGTTTTATACAGGTGTTTCTTCAGTTGCCAGTCATTGAGGAACAATCTTGAGCACTTTGAAAGCATGGCATCTAAAGCAGATTTCCCTCCTGTCACCCGCCTTCTTTATGCACTCCTTCCAGCTATATCTAGAAGCAAAATCAATGCCTAAGTTTTTGAAACATTCCACTGTCTCGATCTCATGTCCCTTATATTGAAAACTTGGCCTGTCCCTGGTTCCAAAAACCATGACTTTTGTCTTTGCCACATTCACTCTCATTCGTTTTGCTGTACAAAACTGTTCCAACCTGTCTAAATGAGCTTGCAGAACTGCTTTCTTATTAGCTAGTAAAACCACATCATCTGCATATAATAACAATTGTATGATATAACCCCCAAGCAAAGTACCTGATAGAGCATGTGCACGCAACCATTTGTCAAGTTCATCGATGAAGAGCCCGAACAAAGTAGGTGACAACGGGCAGCCTTGGCGGACCCCAATGGTATTTCATGTGCTCATATCCCTGGTTAATGTCATCAAAACTTCAGAGTATAACTGAGATATCGCTCCTTTGAGTTCATCAGGGACACCTAATCGTGTCATTCTCTCACCTAAACCCTTCTTGGGAACCGTATCAAATGCTTTCGCAAAATCAACGAAAGCAACGTATAGAGCTTTATTCGGTTCTTTCGCCCATTCTATCAAGACACGGAGCGTTAGTGAATGATCTAAAGTATTGTGCCCTCTCCTAAAACCAGCTTGGTACTGAGAACGCTTGCCCTGTTCTTCAGCCCATATGCTCAATTTACTCTCCAGCAACGTACCCAAAAGCTTGGTGAAAGTGCTCCCAATTAAAACGGTTCTATAGTTTTGTGCCAATTTCTTGTCTCCTGTTTTATAAATTGGATGTACTCGATTCACCCTCCAACTGTCTGGAAGCCCATATCTGAGGCTTTGATTTAACAAACGTGTCAGAATGGTAAGGGTCTGATGGCCTCCCCATTTAAACAATTCAATGCACAAGCCATCTACATCGTGTGCCTTATTGTTATCCATTTCTGATAATGTCTCCCTGACCTCTGCCTCAGTAAACATATTTATGTTGGTGGCCGAAAATTGCATGTTTTCTGTCTCTTCAATAGCATAGATACTTTTAACTAAACTTAGGAGCTCATCAAAATCCAGATTAGGCGCAGTTGGTCTTTCTTGTAATGCTCTCCAAAAGGTCTTTGGAGATTCCATAAGTTGATCTGTTAATTTTAGCTGCTGGTTCCTGAAAAAGGCTCGCTTTCTTACCAATGCTTTATACCACTTTGGCTTCTGTATGCAGTTTGCAGGCAGCTTTCTCGTGCTTGCTGACAATCAATATTCCACCATGCATTGATAGGTCTACTAAGTGGGCATTTCCTGGTGTAGCCGAACGTCTGCTCTGCTGCATGGAGTACCGCCTGGGAGAATTGCCGAGCATCTGCCTGAAGTTCCCCTTTCCATGTCATGGAGGACATCAACCTCTCCACTTGGCTTTCATATATTCCGTTAAGTGCATATTGAACCTTAAGCCTCGGTTGGAACGCAGTGTCATTCGCCATTGTGGTGCATGCCACCCTTATTTCTACAAACAAAGGCTTATGATCCGACTCAGGTAGTTTCTTACCTCGTCTAAAATCTTGAATTACATCACCATTTCTTGCTAATAGATAGTCTATGGCGCTGGATCCAGCATGGTTGCTGCATGTAAAATCTCCTGAGCACTCAAACATGCTTGTACCATTCAGAATTTTCAAATTGCAGATTGTACACATCTCTAGGAGCATTTCGCCCATGAAATTACTGGTGGTATCTTCTGATGTCCTCTGAAACAATGGTTCTTCCACCTCCTGTAGCTGGACATCTATGATATTTTCGAATTTTATAGATTGCTTGTTACCTGTTCTTGCATTGAAGTCTCCCAACAGCAAAACTTCTCCATTTTTACCATGCTTCAAAGCTTCTGTACAAAGTGCCTGGGATGGATCTGATTTATTAAAACTTGGCTTATCATATGTGCTCGCATTGATAGGGGCAAAAAAGCAGACTCCCAAATAAATATCTTTAATCTTTAGCCATAAAAATTGCTTATTTATATCTGCTGATATCAATTGGAGTTCCTGTGCTATTTCCTTCCTACTATATATTGCTATGCCTCCAAATCCTCGTCCTACATTACTTCCTTTTTCATTCCATACATTCCCTATCAGCATAAATCCTGATATCTCTGGCAATGGACGAGTCTGGTGTTCCCATGTCTCTGTAAACAGTAAAATATCTTGTTGATTCCAAACTTGGCATGTAGCTGCTATCTTTACTTGATGTAATCCATGAGCATTCCATAAGCTAACCTTCAAGGCCCTAACTTCCTAATTTCTTTTCCTGTTGGTTATCACTGCTTTGCCACTCTTATCCAGATATGCTATAACTCCGGGGTTTCTTGCTTCCTTAACCTTCTACCATTCTTTCTTTCGGAATTCAAGCTGTGTAGGAGTTAAATCTGCATCCAACCATATGCCTCTCGCCTTTCAATATGCTTCTATTGTGCATTACTCGGTCTCTCGCATCCTTATTTCTGAATTTGACAAGAATGGGAGGGTTATGAAATGCAGGCTTACCTAGTCTTCTTGATGATACAATCTGTGGATCGTGTAAATGCATCGTTTCCTTGAAGAATCTATCAATCACATCCGAGACATTTTCCTCTTGTAATTCTAGGAGACCTGAGATTTTCAGGTTCATTGATCTAGATTCTTGTTCTGCTTGCTCGGTGGTAATATGCTCTTGATGCATCAGCATTTGTTCTTTAGTGGTTTCTGCAAGTACCGAGGCCAGTTTGATTTCTAAAGCTTCATAAGTGTCCACTGAGTTTTTGGCAGCCAATTCCTCGTTCTTACTTTGAAGAATCGTATTTTGATGCAATACCTCTTCGAGGGTTTGCTTCATTGAAATCACTTCAGTTCTCATGTTCTGAATTTCTGCTTTCAATTCATTAACCAACACGAGGAGATGGCATGTGTCTCCGTCATATTCCATGGCCTCGCCCTTGCTGGGTGATGCCATTGTTTTCTTCTTAGCACCCATAGGGTTAGAGTCGCCCCCCCAAATGATATGCCTAACAGTTTGGCAGCTGTGTGTGGCGGTGTAAGAGCCCAAGGAAACTGACTCAACCACGCCGGAGGAGGTTCCTCCAGTACCCACATGGCCGAGCACTTCGACCAGTTAAGCAAGCACCCTAAAGCTAAAGAAAAGGCATTCAAAATATTCTTGGCTGCCTGGAGATTGGACTCATCTGCATGAAGAAAGAGGAATGTATCATCCGCAAATTGACTGCAAATCTGCTGCAACCCATCACCCATGCGAAGACCTTGCACCACATTGTCAGCAACTGCCACCTGAAAAAGCTGCAAAAGAGCTTCTGCCACTATAGTGAACAGAAAGGGGGCCAACGGACATCCCTGCCTAATGCCTCGGCCCACAGAGAAGATTGAAGAGGTCTCACCCTGACACCACACTGTCGCCCTAGCAGACACGTGCAGCTTCATAACCGTTTTCCTGAAACTAGGTCCACACCAAGAACTGCCAGCTGACAATGTCATAAGCCTTGGCAAAGTCCATCATAAGAAAAACAAGGGGCTGCCTCATCCTACGAGCCCAATGCACACCCTCAAAAGTAGCAGCCACATTATGAAGAATATTCTGCTGAGGGAGAAAACCGGACTGCTCTGGGCTAATGGTGTGAACTAGTACTGGCTTAAGCCTCTCCGCCAAAGCCTTAGCAATGATTTTATACACTACAGACAACAGAGTAATAGGCCTCCAGTCATTGATGGTTTTAGGATGCTTACATTTGGGTATAAGTGAAATACAACCTGTATTCAGTAGAGGATGCATCGAGTTATTCCCCAAAAGATCCACATACACCTGCACCACCGAGTCCCCCACCCACTCTTAGTACTGCTGAAAAAACTCCACTGGTATTCCGTCCAACCCATGACACTTATTCCGAGCCAACAGGCGGCATGCGTCCCCCAACTCCTGCCCTGTCAACGGCTCCTCTAAGCTCTGTCTTTGAAGGGCTGAGATTCTTGGCGATACCTTGGCCAGCACCAGCTCCTGAAAAACACTCTGTGAGGGAAGCGGGCTCTCCTTGAAAAACCTTTCATAGTGCGCTGCTACAAAGGCCCTGATAGCATCTGGTTGTTGCAACAACACTCCTCGGGGTGTAACTATGTCAGCCATGGCAGTGACATACTTCTTCTGGCGGGCTGCTCGGAAAAAGACTTTAGAGCAAGTGTTAGACTGTTTCAGCCACATCAAACCCGCTTTGACCCTGGCCTGCGACACCTTGGCCTCCTCGTCAACCACGATCTGATGAAACACCTGCTGCTCACGCAAGCCATCAGAGACCCGCACTCTAATATGTGACGCTCCCTGAACATATACGACACTCGGGCGTATACATGCGGGGACTTCCCCCTCCCATGGCAACCAACTCGCCATGAGCAGGGCCCTCCGTCTAACTCGGTCCATCTATGGAAAGATGCTCGAGTGAAGGACACAGAGGTGTCATTCGGCCCACGCCTTCAATGGGGCTCCTATGTCGCGGAAGCGTGCATACAAGGTTAGCACACAGCATAATCATATCATAAATAACCACCACGAAGGGTGGCACATCCATCCAACTGATAATAACAGAGAAGATGCATTTGATACTAGAGAAAACACCCCAAAACCCATGGTTCTATCCTGGTTCAGACTCCAGTGAGGATCGACTGACGGCTAGGTCTCAAGAGATCAGCAGACCGAATCTTGGCATGGCGTTGGCTGGCATAGAACATCGGCTAGGGTTGTCCACTCCGTCCGCCCCTCCTATGCACACTTTGCAGATGAGTCGAATCATGCTATGGCATCGCTATAGCTTTCCGGAGACGCAGACTCAAGGTACAACCCTTCGAGTCCACTCCAGGTTACGTCTCCCTGGTCCGATGAGGCAGGTCGGGGAAGTGTCCCCTTCCAGGATAGCAGCGGTTCCATGGGTGAGCTAGAGAATACGTGCCGCATCAGCGACCCCCGCATCCGTACCCGACCTACTCCCCTAACTTTATCTTCAAAGTACAGGATGCCCCATACGGGTCACACCTCTGCACCCAGGGAGTGTCAGACCCATACCCGGCCCTCTACGTGACCGGCTATTAGGCCTAGCCCACTGTAGGAGTCTCAGGAGCCTTTTATGTTCGTGCAAGACCCCACCCCCACTTCACCATTGCGTCCCTTCTCTGGTGCTGAGCAATTCCATAGCATCCACGGCTCGGTGGTCTCTTATGCACAGGCCGCAATAGTTGGGAGCTAAGGAAACTACTAGGAGCATACTAAGAACATGAGGCACAGAGGTCTCTACCCTCCTTTAATCCCTGCTTTACGAAAGGCTAACAGAGATACTATCGTAGATTCATCCATCCATCCATAACAAAGCACCTAGAGATATCAAGCTAGTCTATCCACTAACCCGAGTTTCTGCTGGATCCATTATCATGAGGTATCTCCATCTTCAAGGAATTTGGGCGCTCAGCAAACTTGGGCGCTCAGCAGCTGCTCCTCCTGGTTCGATTTTGGGGCCAAATGGGATAGGGATCCAGTTTGATGACCCAAGTAAGCATTCCTCTGTTGCCCAATCGAATTTGGCCAAGTGGCGCCTTCCTAATTAATCAATTATCATAATTGAGTTAATTTGACAATGCTGCCTTAATTATAGGTAATTAACCTTTAATAATTAAGTTAGCATAGCTAAATTAATCCCTTTTAGGTCAATCCCCTAGGTTAAAATACCCCATGGTGGCGTATCCTTATTGTGTGACGTGTCAGTATATTTATACGTATACCGTATAAATACGTGGAACGTCACATTCTCCCCCCCCTATCAATAATGATGTCCTCAGCATTGGGGTTAGTTAAACGAGTGACGTATAATGGAAGAACTGAAGTAGAAGAAAGTATATATAAGAAAGGAAGGTAATTCCTTATTTCCAAAGGTAATAACATTAAAGTTCAAAGCATATAAGAGTTTAAGCACCAAGGTGCATTTCACATAATTATCATAAAAAGGTTTAAGAACCGAAGTCCGATATCAAACATCACAGTGACAAAAAGGTAACACGTGTAGACAAGGTAAAACTGGAGAAGTCGGGCCATCAGCAACCCTCTTTACATGGGCAGGTCACGTCTTGTTCACTGGCCTGCACATGTCAATACATCAGTATACATAGATAATATAAGTAGGTTGTGGTTTAAGGGACCACCCCCTAAGAAATAAAAGGAAAACCTATCTACAAGGGAACCTATCATGCCTATGGTTCGCAATTCATTGCGGCGTAAGGAATGGCGACGTTCCCATTATAGCCGAGATGAATGCGGCCTATGAACTACATGCTTTCCAAGCAATTCGCGGTCATGCCAACATCGACAATACACCACGTCCTAGAGAACACGAAGGTGATCTCATCATCGGTAACTATTGTCAACCACGATGCATCTACCCCTCTACTGCATGATTCTCGGCGAATCAAGCCTTCAAGCTTACCGCCGGGTGCGGGGTTGATAGCATCGTTGATGGTGCGGCCCTGAGATTCCCGCATGAAGTCCGGATAGTGCTTCTCACATCGCCGACCTGGAAGACTCGTGGGGTTCTGTGCTTATCTGCGACACTCTTCTGACGACTGCGTGCAGCCAATAAGTAACCACGAACTTCTTCAACCAAAGCTTGCATTTCCAAGAGGAGTTGTTGAGAAACCTCCACCTTAGAAACAGGATTATGCCATGTGTCTGGAGTAAGGCATTAATAACCATAATTTATCATGAAGGGAGACATTCTGGAAGACTCCTGTTTCATGCTGTTATAGGCAAATTCGACCAAATAAATATAGTCAGCCCATTGTGATTGCACCACACATAGCTTCGTAGATATCTTCTATAATGCGATTGGTACGCTCTGTCTGACCATCCGTCTGAGGATGATATGCCGTACTCATAGCAAGCTTGGTTTGGATGGTAGCAAAGAAATCTTTCCAGAATGCACTTACGAATTTGGGATCCCTGTCGGATACGATAACTCATGGCATTCCATGCAATCTGAAGATCTCCTTTGTAAAGAGCAAAGCGGTATCGAAGGCTGTATCCGTGGTACGACATGGCAAGAAATGAGCCATTTTTGACAATTTGTCGACCACTACCATCAATGCATCATATCCACGGAGAGTACGTGGAAGGCCCACAATGAAATCCATGGTTATTACTTCCCATTTGGCATTGGGCACATCCAGAGGTTGCAACTCTCCTGGAATCCTTAATTGCTCAGCCTATACACCTGACACTGCTTAATATACCTGGCAATGTCCTTCTTCATGCAAGGCCAAAAATAACTGGAGCGGATCTTAAAGTAGGTCTTCATGAAACCTGCATGTCCAGCTATAGGGCTGTTGTGTGTATCATGGAGAATAAAGCTTACGCACTCCTGAAGTCTCAGGTACACACAACTTATCTTTGTGATATAACAAATTGCCCTCTTTCTTATATGAACGGAAAGCTTCACGTTCTTTATCTGTGCGTGCCTCCTTAGCCAAAGTATCCCACACATCACGGAACTCTGGATCCGTGGCCAAGGTCTGCTCTATCTGTTTTCCGAACTCACTGGTGAGTGTGGAAATCGCGTTACAATGGGTTCGGGTTACCAAGGGATGGCGTGACAATGCATCCGCAACCACATTGTGTTTCCCAGGCTTATACATAATCTCAAAATCATACTCCTCCAGAAATTCCATCCATCTTCTTTGACGGAGGTTGAGGTTTGGCTGGATTGTTAGATAACGGAGACTCTGATGATCCGTATCCAGCTGGAATCTTCTATCAAGAAGGTAGTGTCTCCATATACGCAGAGCGCGGACAACGGCCAACAACTCCTGATCATGGGTAGGGTATCGCTGTCCAGTCTCATTCATTTTCTTTGAATCATAGGCAATAACCCTCCCCTCCTGCATTAGGACTCCATCGGTAGCAATCTTACCGGCATCCGTTGCTACTAGTTTATCATTTTCGGGGTCCGGCAATGTGAGGACTGGTGCTGACGTTAAAGCATCCTTAAGCTTTTGAAAACTTCCCTGGACCTTTGCTTTCCAATGCTCAATCCAATCCTTCACTTTCTCATGATTTGTAAGATCAGTAAGAGGTGCTGCAATCTTTGCAAAATCCTTAACAAATTTCCGGTAATACCCCGCCAATCCTAAAAAACTTCGGACCCTCTGAAACATTACCTGGAATGGTCCAATCCTTCACTGCCTCTATCTTCGCTGGATCTGTAGCAATTCCCTCTGCTGAAATGACATGTCCCAAATAGTCCACCTTCGGAGCGGCAAACTTGCACTTAGAGAACTTGGCAAAGAGCTGGTGACGTCTTAGCTTTTGTAGGGCCAGTCTAAGATGCTTCTCATGCTCCTGAAGGGTCTTACTGCAAAGAATATATCAACAAAATCATCCAAGTATTGTCAGAAGACATCATTCATTAACCGCATAAAAGTTGCGGGGGCATTAGTTAATCCAAAGGGCATAACGGTAAACTCATAATGCCCATATCTAGTGCGAAAAGCAGACTTATGGATGTCCTCCTCTTTAATTCTTATTTGGTGATATCCGGAGCGTAAGTCAATCTTTGAGAAGTACTTGGCCCCTTGCAACTGGTCCATAAGATCGTCTGCTCTAGGCAAAGCATAGCGATTCTTGATCGTATGCTTGTTGAGCTGCCGATAATCAATACACATCCTCAAGGAGCCATCCTTCTTCTTCACAAAAAGGATAGGAGCGCCAAAAGGCGAAACACTAGGCCGAATGAAGCCTAGGTTTAGTAACTCCTGAAGTTGCTTCTTAAGCTCTGCCAATTCAGGGGGACTCATACGGTACGGGGCCTTACTGGTAGGCTTTGTACCTGGTTCTAAAGCTATCTCACATTCTACCCCTCTAAATGGAGGAAGTTTCTGGATCTCGTCCGGAAAGAGATCGCTAAATTCCCTGAGAAGATTAGCAATGCTCTCTGGCAACGCATCAACTACTTGCTTCTGTTTAGCATCCGATTCAATGGATGCAAGTCTGATGACGCAAAGTAGCTTACCCTTGCACATGGCCTTCTTTACCTGCCTGATGGACATAGACTGCATAATGGGGTTTAAGGGATCATCTTTTATAGTTACGCGGGCTCCATTAGCTGCGTTGAAGGTAACCTCCCGTTTTTCGCAGTCTATATTGGCTTTTGCAGATGCCAAGAATTCCATACCAACAATCAGATCATATTTGCCAATATCCATTAACTCGGCACCCAATGCAACTGGTGCACCTGGCAGCTGCATTTTAAGGTTAATGCGACGGCCATGAGTATGTCTGATTTTACCACTGGCTAAAGTGACAGGTTTCGGTCGGGACCTCAAAGTCTCAAGCTGCAATACCTGGGCCATTCTAAGAGAAGCAAAATTATGTGTACTTCCCGTATCCATAAGAATTATGAAAGTCTTACTGTCTACTTGACCTATAGTGGAAATAACGGCAGGCTGACTTTCAGCATTGTCGGTTTCAATGGCTGCAAGGATATGGGACGCACCGTGAATATACTCGGGAGCCTCCTCGTCGACAGGTGGTGTAGACTCGAGATCGTCCCAATCAAGGTCGGCCATGGCCAGCTGGGCAGTCTGTGTGACATAAGGGCAATTCTGCATGAAGTGCCCGGGCCGCATACACCTGTAACATGCCTTCTCTTTGCGGAGCTGCTCTCAGGCCTCTTTGGGAATGGATTGTAAGAGGTTCCGAACTGCGTTACCTTGTTCGGTTTGTCTGGCATGTTGAAGGTGACTTTCTTTTCTTGGTGACCGTTAGAGTTCTGCTGAGAAGGCCCAGGACTTGGTGACCGGGGCTTGTAAGGTGTGTACGGGCGCGGCTGGGAGTAAGAGGCGGGGCGTTGGTACTGGTTTCTCGGCGTGTCCTCTTCAAGGTTCAATGCCTTAGCCTCAGCCTCTGCAACTGACTTCGGGTCTATGGCCTTAACCATTCGTTTAATTGAGGGGGCCAACCCTTCAATATAGCCCTCCACCGCCCTCTTCTCGTTCATACCGGGGACATACAGCCTCAGGCGCATGAATTCATCTGTGTAGGCCCTGAACTGACACACCCTTCTGCTCCAACCTGTAAAAAGTCTGAATCTGTTGGCATTTGTGCGCACGGGGCACATAATGCGACTTAAAAGCTTTGGCAAACTTTTTGAACATGCATCTGCTTCTGTCTAGATGCTTGGCTCTAGCATAGCCCTTCCACCAAATACGAGCGGCCCCTGTAAGGTTTGTAGTGGCAACTTTTCCTGTACCTTTCTCCGTCATCCCATAGGATTTTCCAAACTCCTTCATCTCGTCCAACCAAGACTCTGCATTAAGCCCGCCTCTTGATTTCTCATCAAACTGAGCCAATTTTCTGTTTTTCCATATACTGGTAATGGCCGTATCAACCGTCTTACGGTACTCCTTGTCCCGGGCCCTTGCATGGTCACCAGACGATATAGATGACTCTGAAGACACAGAAGTGGCTGATTGTGAGGATGTGGCACTATCCGTAGACGAGCTTCGACGACGTTTGGAACGGTGCCTCCTTTGTGCGGGTACGGGGCCTGGTTCCGGTGCAGGTGGCTGCTGTGGTGGTGGACTTGGTGGTAACGGAGGTAACTCCGGTCCGTCCTCCTGCATATGCTGGGGTGGGTTGGCATTTAACACATAAGCCTGTAGCTCTACTAGCTGCCGCTTCATCAACATGAGTTCTTGCTCAGGTGTTAATCTGCTAGCATTCGAGGGTGTTTGCCATGAGGCATTACGTGCACCGTCTATATTGAGCAGGAGAAGGTATAAGCAGAATTATTATGATACCAAGTGTCACAATGAAGATCATTTTGAGCAGTACTAGGAAACAATAATAAGAACAATACAAGAGAATTAAGGAAAGGAACTTTATTTATAAGTCAAAGTGGCAGTTACATTGGGGGTTGTTTTAACAAAAACTTAAGGCTGTACAATACAAAAGTAGTGATTATACATTGGACAATTTTTAGTCAACACATACTTAGCCATAAAAGAAAAACTGAAGAGATCAGGCCAGGGTTGCGCGAAAGGGTACAGGATAGAGTAACGGGTGCTCTCCCGTACTGCTCTGACTACCTTGTAGCGAGCCCATGCCTGGATGATAACGTACTGGTAGTCTAACGTAGGACTAATGATGAGCAAATTAAAAAGGTCTCTTAGCGCATAAAAGATCTGCCATAAATGGTCATTGGCGTCGGCAAAAGCCTCGTGCTTCGTCATATCCCAGTAATCCCAGGTACGACAGAGAGTTTGTTGTAGATGCTCGAAAGCACGTTCACGGAGAATATTGACTATTTCCAAGCCTTTAGTTGAATCATAGGGCTCTCCTTCTTCCACGGGTTCTCCTGCTTCGTAATCATCATCCCGATCCTGATACTCCCCATACCGTTGACCATAGTTCTGATCGTCCCTTCGTAATTCATTGGCTATTCTATCCTCGATTTCCTCGAGCTCAGCGTCTGTAAGACGGCAAGTATGAATATACAATATCGAACGATTTCTTATACTCCAAACTCTAAAAGAGACAAACAAGTATCATAGGGACACAATTTAATGGTACTCAACGATACAGTAATCATAGAGCATAAGAAAAGAGTACATATATTGTATGATGGCTTAAAAAAAATGCCAATCAAAGATTACATCTATACGCAATAGACAGATATATAATTGTAAAAAGAGTTATCTAAGAACTAGGTTCCTCATCGTCGTCCATGGGCTGAGGAGGTGGCCGGTAGCGCATCAAGGTGGTGCTGGGGCTAGCAGAGAGGGCGGCTCGAGCTGCTGCCTCCGGTGGCAAGCAAGTGGCCAAGGATGCCGCCACAAGGAGTCGCATACTCCCAATGCCACTATAGCCAGATCACGTCGGACCAAAGTGATAGTGGTGGCATGGTAATCAATCTTCTTATGGCCCGCCAAGGTGGATAACGCGCGGAGCGCCCACCAAGATGCTTCAGAAGAAGGCCCCAAGTTCTTGGAGAAGAACAGGACCTCACCTTGCCGAAAGGCTGAAAGGAAGAATCGGGTCAAATGGTTGCCCATTGCCCTAATTTGGGGATCCCTGGAGGTCTCTACTTCCTTTTCCAAGTTAACAGGGATCATCTCATGCTCTGCTTCTTCTTTGTCATCTCTAAGGCTCATCTTGGTGTCCCAAAGGTCTTTCTCCTCTGGATCCATCCCTCCCATCGTGATCTGTAATGGCTGAACTGCAGGAGGAGGGCGCATGTGAGTCGCAAACTGCTCCTCAGGAGGCTGGGGTGCATCAGTCAATAGGAACTGCCGAAGAGACAAAAGGGTCTCCACGTGTTCTAGCTCTTCTGGCCAAAATACTAACAAGTTCTCGACTTGTGGCGGATGCACAATAGGTGTTGTAAGTCGAGGAAGTCATCCTGGCAGTACTCGGCAAGGTCGTAGAGAACCTCTATCTTTCGGCGGCCCCGCATATCTGCAATGATGCGGTAAGCCCACATAATGTCCTCGAGGATGAGATACTCTTAGTTGTTCAAGAGTACGGTAGGGAGGAGATTTAGCCCTTCGAGCTTGAGGGCTTTATCTCGACCTGTCGGTGCTTCGGTGGCTAACTCCTTCCACCGTACAAAGTCCTGCTCGTCGACGACTTCATCGTCTTCCGGGTTAGGAGGTACTGGTGTAGAAGACTGCTCGGCAACTATCTGCTCATCCTCAATGTACTGGTCCATGATGATGGCCAGCGCAAATCGAGCCTCAAAGTAGAGTTCCCGATCTATAGTGATGATAGGGAGGTCGGTCCCTCTCCTCCTAATGCCCTTAATGACATTCCGGGCATGGTCATCGCCTCCCAACATCTCGAGCAAGGTGTGGAAGTCGAGGTAGAGCTGTGAGTCGTCTTCATTGAAGACACAAGCAGGCACGATCTCTTCGCAATAAAACTGAAGAAAAGCAGCGTAGTCGGGGTGCGCCTGCATGTTGTGGATGAGATCCACGTGCTGGTGCAGATAAGGATGAAGAACGTCAAAGGGAACCGCGGGGTCCCAGTGCTCTCCATCCAAGTACCACTGCTGTAGAGTCGGGCAAGCCATGAGAAAGAAGGCGCAAGGGAGGAAGAGGCAAACGCTAAAAGCAAGAATGAAAATGAAACCCTAATGGCCCAAAAAGTGGCTTTATACTTTTCGGCACGTTTTCCTAGGTTATAAAAATTATTATTTACTTAATAATTTACATTCAAATATACATCAAGTGGCGAAGGGACACGATTTTGAATTTACAGCTTCAAAAAAAAATACTTTACATACATATAGATCACAAAATTTCTACAATAGACGAAGAGAGCTGCAACAGTCAGCGAAATTCCCCTCGGATCCTTCTTGCAAGCTGGATATCCTTGGGCATTAAGGTAACTCTCTTAGCATGGATCGCACAGAGGTTAGCATCA
Source organism: Isoetes taiwanensis (assembly GCA_021234155.1). Classification (NCBI taxonomy): domain Eukaryota; kingdom Viridiplantae; phylum Streptophyta; class Lycopodiopsida; order Isoetales; family Isoetaceae; genus Isoetes; species Isoetes taiwanensis. Next base: position 16,967,924 of record JAJEKV010000024.1, read on the forward strand.
CTCAAAATTTCAACAAGGTAGGCCTCAGCGGCCTCCTGAAGCGCAAGCAGAGCAAATGCCTGGAATCTCAAGTCGGTCTTGAAGTCTTGGGCAATTTCCCGGACCAGACGCTGAAAAGGCAGGCGGCGTAACAAGGGCTCCGCTGTCTTCTGATATTTCCGAATCTCCCTGAGAGCCACCGTACCAGGTCGGAATCTATGAGGCTTCCTTGGCTTAGCAGGTGGCCGGGGCAGGGGTAAAGATTTCCCGCCGGTCGTCGGATGTTTCGCCCTCTGAACAATCTGCTCCCGTCGCTGAGCCGACGTTTTCTTCCCGATTTGGGCATCCTTCTGCAGCATGGTCTTATAGCCGACGCCTCCTCGTATGGGCTTCGTATGCTTCCTCTTCTGGTTACCTCACCGCTCCTCCTTACCCGGGACAACAGCATTCTGATCTCCTTCCTGACTCACATGTTGATCCTCTTGCTGATCAACATTCTGATCCCCGCCCTGCTGTGTTTGGGCATCCTCCTCTGCTTTACGGAGCCTCTCTCTCTCAGCATCCCGCGCTTCCTTATCCTGGCGCACTTGTATTCGCCTGGCAATCTCCGTATGGTACCAGGCCGGGTGAGCTCACATGTCAGCTTGCACGAGGTCCATGCGGTCTTGTGTGAAGGTGGGGGGGAACATTCTCGAAGATAAAACTATATAGTTCTTCATTCCAAAAGAAAGGGGGAAGATTGTAATGGTCCCTGTACATAAGCACATGGCCTTTACCAAGGTAATAAAAACGACTAGCCCGCTCTTCTGGTAGGCCACTAGCTATTTGCTGGAGGTCCTCTACCCTAGCAAGGTGCAAAATCCGTTGGGCCTCTGTTCGGATGAGCTCAACGGAATCCTCCTCTGGGCTGGCTAGCGGATAGAACTTAACAATGGCCCAAGCTTGATCAGGCTGCTCCACAAGAGTGTAAGGTTGGTCTGCAGCATTCAGCTTCATGAGGAAGCGTTCATTGAAATGGAAGATTGGGTAGGGGATTCTACGGCCCTCAGTGAAATGAGTCACCAGTAGGTTTAGAACAGTGTCGACCATATCACTATCATCAGAGAGATGGTCTACTAGGACGCTAAACAGCTGGAAGACAGTCGCCTTGTTTAGGTCCACGGTGAGCTTGAAGCGCGGCATCATGGCACTAGCGATGGATAACAAGAGAAGAAGTAGGGCGCTCAGGCTTAGACAGATGGCGCTGGGTACTAGGTAAAGGCGCTAGGTGGTTAGGGCAGTTGCAAGGTAGCAATGGAGGTCAGCTATGGCGGAAGAAGAGCTCAAGTCCGGCGGCTAGGGCGGCAAGAAGTCGTCCCAAGAAGCACACTTTTCAAAAAGAATAACACAAATTTGAATCTAACTTTTAACTTTTTTGAAAAGTTTCCTATTTTTTTATTTTTTTTTTTTAAACGGACGCGTATTTTTATACGCGGAACCGTATGGGGCGCTGAGAGCGTTATCGCCCTTAACTTTTCGAGAAAAACACCTCATCCGACAGCAGTGCCCCTTTTGCTTTTTCGTCTTGCTGTCGCCATTTTGACCTCGGGTAACGTGCCCCCTAGGGTATTTGGGAGGTGCCCGATCTATTGGAACCATTTTCGCCTTCATCCGAGCTACCTACAAAAAGTTATGGCCCTTCCAAACTTGGGTCCTCCAGTCGCCCTAAACTTCTTAAAACTTACAATTTATTACATCAACCTAGCACCAAAACCAAACATCGAAGAGTTAAACCGTCCAACTAGCTTAAACTCCCACCTAACTACCGAACTAACGAGTTAGGGGTTTGGTCAGTGCTATGATTTCGGGCTACCAAAATCACGGCTCTGATACCACTGTGACGCTCCCTGCACATATACGACACTCGGGCGTATACATACGGGGACTTCCCCCTCCCATGGCAACCAACTCGCCATGAGCAGGGCCCTCCGTCTAACTCGGTCCATCTATAGAAAGATGCTCGAGTGAAGGACACAGAGGTGTCATTCGGCCCACGCCTTCAATGGGGCTCCTATGTTGCAGAAGCGTGCATACAAGGTTAGCACACAGCATAATCATATCATAAATAACCACCACGAAGGGTGGCACATCCATCCAACTGATAATAACAGAGAAGATGCATTTGATACTAGAGAAAACACCCCAAAACCCATGGTTCTACCCTGGTTCAGACTCCAGTGAGGATCGACTGACGGCTAGATCTCAAGAGATCAGCAGACCGAATCTTGGCATGGCGTTGAATGGCATAGAACATCGGCTAGGGTTGTCCACTCCATCCGCCCCTCCTGTGCATGCTTTGCAGATGAGTCGAATCATGCTATGGCATCACTATAGCCTTCCGGAGACGCAGACTCAAGGTACCACCCTTCGAGTCCACTCCAGGTTACATCTCCCTGGTCCGATGAGGCAGGTCGGGGAAGTGTCCCCTTCCAGGATAGCAGCGGTTCCATGGGTGAGCTAGAGAATACGTGCCGCATCAGTGACCCCCGCATCCGTACCCGACCTACTCCCCTAACTTTATCTTCAAAGTACAGGATGCCCCATACGGGTCACACCTCTGCACCCAGGGAGTGTCAGACCCATACCCGGCCCTCTACGTGACCGGCTATTAGGCCTAGCCCACTGTAGGAGTCTCAGGAGCCTTTTATGTTCGTGCAAGACCCCACCCCCACTTCACCACTGCGTCCCTTCTCTGGTGCTGAGCAATTCCATAGCATCCACGGCTCGGTGGTCTCTTATGCACAGGCCGCAATAGTTGGGAGCTAAGGAAACTACTAGGAGCATACTAAGAACATGAGGCACAGAGGTCTCTACCCCCCTTTAATCCCTGCTTTACGAAAGGCTAACAGAGATACTATCATAGATTCATCCATCCATCCATAACAAAGCACCTAGAGATATCAAGCTAGTCTATCCACTAACCCGAGTTTCTGCTGGATACATTATCATGAGGTATCTCCATCTTCAAGGAATTTGGGCGCTCAGCAAACTTGGGCGCTCAGCAGCTGCTCCTCCTGGTTCGATTTTGGGGCCAAATGGGATAGGGATCCAGTTTGATGACCCAAGTAAGCATTCCTCTGCTGCCCAATCGAATTTGGCCAAGTGGCGCCTTCCTAATTAATCAATTATCATAATTGAGTTAATTTGACAATGCTGCCTTAATTATAGGTAATTAACCTTTAATAATTAAGTTAGCATAGCTAAATTAATCCCTTTTAGGTCAACCCCCTAGGTTAAAATACCCCATGGTGGCGTATCCTTATTGTGTGACGTGTCAGTATATTTATACGTATACCGTATAAATATGTAAAACGTCACATTCTCCCCTCCCCCAGCAATAATGTTGTCCTCAGCATTGGGGTTAGTTAAACGAGTGACGTATAATGGAAGAACTGAATTACGGAAGTGCTTTACGGAAGGCTAACAGAGATACTATCATAGATTCATCCATCCATCCATAACAAAGCATAGTCCATAATTGAAATATAATCCTAAGTATCAAAGAAGGGTTAATCCTAAGCAAAGACAACCAGAGAAGACTGACTGAAGCGTTAGTCCTAGAGATATCAAGCTAGTCTATCCACTAACCCGAGTTTCTGCTGGATCCATTATCATGAGGTATCTCCATCTTCAAGGAACTTGGGCGCTCAGCAAACTTGGGCGCTCAGCAGCTGCTCCTCCTGGTTCGATTTTGGGGCCAAATGGAATAGGGATCCAGTTTGATGACCCAAGTTAGCATTCCTCTGCTGGCCAATCGAATTTGGCCAAGTGGCGCCTTCCTAATTAATCAATTATCATAATTGAGTTAATTTGACAATGCTGCCTTAATTATAGGTAATTAACCTTTAATAATTAATTTAGCATAGCTAAATTAATCCCTTTTAGGTCAACCCCCTAGGTTAAAATACCCCATGGTGGCGTATCCTTATTGTGTGACGTGTCAGTATATTTATACGTATATCGTATAAATACGTGGAACGTCACATAAGAGACTCCAGTTCCACATATAAGGCATCCAACCTGCAATGCTGAGCCGAAGCCTTTTGTCGCCCCCACTCCTTCGCAAACTGTTTTACCCTAGCCAATGCTGTAACCATTGCACTCATTCCGCTATCCTGGCTGAATATCTGCTGCCAAATGAGCTTACAGCCGGCTGTGAACTCTGGATCCAGCTTGTGTTAAGCTTACAAACCATCCTGAGAGGCCGCGATGGGTGGTCATGAAGCCGCTGAATGATCTGGAGAGTGTGATCAGAGACAGAGGTGGCCAGAACATTCTAATGAACTCCAAGACTGCTGGAGTGCCATAAACTCTATCCAGCCTAGAGTATGCCCTACCATGCCCCAGCCAATTATTGCACCAAGTAAAATTCTGATTCCCGGGAAGCTCTGTCAAACCCCACTCCTGCACAAGCCTAAGCCATTGGTCATGCTCAAAACCCTATCTGAACCAATACCATGCCTGTCCTCTGGGAGCTCCACCATGTTAAAGTCACCCAGGACAAACCATGTAGAACCCATACCAAAGGATTGGAGCTTATTTCGCAATTTTGCCAATAAGCAACCTCTCTGAGTGGCCCCAATTGGTGCATACACATTTAATAAGCCCCACTCAGACTGGCCCTCCTTCCATTTAATCACTGCCCACTGGCCCTGGCTATCTGTGGCTGAAAAGGTTACATGTACACCATTTTCCAACAAATCAAAGTACCTCTCCTGGCCCTGCCCGTTGTAGCAGCTGCAGCCACATACTGATTACCCAAGATATTCATTAGGTTGTTAATATCGCCCCTGGCATATTTATGCTCCTGCAAACACAAGATATCTGGATTAAGATTTTTCACAGCCATGGCGAGACGTGCTTGCTTATTCGGAGAGGATTTGATGCCTCTCACATTCCAAGATAGAATTTTCTTATCCATGTGGGTCGTTGTGCACCAAGGGTCCAGGATCCCCTTGCAAAGCCTCACATGCCTCAACACGATCAGCCCAGGAAGAAAAGTTCTGGACTACCTGATCAATCACCATTCGATCCACTTGAGGAGGGACCTGTACAGTGGGCTGCAGATGGGCTAAGTGACCCTCTTGAGGAGCTCTCACCTGATCTCGCCTCCTAGAAACAACTTGTTGCCACCCTTCCTTTTTCTGCTGCAACTCTTCAATCTGTGCAAGTCTCCTACATACCTCGGGATCCACCATACGAGAGGAGGGTTCAGGTTGTATCTCTGGACTGCCCACCTGTTCCACAGCCTTCAACACAGGGGGAACAAGTGCAGAGGGTGAAGGCGGCCCAACCACTATTTGCTCTGGTTGCTTGGGTGTTGAGTGAGGTTTATGCTGGTGAAACTGCTTAAGCGAGGGAAACATTGCCAAAAGCTCTCCCCCATTGAGCAAGTCCAACTGGAAGTAAGAATAATAATCACCGCTTTTAACCACAAGACTTTGAGGTAACATCTCATCCGCCCAAATACCTACACATATATGTGGTGCACCCACAATCGAGTGTGATATGTGAGTTCCCAGGCCTTTGGCCATGGCCACTAGAAACTCAGACACCATCATCTCTGGAGGCAGATCCCGAATTTGAAGCCAGCATGGCACTCTAACTGCAGCAGGCCTAGCAGAAGAGAAACCTGGAGCATAATGTTGGAACAAAACATAGGCCCCTCCCATACATGCCACTCCATGCGAGACCAACTGCTCTACCGTGACAATCTTCCGCGTCTCTTCTGCAGCTGTTCCAAGAACTCCAAAACTATCTTGATATGATCCTTGCAATTTTTTTGCATCATCAATTTCGCTCGCCTACATAAGCAGCTCTCCACAACTTGTCAGTTGTAGAGGAAAAATCTAATTTGCATGCATAACGAAGCATCCAACAAAAAATATAAATGATATGCAAAATATGATATTGATCAATCTTACACGATGGCGTAACTCTGTGCAAAGCCACCAACAAAAATGCCTTTCAAATTAGAATAGAATAGAATAGTTTTTTTAACTCTGACAATCCCAGACGATTAACTCCAATCATCTTAGCCAAACAAGGTCGCCGCCCTATACAAGGCCACCAAAAAAAGAAAAAGAAAAAAAAAAGAAACACGGGCTTGAATTAGTTAATTCTAACACAAACATTAGCATTGATCAATCCCACCACCGTCTTATCTGGCCATACAATAGAATAGAATAGAATAGTTCAAGAACAAGAACAAGAAGTTCAAGGTGGTACCATTCTTCCAAAGGCAAACATTTATAGACGCTTAAATTTAGTTGTCTTTCCAAAACATTAAGCCCCAAGTAATGAGATCTAGTCAATTCTAGAATGTCTAAGAACATGCACACATAAAGTATAGACCAGAATGTGTCTTTTTAAAACTAGTTATCCATCAAAGGACCATTAAAGGACCATGTAGGAAAAATCTGTATTCCTGTTCTACCAATGTACCATCATAACATGTATTTTATTCGAAAACAGTAAATAAGATACAAGCAAGACCAGAAACCTGTGATTCAAAGAACCATATATGTGCAATAAGACTTCCAGCCAATGCAAACATAAAATACAATAAAGGACTATTATCCACACACATATATGCGCAATAAGACTTCCAGCTGATGCAAACATAAAATACAATAGAAGACTGCTATCTAAGAACATACACACATAAAGTATGGACCAGAATGTGTCTATTTAGAACCAGTTATCCATCAAAGGACCATTAAAGGACCATGTAGGAAAAATCTGTATTTCTATTCTACCAATGTACCATCATAGCATGTATTTTATTCGAAAACAGTAAATAAGATACAAGCAAGACCAAAGACCTGTGATTCAAAGAACCATATATGTGCAATAAGACTTCCAGTCAATGCATAAAATACAATAAAGGATTGTTGTGTATTCAGATCAAAATATAGTGAGCACAAAAAGAAGTGCTTTAAGTTAAAAAACAAGCTATAGGCAGCAGCTTTTCCATTTGTAACAATATATATGTGGTAAAAATGATTCCACTGCCGTGTTGCCAGCTCTGTCATGGCATATCCTTGAAAAGCTTTTTACTTTTTAGCCAAAGGGACAGATTTAGAACGAGGTAAATAATATAAAGATACAAAAAGCTCCATATTTTAGTAAGTCTTCAAAATGTTCATGGTTTATGTGAGAGACAAGCACCTTCTCTCCAAAAATTCTTAATCAAAACGTCATTATAATAGCTTGTAGAACCACAAACAGTAATAGGGTACCTTAGCAGCATTTTCACTTGCAAACTTAAAGCTTGTAAATAGGTTCCAAAACGTTTGGTCACCTCCATGTACTTGTAGATATTTGAACTTCTTCAAGCTTTCCTTGACAAAGTAGTATTCTAATGCCAAATTCCTTGCTCATCTAAGACCTAGTGGACAAAAGGAAAACATTAAAAAGAGAAGCCCGTACCTACAGCCAACCAATACATTATTAGCTATAAACTGGGTAAAAATCAAGGACCAAAAGGTACCTTAGGCTTCTCGGTTGTCAACTGATCACCTAATGTAGACCTTTTGCCCAAGAGATCAAATGAGCATAGAAAGAAATCAAGAACTCGTTTGAACCTAATAATGATCACAGCTCCAATTATCATTTAGGAGATACTGCTTCGCTCAGAAACATAAGGTTAAGGATGCACATCCGAGCTTATAATTCTTGTTAAAATATTGAGGACCCTTAGGCATACCTCAGTAGACATCAGAAATATAGAAGAGCAAATGCAAGATAAAAAATGTTTCAAATATTACTGCCATATCTGTGTCTTTCATACAAACAGTTCAATTGAATGTTTAAAGTGGTAAGAAAGCCCAAGGTCATCTATTAGGTCCAATATAGCTTGAAATAGAGCTGCTAACATATGCAACATCTTAGCAACCTTTGCCGTTTGCATGAGGATTTTTACGGGAAATATAAAGATCAACAATATGGTATTTGGGTCGCGATTATTTGCGTTGGTTTAATTTTGTGCTGCCACGTGGCAGGCAATTCCATTGCAGAATGGTAGTTGAGTCTACCATTCCGCATTTCCTGTTTTTAGTCGGTTGACAATGCTCTGTTTCTTGCTTGAATCGACCATGTTCAGACCCTGTTCAGACCGAGGCCCTTGAATCGACCCTGCCAAGCTTGAATCGACCCTGTTCAAACCAAGACAGGGCCAGAGCTTGAATCCATAGATCAAAGGCCTTTTAACCTGAAAAACGACCGTAGCTTCCTTACCCTGTTTGGAGCAAGACAGTTAAACGGCCGCTGCCATAGCTCTGTTTCATGAAAGAAAGGAGATTAGACTATAAACGGCCGCTGCCATAGCTCTGTTTCATGAAAGAAAGGAGATTAGACTATAAACGGCCGCTGCCATAGCTCTGTTTCATGAAAGAAAGGAGATTAGACTATCTTAGCAAATAAAAATCTTAACTAAAAGAATGCAAACGAAAATCTTAGCTAGGAACCAGGCCGATCTTTAACCTACAAACCACAGAACTACTGGGCGAGAGCAGAAGTGCCAAACCTAAAAAAAAATCTCTGTCGAAAGCTTAAACATTGATTTGCACCAACAATCCATCGTCGTTATGATGCCCTGCTGTAGCACCAACGCACCAAGAAGTTATGATGCCCTGCTGTAGCACCATCGCAAAAGAATCGGCGAAATCGCTCCCCAAATACCATATTGTAGCTTCAAGGTGTTTGGTCGGGCATTCCGGCGTGGCCGGTGACCCGCTCCCGGCTAACGCCGGTCGCGGGGCCCCACCGGTCCATGCCGGAATGCCCTCCCAAACACCTTGAAGCTATACATCAAGGCATATAGAATCAATATGATACATGACCGGCCCATCCTATATCGAAATATAATAAGGTTTAAGAATAACCCTGATATTATCCTTGGGCATGTAAACATTTAAGGACAAAAGGATATGTAAAATAAACCAAATAGATTTCCCTCTTGAAGTATGTGAATATATGTCATTCAAAAACCTCTTAGCAAAACTTGCTTATGTTCATAGACAGATATTCAGTTAGAAGAATGTAAACTTTCATATTTTTAACCTGCTTCACACCTTGAGATTAAGAATGGAATGCATGTATAGACCCTTAGCATAGTCGTGCCACTATGCACAGACAGACTTTCATTCCTAATAATCATCACTATTAATAAAAAACCACTAAAATATCTGGTTCCCTTCCATTCTATTCCATGTCCGCATCAATATTTTGGGTTTCAGGAACAGACTGTGAAGCTTCACCATATCCTTGTCTATGGGACTCCTGATGATTTTTATTTTGTACAAAAGCTTTGCTTGCCTTTTTTGCCACAAGTTTCCTTACTGCTCATGCCATCTTTCAAACGATTGACTTGTGTGCATGCAAAATGCCAACATCCTGTGTATGGGCGGCTCATCTATGCCCTATTTAACAGAGCCCAGAAGCTTGTTGTTTTTTCTTCTCACTAGATGGAAAAAGGAATGCCATGATCAAGGTAGACAGCCCAAAAGTCTATGCTCTTGTTTGCCCGGGAAAAATAGTCAAGGCAGCCTCATTACATTAATATCACTTGTCAGAAGACATTGTGCAGCAACCAACGAATCTCTGCTTATGCTAAGCTGATAACAACGGCCTCCATTCATATAGATGGAGAGGAGAGCCAAATTTCAGCTAAGAAGAAAAAGGCCTACGAAAGTATTTGTGTAGTATTACTAGTAAAAAAGACCCAATAAGTTTCCATGGTAAATCATTGCAGTGAAACAATTTACCAAAATCTAAATGTCTGCAACACATGATGTCATTGGGTCAAATATTATCACCCATAAGTTCATAAGAAAAGCCAAAAGTAGCATCCAAAAAGCATAATAGCCATAATGTACCATGGAATTAATAGTGCCAAGGACATTGCACTTCAAGGAATGTTTTAAGTTAAATACAAGTGGGTATACACATCAAGGGCCAAATTTAGATACCTCAAACTATTCTTATAATTAAGAAATACAATCAGCTTATTAGACATGTTCAAAGGCTTATTCCCTAAAGGGTTACCGTTAAGTTACTCTCTTGCAGATATGAGTAAGAGAAGCCAACAAGCCACATGCATACAAAAAAAAAAAAAAAAAAAAAAAAAAAAAAAAAAAAGGGAAGGTCCAAGCTAGCCTTAGCAACAGCCAACTAGCATGACATCTACCAAGGTCAATCCCTATGGTAGTATGATCAAACCATAGTTGGACCGAAATCCATGATGGCACTTAGTTCTAATCCATCAAGCATTTAGTACATAACAACTGTGATCAAAAAGATGACTTAAATCAATGTACCATCTAATCATTCTATTGTCATATGCAATAAAGCCTTATGCACCAAAGTCATAGTCATGACCAAAATACCCACTATTTGGGTTCATAACTCGAACAAAATTATTTACAAATTGCTATAAGTTGAAAGTCAATATACGTCCTAAAGACACTGCGCATCCTTAAACTGTATGCCCTTTGGCCGAAACCACAATACTCCAGATATCAAATGAATTAAGGCTAAAACTTAAAGCCATTGTAAGGCCATTCACTACTATTTCGGTCTACATCCTTTTTCCATCAAAGTTTGTTTTACAACCATGCAAATGCTAATTTTTATAAATCGAGAGTAGACAAATTATACTAAGCTTTTTATCAATAAGAAACATCGGCATTATATTTCAGCCCTTGCATGTATGCCATCAGACAACTGCATATTTAGTCAGTCGCAATCATGCCATGCATATCAAAGTAGATTACATTAATGTTTAGCAAGTGCATGTTATTTATCATTCGTTTGCATGTGTAGCACATCATCTTGGTATAACCCTATCCATAGGTTATTTATTTTGCACATATATAACAAGGTGCTGCGCACGGAGGGTTGCCCTCCGTGGCCGGAGGTTGAGGTGGCTTAAATCATACTTGAAAGTTATGTTTTTATAATCAATCGAAATTGCCATTTTAGAACATTGTCATTATGTGAAGATGATGGTACCCATTTGCATCACTAACTCCTCCTTAGATCAAAGTCAAAGTCAACATTTAATTTGTAGAAGGTAAGCGCTATGAGGATTCTTGGAATCCTCATAGCGTAACTTTAAGAAATTATGAAGAATCTATAAGAATCTTCCTATATACATAGAACCATAGAGAGTAAGGACATTGCAAATGTGTTTTGTCACTTCAACCTAGCAACAAATACTGGCATCAAAGAAACTAAAACGAAAATGAATGCAAGAGCCAATAACCAAAACATAGAAGACTGTCAACTCAATTTGACTCTCATGCAACCAAGTCTTGATTGCCTTTGGTTGCGGTTGCATTTGGGCTAGAACGAAAAACAATGGCATATCCATGTTGTATGCAAACAACTCTCCCATATGCAAAATGAAACTTGCCCATGGCTGAGTTGTAAGCGTAACGAAAAGCTCCTAGTGAATGGAAACTCTCAAGGTAGGCAATGCCATCATGAGATGGAAGAGATTTTCTAACATTGGCAACAATCAAAGGATTTAGGAGTGATAATGAAGGAGGCAAAGCATGCCCACTCCCATGCATCGTGATCCGCATTGATATGATCCTAGATAGTATCGGGCTCACTACCGCGTGCACCTAGCAAATCCAATCCAACATCCTAATCTTAAGCTTACATCTTGAATGATGCTCTTCTTCTGTTCTATAAGGAACAGAAGAAAGTAAATTAAATAAGCTTTGGCATACCGGATGATCTAAACTGCGCTCCATATGGGGAATCATTCCTAGATACTATGTCTTGTGTTTTATGCAAGTACATAAGCATGAAAGATACGGATCAATGCAAATAGGAGAAACATAACCAGCTCTATGTGATATGTTATTCTCTCAAAATGAAGTCCGTCATAGTAGTGCCGAAATGATAAGTGCTGAAAGGAGATGCAGCTCCTAGAACATCACTCAATGAATAAGGAAATATAGAAGGCATAGATTTGCTTAAATGAAACGTGATCTTAAGTTTTAGCCACAAGTGATGAAATCCATCAATGGATGGTCTGGCAATGTGAGTTTGATTGAACAAACTAAAAGCATAGGACAAAATTAAAAAACAGTTGAACGCAACCATATTATCTTCCTAACAACTCATGATAGAGGAACGAAAGGCATCGAAATTTGGCACACGAAACAAAAAAACTCAAAAGCATAGAGATTTGATTTGTTTGAAACCAAATGTTCGTAAAGTCTCAATTCTTAGTGGTAGGCTTCTAAGATATTGTAATAGTAGAAGCCCTCATCAAATGCTAGTCTATATAGGCTTGCCAGCAAAAGTCAATTGGACATATAAGTGGCATTACAAATGTAATAATCCTTGGACACAACTAGCAGTTTGCTACTTGCAAAGCTAGCAAGAAGGAAAGATCTTGAAAAAATCATATGAAATATTTAATCTCAAGAAATCCTATGCAAAATGTAAGCTTGAGATGGTGAACACTATCGCATAGACAGATATTCAAAAGTGGAAACACTTAGATATTTTTCATCATTTTCCTTGTGTTCCCCCCATGAAATTACTAAGATGGGTGTAGAGCATAAGTCCAAGTTTAAAACATGAATCAAGACGTCTGACTATATGGGCCTAGCTCAACTACTTATCATGGCACCGTGGCTTATATGCAATGATGTGGCTTATATGCAATGATTTTGTGCGCACTTAGGTTCTTTTGTATCCAAATGAACACATAATCAAAACATACTTAATTGTTATTCACATAGATAGTACATTGTTATTCACATAGATAGTATATTAAGCAATTTCACCAGTAAAGGTAGTTATTTGAAACATTCTACCAAATTGCTTGCTACATTAATCAAGAATCAATCATTACGGAACTGCACATATTGTAGAGTCCACTGGGGTAAAGATCATGGTTACAGAACTGCAAAGAAAGGGATCGCGAGAGCGGCGGCGTTCAGAAAAGCAAAAAGCAAAGTAACCCAAACAATGTGTTGTGCCATGCAATGTCGGCATATGTATTCCATTCAGATCCATACACTTGTGACCACTGAAGACCTCATGTAAATAAGAGAAATGTAAGACCGCATGTAAAAAAATTGTGTGACGTTTAAAGAAAAGAGAACAGGCATTTAAAATGTGCAAATAACCTCAATATGATGAACCGTGGGGCAACACGAAGATCAAAATACACAGATCACCAACCCTGCGGAGCTCTAACCAATGAAGACAATAGTGTGATACTTAATAAAGAGAGTATGAAGATTTTAAAAAAGGGATACAGAAAGTTAAGCTCTGCAAGTTAGAAGTAATATTCTCAATATAAGAAAGATGCAAACTGGTTTCCAGCATCATTAGCATCCTTAGAACAATAAAACCACATAGAGACATCACTGTGCAGAGGATTTAGTGACGCTTAACATAGAGAGTATGAAGATTAAATTTCAAGTGTGCCATTCATTATTTCTATCTGTACGGCAGAAAAGGGTATCCTCGCTACCATTCATTATTTTACCGTAGAATCTCATTCTGCATGCGGAATCTTTTCTGCTGCAAATGAACTTGAAAGAGAGCAATAATTGGGAAGGAGAGACATCTTACCTTTTTAACAATTCTGCACGGAATAAGTTCCTGCACTTTCTGTTCTAGTTGTTCCTTCTAGCGAAACCATGCGCATGCCACAAACGATAAAGATATTGCATCTTAATTGGCCTGAAGTAATTGACCCTTTGAACTTGCATCATCTTATATGGATGGCCCATCTCTTGTGTTGTTCCAACTGCCATACATCATGTTACATGACAACATTAGTAAACCAAAGCACCTTCAATGCACGTACATAAAAGGATCCCTTACTTTGTGTATCAGTAGCCAGACTAGCTCCAACAACAAGGCCAACAAACAAAGCCACTGGAGCCATTTAATCAAATTCATGATCATGCATAAAAAGCATTTAAATTTGAAGCACAACATAATCTAAAGCCCTGAACTACAATGACAGTGGATAAAAGAAGCTTTATCATTATTTATCTCTTCCTAATATCATGGAACATTTAAAGTTTTCTATGAAGAGGTCGTCAGTTCAGTCATACACATGCTTAAGGAGCTGCAGTTATTGCTGAATTTACATAGCGGATGCTCTGTTCACTCTCGTATCCATGCGATAACCCCGCACTAAACAATAACCAGAGTTCATATACCCTCATAAACTTTGAAAATTTCTCGATTCGAATCTTTATATCTTAGAATTAATATCTCAGAACGCACTGCTGTATTGTATTTTATAACAGTGATCCCAGTTCTGCACTTTCTTGTGACATAATCAGACTTCGTCAAATGCAGGTTGGTGGAAAGTGGACCCTAATCAAAGCAAAATGCACAGCTGATGTTGTCGGATGTGAATTGGCCAGAATCCATTCAGGTTGAGTTGATTTCGATTTCAACAAGCAATGCGTATTATTTTGTCTTCTTTATGAAGAAGATGATTTCATAAGTATAAGGATTTGCTGTTTGACTGACCATATGTGTTCTTTTCCAAACAAGCACACTGGATTTTTGCAATCTGAGGTGCAGGCTGTACATTAAGAAAGGACAGATAATCTACACACTGAAGCCTCAAGTATGGAAACGTTGCAACTTTCTTCATTTCCAGCATTTTTGCATATAGACATCCCGTTTTAAATCTTACATGCTGCCAAAGGTGTTTTTGCATCCTACATGTTTTACTGGTATCAGTTCCAAAGGAGGCAGCATCTAAATGTTTCAAGTGGCAAGCATGGAAAGCAAAAAAAAAGCAATAAAATCATAAACAGAGAAGAATTTAAAAAGCAGCTTTTCAAGTACTCATTCAAAATGGTCAGACATCATATTCCATTAATTTATACCATGCACATATATAGGTAAGATACCTACCAATAAAATCATAGCAAAGGCCGTCTCCTATCTTGTACTCACCAATATTGTTAGCCCTGCAACAGGCATTGTTAGTAAATTATAGCAAATTCCTCACAAAAAACAAAATGATAAGAGCCTTACGAGATCACTTTTGCAAAGCAAGAAAATATGATTTCGACATCGAGATCCTGCATATAGAACCAATACTTCAGACAACAGAAATGCAGTCAATAGATGACTCCAGATTTCACAGGCACAGCCCCAATCAACTCTTCTATTGTTTTCTTGTTTCCTTTCACGTTCTTCGGAACTTTCTACATTATCATGTAAGAGGGCTTTAACATTGCAGTACCATACCTTACAAACCTCCTGGATTGTTAGTCTTTCATCCAGTCTTGCATGACATTTAAAATCGATGGTTAACAGGTCTGAAACATCATATGCCGACCTACCAGCACAGGCCATATTTGCACAGGCCGGATTTGAAGCCACAGCCTTTTGACATCATCGACTCTAAAACCCAGAATATAGATTGCATATAAGAGTCATAAATCATGTGACGTTCCAGCACAGTATACGCTCCCAGGACGTATATTGTACTGCCACGTCACGCGTACACGCCACCCCGATTGACGTGTACGCCAACGTGTAGCCAAGTGGGTAGCCCCTAGGGGGCAACTTGCTAAGAATGTGCATTAGCATTAATGTGCACATTTTCCAATGTACACATTAATGTGGGCACACATTTCCATGTGGCCACTTGATGCCAAGTGGGCCATACCCATAGGTGCAAATAATGTGCACATTTTCCAATGTACACATTCATTAATGTGCACACATTTCCATGTGAGCACATTTGGGTGCACACATTTCCATGTGGGCACATTTGGCCACCTAGCCCTTAAAGGCAAGTGGGCCCATTTCCAATTATCCCACATGCCAAAAGGGGATAATTGGAAACCCTAGCCACCCCTTGTCTATATAGGGGGGGAAACCCTAACTAACCTAATTTTCGATTTTAGGGCTTGAACTTCTGTTTCTACCGCCTCAACAAACAAAACCGCATCCCGCACTTCTGCTTGGGAGAATAGCATCCTTAGTTCCTCGAGATTCGAGCCGCTTTGTGCCAGGATGGTCGAGCTCAGGTCGAGGGAGCCCCTCAAGGATCGGTATTTGGCCAATTAGATAGTCTAAACCCTATTTTAGGCATTGAATCAGTAGGTTTAGCCTATTAGATTGCCCATAGCAGCCCTCTAGAACTCTAGATAGCAGATTCTAACTAAAGAACCTAACTCTATGATATAGATTAGATCTTGTTCTTTAGTTCTTCTGTGATGTATATGGATGATGTATCTCTGTGAACTCCTTGTATTGGGAAGGGGGGTAGAGACCTAAAGCTTTATAGTTGATGCTCCTAGAGTAGCCTCTCTAGCACACTGTAGATTCGGCCTGTGCACAAGAGCCACACCTGGTTGTGGGTGAAGGGGCCGACCGGGCTTATAAGGAGGTTCATGTTCTCGACTCTTGAACGACCCCCTCGGTGTGTAAAGATCACGGGTCACCGTGGACTAGGTCTAATGGCTTGCCACCGCGTGGGGCAAGGCATGGGCTCGACACTGTGAGGTGGTGAATATGACCTTCCATTGAGTTCAAGTCGAATACGGCAAAGGGCCCTCTAGTCACCTTGAGTCAAAGATGGAGATCTCCGGAGGGAGTGATCCCTACCGCCCCATCGAATCGGGAGATGCAACCCGTGATATAGCCCCTTTGGCTACGCGATCCGATCCTACAATCAGTCCCAACACTTTTCAGCCTACTCGCAAAGTGTGCACGGGAGGGGCGGATGGAGTGGACAACCCTAGGCCATGTTCTTATGCCAGCCAAATCCATTGCCATGAATTCGCCTCGCAATGAACTCGAGACCCAAGCTTGTCGGGTCATCCCTTTGAGTCCGAGCCCGGGGTAGGATTCCCTATGTGATGTGGCCGATCTTTGTCTATGCAGATATGTGGAGGACCATCCTTCGTGATGGTCATATGATGTTGATGTATGTGCTAACGACATGTATGTTTACGCTTCAGCCTAGGTAGGCCCCGAGGGAGACGGGTGCAATGACCCTTCCACTCTTCCCACCGAACCCGCTACGGTTGCGGTGTCATGTGGAGGGCCCCAGATTGGCACCCGAGCTGGTATGGGGATGAACTCCCTCGGTTGTATACGGTGAGGGCACCGTGATACCAGTAGGGGACGCCACAAAGGGTATCGAGCTATGTTCTTGAGACCAAGAGCAAAGCACCGCCATGTTTCCAAAGAGCACTAACTTGATAGGATCCTCAAACCTCGAAAAAAATGAGAAAATTTTTCTCATTTTTGTAGTTTATGCTAAGCTAGTAACAGCTTAAAAAGAATAGAAACGTAAAAAGACTAAAATTGATGAGCCAACATCCGTGGTAGGAATCTCACACGTCGCACGCCAGACGTATTTCTACATTTTAGAAATCGGGCCGGGCTAACGTCTGAGACATTCAAATTTTTGACACCAAAAAGTTGTAAATTACAAGAAAAATATCTTGATAATTCTAAATTTAAGCTAAGAATTAGTAGATTTAGCATGTTACATGTTAATTTAATAGTGGGCCCCACCATGTCTCACACGCCGCCCAGACAGTTTCTAGATTCTAGGAATCGGCCGGGCGAACGCGGTGAGACCTTGCTTAATTACGTGTTTTAAATGCCTTAGACAACCCAAAAAGGTAGTTTAAAAGTTGACCTAAAATTGGCCCTATAAATAGAACTGGACCCTCCCATTTTTCCCCCGCTCTTCCCGAGAACTTCGCCAGATTGTCAAGGCGATCTTCCGCCAGAGCTCCAATCGACGAACCGAAAAATGATGGCCCGCACGGGCGCATCGCAAGGAAGCCTAGCCGTTTATCCTCCAGCCAACCGCCCGCCTTTGTTCATAGGATTCTTCGAACGCTTTTTCTCCGCCGACGATCTTCGCCGAAATGAGGAATCGTATCCTGACAGAGCCACCATACAGAGATCTTGAGGACGATCGCCAAACGCCATGAGCGAGATCCTCAATGAAATTGAACGGGAGGAGGCGTAAAAGCGAGCAAAGCAATGGAGCAACACCGTGGGGACGCCAACCCACGAGGAGCAGAGGGAACAGTGAACCCACCCATAGGCCAAGAACAACCCTGTGATGAGATCCACCCAGGAGGAGGAGTGGTAGGAGAGGAGCAAAGAACCACGGAACTCACCCCCCGAGGAAGAGGCCGACCTAGCACGCCATTCCATAAGTAATGGTCAAAGAGCCACGGAGCGTAGATCAAAGGATCGGAAGACGCCGGGCGACCCAAGAAGAGGAGGGCCAAGGCCGCCAAGGCGGCAAGAGGAAGCCGGTGAAGGTTGGGAAGAGAGCCGAGGGTCCGGCCATCAACGAGCCGGGCCGGGAGGGGAGACCCCGCCACTACCGACGATTTCGACCAAGACTACGCGTCGGGCGCAGACGGGCAAGCTCTTCAAAGCCCCCTTTGTAGAGGAAGAGGTACACGAGCAGCACGCCCAAGAGCAGGAGGAGGCCGGGGCAGGTGGCTAAGCCCCCACCATTTCCGACGGGGATAGGGTTAAGGCCCCACGGCCGCAAATGGAAGCCTATGTGATAGACCCCTTAAAGGTCTATGAGAAGAGAATGAGGGAGCACAACGCATATATGGCGGTGGGAGGCCTACAACACCTATTACCGTGAGCACCGGGTGAGAACGATCGGCGGCGGCACCCGACCTAAGAGCCGACACTAAAGCCCCTCCACCAAAACCCAAGGCCCCACGAGCACCGAAGAAGCGAGCAAGAAGAAACAGGAGGAAGACAGGGGCACTCAAGGAGATCCGCCACTTCCGTAAGAGTTACTGGACTCCTGATTCCACGGGCGCCGCTCCAAATCCGGGTCCCGCTGGGTCATTCAAGAATACAACACCTGACATGCGCCGCGATGCATTTAGATGTTGCCGTGTTTGCAAGAGGCGTACAAGCCCACTTGGTGAAACATTTTGAAGATTCAACGGCCGCACAAAGGCACGCCAAGAGGGTCACCCTCATGAGGCAAGATATGTATCTTGCCGCACACATCAAGGAGAACGCCTTTGAACCTTGTAAATGACCGTAAAATTTTGTTAATATAAAGAAAATTTTGCGTAAATAAAGTGTCCAAACCAGTTTTAGATAGGTCAAGATATCGATTCCTAGCCTTCGCTTTTAATCAAATTGAGTTTGGAGCAAAATTGAGACGATGTCTCACACGCCGCGCCGTGACGATTTCTACATTTTAGAAATCGGGTCGGGCGCAACGCGGTGAGACCATGCCCAAAAATGCCCAAAACAGCTCCAAATCGACCAAGTAAGGGGTCAATTCTGCCTAACTCGATGAGTTTAGTAGAATTACAGCCTTAGATCACCTAAATTGAGCAATCCTAGCCCAATTAGGACCCATGTCTCACACGTCGCGCCAGGACAGATTTCTACATTTTAGAAATCGGGCTGGGCGCAACGTATGAGACCCCGTACCATGTCATCACCAAATGATCTCCAAATTGCCCAATAGGTTCAGTAGCTCTCCTTAGCATGCTCAAACTCTAGAAATAGTCTTCAAACTTGCAATTGCATCCCTTAATAGATCAGAATCACCTAATCTCAGTAAAAATCTAAGTCATCCAAAAATTAGGGTTTTCCCCTTTCTATAAATAAGTCCCCCATTTCTCAATTGGCACCCTGCAAATCCGCTCCCCACTGCTTAGGCGATCTTTCAGCTCCCTGAGGCGCTTCTGCATCCGTTTGATACTCCCTTCCTTGCTAGATCAATGGCCACTGCTGATTTCGGGAGATGGTACGTACGCCAAGCCCATGCCATCGAGGCGGATGTCAACGACATCTTCCAAGTCTTTGTGAAAGAAATCGACATCCAAGTTACGCCGAACGCAACCCCAAAGATATAGGCAAAGCTAGCAGAATTTCGTGCTAGGGTAGGACCCTCACTTGTTCAAGTCCCCCTTGCATAGGATATTTCGCTCCCGCCCATCCCTTCAAGTACTTTGGGCGATGTCCCCAACATCGCCAAATACTTGACCAACAAGGCGCAAAGGTTACCCGACTACATGGTCCCGACACCAACAGACCAAGTACTTCTCGCACACCGCCGCCTCTAGCCATCTTCTTTATCCCACCACCGAGAACCCGATGGGGGCAACCTCTATCCCTCCGATGGAGGTAGACCCCATAGCCGAAAGCGTAAGGAAGGGCAAATGCCGCCGCAAAGATCAACAAGAACAAGAAGCAAGAGAGGATGAAGAAGAGCCTGACGACGAAGGATACACCTGAGCTCGACTCGGACGAAGAACGGCGCCAAGGAGAGCAGGAGCTGATCAACTTCGAAAGCCCGACAGGGGCATCGAAGTTGCTCCCCACTTGGGCTAGGCATCACAAGCCTAGCCCCTATCATCATCGGACGAGAGGAGTATCTACTCCTCAAATACATCCGAGAACCTCCCCAATGTAGGGAGAGGGAGCTCAAAGTTGGACGAACTACTCCACCACCAAATAGATCGACTGACGACTTCATCGTCCGGAGCATCGACTTCCCGCCCAAGTGAGGGAGTCCGACACCTACACAGGGAGACGACCTCCCACATCCAGTGCCTACAAAGCAAAGATCGTGCAATTGATGGACGAGCGGAGCCGCCAACGAGGAGGAGTTCCTCGCCCTCCAAGAGCAGATGGGGATCCGTGGGAAGACCACGAGTATCCTAATGCCGGTCCTCCAATATCACCCTTGCCAAAAGGAGAAGGAATCGACCTCGTGAGGCTCGACCGCACAATTGAAGACTACAGGAGCTCACTCAAGTAGAGGTCGACGAGTACGCTGGGCGCACAGAGCCGAGGCCAAACAAGCTTGAGAAGCTTCGGCGACACACAATGACAGTCGCCAGTACTACTTACCACCACCGATGGATGGGGAGAATAGCGTAATTCACCGCAAGTTCAGTCCCCGAGGCTAAGAAGGAGTGTTTATGCCGACACTCCTCAGTTTCTCGGCAGGCATGCTCGAATAGCAAAGAAATGTCGACTATGCCGTCTTTAGTCAAGAGGGCAATGGCACTGACCTCTTCGACTTCGCCATCCCCCACCGACGCCGGGGAGACTAGCAGTGGATCATGCCCTTACATCCGACCGCAGATAGAAGACCCGGTGAGAGCCATCCAAGGAGGCTCGCCAAATAGCATCATCGAACTTGGGTCACTCCTAGGGACGGCCCAAGTTAAGAAGTTTCTTGAAGACAACCCGTCAGACGGCGCATTTCAAGACTAGTTAGACTCTTGATCCCTGAGACTTTTGTATCTAAAATATTATATGATATATAAATACAATTCTTTGCACTTTAAATGCTTTATTGATGTATGTTGCCCCACAATTATACCAACAAACATAAACAATGCAAGAGAACAAACGGAACTAACCATATAGCCATTAATCACTTGTGGATGCAAAATTAGAGGGCTAAGCTGCCAGGGGAACGACAACCGCGAGACCTTATAGAAGAGCAAACCCCGCCTGCACTCACACCCGCAAGGAACCTATTTGAAGATAGGGAACCCATGACCCCGTGAGCAGAGATAGCCCAGATAAGGACGGATCCGAGCGATAAAGGCATTACCGTCCGCGGCAAAGGTGAGTAGGTTCGGTGGGCAATGCTCGCCTGTCGCAAGCATCAGCTCCTGAGGGAAGGAAGGGACAAGAAGAGGAGCAAGAGAAGGAGATCCCCCAACCGAATCTTCCGACTCAAGTTCGAACTTCACTGACTCCACTTCGAGGAAGAGGAAGAGCGTGCTCGAACCAACAGAAGGAAGGCAGAGGAACACCCCGTGAGGGACGACAAAGAGATACCGTGGCCTCCGACTACCGTAAGAAAGTAGATTCCGCGACCGGCAATGTATGGAAGGCCCGAATCGAAATGCTTCTCGTGGGAGAACAGCGTCGCTTGGAAGCAGAGGCATGGTCGGGACTAAATGAGCGAAAGTACCTAAATGCTTATGGCATGAAGGATAAGGACAAAGGCGAGTTGCAACAGCCAACTTGAAAGGAGCCGCCGGATTTGGTGGAAGGGGTATGCAAAGGCACACGGCTTAAGCGTGGATGCTTGTAAGTTCGAAAGTTTGCTAAAGCCTTCAAGTCATTACGCTCCAAGGAACATAAGTCCAAAGATGATGCGCCAGCTTTACCGCTGCTAAGAAGGGCAACAAATCAGTTCAGAAATATACAGAGGAATTCATGAGGCTAAGGTCAGATGTGCCGGGTTGGGAGAGAAGCATGCAAGAGAAAAGCTATATTGAGGGGCTGAATGAGGAGATCCGCAAGCTTGTGAGAGCAATAAACCCTAGGACAAGATCGGGCGTAATCCAAGGCTATAAGCTTGCAGGGTCGACCTCGTAATAGCGGGCACAAGCAAAGAGCATTTCCGTGAGAAAGGCAAGGCGACAGAAGCTATAGCCCCGTGGCAGCCACCAGTCCAAATAGAACACAATATGGTGGGAACCAGGGGAAGCAAAGCAGGAGAAGAAGCAAGTGTCCTTCAAGGACAAGCAGAAAGGTCAAACTACTCCAAAGCAAAGGCAATCCTTTTGCAAGCAATGCCCAAGGAAAAGAGGCAGAGTGCATAGAAAAAGCAACAGAGCCTTCAAAGCTTCCAAAATGGCCATAGGACAACAAACCGCCTTACGCCATGAGTGCAGCTCTAGCGAGTTGGGAGATTGGGAAGCCCCCATTTCGACGACGACGACGCTAAGAGGCCCGCCGACTATATTCGTGGTGAGTGTCATATCTTTGCCGCAATAGATACAGAGCAAGCAGAGCCGCGATAAGGTAATTTCCACAAAGAGGGAAGGCTAAAGCTAAGTCATTCATAGTCTTGATAGACTCTCAGAAGTAGCCATAACTTTGCATCCCCCGCAATGGTTCGGGATGTTGAAGTTGAAGCCGCTAAAGTCAAAGCCAAGACCCGTTGTTTTAGCAAGTGGTGCAAGAAGGCGCATCTACGGGCAAGAGAATTAACTTCGACATCGACTTGCCGTGGATTAATATCCGTGATGGGAGCGTAAGTAATGGGCATTGGAAAGTATGACTTGATCATAGGAATGGAGTACCTTGGGCCAGGGGGCCATTATCGACCGCGGGAAAGCGGAAGGTGACCTTCCCAACGCCCGACGGCAAGATCATTGAGATAACAGTAACGGTTGTTCCCATCATGCAAAGGCATGTCTTCTAAACTACTGCTCAAGTGCATCAAGAGTGAGCAAGTGGCATACATCTTCAAGCTTGAGATTAGTGAGCCTAATCGAAGGAAGCAAGGAAGACAACGCTACCAAAGAAGTTGCCGGGCAAGTATCTCAAATTTAATCGCGGAGTTCCATGATCTCTTTCCGTGATGAGATCAAGCAGCTCCCTCCTTATAGGGGAGTCGAAAGTGCGTAGATAGCACTCGAACCAGAACAAAGCCAACAAGCAAGGCTCCATATAGAATGACAACACAGGAGTTGCCTGAGTCGAAGAAGCAGCTATAGAGCTGCCGACCTAGGTTTCATTAGACCTAGTGTCTCGCCGCTTGGAGCGCCCATTCTTTTTTGTCAAGAAGAAGGATGGATCTTTGAGAATGTGCATAGACTATAGACAGTTGAATAAGCACACCATTAAGAACAAGTACGCCTCCCCAAGATCGACGACTTGATGGATCAGCTCCAAGGGGCAAAGATCTTCTCCAAAATCGACTTAAGGTCGATATCATCGATCGATATAAAGGAAGAAGATATCCATAAGACCGCCTTCGAACGCTGTATGGGCATTATGAGTTCACGGTAATGCCTTTCGCTTATCAAATGCCCCCGCAACGCTCATGAGGCTCATGAACGATATCTTCGTGGAGTTCCCGGACACCTTTGTGATTGTTTTCTTTGACGACATTTTGGTGTATAGCGATCCCTTGAAGAGCACGCATAACACTTGAGAAGAGTGCTAGAGAAGTTGAAGAGGCACCAAGTTGGACGCCAAGTTGTCGGCCCACTTCAAAAGTAAAAAGTGGAGTATCTAGGTCATGTGATCTCGCCAGAAGGCATCTCAACAGACCCCGCCAAGATTGAGGCCGCCATTCAAAGGGCCGGGCCCAAGAATGTGCATGAAGTCGGTTTCTACCTAGCAGTGGTACTACAGAAGTTCGTGGAAGAACTTTGCTAAGATAGCAGCCCCGCTAATGCACTCGACGAGGGCGTAGAAGGTGAAAGATTGGGTAGAGCATTGGCACAAGAAAGCCCAAAAGGGGTTTGAATTGTTGAAGGAAGCTTTAACAACAGCCCCAGCCTTTAACCCTCCGGACCCGAGAAAGATAAGCTTGTAGCAACGGATGCGCAGTAAGATAGCTACAGTGCAAAGGCTTATGCAAGAAGAGCGTGTGGTAGCGTATGATTCCGTGAAGATGAACGACGCCGAGACGCCGCTACCCAACGCACGATCGAGTTGCTTGCGGTTGTCGGGCATTAAGAATATGGAGGCATTATCTCTTGGGAAGGAAGTTCCAATTGATACCACCATCGAGCCTCCAATATGTATTCACGCAACTACACCTTAACTGAGGCAAATGAGATGGATGGAGTTCCTCAAGAATATGACTTTGATATAGTCTACAAGCCGGGAAGCTCAATGTGGTAGCAGATGCGCTTTCAAGGCATCCCCCGACAACTAGAGTGCATTGTAATGCAATTTCGACGCTCTCAAATGACTTTGGTAAGAGGATTGAAGAGTCCTTGCCAACGGACGTGGATTTCAAGGAGATATGGGCAAGCCTTTCTAAGGAGGCTAGAAGAACAGATAAAGAGCGGGAGGCCTTCAAGCATTATAAGAAGGAAGGCAACCTGTTATACCATAAGAACAAGTTGTGCGTGCATCTCAATCATCGTGTGTAAGGAAGTTGATCCTCCACGACACGCTGACAACATGCCCCAATAGCCGCCATGCGGATTCATGAAAACATATTTCAAAGTGCGCAGCAGCCTATTATTGGCCAGAATGAAGAAGCAAATAGCTCGCTACATCAAGGAATGTCGGTTATGCCGCCAGACGGCGCGAGCAGCCTTCAATTCCGTGAGCATTAGAGCCATTAGCGGTGCCAAACGCTAAGTGGGAGGTAATCAAAGATGGATTTCATCACAGACTCCTAAGAACAAATGAGAGGCAAGGATGCCTTAATGGTAGTGGTCGACAAGTTGTCGAAGATGGCATATTTTGTGCCTTGCGTAACCACGATACAGCCCATGGATACAAAGAAAGCTCTTCACCAAAGAGATCTTCGTGCTTCATGGCATGCCAAGGGAGATCATCTCCCATGGGATCCGGGTTCATGAGCCTTTGGCAAGACCTCTTTGCGACGATCCGCATCGGGCTATCCATGAGCACGGCATATCATCCTCGACGGATGGCCGCATCGGAGCGGACCAACAGGATTTTAGAGGACATGCTACTTAAACTATGTCCGAATAAGCAAAGTATGTGGGAAGAATTTATTCACTTGGTGGAGTTTGCATACAATAGCACCAAGCAGAATCATCCCAAATGTCGCCGTTTATGATCAATTACGGCTATCGCTGTTTAACTCCGCACACTTGGCACAACCCCGCGTCAAAAGTGGAAGTTTCAAGCAGCCAGATGTTGGCCGATATGCGGCCAGCCTTGTAGAGGAAGTTCGTGGCTATCCGCTAGCGCCAGAAGAAGTCGCCAAAAGAGCATCGCCGACAAGCATCGAACGAGCGAAGAGAGTTCAAAGTTGGAGATGATGTTTGGCTCAAGATTAAGGTGAAGCAGCGGGCTCGGGATCGGCAATTGCAAGAAGCTTGCTCCAAGGTGGGCCGGACCTTTCGTAATAGTCGAAAACTAGGCAATCAAGCCTACAGCTAGACTTGCCAAAGACACCTAAAGATTCATAAGGTCTTCCACGTGAGTTTGTCAAGAGGCATACCCCAAACCCGCATTTAAGTCTTGGATTCGCCAACGCCGTTGAAAATGACGGAGGAACAACCGGAAATAGTTCCGCACTAATTCTTGATAAAGCTTTCAAGAAAATGAGGAGATCGTAATTCCTCCAAAAGATTTGGTGAAGTGGAAACACTTACCGCTGGAAGACGCCACGTGGGTACTTAAGAAAGATTTAGTAAAGCAAGCACCCACGCTTCATGGAGCAATGGGACGGCAAGGTCATCTCCAAGAAATCGCCCCAGCATGTCGATTTGTGTAGGTTAATGCTTGTATAGTTAAGATTAATCTACGCATGCCACCCACGCTTAGTATGGGTCGCATGCGTTGTCACCGATGATGGGACCACTACGGTGATCTCTAGGGCGGGTGTAATGTCAATGTAGGCATGACCGCTTCCGCTTGGGCGAAAGTGGAAGGTAGATTAGAAAGTCTACTGTCCCCACTAAGTAGACGACCTCGAGAGAAAGGAGGTCATTGAGGAATGCATTCATAGGAAAAGCACCTTTAGCCCCATATATGCTTTGATAGGAGGAATCCATCCTTCAGCCCCCCACGCCGAAGGATATATCCTCCACGCCGGGCAACTAGAGGTGTAGGCATGAGCGGCATATAGGCATGTAGGCTTTGTCTCATGCCATAATGGAAGATTCACCCTCTTCCTACGGGAGATTAGCCATGCATCCATGTAGATAGGTGGGTGGTCACCATATAACCAAAAATTTTAATTAATAATTAAATGGTACTAACGTGGTGTCGACCTGCAGCCGCAAGAGAGCCCCGGGAGGGCAAGGAGGTCGAAGATTTAAGACTTGCAACACAAATTTTGTTGGAATGTGTTGCAAGGAATCAAGGGTACCTCGAACGTTAATTTTAAATTTTGATAAACTTAATCGTAATGTTAAGTGAAGTTTGGAGTAATCTGTTTAGTAATGTCGTGAATTGATAAGTTATTTCATAATATAATGATGTAATAATGTCATAAAAAAATATATTACCTTGAGGTAATTTTAATAAATGTGTAAGTATTATAGGAGATATCGTATGCATCAGGTTGATTGCAGGTTAGGAAGATTCCAAGGTGGGGAGAACCACGATGCTGCGGACAGCATCATTTCAAGGTGGGGAGAATGTGACGCTCCAAAGACAAGATATACCCCGTGACGTATATTGTAATCGCCACGCCACGCCGCATTACACGCCACCCCGATTGACGTGTACGCCAACGTGTAGCCAAGTGGGTAGCCCCTAGGGGGCAACTTGCTAAGAATGTGCATTAGCATTAATGTGCACATTTTCCAATGTACACATTAATGTGGGCACACATTTCCATGTGGCCACTTGATGCCAAGTGGGCCATACCCATAGGTGCAAATAATGTGCACATTTTCCAATGTACACATTCATTAATGTGCACACATTTCCATGTGAGCACATTTGGGTGCACACATTTCCATGTGGGCACATTTGGCCACCTAGCCCTTAAAGGCAAGTGGGCCCATTTCCAATTATCCCACATGCCAAAAGGGGATAATTGGAAACCCTAGCCACCCCTTGTCTATATAGGGGGGGAAACCCTAACTAACCTAATTTTCGATTTTAGGGCTTCAGAACTCTGTTTCGGCTGCCTCAACAGCCAAAACCGCATCCCAGACTCTGCTTGGGAGAATAGCATCCTTAGTTCCTCGAGATTCGAAGCGTTTGTGAGGATGGTCGAGCTCAGTCGAGGAGCCCCTCAAGGATCGGGTATTTGGCCAATTAGATAGTCTAAACCCTATTTTAGGCATTGAATCAGTAGGTTTAGCCTATTAGATTGCCCATAGCAGCCCTCTAGAACTCTAGATAGCAGATTCTAACTAAAGAACCTAACTCTATGATATAGATTAGATCTTGTTCTTTAGTTCTTCTGTGATGTATATGGATGATGTATCTCTGTGAACTCCTTGTATTGGGAAGGGGGTAGAGACCTAAAGCTTTATAGTTGATGCTCCTAGAGTAGCCTCTCTAGCACACTTGTAGATTCGGCTGTGGCACAAGAGCCACACCTGGTTGTGGGTGAAGGGGCCGGGATCGGATTATAAGGAGGTTCATGTTCGACTCTTGAACGACCCCCTCCGTGTGTAAAGACTGCGGGGTCACTGTGGACTAGGTCTAATGGCTTGCCACCGCGTGTGGGCAAGGCATGGGCTCGACACTGTGAGGTGGTGAATATGACCTTCCATTGAGTTCAAGTCGAATACGGGCAAAGGGCCCTCTAGTCACCTTGAGTCGGCATGGAGATCTCGGAGGGAGTGATCCCTACCGCCCCCATCGGAATCGGGAGATGCAACCCGGATATAGCCCCTTGGCTACGCATCCGGGCTCTACGGCCAGTCCCAACACTTTTCACCTACTCGCAAAGTGTGCACAGAGGGGCGGATGGAGTGGACAACCCTAGGCCATGTTCTTATGCCGCCCAAATCCATTGCCATGAATTCTCCTGCGCAATGAACTCGAGACCCAAGCTTGTCAGTCATCCCTTTGAGTCTGAGCCTGGGGTAGGATTCCCTATGTGATGTGCCGATCTTTGTCTATGCAGATATGTGGAGGACCATCCTTCGTGATGGTCATATGATGTTGATGTATGTGCTACCGACATGTATGTTTACGCCCAGCAGCTAGGTAGGCCCCGAGGGAGACGGGTGCAATGACCCTTCCACTCTTCCCAATCGGAACCCGCTACGGTTGCGGTGTCATGTGGAGGGCCCCAGATTGGCACCTGAGTCGGGTATGGGGATGAACTCCTGGTTGTATACGGTGAGGGCACCGTATACGAGTAGGGGACGTCACAAATCACCTAAAGCCATGTATCCAAATTTGCATCCAAAGATATCCGACCGGCATGTTATCACCATGAGCAAGGCTCAGGGCAAAAAATCCGCAACAGCCATCAACGCCCTTGATAAGGCAAAACGACACATCAAAGCCAAAATACCTCTTTTTGGCTAAACCATTAAACAGATCCTCTAGTGGCTGCCGTAATGTGGATATTCGAGACCCAATCCCCTGTTTTGCAAAGATATTAAAGCCCAAATATGAAATGGTTCATCCCTGAAGTTAAATTAGCTGAACCTTGTGGATGAAATCCCCGAAGTTTCTAAGCTCCATAAGCAAATCCTGTTATGCTTCCCTAGTTCGCCCCACAAATAACAACAATCGCCGAGCTCATAAGCGGAAATGATGCGACCACTTTCGAACAACCCGATTAGATGTTAAAAAGACACCGAGATTGCATTCCATGAATAACGATCTGGATTTGAAAGCATGTTTAATGTATTATTCGCTTCAATCCATTAAAAGACGAATGAGATGGTTGGCTAAGAAGGGAGCAGAATCACGACAATTTTGAATCATCAAAGAGTGAAGGAGCTTACCTGAATCCAAGTGGAATCCAAGTGATGGGTGAAAGCTGCATCCAGGTCCAGAAATTGGGCGAGAGAATTTCTGCCCGCACCGGTTACCAGGTTTCCACATTGGCTAACCAGAACATAGTTGACCTGGCATTTACCCCCAGCAGTGGGTTTTTAGCAGTCAGTGGCGGGTATATACTGATATATACCTAGAATATGCCATACACCCACATAAACAAGGGAATGAGATGGTTGGCTAAGAAGGGAGCAGAATCACGACAGTTTTGAATCATCAAAGAGTGAAGGAGCTTACCTGAATCCAAGTGGAATCCAAGTGATGGGTGAAAGTCGCGATCCAGTCCGTAAATTGGGCGAGAGAATTTACGCCCTTACCCTGTTACCGTGTTTTCACATTGGCTAACCGTAACATAGTTGACTCGCATTTACCCCCAAGATTGGGTTTTAGCGATCGGGCATATTCCGGGTATATACTGATATATACCTAGAATATGCCATACACCCACATAAACAAGGGTTTGCCCCCTTAGGGGCAACCCAAAAACACTTATCTAAATATAGCTGCCATTCAAATCAGAATAAAAATTAGAATAGGATAGAGCTTTTATCGTCCACGGAGACCAATTGGCATTATAACTCGAATCTGACATGCATGTCACTACACATGGTGAATCAAGCACAAAGGAATTTGACTTCAAAAATACTAATGTATTGTTGTTATGAAGCCCTTATGGCTAGCATATCCAGATATGGTCGACATGAACCCTCAGCTATACAAAAATAACTTTAAGTGTTGAGAAATTTGACTACCTACAGTATGGCCTTCAGGTTTTATATTGGCTTGTAGAAAGCAGGAAACAGGCATGTACTAAATCCGAAAATACCACTTATCATAATATATGTTACTGTGTAAAGATAGACTAAGACAATGCCCTTCAAAATACACTCTGATATCCAGTTCAGTTTGCACAACTCAGATCATTTAGTTTTGTAGCTTCTCTTGAAACTTCACGTTTATGGAACTCCATTTGTACTTTAAAAATCTAGCGCACTATACATCCTTCCAGCTAGACTTATTCTTGAAAGCAAAAAGACGACAAAAGAAGGAGAAACCTGTACCTGCAGCCAAACAACACAACATCAGCATTATTATAGTAATGAGGGGTCAAAAGATACATTAGGTTTCTCAGCTCATCGCTGATCACCTATTGTAACCTTTTTACCCCAAGTTAGTCTAAATAGGAAGTGTAAAAGCCAGTGCCATACTAAGAGCTAATAGCCAAATGAGAGATCAATTCCTAAGCAGACTGTAAATTAGTATGCTTCAAACTGTTGAATACAACTAAAATTGATAATGATTAACCAAAATATTATTCCAGCATGAGCTTCTATACTCAGAACTCAAGCACAAGCTTCTAAACTCAGATTTACAATAAGAAAGTAATAATTAAGAAATATAAAGTATGAGCATGCCCTGAATCCTACTGATTTATTGGTTCTATACCTCAAGAAACTAGTTTCCAGCAATCAAAGTCTAAGCCAGAAACATTATTACATGTTCTCAAATTTCCTTGTTATATCCATCAAGTGACAATCTCTTAACTCACCTCGGGATCATACTCATTGTTATCATCCTCTTGTATATCAGGATTAATATTTCTGGAGGTGTAGCGCCTCTGCCTAGATTCCCCTTGTTTAGATGTGCTGCCACTCATGGCAGCATAGAAGAGCCTAGACATATCTAACATTTGGCTCATTGATTGCATGAGGAAATATGAAGACCATTGGCTTTCAGAAGCACTTGAAGACTCAGTCAAACAGCAAAAGGAACAAATGTTTAGAAGAACCAAAGAAGGACATTCACTTGGTTATCTCAAAATTGGAGGATGGACAAGGTTTTTGATTATCATCCAAAGTACTAGAGATCACTCCTACAAGATTTGAAGTCACTTGTTGAAGAATTGCGAGGCATGAGCATGGTATGAAGTCTATTTCATGATTTGAGCATTTGAAGTTTGGATTCTTGATGTTGCAAGAGTTTTGCCCAGCCAATTTCCCATTTTTATAGCCATTTGACTCATATTCCACCTTCCTATCTCTTGTCATCTCTACACTTCATACTATCATTTCCCATATACCTATATTTCATCATACCATACCTTGGGATTGGTCAAATCACTTTTCCCTAGTCAAAATGACCCACACACTCATGATCCATCCATACATTCACAAGTTTACCAAAAGAAACAAAAAAAGTTGAGGCTTTACTCTACTTTCTCTCACTTCAAAAAAAACCTAGGGTTAAAATGATCACTAGGTTGAGGAAAGGTTGTCACCTATGTCTAGTTGGCAAAAGTATTCTTTTTATGCCCACATCATCACTCACAAGTCCACATCACTATTCACACGTGTCAACCCACATCATTTTCATTCCATATCCACCTCATTAAAACATTTTGACTAGGGGAAAGTTCTTTTGTCATCCAATGGTACCACATCAGCAGTACATTTGCCACTTCACCAAAATTTATGCCTAGTCACCCCCTTCACTCTTTTGACAAAAAGTCAAAGTGCTCCAAATCATCTTTTGACAAAACCACCTGGTAGCCCTTGTGAAAATATGCCACCTGGCACAAAAAAATTTTCAAATTGAGTTTATTTGGACCTCCTTAAGCTACTTCTTGGGAAACGTGCCTTCTTTGAAAAAATGGCAAAACCTACCTACATCTACCCCCCCATCTATCTACCCTCTCATTTTCCGCCAAGTGGCGTCCCCCCTGGCATGCCAGGTCGAATCACGAGCCGACGCTGGCGTGGGAGGAGACCACGCAATTAGTTGAAACGGCTTCAGAAGTCTATTTATATCCTTGTTTAACTTTTTGCTCTTGGCCTGTGGGATATATCTGCTGAAGGAAGCCAAGAACCCTTAATTTTTGCCAACCAAGAAACGGAATTTTTGGTCAGATCCGACCACAAATTCTCATCATTACCTTCCAAACCCACCTCCGCAACATCAAGAAAACCAAATCAAAGCTAAAAGACAAAGGATCCGGGCCAGATTCAAGAATTTCAAATGATCGGGGCCTTTTTTAAAGAGGGCAAATCTCTATGCGAAAGTTAGGGGCTTTTATGCTAAACTGAAGATTGCTGGTGTGAAGTACATGCAAAAGTGATCTCCTGCTGCGGATTCGACCCTCCTTGCTGTTCAAAGTGATTGTTGATCAGTAAAGCTGACCATAAATCTGTCCGTTTTTTCGGAAATATGCTTTGCTCATTAACCGTGGGCATCGAAAATGATGTGATTCCTCCAATTTGTTATATCAAGTGAATGAAAATCCAATTTGGTAATATCTTTCCCTTTGAAAATTTTGAAATTCCAAAAATAGCTCAAAATAGCTTTTATATTGCATAAAGACTAAAGAAAATTCAAAAAATAGATTATTTCGTTTCTTTCAACTAGTATGCATATCAATCAACACTGTTCTATGGTTAATAAAGAAAAAACTCTGTTCACCATAATGCCATTCCATATCTCATCACCTGAATCGCACCATTTGCATACTCAGTAGTTGAACTCCCCAAGCTTTAGTGATTTTAATAGCAAGGGTTGATTTAGAATATCTCTATTGTTCCTTTTACATAGTTTTCCTACCTAAATATCGACAAAATTTGAAAAAAGCATTCTCTGTGGCAAAAAACTTAGTCTGTCAGTTCATAAAATCCCACAGTTCCAAAATATCTTCATCTTTAGACTGTATGAGTGTTTGCACGTGACCCTTTAGATCCTCTAACACTTCCCCAGGTGGTTTCATTCAAAAAAGTTATTCTTAAAGAATTCGCAAAAGGAGTCTCTAGAGCATTGACCAAATTTTGACCTAGTCTCATTTTGTGTGATTTTAAAGTGCCAAATGATATCCGACTTGAAATATATTTTTGCACATATTTCACATCAATTGTCTAGTATACTATTGCATTAATTTCAGGAGAAAATTCAATTTATATTGCTCGTAATCAAAAGGTTAGTACTTTGTATTTTTTTTCCAATTTGGGAACCCGGGTTCTAACAGATTCCTTGAAAGTTGTTTCTGCAAATTTTGAGCAAAGAGTGGTTGCCTAAAGCAACCTGGAGGTCCTATACCATTCCACTTGAGGGATTGCCAGGAATACCCTCAACATCTTGGAGGCTCCTCACCGGGATCCACCCCCGTTCTTGGGAACTATGGCTCCTAGGCGAAAATGTGAGACATCCCAACATGCCGAGGTACAAGATAATGCAGAGGTACAAGCTACACCCCAAGGTATGTCTGTACATCTCAACAAATCTGTGAATCTAAACACAACTGTGCACTGCCAATACTTTGAACTAAATGTTCCCATTCCCTGCTCCTACATTTGATTCTACTATGAGTGCTAACAATTTTCTCAAGGTTTTGATGAGTATTATCAAGAATATGGCCACAAGAAAGGTACCAAGTTCACCTGAATTCAAGAAGTGCTTCAAAAATGATGAAGTAAGAGCTTGGTTGGAATATGTGATAAGTGATGGAACTAACACATGGGATGAGATTATCAAAAGATTCCTAGCAAGGTTTGGAAAGGTTTATGATCCTCAAGATCTTGTTTTGAATTACAAACTTTCCATATTAGAAATGGTGAGACTATTCATCAATATGTAGAAAGATTTCATGTGTATCTCACCAAATGTCAAACTAATCAAGTGCCTCACCATACCTTGCATCTTGTTGCATCTTTTATAAGAGGTTTGATCAAGCAGCACCGAGAGTACACAGGAAAATGCTTAAGATTTACAAGCGGGAGGGATTTGCTACCATTCACAAGGCTTTTAACAAGGCTATTGAAATTGCTGATGTGCTTTCTTCCTTGCCGATGATGTTTATGCCACTAATGATCCTTTCTTCCCGTTTTTTGAACAAGAGCATATGGGTCCGGATGCCATACCGGTTTATGCTATTCGGAAAGACAAGAAGAAATTCAAGACAACCGAAGAATCGATAACGCCGCTAATAATACCAAAATAGATGTTGACAAGGTTCTTTGAGGCCCTACTTGAAGTGACCAAACAACTCCGAATTGAAGGCTTCAAGACCGTAAAGAAGAACTTATCCTCCATGTGCACATTGCATGAGAGACACTCATTCTTCTCGAGATTTGTTGGTACAGGGCTTTGTCTTAAATGCAATAAGAGAGGCCATTATGGTAAAGAGTGCCCCATGCGTATTTTTGCAAAAGCCACGGACACTATGAAGATAGATGTAGTGTTAAAGAGTATTTTGCTAGACAAGAAAAAAAGCAAAGACTCAGCTGAAACCACCGCTTGCTTAAATATTTGTCCGAAACTTCTTATCCTATAAGGTTTGTGCAGAATCAAGAGCGTGGAAGAAATTATGGTGCACACACCAGAGCTATGATGAAAGACAAGGAGGCAATTCGAGAAGAAACGAAAACAAGTGCTTTAGAAGGTAGAGGGAATAAAAACAAACCCCGCAAAGAAGGTAAACAACCGATACCCCCTCGCCTTGTCAAAAGTTTCCGAGAAAAGATAAAGACAATGATGAATTTGAGACTCTTATGAAAAGTTCAAAAATCAGTGTAGACCTACTCACATTGTTGAGAATTGCTCCTACTTACAGAAAAAAGATGCTTAGTTTGACTCAGGAGGAACAAGTTAACCTCACACAAGAGGAGCGTTGCTTTTACAAACCACAATCAAGAACAAATGCCGATACAAGATGAGCATGATCCGGTGCCTTCACTTGTCTTTGCCAACATTGGTAAAAGAGCTTTGTCCAAGGTATTACTAGATGGTGGTTCACCTTTAAATGTCATGCCACATCATGTGATGAGACAATGTGGCTTAGAGATTGACAAAAAAGCCCCAATGGTACTTAAATCCTTCTCCAATTCGAAAATAAACCCCATAGGGATTGTAAGCAAGGTACCTATAGATATTGAAGGGATTGTAGTGGCTGCTAATTTTGTAGTAGTTGCTTTTGAAGGTATGAATGAGAAATCAGATATTTATGACCTTCTTTTTTAGGAAGGAGATGGCTGTCCACAGTAGATGCTAGGCCTATATGGTCAAGAGGTGAGTGTACCATTACTGATGGCAAAAGGACAGTCACTATTTACAACAAGCTTGGGGAATTTGAATCTTTTAACTATATTGAAGAAGATTTGTTGATGTCTAACCAACCTGGTGAGTATGAAGTCATTATGGCTCAGCTTGATATAGCAAAGAGACCATCAGACAAGTGTGAGACACTCAAGGAAAGTAGTAGTGCTTACTTATGGTTTGATGGTGGTGTTTCTAAGAAACTAAGCATAGCATCATCTGCTGCTATTCTCAAAGATAAGGCCAGTAAATTAATGGCAAAAGTAGGCGTAATCCATTTGAATTCCACTTCTAAGGCATGGCTGAGTATAAAGCATTGATTGCGGGGATTGCAGGAGGCTAAGCACCTTGGCATTACTGACATTATTGTGTTTGGTGACTCCCAACTTGTGTGTAGACAGATCCTAGGAGATTATCAGACTAAGAACAAGGATATGCTCATACTTAGAGATCAAGCTTTAGAAGAATTATCAGGATTTTCAACTTGGGAGCTGCATCACATAACCAGAGAGTTCAATGAGGAGGCAGATGCCTTATGCAAGAGTGTCTTGCTTGAACATCTAGCAGAAGGTGCTATTAAAGAAGAAGAGCTTGAAGAAGAAGAACTCAAACAACTTCATCCTATTCCGGTAATCAATGCTAGTAATCTTGAAAAACAAGTAAGAGAAATCCAAATAGAGAAAAATGGTCAGAATAGAGTCTTGTATGTTGGAGATATGTTTAGAGAAGAAGATGAATGCACATTAACTAATTTTTTTAATGAATGGAAGGATGTGTTTGCTTGGGACTATGATGAATTAGTTGGTGTTGATAAGAACATTTGTGAGTTTGAGATAAAGGTTAAGGAGGGTATCAAACCCGTGATGCAAAAACTCAAGAATCAATGTATCCTTGCTTGACTTAATCAGAGAAGAATTACTTAGAATGAAAGATGCAGGTGTGATCACCGAAATATCAAATCCGAATGGTTGTCATGCATTGTGCTGTTGAAAAAAAAAAAAAAAACAAAACTATTAGAATCGCATTGACTATAGGGATTTGAATAAAGCCACCTGTTAAAGATTGCTATCCTTTGCCTTTTTTGGAAGAAGTTTTACATGCGATTCGGAAGGAGATCTACTCTTTCTTAGATGGATTCTCAGGGTTTAATCAGATCTCTGTCAAGCTAGAAGACCAGCCAAAGACAGCTTTCATTACACCATGGGGAACTTTTGCCATGAAAAGAATGCCTTTTGGTTTGATGAATGCCCCAGCAACTTTTCAAAGAACAATGGATGCTATCTTCAAGGACATGCCTTCAACTGCATTCAGGGTTTTTCTTGATGATCTTTGCTTGGGATCGACCCTTAAAGGATCATTTTAATTATCTAACTAAAATATGTGTTATGTGCAGAAAAGGGGGTGTAAGTTTAAATCCCAAAAAATGCGTGTTTCTCTGCTCCAAGGGAGGATTGCTAGGCCATGAAGTATCTTCCAAGGGGATTCAAGTAGCTGAAAGTAAGGTGGATGCCCTGAAAAAACTAGCACCACCTAAAACTGTTAGGGAAGTTAAAAGTTTTTTGGGGATGGTAAGTTTTCTTAGGATGTATGTTCCACATTTCTCTAATACTGTGGCTCCTATATCTGATCTCACCAAGGTTGGCAGGTATACCAAACATGAGAGCAAGTTAATTATGGTTGAATGGACTCGACCGCCAAAATTTTGCTTTTGATAATATTATACAAGCCATCTCCAATTCTGCATTACTTAAACCTCCTGATACATCCAAACCCTTTGAGGCTTATATCAGTATAACCAAAAGGGCTGTAGGATTAGTTCTGCTGCAAGAAGAAGAGGTGGTAACTTTTGCCAGCAAAATTTGGTCTAACACTGAAATGAGATATCCAAGACTAGAAAAAAGTGCAGCAGCCCTTATGTTCTTGATTGATAGACAGGGACATCTCATTCAAAAAAGCCATACTCAAGTGTACATGAAACAAAATCCTTTATCCTTGATGTTCTCAAAAAAGCAGCCTAAGGCTAAGATATGTAGATGGGCCTGCAAAATTCAAGCTTATGATATTGTTGTCAAAGTGATCACTTTAGTTAATGATCCTAGTTCATACTTGACTAATATCTTGTTCGAACAGGAAGATGAAGAAGGTTTGGCTAATGATGTTCAAGAGGATGCAGATGTAGATGTAAATCTTGTGCAGGAAGAAGATTGGCAAGAAGAGATAAGAAGGTTTTAAGAGTCGAATGAAATACCGTAAGGGTTCAATTCTAGCCAAAAAAGAAGGTTCAAAGAAAAATGTAACAAATATAGACTAATTGGAAATGTGTTATGCAGGTATGACAAGGAAGGCATCATTCTAAGGTGTGTTGACAAAGAAGAAGCTAGATTAGTGGTGGAAGCATGCCATGAAGGGGTATGTGGTGGACACTTTGCAGCAGATACCACAGCAAAGAAGATTTTGAGGTCTGGTTATTATTGGCCAACTCTTTTCAAGGACTGTTATGAAACAATCAAGCACTGTCATAAATGTCGGGGTTTTGGCGTAAGATTCTTCAAACCGGTACATTAATCGCCATAACTTCCCCAGGACCCTTCCAGACTTGGGGGCTTGATTTTATAGGACCTGTAGATCCTCCTTCTTCTGCACAACATCAGTACATCCTTGTGGCCACTGATTACTTTACAAAATGGGCTGAAGCTGTTCCCCTGAGACAAGCCAATGCATATACTACTGCCAGATTTATCCATGAGAATATATGTGCCAGGTTTGGCATACCTTTTAAACTCATATCTGATAGGGGTAGTCAGTTTTTAAACGATGTCATAGCCACATTGCTAGCAACTCTCAAAGTGAGACACTCCAAGAGCTCGTCTTATTATCCTCAAGGTAATGGCCAAGCAGAATCTACAAACAAAGTGCTCAAGACTATTCTCAAGAAGACTATTAGTGTTTCAAAGAAAGATTGGCACATGAAGTTACATGATGCTTTATGGGCTTATAGAGTTACTACCAAAATCTCAACCAAGCATACACCTTTCAGCCTGGTTTATGGAGTAGAATCTATTGTCCCAATAGAATTAGAACTTCCCTCCCTGAGGATGGCCTTGAAACTAAATTTGGAAATGGAGGAAGCACTCAAAGAAAGATGTATACGACTTATGCAGTTGGAAGAGCACAGACATGAAGCTGAAAATGCAATATTATTAAAAAAAGCCAAAGATCTGGCAGCATTCAAGGCTGCACATAAATTACAAGGAACAGCAGGCCAGGATTCTTACTGGTTGAGGTCCATATCAGAAGGAAGGGTCTTACCAAATCCTATCAATATTCTGCATTTGAAGAGGTACTGGCAACAACATGTTGCCCTTAGTTTGTTTGAATAAGAATTAGTAGCTATATTTAGAGTATGAGTTATTAGGGTAGAAACAGAGTCATGAAATATTTCAAAAGAAAAAAAAAAACAAATTGCATTGCATTAGATATAAATTGTCCTGAAGATTAGTAAGTTAGAGCTTGAATTATTTATAAGTCTTAAAAATGTGTGAAGTATGTCATGAGAAGTTAACTTTTCAAGTTAGATAAGTAAGTTGTAGGATTGCACCTTGTTGTCATAACCTTTTGCAGAGATAACTATTCTATGAGCTAAACGATTCTTGAAGAACAGGTATGTGGTGCTAATGATTAATTAAGCTTCCATGCAGGGACATCCACTGGCCATACATCATTCATTTCATCTTTTCACTCTCCATTATCTTCACCTCACATATGTGTGCTGCTATCATCCTCACCATCCAGCAAGCACACTCAGCTAACATGTTTGTTAGATACTGTATGCAGGTTCACCCTCAATATCATTCATCATCATCTGCTCCATGCTTGGCCTGATTTCCATGAAGAACTCTGTTTCTCAAACATATGCATCATATCCACATTGCCATTCTTTTTTCCATCATGGCAATCTTCTGCACTTTGAAGTCATCAGGGGTTTGGCAAACCAGTCTCCCTCTTTTTTTTTAGCATGATGCTGCCACTCATGGCAGCATAGAAGAGCCTAGACATATCTGACATTTGGCTCATTGATTGCATGAGGAAATATGAAGACCATTGGCTTTCAGAAGCACTTGAAGACTCAGTCAAACAGCAAAAGGAACAAATGTTTAGAAGAACCAAAGAAGGACATTCACTTGGTTATCTCAAAATTGGAGGATGGACAAGGTTTTTGATTATCATCCAAAGTACTAGAGATCACTCCTACAAGATTTGAAGTCACTTGTTGAAGAATTGCGAGGCATGAGCATGGTATGAAGTCTATTTCATGATTTGAGCATTTGAAGTTTGGATTCTTGATGTTGCAAGAGTTTTGCCCAGCCAATTTCCCATTTTTATAGCCATTTGACTCATATTCCACCTTCCTATCTCTTGTCATCTCTACACTTCATACTATCATTTCCCATATACCTATATTTCATCATACCATACCTTGGGATTGTTCAAATCACTTTTCCCTAGTCAAAATGACCCACACACTCATGATCCATCCATACATTCACAAGTTTACCAAAAGAAACAAAAAAAAAAGTTGAG
The DNA here is from genome assembly GCA_021234155.1 of Isoetes taiwanensis. Classification (NCBI taxonomy): domain Eukaryota; kingdom Viridiplantae; phylum Streptophyta; class Lycopodiopsida; order Isoetales; family Isoetaceae; genus Isoetes; species Isoetes taiwanensis. Next base: position 17,008,028 of record JAJEKV010000024.1, read on the forward strand.
GCTTTACCCTACTTTCTCTCACTTCAAAAAAACCTAGGGTTAAAATGATCACTAGGTTGAGGAAAGGTTGTCACCTATGTCTAGTTGGCAAAAGTATTCTTTTTATGCCCACATCATCACTCACAAGTCCACATCACTATTCACACGTGTCAACCCACATCATTTTCATTCCATATCCACCTCATTAAAACATTTTGACTAGGGGAAAGTTCTTTTGTCATCCAATGGTACCACATCAGCAGTACATTTGCCACTTCACCAAAATTTATGCCTAGTCACCCCCTTCACTCTTTTGACAAAAAATCAAAGTGCTCCAAATCATCTTTTGACAAAACCACCTGGTAGCCCTTGTGAAAATATGCCACCTGGCACAAAAAAATTTTCAAATTGAGTTTATTTGGACCTCCTTAAGCTACTTCTTGGGAAACGTGCCTTCTTTGGAAAAATGGCAAAACCTACCTACATCTACCCCCCCATCTATCTACCCTCTCATTTTCCGCCAAGTGGCGTCCCCCCTGGCGTGCCAGGTCGAATCACGAGCCGACGCTGGCGTGGGAGGAGACCACGCAATTAGTTGAAACGGCTTCAGAAGTCTATTTATATCCTTGTTTAACTTTTTGCTCTTGGCCTGTGGGATATATCTGCCAAGGAAGCCAAGAACCCTTAATTTTTGCCAACCAAGAAACGGAATTTTTGGTCAGTATCCGACCACAAATTCTCATCATTACCTTCCAACCCACCTCCGCAACATCAAGAAAACCAAATCAAAGCTAAAAGACAAAGGATCCGGGCCGTAGATTCAAGAATTTCAAATGTAGCGGGGCCTTTTTAAAGAGGGCAAATCTCTATGCGAAAGTTAGGGGCTTTTATGCTAAACTGAAGATTGCTGGTGTGAAGTACATGCAAAAGTGATCTCCTGCTGCGGATTCGACCCTCCTTGCTGTTCAAAGTGATTGTTGATCAGTAAAGCTGACCATAAATCTGTCCGTTTTTTCGGAAATATGCTTTGCTCATTAACTGTGGGCATCGAAAATGATGTGATTCCTCCAATTTGTTATATCAAGTGAATGAAAATCCAATTTGGTAATATCTTTCCCTTTGAAATTTTTGAAATTCCAAAAAATAGCTCTGAAATAGCTTTTATATTGCATAAAGACTAAAGAAAATTCAAAAAATAGATTATTTCGTTTCTTTCAACTAGTATGCATATCAATCAACACTGTTCTATGGTTAATAAAGAAAAAACTCTGTTCACCATAATGCCATTCCATATCTCATCACCTGAACTGCACCATTTGCATACTCTGTAGTTGAACTCCTGAAGCTTTAGTGATTTTAATAGCAAGGGTTGATTTAGAATATCTCTATTGTTCCTTTTACATAGTTTTCCTACCTAAATATCGACAAAATTTGAAAAAAGCATTCTCTGTGGCAAAAAACTTAGTCTGTCAGTTCATAAAATCCCACAGTTCCAAAATATCTTCATCTTTAGACTGTATGAGTGTTTGCACGTGACCCTTTAGATCCTCTAACACTTCCCCAGGTGGTTTCATTCAAAAAAGTTATTCTTAAAGAATTCTGCAAAAAGGAGCTCTCTGCCGAGAGCATTGACCAAATTTTGACCTAGTCTGTTGTGTGATTTTAAAGTGCCAAATGATATCTGACTTCAGAATATATTTTGCACATATTTCACATCAATTGTCTAGTATACTATTGCATTAATTTCAGGAGAAAATTCAATTTATATTGCTCAGAATCAAAAGGTTAGTACTGTGTATTTTTTTCCAATTTGGGAAACTGGTTCTAACAGATTCCTTGAAAGTTGTTTCTGCAAATTTTGAGCAAAGAGTGGTTGCCTAAAGCAACCTGGAGGTCCTATACCATTCCAGTTGAGGGATTGCCAGGAATACCCTCAACAAGATGTTCCTTCATTATTTCCAGCATGTTGATTGTATTGCCAAGGGCGCTTCTGTCCATAGCCTCTTTCTGCATCCATTTTTGCCTTGCAAACTCCAGTATGATCAAGACACGCTTGGAATTCCGCTGCCAGCCAGTTTTCTTCTAAAAAGAATCCATCCTCATACTCAGATGGTAGCTCTAAAGTCGAATTGCTCATAGTATGCTTCTTCCATTTAATAAATGCCAGTCTTATCAGGTTCTATCAACCAAAGGACGTTCTTAAAGAGCTCCAACATGCGAATATCACATAAAATGGTTCATCGCGCAAAATGTATAATTATACGGCCATTTTGCTATAGTTTGCATATGATTCTGTTGTTGTAATTGTGTGAGGGTATGTCAACAGTATCTATAGAGCGCGTGTTGTATTTCTTATTAGTTTGCACTTCCAACCTATGGTTTTGGCATGTGCACGCGCATGCATTGCACACAATGCATGCACATAGTGCATGCATACCATGCATGCACATAGTGCATGCATACCATGCATGCATGCAATGCGTGCACTTTGCAATGCATGCACGCAGTGCATGCATACCATGCAATGCATGCATGTTGAGTCCCTTTAGTAAACACCATGCAAGGCACATTGCTTACTTTCTTTTGCAGCCATATAGGTATCTTCATATAAGAGATATACAAAACTCATCTTCATGGTAAATTCGCAGATTAGTTTTTTTTGTATGGGAGCTAGAATTCACAAATCCTCATTTCATATAGATATAGCTTATTATGTGATACTGTGTTTATGCAGACAACAAGGTCCAACTATGTTCATGAGAATCTTATTGCTTTTGCTTGTATTTTAGTCCTTCAAAGAAGAACATAAGGATATACCTCTCAAACCCTAATTTGCAAGTCTCTTTCTCATGTGCATCCACTTGAAGAAAGCTTTGAAGTAAGTTTTGCCAAGTTGTATGATTGCATAGTTAGGATTTGTGTGTTGGGCAATGGTTATTCCACAGGAGATCAAAGTTGCAAGTTGTAATAAGCTAACTTGCTGCCAATGGACAAACTTATAGGATGTTTTGAAATGTAATTCCAATTTGTATCCTGAATACATAATAATGCATATTGGTATACATTTTATTATTATTTACACATTTGTTTGTCAATTTGTAATGTAAACGTAAGATTCATGGTTGTAATTATTATCTTTTATTTGTTCGTTTTATTGCTTGCTACAAGGTTGCCTTCGACTCTAAACATATTTCAATGGCCTGGGAGGCCATGGTATATTTCTAAGGTATTTGAGGCTGTAAGGCAATCTACCAAAGAAGAAGGTGTGCTCAACTAGGGATATTTACACTTCGTCCTACAACATACGGTATCCCATGTTCTTTATTGTATTAACATTATTTCATATCCCATTACCCATTTTCCATGTAGTTCCATTGCGCTCATGTTACCACCCTTAGGCCCCGAAGGGACCAAAACTTTTTTTGGACCCATGCATAACCATAAACCGTCTTTTTTTTTTTTTGGTTTCGTACACATTTTGTACAACATTCACATATATTTCGTAAAACATTTATATTTATTCCATACAGATTATGTAGTTTATATTAATAATAATATATTAATATAGCACATCGAACCATTCAAAGGGGCATCAAACATATTAAGAAATTGAAGCATTAAATTACCCCCCAAGTTGTTTTTGCTGATATTAGTGCAAGGTGTCCAACGGTTGGCGAGGAGCATCAAATACATACGCCAATATATGTGCACCGTACATGTGTACACTGCACCTCACAACCTTTGGGTTAATTATGTACTTGAAACTGACAGTTAACTAAAACTTATTAAAAAATGAGTTGCGTCTAATGATGGTTGGGATCATCCGAACAGATATCCAATGATCCGAGCCCTAGACCAAGCACCAGCTTTGCAGGTCTCATACTAGAGAATAAGGTAAGAAAGCGCCTCAGAATCAACTATAATAAGAAAAAAATTATTACCCAGAGACTTCAGGGTCACATATGGAGGCAACCCCAGCCTCTTAAACTGAGCCCGTAGCCAGTACCCAAGCCTCTGCATATCCAACGGCATGATGTTAGGATCCAACGACTTAACTATGGCAGGAAGAACTTTGATGTGCATGTCCATCATCCCAAAGTGCCTGAAACCAATAACAACAATCCTTACATGTACATTATGGCTTATATGCACGCATTTATCGATGTCTTAATTGCTGCACAGCTCAACTCCAATTTTATAAGTAGAGCATGATATTTTCTTATTAATTCTTTATTGATGCAGTTCTTTAATACTTGTGAACCATGCAGATGACATCCACCTAGTTTATTGATGCCTATGCCAAGTCATAGAAGAATCATCTAATAGAGGCTTTGATTGTCAAAGGCGAGATGAATATACAAAGTGTTGTTCCTACCTTGGGTAGATACTCTCCATGTAAATTACAGTTAATTAGGAGCCATGCTCATTTCTCTTTGTATTAAATAATTAATGGAAATATGACTTTCTTATGTCACTTATACGTGTGCAAATATTAATTGTGTAATTATATTTCTTTCACTGTAATATCTTCACTTCAATTATGTTTTCTTGACTATACAATCATATGACACATATAAATGTGAATTGACTGTCAATTGTTTTCTTGCTGACCTCTACAAGATGCTAACATTATCAAAAGTCTTCTTGTTTGCTTGACATACTCCATTGTTTTCTTGCGATGCACAAACGCTGCAGCAGTAAGTGTAACTAATGTGTAGAGCCCTCCTCATATCATTGAAGGCCTTTCTGTATGGATCTGCTTGCTCATGTGTGACACGACATGTGTTCCTTTCTTTCAATTTCCTTATGCACTCAGATTTCATATAATCGAACTGTCGAAGGCGAATCTTGGTATCAGAATTCTGAACACAAACTGTTGACAAAGCTCAGACTGCAATAATATAAGCATTAGACCATACATTAGCACTTTGATATTAGCAAGCAAATGCATCCAATGTACTAATCTATACATTTGTACATTTGATGTACATTGGATGTACATATGACATACATCCAACTATTCAACTGACGTTTGTAATGTACATGTACATTGGATCAATCTAAAAATGTACATTGAATGTAGTATATAAAACTATTCAGCTTCATTACCCAAAAGTACATTTAAATATAGAAGGATGACATGTTAAGTGTAGGTAGATGTATGTGTAGATATAAATGGATTTACATTTAAAAAGTACCTAATGGCACATCATTGCAAGATCCTTAATGGTATATAAACAATATAACAAACATTGTGATGCAATACATGTCATGAAAACCATGTGCGTCCATTAATAGGTCAGTGGAAAACTGTACTGGAAGGTATAGAAGAAAATCATGAAAGAATTGAGAAGAAAACATAAGATTCCAATGAATATTGTTTCAATTGCAGATTCCAATGAGAATTGATATAATTGCAAGAGCAAACCTGTGAGATGTCAAGATATTATATTGCTTGTGTTCTTCTCTTCATGATATCTCTAATCTAATGCTTTTCCTTCCTCATTGTATTCCTGCATCTCCGTGACATCATCATTGATCAGATTAACAAGATGTATTCCGAACCTTCATGCAGATCAGAAATTGCATGCAAATCAAGAAGGTATGTAGTATCTCTGACAACAAGGGGATACAATATCTCCAACATTATCCAAGCAGAATGTAGGAGCCTTCATTCCTAAACAACTCCACTCAACATCACTTGGGTTTTCATGAAGAAAATGAGCAATTAAGCTGTAAGAACAAAACTAAAAGCCTTTCATGGCTCTTAGCCATCTGACCTCTAACACAACTCAAAATTGACTGCATGCATAAAAGAAAGAAAGAATCAACATTATAAAAAAGCAAGTCATTAAAAGAATCATAAAAATCTTGCCAAATTCTCAACAATGCTATTCGCCATAAACAACCTGCAACAATGTGTGTTATTTTCTTGTTTGAGTCCAAATATAGTGAATGCTTATTTTTTTGGCCTCTACAGGACCTAAAATTTTAAATAGCTACATCTCCATCTGTTACATAAATATTGTAATATTATATCTAAAATTTTAAATAGCTACATCCCCATCTGTTACATACATATTGTAATGTTATATTTGCAGCAACAAATTTTACATGACCAATAACCTCTTTCACCAAACACATTTAAGACTGTAAGGGATCTTGAAAATACTCACAGAAACTCGAGGGAAGCTTGGGAATGTGTCTTTAAGTCTAGCCTTTTTTTACACCGGTTTCATAATGACAAGAGTCTTAAAATACTTGGGGAACTCGAGTATTAAATTTGGCCTTCTTTCACGCCATTTTAATAATGATAAGTCTTGAAATACTCAGAAAACTCGGGGGAAACTTGGAAACGTATTTTTACCAGGGCCTTCTTCACGCCATTTTTAACTAACACAATTTATGACTTAACACAACTTCCTCCATAGTGATTTGGAAAAGAAAAATGTTCGCGGCAGCCTTCTAACTCGAGGGAAACTTGGGAAAGTATTTTTACTAGGGCCTTCTTCATACCATTTTTAACTTAACGCAATTTTTGACTTAACACTACTTCCTCTATATTGATTTGGAAAAGAGAAATTTTCGCTGCAGCCTTCGAACTCGAGGGAAACTTGGGAAAGTATTTTTACTAGGGCCTTCTTCACACCATTTTTAAGTTAACACAACTTCCTCCATAGTGATTTGAAAAAGAGAAATGTTCGCGGCAACCTTCGAACTCGACAGAAACTTGAAAAAGTATTTTAACTAGGGCCTTCTTCACACCATTTTTAACTTAACACAATTTTTGACTTAACACTACTTCCTCCATATTGATTTGGAAAAGAGAAATGTTTGCGGCAGCCTTCGAACTCAAGGGAAACTTGGGAAAGTATTTTTACTGGGGCCTTCTTCACACCATTTTTAACTTAACATAATTTCTGACTTAACACAACTTCCTCCATAGTGATTTGGAAAAGAGACCGCCGCGATACATTTCTTGTATATATTAGTGAGTATATACTTTAAACATATTGAGTGTATACTTAGAACATGCTTATCTTATGAGTGCATTTTGCGATATATTGACTTATATTGATTTCATTTTGCTATATGTTAAAACCCACCCTTTAAACATGCTCATCTTATGAGTGCATTTTGATATATGTTAAAAATAAACTAGTGAATTTTGCTATATGTTAAAGAAAATTAGATATGATTTTATCCTACTACATGAGATTCTTTCATAAAACCATCTAAGCCATCTTCCAAAAAAACCCCTAATAGTCTTTATGGTGCAGAAGTGATGCAAAGATTTTTGGGTTGCCAGAAAGGCATACTCTAAAAAGCGAGAAAGCTGGAATATTTACATAATATCTTAAATTGATGGTGGAGATAGCAAGGCAGCTGTATTGGAAGGTTGAGATAAGATCCAAAACAAAACATTCCATTCCCTCACTTACTTTCTATATTGAGTTGCAGTCGAATATTATTTGAAGAGCAGATTGCATGTATTTCAGATTGCATGGATATTCTTTGAAGAACAGACTACAGTCCCCTGCTGCCTTCCTTTGACGAAGGGATTGTAATTGATATGAAGAATAGACTACATCGGATATTTGAAGAACATGACTTTTGTCATTCCAGAAAAGGGAAACCTAGCTCAGATTGGTCCCGTTCATTAGGGCAACCCTTCCTGCGACGTCACCTTGTTTTATTCATCTTATTCTTGGGTGGCTAGCAAAACATTTGAATTTAAATAATACTATGCATATCTCTCTCGAGGTCTTTACAGGGCACGACTTAATTTGTTCCTAGCTCTTCGCATGCAAACATTTTTGTATTCATCTTGTTCTTGAGAGGCTAGAAAAACACTTGAATTTGAATAACACTATTTAATCTCTCTCTAGATCTTTGTACATAGGAAATGCGCAAACTACTTAATCTCTCTATAGCTCTTTTGGCACATATGAAAACGCGCACACTACTTAATCTCTCTCTAGCATTTTGCACATGGGACTGAATCACTCTCTACCGTTTGAGCAATCGACCCTAAAACAGTAGCAGAAGCAGAGGCTAAGGCTCTTAGCCTCGAGGAGGACACCCCTAAGTATCAGCCACCACGGCCCTCTACATTCACTCAAATAGGGGTTATACACCATACAAGAGACGTTCACTCAGTCATGGACCGCCCTCCTCCATTGGGTATCAGAAGCAGGATAAGAAAGTTTCCTTCACCGTCCCAGATAAGTCTGCTAGTACCACATGAGCTGTCCGAGATATTCTTCAAACAATACCAAAGGAGCCTCGTGAACAGTTGCGAAGGGACAAAGTGTGTTATCGATGTTTCCGTCCAGGACATTGTATGCAAGAATGCCCGTATATTACCCCAGCCGCCCAAGCTGCTCTTGCCGAGGTGAATTGGGAAGCTTGTGAATCAGACGGCGTTGCTGATGACGAGGAGCCAGATTATATCTATGGTGAGTCTCATATTTATGCTGCTATTGAGACCGGACAAGCAGACAATCAGCCTTCTGTCATATCCACCGTGGGCCAAGTAGATTGTAAACCCTTTATCATCCTCATGCATACGTGTAGTACGCACAATTTTGCCTCCCCTAGAATGGCATAAGCTTTGCAGCTTACTCCCTTAAAGTCTAAGCCATGCCCAATCACGTTGGCTAGTGGGGCCGTCCGCCACACGAAGGGCCGTCGCATCAATTTGAACATTCAACTCTCGAGGCCGAGATCATGGAATTTCTGGCTGCTGCAAAGGCAAATATTGAATGTGAAAAGCGAGAGGTTACCTTCAATGCAGCCAACGGAGCCCGCGTCACCATAGCAGGTAAACCAGTTATTCCCATCACACAGTGTATCTCATTACACCGGTTGGATAAAGCTATCAAAAAGTCTCAGGTTCTTTGCATGATACGACTTGCTTCAGTAGAAGCCAAGTCTAAGCAAGACGAAGTTATTGATAGCCTCCCTCCAGCAATAGCAGCTGTTCTGCGGGAATACCATGACCTCTTTCTAGATGAGATTCATCGACTGCCCCCTTTTAGAGGCGTAGAATGTGAAATTACCCTAGAACCAGACACTAAGCCTACCAGTAAGGCCCCATACAGAATGAGTACCCCTGAGTTAACATAGCTTAAGAAACAGTTGCAGGACTGTTATACCACTGCGACGCTCCCAGAATCTATACGTTGCTCCCATCGTACAGATACGAGAATTCCCCTCCCGTGGCGACTACATCACCATAGTAGGGCCCCTCCGTCATTCTCGGATCACTTGTGATGGCCAAGTGTCCGAGCGAGGAACACAGAGGTGTCATTTTTCCCATGTCCTCGATGGAAATCCTATATAGTGGAAGCGTACATACATGTTAGCATACAACAATCATGCTAAAATAATATACCACCACGAAGGATGGCCCATCCATCATCATCAACGAAAAGTCAATACAACATATATCACATGAGCAATACACCATGACAAGGGCGCTACCTGGGGCTCAGACTCCATGGGATCAACTGACGGTCAAGGCCTCAAGATATTAACAGACGGAAGTATAACATGGCGTTGGCTGGCATAGGACAATGGCGAGGGTAGTCCACTCCATCCGCCCCTCCCATGTACACTTTGCAGATAGGCTGAAACATGCTATGGTGTGATTGTAGCCTTCCGAAGACGCAATCTCATGGAACCACCCTATGAGACTACTCCGGGTTACATCTCCCCAGTTCGATGAGGCAGGCCAGAGAAGTGTTCCCTCCCCGAACATAATGGATCCCTGGGTGTACTAGAGAATGCGTGCCTCCTTAGCGACCCCCGCATCCGTATCCGACTTGAACCCCCTAAAATCCATGGACCGCTAGGTGCACCCATCGAGCCCAGGACGTCCATACAAGCACGCTCCCGCGACCTAGCAGGTGTCGGACCCATATCCGGCCCCACCGCGAGGACCGGCTATAAGCCTAGCACACTGTAGGGGTCTTATGCCGGATTCATGAAGACCTATTTCAAGATCCACTCCAGCTATTTCTGGGCAGGGATGAAGAAGCACATTGCCAGATATATTAAGCAATGTCAGATCTGTCAACAAACGAACGCAGTTACGTATTCCAGGGGAATTGCAACCCCTAGATGTCCCCAATGCAAAATGGGAAGTTATTACCATGAATTTTATCGTGGGGTTTTCGCGCACCTTAAGGGGCTTCGATGCCTTGATGGTGGCGGTCGACAAGCTTTCTAAAATGGCACACTTTTTGCCATGTCGTACCACTGACACTGCATTGGATACTGCCTTGTTGTTTACAAAGGAGATATTCTGCCTTCATGGGATGCCCCGTACGATTATACCGGGCCGGGATCCTAAGTTTGTTACTGCATTCTGGAAAGATTTCTTTAGCACTTTTCAAACTAAGCTTGCCATGAGCACAGCTTATCATCCGTAGACAGATGGTCAAACAGAGCGTACCAATTGCATAATTGAAGATACACTACGTAACTATGTCTGGAACAAGCAATTCCAATGGGCGAATTACATCCATTTGGTGGAGTTTGCCTATAACAGTACTAGACAGGAGTCCTCCGGGATGTCTCCTTTCATGATCAATTATGGATATCAGTGCCTCACTCCAGACACGTGTCATAATCCAGTTTCCAAGGTGGAAGTGTATCAGCAATTGCTTACAGATATGCAGGCACTGGTTGAAGAAGTTCGAGCATATTTGTTGGCGGCGAGAGGTCGGCAAAAGAGCCTTGCCGATCGCCATCGCACACCACGAGAATTCCAGGTTAGTGACTCTGTATGGCTAAAGATTAAGGTGAAGCAAGCCAAACTTAAAATTGGCAACTGTAAGAAGCTTGCACCTAGATAGGCAGGACCCTTTGAGATCACCGAGCGGATAGGTTCTCAAGCCTACCGGTTGAATCTACCCGCACATTTGAAGATCCATAAAGTTTTCCATGTAAGTCTTCTAAAGAAGCATACTCCTGATCCAGAAGAGATTCTTGACACAACAACACTTCTGGAGATGACCGAGGATCAGTTGGAGATTGTGCCTTAATCTCTCCTTGATCGCGCATATAAGCAAACCCGCCGAACTCAAATCTTGCAATACTTGGTTAAGTGGAAGCACTTAACCACAGAAGACATGACATGGGTTCTTAAAGCAGATTTGGATAAGACTTACCCGGACTTTATGCGAGAATGCCAGGGCGAACCATTCAAGATGCGATCGCCTCCGACCCTCATGGTAAGCATTGTGTTATGGATCCGACAGGTATCATATGAGAGGGATCCGACAGGGATCATTTTAGGGGTTGGGGTTATATGCATCTTAGATGGGGAACTAGGCATATAGACATTCATGATAGGAAGCATTCGTATACGACGATAATGGTAATATGGGAAAATGACATGCAAGCCTTAGGCACGATAGGATTCTTGCATTCATATTTCTTTTACTTTAAGGGGGTGGCCCCTTCAACCACACTACTTAAATTGTTTTGTAAATACTGACGTATTTTACTTTTGCAGGCCAGTAGGGCGCGTTGGCGTACTGCAGAAGATCCTAGGCCTCACCCTGAGGGCCATCCCTTGTATTTAAAACTTTGTTGTTATGAGTGCAGTCTTAAGTTATTAGCATCGTTATTCTTTATATTTTGTTAAAGGACTCCAATTCTATGACACATATATGTAATCTTGTGTTACTTTCAAGGAATAAGAGTTATTTCCTATAATTTCATTATGGTGTTTAAATTCTTTCTTTGTGCTCCCTCCGTGTATTGGGATTAATGGAAGGGTAGAGACCTGAAAGCCTCTTAAAACTATAGATGTTTCTAGCTAGACCCCTTAATACCCAATAATTGCGGCCTGTGCACAAGAGCCCACCTGGCTATGGAGGTTATCGCGTGATTCAGCACCAGACAACGAGCACAATTGTGAAACGGGGGTGGGGTCTTGCCTAGCGTGGCTACAAGACGCCTACAGTGTGCTAGGCTTATAGCCGGACCTCGCGGTGGGGCAGAGTATGGGTCCGACACCTCCTGGGTCGCGGTAGCATACCTATATGGATGTCCTGGGCTCGATGGGCGCACCTAGCGGTCCATGGATTTTTGGGGGTTCAAGTCGGGTACGGATGCGGGGGTCGCTAAGGAGGCACGCATTCTCTAGCACACCCATGGATCTATTATGTTCAGGGAGGGGACACTTCTCTGACCTGCCTCATCAGACTGGAGAGATGTCACCCGGAGTAGTCTCATAGGGTGGTTCTATGAGATTGCATCTCCGGAAGGCTACAATCATGCCATAGCATGTTTCAGCCTATCTGCAAAGTGTGCACAGGAGGGGCGGATGGAGTGGACTACCCTCGCCATTGTCCTATGCCAGCCAACGCCATGTTATACTTCCGTCTGTTGATATCTTGAGGCCCTGACCATCATTTGATCCCTTGGAGTCTGAGCCCCGGGTAGCGCCCTTGTCATGGTGTATTGCTCATGTGATATATGATTGTATCGTCTTTTTGTTGATGATGATGGATGGGCCACCCTTCGTGGTGGTATATTATTTCAACGTGATTGTTTTGTGCTAACATGTATGTACGCTTCCGCTGTATAGGATTCCCATAGAGGACGTGGGACGAATGACACCTCCGTGTTTCTCGCCCAGACACTTGGCCATCCCAAGTGCTCCGAGTATGACGGAGGGCCCTACCATGGTGATGTAGTCGCCACGGGAGGAATTCCCATATTTGTACGATGGGAGCGTTGTATAGATTCTGGGATTGTCACAACAGATCTATGGGACCCAAACAAAGCGCACAATAGATGTATTACTGCTTAGGATTAAAAAAACCTGTCCTGAAAGATTTTTGAGGGAAACATTTTAGCATTAATAAGCCTGCTGACAAACTGCATAATGGCACATGTCAACAGAGCGCCAAAGGACCCAACTGGGTGTGCATATTCATCATCTCCTGGAGACGAGATCCCAATATCCCCAATGAAGTCATGCGTAACATCACATGGAGTGGCTGATTATGTGAAATCAACTTAATATAGCCCATCCTGATAGGTCCAAATGCTGGGCAATGCCGAAGAATGTGGCATTCGTCCTCAATAACTCCGTTGTAAAAGCAAGAAATTGGCTTCTTACAAAAATATCTGATACATAACCATGAACTTGACTCCAAGTGCCTGTGCTAGAAAGATCTTCTGAACTCGCTCCAAATCATTCTAGGTAACAAGTGACATCATTGGTCTCCACAACTCCATACCATATAGAAGAACAGGCTCCACCAAGACCCTGAACAAGTCTGACAGGTGATTCCAATCATAAAGCTCTACTTTGTAATTGTTGTTCTTCATTGCATAAAGAGCGTTCTAACCTGTCGTCTCTCATTGCTGGATAGAAGTGTCAAAATATGGTAGTATTAAATTCCACTCCTAGGTACTTGTAGATGGGCACAACCTCCACATTATGCTTGGTAGGCGAAGGAGGGTGGTCTTGATTATCGTGAAGACAAGATGAGGAGCAGCTGAGGCTCTCTTTCCACAACGCTAATGTCTTATATTTATGAAGATATCTTTGGGCCACATAAGCGTATTAAGACACGCTGGTTTTTCTACTAAAACTCTTAAGACATGTCTTATAGAGAGGTCGTATAGCTTTTTATTTCTTCTAGGAGAACCCCCCTCTCCCACCCACAAAATAAGACAAGCAAACCTATCCAGTCAGAGCGCTTCTTTGCTTAAAATTTAGAGTGGCAAAAAAAGGTATCGGAATAGGAATAGCTGGAGCGGAATCATTAACACCAAAGCTGCGATCACTGGAATGAAATTGAAGCATTAAATTGTACTTCAAATATGGAACGGCATGTTGGCTGCAGGTGGCTGCCACATGTCGAAATTTGCAGGTCAGATTGATTGCCATAGGTCAAAAATTGTACTGTTAAGTTCGATTTTGTTGAGATAGGTCCAGTCTTAATAGACTATTTTTGTGTAGTAGAAAATTTTGAATACAAGACACGCCTTATATCAATAAAATATGTCTTATATTAAAGCAATGGGGAACATTTTTTTTTTAAGACATGTCTTATATATGACATCGAGCCCACAAGGATGTCTTATAGAAATGAGATAACCATAAAATAAGATTGTTGTGAAAAAAGGGTTTTAGTCTTAGTCAAATTCATGCGCATTCCAGTGGCCTAACGGAAAGTGTCCAGGGCATTTAAATGCTGCTGCATCTTGGTCGGGGTGTAAGCTAAGCGGTCCACATCATTGGCATAGATGAGTTGTCAAACGATATGGTGCACGAGTTTAGACCCTCCACCCCCTATGTTGAATAAGCCAACCCTCTAGCTGATCAAGATATGGCCAAACAATATTGGAGAGAGTGGGCATCCTTGGCGGACCCCAACACTATTGTTTACAAGTTGCCCTGACGGTGGCATTCGGACTGAACACGTTTTATACAGCCGATATACAACATTATGCAACTCCAAAGGGACTCTTAACTGTGTCAATCTCTCCCATAACTTCTCTCTGGATACCATATCAAAAGCTTTGCAGAATCAATAAAGTAGCACTATAGGTCCTGCCGGTGATTTTTGCTATCTTCGATCAAGGCTCGCAAGGTGAAAATATGATTAATTGTGGAGATTCGGACCTAAACCCTGCCTGCATAAGGGATCATACTTCTGTTTCTTCTGCACATGGCATCAATTGTTGCTCCAGAATGCAGCCAATAGTTTTGCAAATGACAAGCTGACCATGACCCTGTGATAGTTGGTTAGGCAGTGAGGATCTCCTGCTTATAGATGGTAACTACTCTGCTGATGGTCCAATGTGGGGGAAAGCCTTCTTAAAGTGCCCTATTGAACTGCTAGTTGGAGGGGGGAGGGGGGGGATCTGTGGCTATGTCCACTTGAGCAGCTCTGCATGAATTCCATCTAAATTTGCAGCTGTGTCATTGACAAGACGTTGCAATGCAAGCCCTAAGCGACCCTTGCCTCTATGATTACTAATTGCGGGGCCCACATATGTGTCAGGTCGAATTTCGTGCGGATTGTAAAATTGCATCAACTATTGTACCCACTGTTCAGAAGAGATGTTCCATGTAGGCTGCATAGGCTTCTATAGTATTATTCTCCAGAATGTCCTGGGTGACGGTCAAAGAGGTAGGACATTTCCCATTGATGCCTCACAATGGACTGGGTTTTCTTGCATTTGAGAAAGTGCGCCACTTTTTGCTCGCTTGCACTTGCAAAGCATGGTCAGTGACTAGTCGAAAGAAGCATTCAAGTCTCTTACATTCAGCATGAAACCTCTGGTTCTAAGGAAAGCTTAGGGCCTCCATAAAAGGGATCTTCCAAAGCATCTCTCAGCAGTGGTGAGAAGTACAGTGATCAACTGGCCAGCTTGTTGCTGTAATGTGAGGAGCTGCAAAACTCTCGCTAGCTCATCTATGAGCATCTTGACATAGGACTCTGCGCCTCATAGTTCAAATGCAAGCATGTAATCAACTGTGTTGTAGCCGACCCCCTAATTCTCCTGCTGGCAAGTGGAGCCAGAGGAGTGTGGCCACTGTGTCAGACCATTGCAGATAACCAAGTTAAAGATATTGCACATCTGAAGCTATTGCCTGTTGTAGCACGTGACTGGGTGTGCTCTATCATCCAATGTAGTGGCCAATAACCCTCTGTCGGATGAAGCTGTAAGAGCTGCCCTGCTCCAAATTCCCTCTTCACCACCACTGCCCTGTATGACATAATCTAGTACCTTCCTCCCCATAATAGCCATGCTTGCAGCTTCTCCGCCATGCTTGCAGCTTCTCACACAGTCGGCTATGCTTGTAAACAATTGGCCATGTTTGTAAAACAACCTGGAAAACAGTCGGCCATTCTTGCAGCTTCTCACATAATTGGCCATGTCTGTAGTTTCTCTGCATGTGCAAATACAACGAGCATGTGAGCTGCGTCAATCCTATCTATCATGTTCCCGTCAAGCACTCATTAGCTTCACTATATCAAGAATTTTGTGAGAGACTACTTGTCTGTTTACTTTGTGATGGGGATTAGCCCCCCCTTCTGTTCTGATGATGGGGGTTTGTCCCTTAGCTTTGGTTTGGGCTTATGCCCCTCCATTTTTTTTGGGTCCCATAACCCGACTGGGTTCTCGTGGATGAGAAAAAGTTTATCTTTATCTTAACTACACTACATAGGCCACAGATAGAAACAACACCATAATCTTCAGTCGCACAAATATAACCATTGAAGCAGATTGCCAATCCAACGACTATTATGTTTTTCACCAAAAACAATTCAAACCCGAGCCTAAAAACGATTGCAGTGGCGCCATTTTTCCACAACAAAAGATAAGAGGCTGGTCACATGAAGGTGTCGACGGGGAAGAATCCCTGTCAATCATCTAAACGGGAAGGGTCACATGCAGCCAACTGATAGGAACGGAGCCCTATTGACAGGGATTGATTCCCCGGGCTCCTGCCCTCGGTTGAATGTGTTCTTGTTGACAGGAATCCGTTTGATTTCAACAGGTGGCTTCTATTATGCATCTAGGACCGTAGATTTTGAACCCTCTTGCTGCGTGAAAGGAGGAGGACGGCTCTCTGGTTCACATCCTATCAAAGCTTCATGTGACCCTGCACAAAACAAAAGGGTTCCGTCGAGGAAAATAATCCCTGTTAACAGCTTCATGTGACCAGATCCTAATGCCCGGCATATCCCAAAAAAGGGAAAGCGGAAAGCTGATGTGGCAATCCGTACCCGGGAGATGTAAATTCTAATTTAACCACGGTTAGATTAACTTCTTTGCCCTCCTTAACCCTTGCTCTCAGGCAGCAGTATCGTTGTTTCGCGCTGCCAGGCGCCCTCCTACGAGTAGACACAGCAATTTCTTCTTTTGATTTAGCCGTTTTTGGCAAGATTTCTGTGGAGGAGTAAAGTCCGGCGAGTTTAGGGAGCACCAAGGGTTTGTGTTTCCCTGCATTTTTGAGCTCCACAGTTTTATCCATGGCAGCCCAAGCAGTTCCGGCTCATAATATATATGATGCAGCGTCTCAGTCCCATGGTGATGCATATACCTTTCTAGAGTTTAATACCCAAGGGGACGAGTATGATTATCCCGAGTTCACGGAACTCAGCCAGCCAGTTAGGTCATCCGTATGGACAGACAGCACTGGAGCTTGTTATAATGTGGGAATTGGGCCTCAAGATGGTAGCGATGTAGGAGTAAACGCTGCAGACCTTGCAATTTCTGTGGATTCAACAGGTGATGTAAAGGGCGGGAGTGCTCAATCAACTCTGAGTGCAATTACTGCTAGCATAAATGATTTGAACTTCGAGGATGCTGGAGATGATGATAGTCATGACTATTCAAAAAGAGCTCTTCCAGAACATGCTTGCAAGTATTGTGGTATTCATAATCCAGCGTGTGTTGCACGGTGTAATGTGCCAACATGTCGAAAGTGGTTCTGCAATTCAAGAGGAAACACCTCAGGGTCACATATCGTTAATCACTTGGTGAGTTGAATGCATTTTCCCTTGTTTTTGCATAGCTCACGTTGCGCTTAATATTGAATTTCAAGCACTACATAAATCCTTGCAACCTATGCAACCTGACTTGAGTTTCTTTGTATCAGGTGCGTGCAAAACACAAAGAGGTATGTTTGCACAAGGACAGTCCTCTTGGGGAAACTATTCTGGAGTGCTACAATTGTGGGTGTCGGAATGTTTTCTTGTTGGGTTACATTTCTGCGAAGGCAGAAAGTGTGGTGGTTTTGTTATGTAGAGAGCCATGCTTAAGTGTGAGTGGCTTGAAGGATATGAATTTTGATCTAAGCCAATGGCAACCTTTGATAGATGATCGATGCTTTCTTCATTGGCTGGTTAAGGTAAAGCATTTTAACCCTCCCTATCTATCCATGAATTTGTTTCATCTTTAACTTTTCTACTTCAGGTGCCTTCCGAGCAAGAGCAGCTTCGAGCTCGGCAGATAAGTGCTCAACAAATCAATAAAGTTGAAGAACTTTGGAAAACCAATCCTGATGCCACTCTAGAAGATCTGGAAAAGCCTGGTGTAGATGATGAGCCACAGCCAGTAGCATTGAAGTATGAAGATGCTTACCAGGTTTGTAATCTATTATTTATTTTATTTTTGAGTGTTTACGCCAGCTAGACTAATCTGTCTGATCTGAGTTGTTTTTTAGTACCAAAATGTGTTTGGCCCGTTGGTCAAATTGGAGGCAGACTATGACAAGGTACCTTAGTAATGGATTAAGAATGACTTGGCTGAGGGCAAAAGCTGAAACGTTCTATAATTTCTGATGGAACAGATGATGAAAGAGTCACAAAGCAAGGATAACATTACCGTGCGTTGGGATATTGGTTTAAACAAGAAACGAATTGCTTATTTTGTATTTCCCAAGGTGGGACGATCATGAGAAACTGACATCTTTATTGCGTACCCCCTCTTTCTCCAATGCTCTGGTTTTAGTTAATGTTTAATGGTTTTAATAGGAGGATAATGAATTGAGGCTTGTTCCTGGAGACGAGCTACGTCTTCGTTATCCGGGCGACAGCACACATTCTGCTTGGCAATCTGTTGGCCATGTGGTAATTGTGATTACTTCTTATTTTCTCATTTTTGTTAGTAGTGCTACAGGGGAATCTCAATGACATGTCACTTGTTTTCATCAGATTAAACTTACTGCACAAGAGGAAGTTGCGCTTGAACTGCGTGCAAACCAGGTGAGTGGGCTTCTTATGCCTAATTTAATGTGCTTCTTATTCCATGGCATTCCGTATTTTCTGATGTTTTTGTATTTTTTCCTTTCCTAATGCAGGGGGTTCCTACTGATGTAAATCACAACTTTAGCGTGGACTTCGTCTGGAAAAGTACAAGCTTCGACCGTATGCAGACAGCAATGAAGACTTTTGCTGTTGATGAGACCAGTGTTAGCGGGTACTAATGCAACCAGAAAGTCTATGTGACTCTGTAAATCATCTTGCCAACGTTTTGCAATATGCTTCATGTTTATAGGTATATATACCATCGTCTTTTGGGGCATGAAGTTGAATCACAAACTGTTCGGAACACTCTCCCTCGCAGATTTGGGGCCCCAGGACTTCCTGAATTGAATATATCACAGGTACTTTAAGTTTATTAACCACCTTTAGATATTTTCCTGCTATGCACAGGGTCAAAGTGATAATACTCCTTGCGTAACATATTCAGGTTTATGCTGTCAAACATGTCTTACAAAAGCCTGTCAGTTTGATTCAAGGTCCACCTGGGACTGGCAAGACAGTAACATCTGCTGCGATTGTGTACCATTTGGCTAAACAAGGCCAGGGTCAGGTATAAAGAGAGGATTTTTTTGGATGTCTCGTGTGTCAAGAACTGCCATGTATTGATGTTGAAATCATTATTTATAGGTTCTTGTCTGTGCCCCAAGCAATGTTGCTGTTGATCAGCTTGCTGAAAAGATCAGTGCCACTGGTTTAAAGGTCCATCCTTTATGATTTTGTCATCATTTGTAACTTTCTTGGTCCTGACATTCAGTGTCTGCCTCCAGGTTGTACGATTATGTGCAAAGTCAAGAGAGGCAGTCAGCTCTCCTGTTGAACATCTTACTCTGCACTATCAGGTATTTGTGGTGCTCTGTACATGTCATTCATGCTCTGTTCTTTCCAAATATAACCTTGGATATCCATTGTTTTTTCAGGTGAGACACCTGGATACTTCAGATAAAAGCGAGCTTCATAAATTACAGTTATTAAAAGACGAGCAAGGTACATTTAGTAGTAACCTTTCCAATATTCTGTTCTATAATTTTGTTGACATGTCAAATTGATTGGAGCAGGAGAGCTTTCAAGTGCGGATGAGAAGAAATACAAAGCCTTGAAACGGGCAACTGAGAGAGAAATTGCTCAGAGTGCAGATGTTATATGTTGTACTTGCGTTGGTGCTGGCGATCCTCGCTTGTCAAATTTTAGGTTCCGTCAGGTACTTGTTTCGGTGTTATTCATTGTTTTCATGATGATAGTATTCATTGATTGTTTGGTGTATGCAGGTCTTAATAGATGAATCAACACAGGCTACTGAGCCAGAATGCCTTATTCCACTCGTACTCGGTGCCAAACAGGTTTTTAGTTGTATCGTTTCTGCTCTGAAAATTTTCCAGTTTATTTTTCTGTGTTGCTAGAATTCCTTTTTTTGTGTGTGGTGGCAGGTAGTTTTGGTTGGTGATCATTGTCAATTGGGTCCTGTCATTATGTGCAAGAAGGCTGCTCGTGCAGGGCTTGCACAGTCTCTGTTTGAAAGATTAGTGCTTCTAGGAGTCAAGCCAATCCGTCTTCAGGTATTCATTTAGCAGTGTTCTCAGAAACATAAATTAGTGGCATAGAATTGTCTTAGCATTTGGAGTTGAAATATTCTTAAGTGATTTAATCCATTAACTATATCAATTATGTAGGTGCAATATCGAATGCATCCTTGTCTTTCTGAATTCCCGTCCAACAGCTTCTATGAGGGGACTTTACAAAATGGTATCTCAATCAATGAAAGGCTATCTTCTGGCACGGACTTTCCCTGGCCGGCTCCTACCAGACCCATGTTTTTCTATGTGCAAGTAAGTACCTTTGTTAAGGGGGCTGCTTTTAAGTTTTGATGTTCTGATAGGGTTTCCATTTATTTATGAAATTGACATATTGATCCCCACCCCAAAAAAAAAAAAAAAAAAAAAAAAAATAAATGCAGATGGGTCAAGAAGAGATCAGTGCAAGTGGGACATCTTATTTAAACAGAACAGAAGCAGCAAATGTTGAGAAAATTGTTAGCACTTTTCTGAAGAGTGGTGTTGTGCCAAATCAGGTAAGGCACCTAACAACTGGCTCTTTCTTGTTGCTTACTAATTATGTATATGATATATGTGTTTCAGATTGGTGTAATTACACCTTATGAAGGTCAGCGTGCATATATCGTTAGTCATATGGCCAGGAATGGAAACCTTCGTCAACAGCTTTACAAAGAAATTGAGGTGATTTGTTTGTATGAGCTTTAGATTGTGAAGTTAGTATTTCTTAAGTATATGGCAATGTCTTGGTATAGGTTGCTAGTGTGGACTCATTTCAAGGCCGGGAAAAAGACTATATAATACTATCATGTGTCAGAAGTAATGAACACCAGGTATGGTTATTGATACAGCACTTAAGGGAAGATCTGTAGCAAATGCAAGGGGTTGCTACATGACAATGTGCATCGATTGTTTTAATATTTGCAGGGTATTGGATTCCTCAATGATCCTCGTCGTCTGAATGTTGCTCTCACAAGAGCAAGGTTTGGGATAGTTATTTTGGGGAATCCTAAAGTCCTTAGCAAGCAGACATTGTGGAACAGTCTCTTGTCTCATTACAAGGTATACTTTGCTTGCAAGGCAAACACTGTAATATTATTCTACCTTCGCTGTTTTAGCTGATCCAGATCATCCGTGAATTTTGTAGGAGTATGAGTGCTTGGTGGAAGGACCATTAAATAACTTGAAACAGAGCATGGTGCAATTTCAGAAGCCAAAAAAGGTATTTATCAATCTGTCACAGTTTTGCTTACATGAAGAGACATCTTCGAAAACTCTGACTCAAAATTTTAAGACATTTGCTTCATGTGATACTTCACTATTTTATTTCCTGCAATGATGTTTTAGGAGTGGAACATGTTGTCAATGTTGTCAAATTAAAAAGTAGGAAACTATACCAACTGAAGTTGGATGTGATATCTAAGAATGAATTATGATAGGTCTTCAATGATCGGCGTGTGTATCCTGGAGGTGGTCCACCTGTTAGTTCTGGTGATGGGTTTGTACCTGTGCCAACAGCAAATGCAGCAAGTGGTGGAGGTTCTTTGGACAAGCGAAGCGGAAGGGGCAAGACTCTAGATGGAAGGGCTGGTTGGTTTTTGTGCTCCTTAGCCTTATCTAATCCTTGCTGTTTCTGCAAAATGGTAAAATTTACTATTTCAATATTCCAGCTGCTGGAGGGTATATGCCTTTTGGTCCACTTGCAAATGGGCATAAATCTGGCATGCCACATCCTGGAGGTTTTCCTCAAGCACGCATTCCTCTCCCACCATTCCCAGGGGGTCCGCATACACAGCCATATGCTATACCATCTCGAGGTGGTGTACATGGCCCAATTGGAGGTGTTGCACAAGGTCCACAGGCTGGCGCTAGAGGCTTTGGAGCTGGTCGAGGTAGTGCAGGAGGTCCAATAGGTGGACACTTGCCTCATCTTCAACCCACACAAGGTCTTGGGAGTATTGGGGCAGGCTTCAACTTTTCAGGATTGGATAATCCTGCGAGCCAGTCTTCTCTGGGGGGTCCTCTTACACAGCAAGGTCTAATGACTCAGGTAATGTGGCATATGGCAGTTCCTTTTCTCTTCTGTGTGTAGTTCACTAAACGTTTTTATGTTCCAATAAAAATATAGATGCCAAACCAAGGCTTGAGCCAGAACCTTCGGGATGGTTTTTCCTTGGGAGGAATGTCCCAGGTATTGTATCTTTGCTATCTTGTAAGTGTTGGTGGAACTTGGAAAATTAATAAGATGGCTTTTCAGGATTTCCTTAGTGAAGATTTTAAGTCCCAAGGTTCACATGTGGCATATACAGGGCCAGAATTTTCGACACAGGTGGGTGAATTGTTCTTCTGAACTAATAGTTTGTGATCAGGTGTTTATGCCCTAACGTTAAGGTACAGGCTTCCCAGGGTATATATGGTGTTGATTTTGTTACTCAAGGTAACCAAGGTGCTTTTGCTGGAGATTATATGAATCAGAATTCCCAAAGTGGGTATTCACATGGATCAGGTGGCAATGAGTTTATATCACAGGTCAGTTTTGATATAACTCTATTTTGCTCGTTCTTGTCCAGTAATCTTATTGGCATATGAATACAGGATTTTCTGTCTCATGGTTCTCAAGGACTTTTTACCCAAGTTGGTTTTAATGAGCGTGGACAGGATGAGCCTTCAACTCAGACTCATTTTGGCCTTGGTGGACCTCTCCAGTCACAGGTAGGTAGTGTTACAGATTGAATTGTTCTATAACTGGTATATTATTGTGCACCTACCCTCGTGATGGTTAACTTCAGGGGTTAATGGGTCAGATGTACTCTCAGCCGTTTACTCAGTATACTCAACCATTAAATCCTTCACAACAGCAGCAACAACCTTCGCAGCACCAGAGGATGCACTACAGTGGTTCATAAAGATTTATCCTAAGAGAATGATCACATTTGGTGGCGGTGGCCTTGCTGTTGGCTAGATGAGAACATGGATGGTCCATATGAGTATGCTCATGGCTTTTGTCTATATGCACATAGCAGAAGGCAGAGAATCTGTTGATGCAAAACATGAAGTGTGCCTTTTGCTACAAGGTATGTAAAGGACGGGCAAAAGGAATAATAAACATCTCAGGGATCTTTAAGTCATAAGCACAATGCTAGAAACAGATCCCTGCTTATCTTGGCAAGGGTTTCCATTTGCAACAGCTGTCATTTTCAAAACTGAGGTTTTGAAGGGCATGGTTACTCGGGAAGCAGTGCAATATATGGGATTGTGGTCTTTTGGGCTGCATAAAGTGGAAGCCATCATCAGCTGTTGATCCCTTTATATAGAAAAACATGTCACTGTCCATGTAAAGTACTAAAGCCATAATCTAAAGCTGAAAATGCGGTCAAATGCTGTAAGTGGGATACAGTTCCACAAAATGTTCTGAGCATGTGGGCTGGGCTGGGCTGGGCTGGGCTGGTGCAGTGGGACGGCACAGGTTCATGCTTTCTGCTGTATAGGCTACAACATATTGTAACAATGGCATTTGGTTTTCCATTAACACATTAGATGCTTTCAGCATGTAGAAGGAGCTGTATATTCTTAATACTGTATGATGGCATCTGCTTCAATTGTTATATTGTTATCTGATGTTTTAGTCTTGTAGTAAGCTAGGAATGCCAGCATAGCCTTAAGTTCAGTGTGTCTATATAGTAAAATGTGTTTTCATTAGGCGAAGGGGCTTGTTGACTTGAAAAAAAAAACAATTTTGTGTAAATTGAAAAATTTGTTAAATTGACTGGCACCAATTAACATAGACGCCGAATGGGAATGTTATATTAGCAAACATAACCCTTTGTATCTGTTAAAATGTTTTACATAATCTCTTAAAGCAACATAGGGTAGATTAATGCTCTGCGCATGGTTGTGTCTGTTAAATGTTTTGCATAATCTCTTATAGTAACAGAGGCTAGGTTAATGCTCCGCACATGATCCCTACGATCCATATCACCCATATAGTATAATAAAAGAAGGATTATGAAATCAAAGTTAACAATGTGTTTTATCCTTAGGAGGTTCGCAATACATGGGGTGTGGTATAATAAAAGAAGGATTATGAAATCAAAGTTAACAATGTGTTTTATCCTTAGGAGGTTCGCAATACATGGGGTGTGTATTATCGTGGGGGGTGTATTAGGAATTTTTGTGGGCATCAGATCATGTAATATTTTATAAAATATTCTATAAACTACCCTCTAGATGTCCTTTGTAAGTCAAGATGGTGTCAAACTACCTCAAGTTGACCCAATCTGTTAAGGAGCTATTTAAAAAACCAAACCAATGGTTATCTTGCAAAGTTGATACAACACACGTGATAGAATTTGATACAACACAATATTCTATAGCCATGATTGATGCACTGTATCAGTCCAAAACTAAGTGGGTTTGGGGAATCGAACCCCAACTAGAATCCAACGCTGAAGTGTCTCCTTGAACTAAGTGGGTTTGGGGAATTGAACCCCAACTAGAATCCAACGCTGAAGTGTCTCCTTGAGGATATCTCTGATGTCGATGAGAATCCCAACTAGAACCCAATGCTCTGGACTTAGCTGAAGCATCTCCTTGAGGATATCTCTGATGTCGATGAGAACTTGAGTATTCTATCAACAACTGCTTATATGACAGAACGCTGATCCTCTCCGTGACATCAGAGACAACAAACGCATAATGCAACAGAACTTCAACAAGCCTATGCATGAAGATGATCACTCCAACATCACTGGCTACCACTGAAAGCTCCAACAATCAATGGCATCAAAGTGGTGATCTTCATACATAATCCTTGCTAGCATCACACATGATCTCCAACTCCATACACTGCAAGAAAACAAAAACTACCCAGAGGCCACTGAAAGTTCAAGTCTGTTACTACTATATACATTCGTACATTCAATAAACATACAGTCTACAAGCACAAAAATAAGAAATCGTCTTATTCACATTCAACAAATTAGAAAAAGGTTCATGTGCTTAACAAGCACAGAAACAACTCCTACAATCATGGGTGGGTCTAATTACAGAGCCAAGCTGCCGGATTTCTTGGATCAACAAAGTATTCGCAAGGCTCTCATGGAACCTCAAAGTATGGAGTTCAGAATCTGGGACACCCATATGTTCCCACTCCACACTAGACATGGCAGAATCTATGGCATAAAAAAAACCAGTAAGCTGTCGCCTCAACACGCGAAGAGAGGCTGCTATCCTATGGGCTCAGTCCCAACCTGTGTCACATTAGAAACAGATTCTTGAGCACAAAACACTTGCTCTAGTTCAACAGGATAAACGCGTGAATCTGGATGGGAGGCATCAATGTCTGAGCTTATAAGTGCTGGCGCCAAGCTCAAGACTGGATGACTAACATCACCTTGTGCATCTCCATTACTCTCCATCATAACCCTATAACAGGAAATTACCAAGATGAAGTACCCTGAACGCGAACAATAGACCAGAATAGAACAATGGTGTCGCCTAAAAAAGCTAGCAAAATATGTGTAGAGAGGAGAATGTTTGAAGGTGGTGGTACTAGTGCATTGATGCATGGTCATGGCATTGGAAGCTTGGATCATTTTTCGTCGAGCTAATCTGATGACTTGAACTTTCATGTTGGTTCATTCAATCATGCATATAGACCATGGGGGATGCTTTTAAAGACAACAGGTGCCATCGAACAAAACAAGATCATTCGAGGGGATGCTTGCAAAGACAACTGGTACCAACTAAGAAAATAAGATCGTCCGAGATGTCCATGGAATATCTAGCATAATAATAGGGGGTTTTCCTTGTATTTTTGTACGTTTTTTTCTATGATTTTCATATGATTTTGTGGGCGTATACTAATCAATATCTCTAGAAAGCATACTATATTCCGACATTTAAATGACATATTATCTATGGTTTTGCCTTGCATGTTTATTCCTTATAATAAATAGATTATTCGTTAAATTAAGAAAAATGGTATGCAAGCATCGAGGCCCTTTTTCTTTAGGGTTCGTACTTCGTAGCAAGGGCAGGCTCAAGATACTTCTACCCTGGATTCGGGGATCCCGGAGCTAGAGATCCCCTCCTCCGGAATCCCCAGGCGTTCTCGACGGGATCCGTTCAGGGGACCGTTTTCCGTGCCACCCACATGCCGCATTACGTCCGTCGATCCGGGCGGTCCGAAACCGTCCGAATCTCCCGCCGTCCGCCGAGATCCCTCCCTCGGGATCACGCTGGTGGATCCCCTCCTCGAGGATCACGAGGGCCGGTCGATATCGAGCGATATCGGCGTGGTGATCCCCTCTCCCGATCACGGTCGGGCGATATCCTCTCCCGATGGCCGTGGTGATCCCTCCTCCGGGATCACGCTCGGTGATCCCCTCCTCCGGGATCACGAGGGTCCGGGTGATATCCTCTCCGATATGGGCCGTGGTGATCCCCTCCTCCCAGGGATCACGCGGTGGCCGATATCCTCTCCGATATCGGATGATCCCTCCTCCCCACGAGGCGACTTAGATATCCTCTCCCGATATGGGTAGTGGTGATCCCCTCCTCACGGATCACGAGGGACTGGTCGATATCCTCTCCGAGTATATGTCGGCCGTGGTGATCCCTCCTCCCGGATCACGAGGCCCTCGTCGATATCCTCTCCCCCGATATCGGCCGTGGTGATCCCCTCCTCCGGATCACATCCATGACGTACGTGATCCCATCCTCCTGATCACCCCCACGACCCCGTTATCAGCCAGATGTATCGATTCCGACCTCCGGATCAGCCGTTGATTGCACTGTGATTCCCGGAGGCGGTATAATCCAAACATGGGCGTTGGAGATTGAAGCGTAAACCAACCCAACGGTCCAGGTTTGAACTTGCCAGACTGGCCCTTTGGAATGAGGACACGTGTAGGTTTGAGACCATCCTCCCGGGATCACTCCCGAAATGCGTTGTTTCTCCGGTTTCTCTCTGGCGCATGTCAAGTAGCCCGGTAGAGGAGCCGAATGCCGCAGGCATGGACGAACTAGAGGAGAAGAGAGAAGAGGTAATCGATTACTAAGTCATTTCAATGAAGAGACATGCATTCCCATTTATATTTTGAGTATTTTTCTCTGACTAAGGGCTGAAATACAGCCCAAATCACCTCCAAATGGGTTGTTTGATCATGGCAATCTCCATTGGTATCCCAAGAGCATCGGTACCTACTATTCAAGGGGTGGGCGGATCTTCTTTGTGGACCTGCTACATCCACACCAACCGGGTTCAAGATTTTATTCTTGGTGAGCGAAGAATTCCCAAGCACCTTGCAACTTCTATCTCCTGGAGTCTCAGAGGAGAGAGAGTTAAAAAAGACCCTACAAAGATTCCTACTTGACCTTGAAGAGGTATAGACATTGTTAGATTCATGTGTTTCTAATTGGAAATCATCATTGAGTGAACCAAGAAGTTATTGTGTTTGCTTGAAGTTATTTTGATTCATTTGAAGTGGTTCTTTTAGAATTACACTTAGGTCTACATTAACTTGTATTTGCATAATACAGATATTGGTGTTCATACGGACCTCAAGACATGACAAAGAAACACTCATGTGGTTGAGGATGGACCACGCCCACCGGGTAGACGCAGGAAAAAGGGTTCCGAGGGGAGAGGGTGTGCGTAGGGGCTGCAGTGCCATTTCACAATCAGGGCAACTCTATCTCCTTCCGAATTTTCACATATCACTTATTATGGTTTTGATCACAAGAATATCCAAGGTTTGCCTTGCCATGGTAAGTCCATTGACCCTCGGCAAGGGATTAAGTTCAAGTTAGCACCCTGGATCTCACAAGAATTGAAGGATTGGGTCCGAGAAAAGCTTGTGCAATGGCACACTCCACGTAGTGTCATGAATATGCATGAAGAGAGATGGAGATTGAAGCGTGATGTGCATGGAACTGAAAGCATGTGTAGGGATGATGTGCTCAAAATTCGGGACGTATACAATGTTGAGAAGGGAGTTGTTCGTAACACATGGAAGCTGCATGATGATCTTCCAACTAGCATCTATATGTGGGTTCAACAACACCAAGATTCGGTGTTCATGTATGAGCAAGGAGACTTGTTTCAGTTAGGAGTTATGACTCCAATCCAAAGGGAATCCATGTTGAGATTTGGTAAGAATGGAGCCATTTGCATGGACTCAACCTTCAAAACAAATGACAAGAGGTATGATTTTTCTTGAACCTTCATTTTGTACATTGATTTATTGGGTCTCAGATGTTTGTGCGGGTTCTATCTTTTCACACTCATTGCCTTTGATGAGTATTCCAATGGTTTGCCATTGGCTTACGTTCTAACCAATTCTCAAGAGAGTGGAGCTATAACAAAGTGGATGCAAGCACTAAAGGAATCCTTATGTCAAGATGATCCCTAATGGCAACCTTCTTGCATCATTACGGATGATGCCCATCTTGAGATAAAGGTCAGTAAAAGAATGTAAGTTGTTGAAACTTAATCCTTGGTTGTGATTCCATATGTACTAACCTTGGTTATTTTTGTAGGTTTTCCCTAATGTACCCGTGCAAATATGCATTTGGCACGTGAGGAGGGCATGGATTAAATGGTTTGCGTAAGAATGTGAAGAACAAGGTGCATCGAAACGAGTTGTTCAAGGAGCTTGGTTACATTATGTACGGGACGAAGGCCCTCTTGGAGACAATGAGTATGGGGAAGAGTCTGAGGGAAGTCTTGGAGGAAAGAGGCCACCAGGGAAATTGGAAGAGTTAGTGAAGAAGTATCCTCAATACCCTAAGTCGGCAGCCTACATGAGTAAGGAGTGGACTAAAACATTTGTCAATGGGTGTTGGCTACAAGGATGTACCCTCACTCTAACCAAGAGACAAATGCTGCCATAGAGGCATGGCATTGTGCCTTGAAGAGGCGCCTGGGCATTTCTAAACGTGCACTTCGAGGAAGGAGGATTGATTGGCTGCTCTACATCCTAACCAATAACGTGGAGACACACATGACATACATCAGGTATAGTTCCTACACATCTAATCCTTCTCTCTAGCCTTTGTGTTTATATGATTCCTTTGTGTTGTAGGTCCATGAAGGAAGCAGGCTTTGTAGTAAACACATCCCAGGAGGAGATAATAGAGTGCACCATACGTGGTGCAAGGAAGATTGCTGATGAACAAGTCACATTCACCAACTTCGAGGAAGGTGAGGCAGAAGTGCAAAGCGAACGTACTCTAGGGCTAGGTCCTTACTTTGTGAACGGGGCACACAAGAATTGGGCATGCTGTGACTGCCCTTGGGGAGCCAAGGGCAACTTGTGTAAACACCAGGTTAAGGTTATGCAATTGTTTGGGCAACTTCTGAGATCGGGATCTTTTACATGTGCTTGGTTCCCAATATGGGACAATTGCTGGGGGCAGGGACCAGTTGAGGCCATGTGAGGAGATAGTTCCATGGGAGGGAAACCCATGTGAAGATGTGGCCGACATTGTATGCTTGGGAGAGGAGTCTCTCTCCCAAATGGAGAGAAGGTTTAACTTGGATAAGACTCGTGCATCCTTACAAGAAGTAATTGCTAGAGTGGTGTCAAGGGCAGAAAAAGATCCTAGCATGCTTGTTGCTACTGATTCTCTTATGAGACAACTCGACACTAGGCTAGAGAGAATGAATGATGTTGGGGGGACCAACATGGTAGCCATAACAAGTCTCCCCACCTTGGCAATTGAAGAGAAGTGTGGAAATAGTTTGGCCAGGCTCAAGCCTTTGATAGAGCTTGGGAACAGGAAGGACAAGGAAATCAAGAAGAGCTGGAAGCAAGTTGAGATGGAGGGGATATTGTAAGTATTCAGTTGAACAGAACATGTTAAGTCATTTATGAGTTTACTTTCAATTGTTCTCACTACATACGATAACTTAGGGGGCAACGCAACTCATTAAAGATTTCAAACCATTGAGGTTAAGTTGGGACATTTAAGAACCGGACGTGTAATCCCGGAGGTGGGGATCACACGGCATCTAGAGAAGAATATGCCTTAATATCGAAAATACTAACCATACCATTGAAATTAAATAATGCTTTTTTCGCGGACGTGTGATCCCGGAGGAGGGGATCCCCATCAATTATGTTGTGATCCCGGAGGAGGGGATCATCCGGCATCTACAACGAATATCCCTTTATATCGAAAATAATATCCATACCATTGAAATTAAATAATGATTTTTTCGCGGACGTGTGATCCCGGAGGAGGGGATCCCCAATAATAATGTTGTGATCCCGGAGGAGGGGATCATCCGGCATCAAGGGACATTGACACATTTACCAATATTTCACATTGACCAATATTTCACAGAATTGTCTCATATTCCACATTGACCAATATTTCACAAAAGTTAAGTTCATTTCTTATATTCATATGTGCATACAGTTTACTCAAATTACATTCAAATATACAGATTAGATCCATTGTTATTTTCAGGGGCCATTTAACAGCCAGACGAATAATCGGGCGAGAGAATCGATCCGGGCCTTGGGCAAATAGAAAGTGGATTTCCCTTGGGCTAGATACGATCCCTTTCGGTTTACGCAAAACTGTAATGAAACACTACGGGTATTGTCTATCTCTTCCTTCCGGAACCAATCCCGTAATGACAACCCCGAAAAGAACAATCGAAAAGTGACAATTAAAAAAGTGACAATTACAATTGTGATATACCTGATCTTTGGTGCTGCAAACATCTCGAATAAATCTATTCACATAATTTACCACATATACACCACAATCTTGGCTGTTATGTTGCTGGGGAGCATCCATCAGTATGCAAGGAGCATTGTGAAGTGCTGATTCCTCGTGCTTCCACCTCTTGAATAGGTCACTCAAGAACCTGGAAATGTAATCCGAGTTCAATCCCTAAAATAAGAACCTAATTACCTATGCTGAAACCATAAATATGTGTACAACTGAAATAACTCACAAAGTTATGAAGCCTCGAACATCTGCATGCAGGGGATCATAAGAATCAAAGTGCAAGATGCACGGGCAGGGCTTGTTCAGCTTCTGGCATGCCAATTGATCAACAACTAATATAAACAGGCTCCAATGGCCACTGCAGTTCGATAAAACTAATCACCATACAATTAAAAATGAAGGGGATCTTTTAACTTCACAAGCAGATGTTACCTTGCATTAACAGGAATGTAGTAGTACTGAACATGCTGAATTCTCCATTGAGCAGCTTTGCCAAACGGTGATGGCGGGATCAACTTTGCAAATTGGTCATATGCCCCGCCTAAACCTGCCTTGCTTCCACTTAGAAATAATCCGAATGCAGCAGGGTGAACCATTACATGGTGACATCTCTTCTGAATAGGAATCGAATGGACAAGTACCCTGAGGAGAGCAAATTAAAACAGAATTCCACTCACAGTAAAGCAAAATTAAAAGCAAAATTACACTCACAGTAAAGAAGCTCCAATGCAGTCGGCATCCACCTCGCATGCCAAATCTCCGAGGCCACTTGGAATTGTTTGGAATTTTTGGGCCTCTGCCTCGGTGATGAAGAACTCCACAGATTGCGATTTGCTGCCCACCTTAAGTAGCGGACTCTCCACAACAATTGGATATGTCAATGTGAAATTAAAGGTCCATCTCTCCTGTTGCAGACCTCTCTGGTAGGACAGAACAGCAATGTGAAAGGAGGGATCTATGCAATACAAATAATGAAATCTTATCCTGCTGGGTTTTATACTGGAATCGGGCTCCTCTTCGTCATCAGGCTCGGATTCTTCAGAAATAATATGATTGGGAGCCATGGTAGCAGATTCTCGCCGGGCCTTAGTGGGCTTCGGCTTCAATGGTGCATCCGAACGATGTGGTGTCCTCCTTTTAACCTGGGGAGATTTCAGATTATCATCTGCAGCAGCCCTGAATTCGGCACTCCAATCGTCTGCGTCCACTTGGGCCTGCTCGGAATCCCATTTAGGGCTGGGCAAACAAATTTCCGACTCGGTGACCCCATTGCCATGGCTCCGAGCAATTCGAGCCCGAATTTCCCTTATTTGCTTCTCCTGGGATTCGAGCTCCTGTGCTTTCTTTCTCTGAACCTGCAAATTGATGAAGTCAGCTCGCCCTTCGGGTAGAAGCAATCCAATATCTATCTGTTGATCCGCCAATACTGCTGCAGCTCGTCTAGTCCTTTGAAGTTTCCTGGTCAAGTTATGGGCGTACTTGAAATCCGGATCACAAGATCGGCGCCACACTATCTTCCCATAGTCCCTCTTCTTGGATTCACCCTTGCTGTTGTTGCCAGGAATCCGACCCCTTGGAGCATCGGGGAGCTTGAAATTCTCATAAATCTGGTGTGCCTTGAACCTATGATTTTCTAAATCAATCTTTCTACTGTAGCTCTTATCGCAGACGTCTACCTGGCACCTCCATCTGCGGGCCAACTGATCATACCAGTAGTCTGGGGGCTCTTCCTGTGGGTGCTCCAAGAAATCTTCCCTATCAACATCGCCATCCCCTTGAGCCCCATGAATATCCTCCTGCCAATGAGCCTCAACAGAGGCTGGATTTTTATCTTTCGGGGGCTCGACAACTGTTGTCGGATCAGGCTTTTCGCCCTTTTTCTTCTCTTTGGAAGGGGATTCCACCTCTGTATCTGATTCAAACCCGACTATATCTCTGAAACAGTCAGGTAACTTAAGAGAATTTGCAGCCTCATCTCCGGGCCCCCAGTTCTCATTTATGGAGGTATTCAAGCTAATTTCCAGGTTAACAGATTCGTCCATCTGCAAGGACAGGCAAGAAAACGTTAAAAAACAAAGCAAAGGTTAAAAAACAGTAAACCGAGGTCTATTCAGTCGATTTTTTACCTTAAACAAGTAAAAGTAACTCTGCGCCAGATCGAGACCACAACTGACTCTGTGCCCGCTGAATCGAACCCTCTCCTCTCAGAAAATGGCGCAAAGGTCGTGTTCAGAGCCCTCCGAAAATTGCACTCCGGTAGAGTGGGAATTCCCTCCTCCGGAATCACTTGTCCACGTGGCAGCACATTATTGGCAAGCGTCGCGAATAACTTCGGTCGTCGGCCTTAAATTTGAAAGGCCCGCTTGGATGCTACCACGTGGACGGCTTAAATTTGCAAGGACATGATTCCGGAGGGTGGGATAACCGACGGTCACGATTTGACGACCACGTGGCATCGTGGCATCGTCGTCAGTGGCGGATAACGGGGGTCGGGGGGGTGATCCCGGAGGAGGGGATCACCACGGCCGATATCGGGAGAGGATATCGACGAGGGCCTCGTGATCCCGGAGGAGGGGATCACCACGGCCGATATCGGGAGAGGATATCGGCCAGTCCCTCGTGATCCCGGAGGAGGGGATCACCACGGCCGATATCGGGAGAGGATATCGACGAGGGCCTCGTGATCCCGGAGGAGGGGATCACCACGGCCGATATCGGGAGAGGATATCGGCCAGTCCCTCGTGATCCCGGAGGAGGGGATCACCACGGCCGATATCGGGAGAGGATATCGACCAGGACCTCGTGATCCCGGAGGAGGGGATCACCGAGCGTGATCCCGGAGGAGGGGATCACCACGGCCGATATCGGGAGAGGATATCGACCGGCCCCTCGTGATCCCGGAGGAGGGGATCACCACGGCCGATATCGGCTCAGGATATCGACCAGTCCCTCGTGATCCCGGAGGAGGGGATCACCGAGCGTGATCCCGGAGGAGGGGATCTCTGCGGACGGCGGAGATTCGACGGGGTTTCGGACGGCCCGGATCGACCTGACAGGTACGTGCATGTGTCAGTACGGGAAAACGGGGGTCCCCGAACGGATCCCGTCGAGAACGCCTGGGGATTCCGGAGGAGGGGATCTCTAGCTCCGGGATCCCCGAATCCAGGGTAGAAGTATCTTGAGCCGCAAGGGCATGGCAAAGGTCGTTGTTATCTGTTTCTTCTTCTGCAAAAGGGGATCTGTTTCTAGCCATGTCCACATGATTTTATGCTGGAGAATAGCAGAGATTTGGAAGAAGTAACTCGTCAGATGAGCACAGGCTTACTTGGAAGATGCGACCGGTGCTCATGTTGTGCCAGGTAAGGGATTAGGCCGCAAAACCGATAAGGAGCTACTCTGGCATTCGGGTAAGCAATCCCTAAATTCTTGATCTTCAGAGTTATTGCTTAGAATTGGCGCAGATGATGCCAGAGATAAATCTGGCCGTCATGATCAGAAACGCAGTAGCTCCAAGCACAGATCATTTGGGAAATTTCGGCCCAAGAAATAGGTTTGCCATAGAGGTTTAAGCTTTTAGCTTCTCTTGGCACGTTTAGAAGCTTTGCATAAGGCAAACACAAGAGTGTATGGCATATCCATGCTGGTGGACGTCCTTTATCTTTTGTAAACCATGGGCCATGCAACTAGCTGAAGCTTCTGGATGGAGATAATCGCAGAGGTAGTGTATGGTATATCCATTATGCATTTTCTTTGCTTTTGCACGTGTATCACATCCAAAAATTTCTTCTGATATATCTTAGGTCAAAATCAGGCTCACATGCAGAATCTGAAAGAGCTATCTGGTCCCTGGTGCAGAACCAAGCGGTTGGTTTGCAGAGTATGAATCGTGGAGCTTGCCAATCTTCCATGATTTACATTACAAGTCACCAAGAACAATAAGAAATTGTGAAGATGTTTGGCCGTGATTATTGCTCTATCCTTATTGCTTTTTTTTTCGATCATTGGATCGAAGCATTATTCCATGAATGTGCCAAATCAAGGGTTGTGGAATTTCCACATCAGACCCCGTATACACCTGCGCAGCCCATACGCGCTTTCTACGTATCTACATACACCTAATACTTTTATGCATACAAATAAATAGTGAAGGTCATAACATTGCATTTACAACAGATGCACACTAACATAAGAGTGAACTAAAGTCAACAGGTGACATATATTACATTGCACATATTACAGTATTACAGTGGCAGATGTCCATATCTGAAAAGAAGACTCATAAAAAGAGCTTGAACAGCAAGCTTTCACAAAGGGCGTCCTTGCCCAAGGCGTCTGTACATAAGCAGAATATGACCACAAGTGCAAAATAACAGATAACATAAGGATGCAAAACAGCACACAAGAACACAGTAACATAACATGTGCATAGCCTGAGGAAGAAGCTTCCACAAAGGCTGTCCATGCCCAAGACGTCTGTGCATAAGCAGACTATGAAACGAAACTCAAAGAAGAGAAAACATGACGGAACAACAGTCATGGAATTATCCAACACGGTTGAAGAACAGGCTTCCACAAAAGACGTGCATGCCCAAAAGCTCCTGCGAAGACGCTCCAATTCATATACTGCATGTACGTAGAAGGCTGTACACATTTCCAAGAAACAAAACGGCAGATGCACCCTATATTACACTACAGAACTCTGCGCTCATGGAAAACCCTTGTATTCACAAAAAACAGTCCTGCCTTTACAAAGAACTCCAAGGAGCACCCAGCCAATTCTCAGTCATTCCAATTGTACAACTCCAGCTCACCTCGCCCCTGTATTAGCCATGTCTCCGTCCAGACAGTAGCAATTGGAATTGCAGCTAGACAACCAATGTACTTTTCCAGAAAGTTCGTTGCTGCAACAAATGACTGATGTGTCTCTATCGTCTCCAGCATAGAAAACACAGATAATGGAAGAAAACGCTCCACAATTAGGCAATCGAAGAGCACACCTGATGAGCCCTCAATCAGCCCACACGCCACATAACTGCTATCACCGAAGTATTCCTTCTTGAATGTGCAGAAGAATTTCTTCACCTCACTGGCAAGCAGGACAAAGCTTTCCGGCACTGGCAATCCCATCTCAAGCGCCTCCTGCTTGTAAAGCACTAACAAATACAGAGAAGGCATGTCTCCAGCGACCAAGAATGCTGCCACAAACGCCCTTTTTGGCAAGGCATATGCCAGGGAGCCTCCAGGCCTCCAGCGACACCATCTGGCCGCCCAGCATGCCCGCCATCTCCTCCAGTAAATAAGGGCGAGCATCAGTCGCCCGCCATGCTCGGACCAGCCCTGCCACGATTCTCTACCACGAAACCATTACCCAGACTAAAAAAAACAAACACGAAACCCTAACCCCCATTTCTCTCCCCACCATTGCCAAAACCTTACTAACTCAATCATTTGGGAACCTTATCAAAAAGAGCAAATTATCTAAACCACAGCCAATTATCTAGACTTGAGCAAAAGAATATTTCTTAAAGATTTTTTTTTTCCCTATAGGGGCTGAATTGAGGTTAAAAAAACAAAAAAAATATATAAAATTAAATTTTGAACCCCAAAATAGCCCTTCTTTTTTGTGCGAAGAGAATTAACTGCATAAAAGTGACACTTTTTCAACCAATTAGAATTTTTCCGAAGTATGTTTTTCAGAGAACTCATGTGACACTTTTTCAACCAATTAGAATTTTTCCCAAGTATGTTTTTTTGAGAGAACTCCTGTTTTAAGAGATCGTAACTTTTAATCGAAAATAGACGTGAAGTGATAACTGAAATTATAGTATATTTAAAAATTGAAGATAAAATCTGGATATTCAAATGCACAACTTAAAGTACTTTTACAATACTCAGTCATATGCAAAAAATGTGAGGAGTGATGAGAGAAGGTTCGAGCACAAAAAACAATGATTAGAGTTTTTTCATCCAAAAGGGCCAACAAATATTCGGTTTTCCATGTATCTAAGAAAATAGCAAATTTCTCTTGTTTAAAGAGCAGAGATAGTAGCGAAAAAAGGATACTGTGTTTGAACACGTGAAACCCTTTTTATATAACAATCAACACACAACTACCATTAACATTATTAACACAAACCATTGCATTTAACACATTTAAATTAAAATCCCCCTTAAACCCCCTTTCGTTTGGGTGCATATTCACACGGGGGGTTAGTTCGGGCAACGAGAGCCTTCGGATGGGCATATTTGCCCTTTATTCCAAGATCTGGACCGTACATAGCGATCCTCGTTTGTGGGGTATGCATGTACAAATTTTTGTATACTGTATATTAAGGTTTACAAAATACTATAAGATTTGAGTGAATGTACTTAATGGTGTTAATTTTGTACATGTATTGTAAATATATTTTTGGGGCTCTCGCTGCCCTACGTAACCCCCCGTGTGAATATGCACCCAAACGAAAGGGGGTTTAAGGGGGATTTTAATTTAAATGTGTTAAATGCAATGGTTTGTGTTAATAATGTTAATGGTAGTTGTGTGTTGATTGTTATATTAAAAAAAATTTTGGGCCCTTCGGGCCCTAATAGAAGCCTTCGGGCACTAAGGATGGCATATATGCATGTAGCAATTTTAGAAACAATTATGCATGTAACAACTTTAGAAACACTTGAGCATGTAATCCAATTTCAGAAGACAAGTCTAGAATGGCATACATACATAATTTGATTCTTCAAAACAATAAGTTAAGCACAATATAAAGAGTCAATTTTTACATGTGTGCAATTTAAGTGTATTTTGTTCAATGCGCAACCTGCAACTATGGTAGTCCATCTAAACCCATCTGAACCCATCCCTTTTCGGCATCTGCTGAGAAATAATTTAAGCTTTTTTAAGCTCTCCATGCATGCCTGGCATATGTATAAACTGTGGCATTTCAGAAAATCAAATCATGACCAAGCATTTCCTTAGAGCTCAATTGCGTTGAGGAGAAATTCATGTTGAGCATATCCTGCAAGAATCACATTCTATGATACCCAATCCTTCTCCGCCATTTTTTCAAGTACTTCTTGTGCCTCATTAATATAACCTAGATGGGTGCAACCTTAGATTCAAGGCAGCCGATGCATGATGACGAGAGCCCTCCTTAGCATATGGCTGATACTGGTTACTGCCTTCTAATTTGCTGGTAATATAAACGGGTGAAATTATCAGCCAAGAAATCTGCCAGCGAGCCCAGCAAAAACCCATTTTATGGAAGCATTAGTAGATTCGAAAAATAATCCATAGTATGCCCATCTTTTGGAAATCCGCATGATGCCCATCTAACCCGGAAAAACTGTGATTTAGGCCGGAAAAACTGTGATTTAGGCCAGGAAAACTCTACAGTGCCATAATATGCCAATCTTACCTGTTAAGCTTACTTTTTCACTGTCTGATCCCAACCTTCACAACTTTTGAAAGCAAAACTCCATCATTTACACTGTCTGAAAGAAGAAACAGAGGCAGGAATGATCTGACCTGACGATTTAGTGTAGACACATTTGGTGATGATGGCATCTGGGCAATAATCTCACCAAGCTTCTCCTGGCTTATTTGTAAGAAAAGAGTCTCTGCATGTTTGAAACCTGTCATAAGACATATATTAGTACTTAAACCGTGTCATGCATGAATCATATGATTACCTTCCTTACTTATGGTCTGTGGTAACCCAGCCTTGTGGGCCCTGTTTTGACTGCCCTCCTGATGCCTCTGTTTATTCTCATTTACTGCGACACAATTTATAGCTTCTCCATTCGAAGAATTAGCAATGCTGCTTTTCAAGCTCTGGACACTACTTTCATCAAGAACTATGCCAACGGGATTTGACACTGGTTTTAATCCATACTTCACATAATTTGCCTTGTAAATACTGTTCGCTCTATCAATTAGAGAGTATGGAATCCCTTCTTTTAATGCAACCTCAAAAGCTAGACTTTCCCTACAAGCTCCATCTACAAGCTTCCAAGTAGGCTGAACTTTTCCATTTGCATTTTTTATGGCCATTGCTTTCAAAACCACATTCTTTACGTTCAATTTCATATCAAGAAGTCCGTGAAGGTGAGTACACAAAACACCAATGCACTCAATTTCATCCGGAGCTTCAAGAACAGCTCCAACAATTGATGTACCCTTTTGCACTTCTGTGCCCCTGCATAGCTCATCCACCAGGACTAGGCTGTTTCTTGTAGCCTCCTGCAGAATAGTGCGTAACTCTGCCATTTCAACCTGCAAATATGCCAAACACAGCAATATATGGCATCCTGCCACAGATTTAACGAACAAGCAGACAACAATGTATGGAGCTTTCGGCTATGCAATCTAGCACCCAACAGTTCGACCTTCTCAAATCCGGCAATTGATAGGTCCACATGACGAAGCACCTTTCTGCCTAAATTTCACTTCGGCCCTTTTTAAATTGGTAAGAGCCCAAAATCGACCCATCCCCTTTCCGGCTCAGCTTTCTTGAGGGGGCACCACCGGATTTTGTTCCTCTATCTGCAACAGCTTGGAAGGCAAGAATAGGACCGTAGATTTGCACTTGGATCCTAGATGCTGCACAAAATAGGGAAATGCATTGCATACCGAACAACCTGCTGTGGATGAATGAAAAAACTGCTTCGTATCCCACAACCCTAGAAAAACCCTAGAAAAACATGCAAACAATAAAAAA
This sequence comes from Isoetes taiwanensis, assembly GCA_021234155.1. Taxonomy (NCBI): domain Eukaryota; kingdom Viridiplantae; phylum Streptophyta; class Lycopodiopsida; order Isoetales; family Isoetaceae; genus Isoetes; species Isoetes taiwanensis. Next base: position 17,047,826 of record JAJEKV010000024.1, read on the forward strand.
AAACATGCAAACAATAAAAGCCCCACAACCACACGATTTTCCCTCTCTTTAAAATCAATGGCTAACAAATAGGTGCACTCTAGAAATACTGTTTAGTACGTCCACGTGAATACGCCCGTGAAATCATATGAAAACCATGCCAAAAAGCGTATAAAATCACAAAAAAAACCCCCTGTTATAATGCTATATATTTGCTATTCGGGAATACCTTTTTATATTCTGGAATACACTTGCTATTCCAGAATAGTGAAAGAGAAAAAAAATCTAACCCTTTTTGTATTCTGGAATACACATCCTATTCTGGAGTAGCGAAAGGGAAAAAGAAAGCAACATCAACAGGGTTTTTTAGCATTTTCAATTTATTTCAATGACCTTGCAATTTTTTCGTTTGTTTTGTGGGGATACATGATCATGGTTCTAAATAATAATGAGATTTTTTTTTTTTTTTTAAAGGACTAAGGATACTGGATCTTGGTTCTAAATGATAAAGGGAAATGTATTCTAGAATACACTTTTGTATTCCAGAATACATTTTTTTTTCCAGAGAGACAACGTGTTTTTTCTTGCCAATTTTGCTCCGGCGATCTTTCTCTAGGCTCGCGCCACCATTTCTGTCTTGTGATGGCTTTGGCATTTGTTTTAGCTATATGTTAACCCATGGCACTGGCTACATCGTCTTCAAAAATCATTTTTCCATTAGGGCTGGTCAATCTGTTCGGATGGGCAGATCGGGAGATGCCTGCCCTAAGCAACCTTGATATGATAAGGGAGAAGAGTAGGTCTAAATACTTTGTTTTCACAATACTTTGTTTGCATGGACCAGGGACCAAAAGACCAGGGATTACTTCGTTTGAAGGCAGTAACAGGAATTTTGATGTCCGTCCAACGAAACCATAGCCGTCCCTTTATGTTCAGGTAGGGTTTACATTTTTAATCCTGGTAGTAATACGCCTGCTGCTCTCTCTCTTTGTACTTGGGTCCCATAGTCCAGTTGGTCTCCGTGGACGATAAAATCATATTCTATTCTATTCTATTTCGTTTCATTCTATATGGGAACTATTCTTACTCTATTGCAGACTGATAGTTTAGAATAAATCAAGCAGACTGTTTGCAAACTCTGATGTTTGGAAATAAATCTTGCAGTCTTACTATGTTTGCAGACTCTGATAGTTATAGAGTAGAAGTATCAATTTCATTTGGAAAAAATCTTGCCTTGGGAGAACTTATGTGCTCTGACTAAAACAGAAAATTCTTAAGTTGAGTTCTTGTGGCTGAGAATGGGTGCTCATGGCGTCAAACATGAAATCTAACAATCTCAAAAATGTTATTCTATTGGTAAGTTATGCTAGCATTTCCTTTCCCTTTGCCTGCAAGATGGGTCTCAGATTTAGAAGCTTAAGCAAAACATTTGCAACTTGTTATAGTCTGGTAAAACAAGGAGCAGAATTGGCTCATACTAGAACTGGCATCATACTTGAAATAGGATTTACAAGCACTGCTTCAGCATCAGAAGGATGGATAGGATGGGGAATTTATCTCAGCCTTTCTGGCCAATTTACGCTTGCAATTTGTTAACATTTTTAGTAGTTGTACTGAAAAAGAAAAACATAAGAGGATTTAGCTGGGCTGCATAATTGATTATTAGTATGAGAATCCATTTCAAGATTCTAATTGCCATGTGCATGCTAACTTATTCTTAACTAAACTTGTCTTGTAAAGGTACCACATCCACTTGGAGAGACTAATGTGATGCGCGCTCTACAAATGCATTCATCTCTTGTTCAACGAATGTTTATTGATTCAGTGTTTCCGGTATGTTGCAAGTAGAAAGAAGAAACAAAGTATAGAATCACAAGCAAAAGAGGACTTTTTTTTACCTAAAAAATAGCCGTTAAGAAAAAGAGAAGGCTGCATAGTTGAGAACAAGATACTTGCTCTGTTGAAGGTGTGGTTTATCTGGCCATAATAAAGATATAATATTGTCATTCATTTGCATTTCAATGATAAAAACATGCATTTGTGGCAAAAAATTCAGCCTTATGTTTGGATTGGTTGTCCTCTAAAAGTGTTCCCATGCATCAAGTGCACTTTTGTGTAATATTGAACGAAACTCATGCAACTGCATGTAATCAAGTAAGAGACAGCCATTAGCCATTAGTCCGATGTATCTAGATCCTTGTTTTATTGAATTGCTTTGATTTTTATAGCTTGATCCATGCATGTTACCTATGAGTTTATTTACATGATTTAGAGCTAGAAAGATGAATAAAATTTGTACCAATTTTACCAATTTTATATTAATAAAAATAATTTTATCGATTTGAATTGGCAATAATCAAGTTGCAAGTTGCTTCTTCTGGCACCTCATCCTCACTGACCAGCCCTGCCAAGTGGTTAGTCAACAAAATTCATTGCACCATTGCAGAACAGAAAAATCATATATGATTTACAGGCTCAGGTTACGCGGGCTATGAGCTCTGATGATGCTGCACATATGCTCAATGATACATTTCGAGCATTGGCATCTCAGGTGGCTTCTGACTTTCCTCCATGAATAAGATATGCAACCTATGTCCAATCCAAGAAAACCTCTTTTCTCATCACCTGGTTGATCTCTAATGGCTCTGTAGATGGCTCTTTGAAGATCAATAATCTTCTTGCATTATGGCATGACTTGGATATTGAAGACAAATGTCTTCTCGATGCTCTTGTTGAGGATCGAGATCTTTTTGTGATCTGCACTGTCCAACCCATGGCCTATCTAATGCATGACTATTACCTTGCCCACTCAACTCACGCCTTTGTGGATGATTCCTCTACCTCAAGACGTGCTATAAGTCAGGAATACCAATTTCTTCTTCAAGCTGATAATCCTTATCTTCAGCACTCATACTGGATTGGTGCATTCAAGAACGAGTATATGCCAGAGTTATAAAACATTTCCACTTTGGATACAGGAAGCCCTGGATGCTGCTCAATGGCATTTAGCAAACCCTGATGATATTGGCTTTGTTTACTTTATTCACACCATGCTAAAATATATAATATCTTGATGTGTTATCTTCAGCAAAAGATACAAGCGGTCGAATGGAGTAGGTCTGGTATCCGATGCGCAACGTGTTCTCAAGTTTCCATAAGGAAGATGAGATCCATGTCTGCAGCAATGGAGTTGAGACTATCTCCCTTCTGCCAAGGGAAGCCTTTGCAATTCTAGGAGATCATATGCAATCACTGACCCTATTTGATGGCCGGGTTAGCAGCGCCACCAAGGAGGGCAGCATCAACGTGGAGCAGCAGGAGCGAAAACAGCAGCAGCCCGAGAGATGAGAGGACGTGCAGTGGGTGGAGCAGTAGAAACAGTAGACGCATGTTGAGCAGAGGTGGCCACGTCAGAAGCAGTAGTCTCAACATCAACTTCAACATTGGGTGCAGCAGCAGTTCTGGGAGCCCGAGTAGCAGATGTGGCAGCATCGCCTCGAGGGGTTTTAGCAGTTCTGTGCATTGCATCCCCAACGTCAGCATTAGGTGGCTTAGACACTTGCTCTTTCCCTTAGACCAGGGCCGCTGCGCCTGCCTGCGATTGACGGCCCGCACATGAGTTAACTCCCTTCTACATTGTTCCCGTTGTTGAGAGGTGAGGTCATGATCGGCATATATTGTGGTGCCCTTCAGTTTCACCCCCTGGCATAGTATGGCATCTCTTACCAGTGCATCGACAACCGTGAATTTGATAATGTGTGGGCGATCTGGGTGCCGAACACCGTGGTGGCTAGCCCGGGCAATATGTACAGGGGCATGAAATCTCATGCGTGACAGGACCACTGTATGTAGCCGCTTCATGAGGTGCTCCCCCTCCACTTCAGGGAGGCCTCAGACTACTACATTATGTCTCTTACGACTCTGTTCTTGTTGCTCACTGAGCCATGAGGTAATGTTCCCTGTTTCCTCACATGTTGTTGGTTGCCTGCTGGGGGCTGCTTGCTGATTGTGCTGAGCTCCGGGTTGCTGTCGCAGAGAGGTAGCATTGGCATGAGCTAGAGCAACCGTTGCAGCTTGCTGAGTGGCCTTCCCTCCCTGTAGTTCGGACCTAAGCTGTTGTTGGAGCTTGTATTGCCTTGCTAGCTTATGCATGCAATGCCGTAACTGCATGTAGGCCTTTGTCCTGCTGAGTGACTGCGGCCCGCAGCCTTCGTACCTCGCGATCTTGCTTGTTTGCCATGTGCTCCAATCCCTGAAGTTTGGAGGCCATCTCCGCTTTCTTAGCCAAGAAATGTTCCTGCGCATTGTTGAGCTTGACTTGGAGGGTCTGGAGGTGTTCGTGTTGCGTCTCGTTGACTGCCTGTAAGGTCTTTTGGATCGTGGCTGCCCTCTCTTCAGTCTCTGTGTGGAGTACCGACAGATTTGTCCGAGTCTCCAGCTCGAACTGTTCCCTGCCTCGAGCTATGATATCCATTCTGGCGGATATGGCATCCAGGGTGGCATGGAGATCTGCAAGCCGCACTCCATCTTGCTGCCTTTCAATGTGTGCTAGGCGAAGGCCGTCCTCAAGCTGTTGGATGCGGGTGTCCATGCTGGAAACGTGCTGCTTTTCTGTGGTGAGTTGCATTTTGAACAGTCTGGGCGAGGAGGCATGTACTTTTGCTGTCAAAGATGCAATCCAGGTTGTGTTGCGCTCCACCATCGTTTGGATCTGCTTCCATTGTTCCTTAGGTGTCTAGTTTGGTGTAGCTGGTGAGGATGGATTCACATAGCTCGCTGCTATGTGGGTGTACTTGCCTTGTGTCTAACAAGCCATATTTGTTGCGCATGTTCTTGCTCCCATCTAATGAAGTGGAGACACCTATACAATAAGCAATGCCAATTAATGAAGCAAGCTCGGCTTCAAATGCTTATGGCTCGCGTTTCGTGCATCAGATCGTGATGAAACCCATGCCATCGAGTTTCTCTCATCGAAAGCTTTTCAATGACCAGTGATATGGCATTATTTTGCAGTAGTAGGACGTCGTGCTACCAGATTCTAAAGGATCTTAGAGAACCTCGATAGAATCTCAGGAATCGTTAGGGAATATGAAAAATTTAAGGGAATCTCCATGGCATCTTAGAGAAGCTCGAGGAATCTACGAAAATCCCTAGTAACCTTAAGAAAGTCTCACGATTCTATTTTTCCACATATTCTGAAAAAATACTCGTTGGAAAAGCTCGCAGATTTAGCCAGGGTGATAAATTTCTTGTAAGGATAAAAGATTTATAAAGTAAAGAATTAAATTGAATTAGGGGAGGTCAACCAATAGCGGATCAAGTTACCATTTTCAAAAAAGAAATGAAGATGTTAGTTTTTTATCACAAAACTAAATATGTAGCCCCAAAGATTGTATGTCAAGCTAAATGGAAAACTTTTTTGAAAAAAAAAAATTTGTTGCAGCTGTCAAATTCTGAGGTAAACTTGTACTCTTCAAACGCCCAGTAATCAATGAAAACTCCAATTGTGGACCATGTCAGATATACATCCTGATCCGTAATCAATGAAAACTCCAATTGTGGACCATGTCAGATATACATCCTGATCCAAATAGAGAAGTGTGGTAGACCAAATTATATTAAACAATAAGGATTGAAAGTGGGCAACATGTAAATTAGTCTGATTTAGAACAAGAATTTAGAACAAATTTCTTTTGTGGCATCATCTCTTCGTAGAGATCCATTCCCTCTTTCTTGAGGGAAATCCGGTCAGTTAGGGTTTCTTACAACACTATGCCTATGAAAAAAACTGGAATCCAACGTTGCCTATTACCATTTATCAAGAAAACCTTTAAAACTGTGTTGAATGATACAACAATTTTCAGCCAGCTGATGAGTTTCCTTTCTATTTAGAACAATAAATAATGCACATACATGAGTTTGCATTGTCCAGTTCCAACTTTGGATCCTGAGCCAAGGCCCTTGCAAAGAGCAGCTCAACAGAGTCAGAAACAAGCAAGAAATGCCATCGGAGAGGGAACCTAAAACCTGAGAGTCTACATATTGAGCACAATATTTTGATTGATCTGAATATATCAACGGAGATGTGTTTGACACGAAAAATGTCAGAAAGATGGTCTATGTGAACGTGCAGAAGAAGAAGAAGAAAGCTTGCAGGGCAGCATCAATCCATTTTTTTTTTCTGAACCTAGCATTTCGACCTCAAACAAAGCTGCTCCCTGCATCTGTATAAAACAGAAGATTTTGTGAAACTTTGATAACTAGAAAAAAAACGCAACCTTGCCTGTAGGTTTCCGATCTCCAAAGCATCCTTGATTGGTGCCAAACTTAGCCTTAAATTCCCTGCCTTCTGCTATCCTTCCCTGGCGTCGGAGAATGCCGCAAGATTGAACAGCCGCAAGATTGAACAGCCGCAGAAGAATGGGCTAGGGTTCATGTTCCTTTATTTAATCTACAGCTCAGATACCATCCCTAAAAATAGAGGGCTCAGATCAAAAATAAGAAGTTTTAAATTGCATTATTTTAAGGCCCACATTAGAATAAAAGGGGAAAGTGATCCATTTTTGTGTGCGCCACTTTTGGGTGCCGGTCCATTATTGGTCGACCCCCCTAAATTAATTTTTATCATCCACAAAAACCCAACCAAGCATCAAAACACCTCACATAGGCTGATTACTTCGGCTGATTACGGGGCCAGTATTTGGACACGATATGGAAACCCTTTAGTCCATACATGTTTAGCTTAATTTGAACGGATTTCTATGCGTACCTGGAGCTGGAGAATGCCATTGGAGATGGCAACTCCGGCAACCGTGTCGCGGACATGCGGAAATCCTGCTGCTATGCTTTTATATCATGAATACCCATGTTCTAATGCCAAGTTTTCAAAGCCATCACCAGGAGCAGCTTATTGGAGAACATGTTTCAGGGATTTGTTCTGTAAGCCTCTTCATTTGAAGAGACCCAAATTGCGTGGGTTGCGAAATTTATCTACGGTAATGGAAACAAATGGAAAGCCTGGTAGCCAAGGAGAATTTGATTATGATTTGTTTACAATTGGTGCTGGAAGTGGAGGTGTGAGAGCCTCTCGTTTCGCATCAAATATGGAGGCATCTGTGGCACTGTGTGAGATGCCTTTTGCAACTATTTCATCCGATAATACAGGAGGAATCGGTGGCACGTAAGTCTCTGTTAAATTGCATAGCCATTCCTTTATATACGTAAATATATTACCTGCCTTCTTTCAGATGCGTTCTACGTGGTTGTGTTCCAAAAAAATTGTTAGTGTTTGCATCCAAGTATTCTCATGACTTTGAGGAAAGCAGAGGCTTTGGATGGGAATATGATAGCTCTCCAAAACACGACTGGAATACCCTTATTTCCAATAAAAACTCTGAACTTGAACGGCTTATGAAAATATACAAGTCCCTTTTGGAATCTTCTGGTGTCACAATGTTTGAAGGCCGTGGAAAGGTAATATAATTTGCATGAACCATCTTTGTTTATAGAAATGTTCACAATATGTTATATTTCTTTATGTAATGTTTTAGCCAGGTGATTGGTCCGCACACGGTGGAAGTTGGTGGAAGGCATTACACAGCTAGGAACATTTTGATATCAGTTGGTGGTCGGCCCTTTATTCCTGACATTCCAGGCAAGGAGCTAGTCATTACATCAGACCATGCCTTGGATCTGCCTAGAAGGCCAGATAAGATCTGCATAGTTGGGGCTGGCTATATTGCTTTAGAATTTGCTGGTATTTTTAATGGGCTTGGCAGTGAAGTCCATGTCTTTCTGCGGGGAGACAAGGTCCTCAGAGGTTTTGATGAAGAGGCATGTTTTACTGCCCATTTTTTCATCACAGTTTGATTTCATAGTGGGGTCTGATTTATTGGATTGTTGAAATCATAATAGAGTAATTTGCATGCAGATCAGAGATTTTGTTGCTGAGCAAATGACAAACAGGGGGATCAGGTTCCACTTTGGTGAACTGCCAGAAGCTGTTGAAAAGAGGCCAGATGGATTTCTAAATTTGAGAACGAATAAAAGCACGGAGAGCGCCGATCAGATTATGTTTGCCACTGGTAGGATACCAAACACAAAGGTAGTGAGCATATGGTGATCAATTATGAGTGGTTCTAGCACCCCCATGTCTTCACATATTCATACATACAGCTATTATACAGAACTTAGGTCTAGAGGACGTAGGGGTGAAGCTGACGAAGAATGGAGCCATAGAGGTATTTAGAAAGTTTGTGCGGTGCTTGGTTGACACGTAGTCTTATGATTGACTTATTTAATAATCTGAATGTTGGTTCGTCCTTCAAAAAAACTAGATCTGAATGTTGGGCATGACTATGTCAGAGATAGTTGAAAAGCAGCATCTTTTATTTTCATGTATTGCCAGATTAATGTTTACATTAAAGTTCCAGTGTGGTCTTGATGGAATAATGCCTACTTTGTCTCAGCACTAAAATGGCTGCAAAGTTTATAAATGAGCTGCCCAAAGTTTATGCCCACTGTTTATGCTGTCTCTAGTGTTTGTTTCATATCCAGCTTTGAGATAATTTATGAGATTGAATTGGCTTTCACTTGCAATGAGCAATCTACAGTGTAAGCAGTCACGACTTCCATTAACTTCAATGATAACTGATAATTCTATCAACGATAGCATTGTGTTAGAGCTGTCCTCAACTGGTGTTAGGCAAGAGACAGAATTGCAGTTTCTAAGAGAGGCTGTTGATCTATGGCTGAACATGCAGGTGGACGAGTATTCAAGATCAAGTGTCAGTTCCATTTGGGCCATAGGAGATGTAACAAATCGAATAAATTTGACACCAGTTGCTCTTATGGAGGGAATGGCCTTTGCTAAAACTGTCTTTGGAGGCCAACCTTCTATGCCTGACTACCGGTATGCAATGATGATTTTACGGATTTTTTAAGAGGTTTTGTAAGAACTTAGTTGCTTTAACTCAGGACTTTTACTTTGTCTTGGGGCTTTGTACATTAGTCTAAGAAGCTTTAGCATCCTGCATTGGCAGGAATGTTCCATGTGCAGTTTTTACGCAACCACCCATTGCAGCTGTTGGCTTTACTGAGAAGGAGGTAGGTCATTTTTACTAAGCTGTTGCCTGCCATTAAATTTTTTGGTTAGTCATTGATGATAAATGCGTTGCAGGCCACTGAAAATTTTGAGAATATCACAGTTTTTAGCTCAAAGTTCAGACCCATGAAGGCAACTCTTTCAGGACTTCCAGACCGAACCTTCATGAAGATCTTAGTTGATTCTTCAACTGACCGAGTGGTTGGTGTCCACATGTGCGGAGAGGATGCACCTGAAATAATGCAGGTACTGCTTTCTGCAGCTATTTGAAGTCATGCAGAAATGAGATAAAAGTAACTATGATTTAAAAGAAAGTTAAAAGTTAATCCTCACCTTCACATTTAATTTTCCATTATGTTTGTGGGTTATGTTTGAGGATAAGCTTTGGTAATTCCCAAAAGATATGTATTAGATTGGGACTACGAACCAATCCTGGCATGGGGGCATTGGAGAGACTGTGATAAGTGAAGAAGTCCTATATCTTGCCAGCCCTTTTCTAAGGTTCTTTAATCCAGAAAAAACTGACCATATCAGCCAAAGACATAAGCTAGAAAACATGGATGGGTATTATGTACTGACAGTGGCTGGGCAATTTTTGAAAAGATTGAAATTTAAACACTCCTCTACCACTTGCATAGGGGCATGTTTTGAAATTATCTTTTACATTTCTGGAGGCAAGTTTACAATTTAATAAAGGTTGAGTAAAATATATAGGGTATTGCTATAGCAGTCAAGGCAGGATTAACGAAGGCGGACTTCGATTCCACTGTCGGCATCCATCCCACTGCCGCAGAGGAATTGGTCACGATGCGATCACCAACACGAAAGATTCAATCGGAAATAAGAGGTTAAAATCTTTTAAATTGTTACCATTGTGCCACATGCAGTTTCTGATTACTGATATCATTTTTTTGTATTCATACAGCAACCATTATGAAGTGAAGCCATGATGTAACAACTTTATGCTCGTCATTGCACTAGAAAGGTCAGGATAGCTGATAATGCTACTTATGCAAGATTTTTGTCCATTGTTCAAGTATTACTAAAATATGGCAATTATTTCTTCCCGCCTGTTGAAACGGTTAGATTTATTAATAATGGCCCTTTCTTTTAAGAGTCGGAGGAAATGATTCCAATTATAAATTTTTGGAAGTTAGTTTGGAGAAGGCATTTAACATAAGACATTATCAAATGGGACTTGTTTTCTAATGGTTTAGCAATGAGGTTAATTGGATATAGTCAATTTGCAGTCATGGTGCAAAATTCCGACAAATAACGCGTGCTTCTCTATAAGGAAAACCCTCCACCTCGGACGGCGGTTGCCGATTACATAATTTTTTTCCCATGTCTTGCTAACAACAAGCATGGAGAATTCAAGAAAAAATAAACATGCTATCGCCGTTTCTTATGTGGCTATGTTCATATTGAAGAGCAAGAGCAAGTGGCTGACATATTTACCGTAGCTTTCTTTATCTATTTTAAAGTTTCATATTTGAAATCCTCGGGGATTCAAGTATTATTTGTCATTTGGACCATCTGCGTGCGTACAAGAAAAGGAGGGTTGTTTGAGAGCACGCATACTTACCAGTATGGATATTTTTGCCATTATTTGAGGTAAAATATATACTATCTCTCTTATGTGATTTAGATTGGCCTAGATTCTATTCCCTCTTGAAATGATAACATGTAAGTGCATGTTGTGCGGTATACTCTATTGAAACTCTTTTTACATGTAGCAATAAAGAAAAAAGAAGTTTTGCTTCGAAGCCAAGCTATGTCGCCTATATCTGCAATTTATCTATGGTAGCTTGGTGAGTTCGGGTAAGCAACAAAGGAAGATACATGTGGATGAAATGTAGAGGCATGGGCATAGTTGGATATGGTGATGCTCTTCCTCTTGGCTCCGGCAAGGCATTCAAAAAAGATGACCCTTCTAAATTTGTCGGATCTTTTTACTCCAAAATTAAAGCCATGATAAGCGCAGATCTGTGTTCCTAAGCAAATTTTCAATTGGGTTTAAATATGCTATATGTTTTGCACCAAAGGAAATGCACAATATCCCGCTGAACTGAAATCGAAATCCCACTTTTGTTATAGCAATTCCGTTCAAGTTTAAACCTTCAGAACCCACTTGCTAGTGTACGCGTCTGCAATTTGGATTAAAATACTCCGATTCTACACCACAACTACACCACAACGGTTTCTTCGCGTTTCACTGAATCAGGCCGGAATCTAAATAGACGTCCTCCTTGCCTGCTACAAGATGACTTGTAACCTTCTGAATCAAACCCAGACGACCAGTATGCTCGACATCTACAGTCCGTATCTTTTTCTTTTTCGTTTCTATGCTCATTTTTGGTATCTTTTCTTTTTCATTTAAAGCAATTCTATGCTCATATTTAGCTAAGTTTTCTGGGTCAAAATAGAAAATTCCCAGCCGATTTGGTAGGCTTTCACACCTGATAAAAAATGTTTTGCACATCATCAGATCATACTCTTTGTCTAGCTAATCATTCTGGTCATGTCCTTTGTCCTGTACTATTGTAGTGCAGTAAGCTAGATATTGGAGAGATGATATTTCATAGTTACATTTTGTTATCGGTAAAAAAAAATTGAAACTTTTTGTTTTGGCGTGTTATGGGATTTGTGCTATATTTGATAGTTTATATATTATTCATGAACTTGCCAATACTTTTTGAACTTTTATTTCTTTTTTCAAACAAAATTTTTTTTTTTCCATAACATACCAGAACAAAAAGAATGTAGGCGATTTTTTTCCTTCCTCAACATGTTCGACAAGCAAACTGCGGGATAAGGATTGCTAAATTAATCAAAATCTCTTTTTGTTTGAGTCTATAATTAGCTTCAAGGAATGCATGTTTTTCAACCACATAAAAGTCTTCTTCCAAAATAGCCTTCATTTCTCATTGAATCGTTTTAAGCTAAATATTAATAAATTATGCAAACAACTATTGTTTTTGGGTTGCCCCTAGGGAGACAAACCCTCGTTGATCATCAATCTTGCTTGGGCGGCTGGTGTGCAAACTGGCTAACCAACACTACCATGGTTATCCTTGCAGGGCTTTCCCAGGCTCGATTCTGGGGGCTTTTGCATACATTTCCAAGCTTAAAAGATGAGCAGTACTATTTTTTACCAATTCGATATTTCCTCTATACCTAATATGGTGTGTTAGAGGTAGTTCGATAGGATGCAAGCATGTAGAAATTTTGAGGTTAGTGTAGAAAGGGTATTTTAAATATGGAAGGACAATATTGATACGTTTGCAAAAATGGAAGTTGGGGTATTTGCAAAACTGAAGGGCATTTAGTTGTCTCAGATACAGAAATCTCTGGTGATGAAGAGTTGAGAAGAAGCCGCTCTCAGGTAGATGGAAACACCTGTGTATTTAAGATGGGTTAAAACATCATGCAAAGAAGGGAATTTAGATGCAGGTCTCTAGCTTTTGGATAAAAAGGAGCATTAAGGCACCTGAGCTCTTTTAGAGGCTTATGCTTGTCTGTTGCATGTTTGTATTGATTTGCAATCGATGGCAAAGTGAAAGCACGTGCATTGCTATTTAGTAAAAAATGGATGCAAAGTAAATCAAATCATTTACAATAATGTGGTTACTCTGTATGCAAAATGTGGTAGCATACATGATGCTCGCAACATATTCAATGATATGCAAATGAGGAATGTGTTTACCTATGCAACATTAATTACAGGATATGTGCAGGACTTAAACAACAAGGAATATTGCAACTTTTTCTCGAAGGTATAAAGCCAGATAAGGTTAGTTTTGCTAGTGTGTTGAAAGCATGTTCTGGCATATCATTTCTTCAGCATGAAAAATATATACATGCAAGCATCTTGAAAACTGAATGTCAAGGTGATGCATTTGTCACAAGGACTCTAATTGACATGTATGCTAAATGTGTGACTCTCAAAGATGCCCAAGTGATTTTAATAGAATGAATAATAGGACAATTGTATCATGGAACTTAATGATTGGAGGATATGATCGGCATGGCAAGGCAAAGACAGCTTTGTTAGTATTTCACCAGATGCAGCAAGAAAATATGAAACCAGAACATATTACAATTGCGAATCTTCTAGGAGCATGCATTTCCATGTTATCTATGCAGGATGGGAAATGGGTCCATGTCGTTTTCTTGAAACCTGGGTGCAGATAGATGTATCTGTTGGTAGCAATCTGATAGATATGTATGCCAAATGTGGGGGAATAAAAGAAGCCTCTCAAGAATTTATTTTAATGCTAATACATTGTGTTGTGCCATGGAATATTATGATCTTGGGATATATTCATAAGACGATGAAAAGCGCACTTTGTGGCTATTTAAACAAATGCCACTACATAATATGAAACTAAATAAAATTACTGTTGTTGAGATTTTGGTTGCCTGCACTAATAGCTATGGAGGTAATAGTTTTTGAGATTTTTGCAAGAATGTCATCCCCAAGGCATGGGTTTTTGTCTAATACAATGTTCATCTAGAATATTTTTTGAGTTCTTAGCATGCTCAATCATTATTTTTGCAATAATATTTGATATATTTGACAATAGAGATCCTGCGACTATTTTGAGATTTTGATTCCCATTTGCTAAGTATGGAGACCTTTATTTGCAAGTACTTCCTATTGTTGAAAATCTAATCCACATTTCTCCCTTTGCTCTTTCCGCATGGTCTCCTGGAATTGTCGGGGCTTCCCATGGCAGAAGGGAGATAGTCTCAACTCAGTTGCCGCAGACATGGATCTCATCTTCCTCATGGAAATATGGGAGCATGCAGGACATAGGATACCCGACTTGCCACGATACCAGCACTACTCAATCTTCAATGATTGCACAGGAAAGTGGGGGCATGGAGGGGTTGCCTGCTACTACCGAACAACCTTGGCACAATCAATCTCCTTGTTCAAGACAGACAAGCACAACCGGTACCTGTGGGTGCGTGTGCAAAACTGCAGTAGCAGACCCCTCTTTGTGGCAACCTGCTACTTTCCACATGCAGAAAGCAACTTCTATCACACCCACTCGGATGTGGATAGGCTGGACCCCTATGTCGATCTATATGATGACATACTGGCCCGGCATAAGCGGTTAGGCGGTGTCATACTCCTTGGAGACTTCAATCGCAGCGCCGGTAGAACAACCCATGAGATTTGATCCCTTGACCGATGATATATTGCGGTTCGTCCCGAGAAGGAGCTTGGCCCGCGGACATCGGATGACAATCAGTCACGCAGCGCTATGGTCGACAGTTGCTTTTGCTCTGCGGTATCTTTGACACGGTAATCTGCAATGGATCGCACGGTGGCCTTCCACCCGCAAAGAGCACTTGTAGGCGTGAAAACCGGGGGATCTAGTGTGGTGGACTATGTGTTGGTGCCTGGCGGGGATATGCATGTTATCAAGCACTTTCGGTGGGAACAACTAATAGGGATGAAGAGATCGACTCGGACCACTTACCACTTTACTTGAAGTTGGCTTGGCGGGTTGTGCGAATTCCCGGTGCAACAACTCCTCACATGCCTCACCAAGCGATTGGATTATGAACATGCGAGGGCTTATGCCCGATGCTTATAGATGACCGGCAGAAATTTTGCAATATCCTACACTAGAGCCGCGGCGAGACGGGCCGGGTGGACCGATGTGCTTAGGCTGCTTGGCGAGAGGTGCTTTGGGATAAGCCGCCCGCGGCAGAACCTCCGGGAACACAACCTTCCCACGTAATCAATGGTTTGATGCGAGTGCAAGGAACATAAACGCCGGCTCCGCCAAGTCACGACCACGCTTTCACGCCCACATGCGGTCGACAAGATTATCGCATCTTCCTTAAAGTTAAGAAAGCCGGGTACATTGCAAATAAGCATCAAAGGGAAATGTTTTACCTCCCGAACGTCACCCCGGACCTCCCCGCGAAGGGTTCTTAGAAAGCCGTACAACCCACGGGGGAATATCACTCCCGGCGGTGGAGGCAATACTTGCAACAGCTATCACGACCCTCGGGGTGCACATCCAAAGATTACCCTTGCAAGAAGGCCGGTCTTTGAAATCACAGATTCGGACGTGGAACAAGGCTTACACATCTTGCCAATGGGAAAGCCCCGGACTTGGATGGTATGCGGCGAAATTGCTTAAGTGGGCGGGGCCGTCCATAATACCGGTCTTGACCGCCTTGTTCAACAAGGCATTACAGGGAAGGCTTCCCTACCGCGGTGGACCAATAGCGAGTTGTTCCCATCTATAAGGCGGGTGACCCACACCGCCCGACCCACCACCAACAATCATGGTCGGTTCGGTGTTTGCAAAACCGCTTCTTTGGAATTCTCGAGCGGCGGTTGATGGGTCAAGGCGGCGGCGTGAGAGGTCGCGGGCCCTCACCCGAGGCGGGATTCGGACCCGGCAGACTCAACCATTGACCACATCTTCACGTTATAAACTCGATTGAAGACGGTAGGAACCGCCATCAAGATCTATATTGTTGCTTTGTGGATTTTGGCGGCGTTTGACACTTTGTGCCTCGGGAAAAACTATGGGCAAGACCGCAACAATTACCGGGGTTCCCAGTAGATTTGCGTAATGCAAAATGCGAGCTATATGAAAGATGCTCGGGTCGGTTCGCGAAGAAACAAGCCAACCATTTGATAGTAGTATCGGGGTTCGTCAAGGATGCCCTCTCTCCTCAACATTGTTTGGGCTTTACATTGATCAATTGGAGAGTTGGCTTGCTGATAATGAGGGCGATGGAGCTCACCTTCTCTATCAGATCATCGGATTGCTAATATATCTTTGATGATGTGGACCTCCTAGCTTACACACCAGCAGACATGCAACGACATCTCGATGCCACGGACACATTCTCGCCAAGCGACCGATATGCGGCGTCAACCCGCCAAGACTAAGGTGGTTTTCATATCATCTTCACGCGTCCGTAGGGTCCCTCCTTCGATTACCAAGGCGAGAATGTGGAAGTTGCATCCACATACAAGTATTTGGGAGTGGAGTTTCCTTCTACTATGCATTGGGACACATCCATACGACTACGAGTGACGGCAGGCTGGAAGGCACTATATGCAATGCAAAACAATAGTCATAGAGCCGAGTTGTATAATTGGGCCCATCACCACACCTGCTCAAAGTCTTAGTAGAGCTGTCCTTTTACACGGGGTGGAAGTATGGGGCCCAATGGTATCACTTGCTACTTGGAATGACTTGGAGCAGTCCGAAAAAGCCTTCTTAGTACGCGAGCACTAGGGGTGAAGTCCACAGTCCCATATCAAATTCTACTGCGGAGAGACGAGTTCTTGCCTCTTGAGTGAGGGCGGCCCTTGATCGCCACATTGTCTATTTTTAGGAAGGTGGTCAATATGGACGATGCTCGTCTCCCTAAACTAGCTTATATCATGGCAATGGGGCGCTTGGCGCCCTCAAGGCCTGCTTGGAGGGAAAAGAGAGCTCAATGGTTGGCTAATGTACGTGAACACGAGGTGCATACATGTGCAAACAGAGGCGGATCGCCATAGCTTGAGGCAATATCTTCACGCTTGCTTCCTCGGCAAGCTTTGGGATGCCAATGCCCTTGAACATGTCAAGACAAAGACACTATCGGCGCCATATAAATCCCACATTGGAACGAGGCCCGCAATGCTACCTGCGTACCCACTTGCCCATGAAAAGGCGCAGACTCATTGCCTCCATTCGCCGAGGGGGCACATCATCTTGAATTGAGGCGGGCAGATGGATTGGTGAGCCACGCCAGGCGGGAGCTCATCAATCTTTGCCAAATGGGAGTCATTGAGGATGAATCTCATACCCTTCAAAGTTGCCCAAAGATATGATCAAATTCGGACGCTATGCCGAAGTTGGTCGGGGCGGCCAGCCGTTACATGTGACATTGAGCACAGCATCCGTACGGGTTCTGGGATCATACCTTCAGGAGGTTATGGACATGCGAGATCAGCTATGTCCTCGGGCACACACTTGACATGTATATATACATTGATGTATACTTGTACAGTTTGACAGCATTCTTATTACTGCCACGGTTTTTCCCTCGAAAACCCTTCGGGACGGGGTTTTTTAATCCGGACAGTAATAAGTTTGCTGCGCTCCTTGTGGGTCCCATAGGCCGATTGGCCTCAGTGGATGATAAAAAATCATTCTCATTCTCATTCTTATTTGATCTCTAGCTCAGATAGATTAGCAACCGTGGCGGAAATTACACTGGATTTGAGTAGCTTTGCTCCTCTTTATCCAATTTGCTCATTCAGAATAGCCTTTTTCCTAACTGACAAGAAACGTGAGATGATAGAGTGCAATGTAGTTTGATCCCCTCTACTCAGTTTGCTTTACCTTTCTGCAATTGCAATTCTTGTTTAGTTAGTCTCGTGGCTCCCCTTATCAAGGCTTTACTTAGTCATATCTACCATCTAGTAGGCTATTTGCTTTGCTTGCTCTGGTGATCAATTGCTTAAGTCGAAATAGGGACCACTTATGTTAGACCATTGAAACCCAACTATATCAAATTCCATTCAATGAATTTGTAACATGAATTAAGGAGATGCCAAATTTGCCAGGGCCAATATATTGAAAATAAAGGATTCGGTACTTGTTCATACCAAACTTTTAACTATGGAGACCGAGCTCTGAAATTGTTAGCATGAAGACGCAGCCCAACAACTCCATATGTCTAAGAAATGAATGGTGCTACAAAAAGATACGCCACTATAGCAGTTCCCATGCTCCTACCTTTGAGTTGCAAGCATCAATCACATTTCCAATTGTGTGTTATTATTATGACTTTATTTTTGACAGACATATGTGTAGGTGCAAATACTTAGATATATATGATAAATTGAGATAATTTTAGCCAAGCAACACCTAAACTACATATTTGAGCAATGTCAAATGCTTGAATAAATGATTACACATCCAACTTATTGACTTTGAAAACCTAGATTACAACATATTTGAAATAGGCCTTAAGACTTTCGATGTATAGAGCTTTATTTTCAAGTATAAGAATAAATCATCCAAGGTGTACATATTCATTTTTCATGTCATCCTTAGATGCACTCTAATTTCTTTCAATTTCTCATTAGCCCATTCAATAGTTCTTTCATGAGGGCAACCCCTTGTGTGACAACACCTTGTTTTTTTTTTTCTTTTTTTTTTTTTTTTTTTTTTCTTTGAAGGACGTCAAACTTTAATAAAAGTCCAAGCCAAAAGACAGATACAACTGCACAGACAAGATTAAAATCTCAGAGGATAATCATGATCCACAAAATAGGACCACTAGCCTATGCATAAGGCAACATTCCCTAATAAATATCAAAGGTCACCTGTCGCTTGCCAAGAGCAAGCGAACAACAATGATAAGCTTTAACAATTCTATCTTGAGCTTTCTGGACGACAGCGGCAGGAATATCCAAGCCCTTAAAAACACACAATCTTCTACGCTTCTAGATGGACTACAACACCATCCTTACGCTAAGTGAAAGGCTTGGCTTCGTAGCTTATTCCAAGTTTTCGAATAAAATAGCCAAGAGCACTTGCTGACTTGTCAATGTCACATGAAAAAGAGAGAGCATCCAAGATCAAATTGGCTGGAGATGATCACAAAAAAAGAAAAGATGCTCAATAGTCTCATCCCTTTGCTTACACAGTGGGCAAAGTGTTGACACCCGAGGATCGAATCTATGCACAAGCACATTCACACGAGGGCATTTATGAAGAATCTACCACCAAAGCACAGCCACCTTAGGATGAAGTAGTTAATTGCAAGTCCAAATCAACATACGTCTCCAACTAGGAGGCAAGCGCTGAAGGGGCCACTTAGTGGATGGTAAAAGGATATCACCATTGACAAGCAGCTTATACATAGGGTTCACTAGTCTATGTTCGTAAGCACTTTGGTGGAAAATCCACATGCACTTCAATAGGCCCTGGAGCAACAAATGGAAAATTACCAGCAACCTTTTGCCAAGTAGGTGTATCCCATCGAGACAATAGGAATTTAGTTTGAAAGACCTCCCAGGTCACTAATTGTCCGGACTCATACCAATGCTACAATTGTCAACATTCTTGCTAACCTCCAATGTCGCTGAGTTAATGGATGGACTGAAGCACAAAGTGGAAGATTATTTTCCACAGGTATCCACCAACAAGGAACACTCAGCTGATGACATGCTATAGGATTGACACAAAATAAGGTCTGCACTGTCTTCCAAGACTCCAAGAAGCCTTTCAAAAAAGGGGAGGCATTAGGAAAAGTGCATAGCTGGTAAAATTGACCCTAAGGAATAGAATAGAATAGAATAGATTTTTTAACGTCCACGGAGACCAATAGGTCATGGGACCCATACAATGGGCTAGAAAAAAAGGAAAAAAGAGGTTTTAATGAAGTTTTCCCAAAAGGAATAGAATGTGTAAGCGACTGCTTTACCAATCGCATTCTATGTGAATCAACGATATTCTTAAGGATCCTCCATATGAACTTAGAAATCATAAAGTCTACTATGTTTGCAAATGCTTTTTACAAATTTTTGGTTTGGAAAAAAATGTTTTAATCAAAAAGAAGATTTTTATGAGAGGTTCGCTTTTTACCAAACCATTATATGTAATATCTAAGTCACTAAAAATAGATAAAGAAGAGAAGCGCTAGAGAGAGTGTCAATTGTTTTTGTGCTCATAACTTGAGCTACAGAGGTCAGATTTAGATGATCTTGGGCTCATTGGAAGCTTATATAGAGAGCTTTACATTCGCATGTGATTTCATCCAGATCTATCAAGGTAGGTACCTGATTTTAGTACTTTTCAATCCGGATTCTTTTTTGCAAAGTGCAAATTTGATGGTAATATGATTTTTATCCTAACTTTTGAATCCGGACTCAGTTTTGTGTGTTTTTTATCGCGTTAAGTTCTTTCTGGGATCTTTATGGATGTATGAAATCCTCATATTTGGTTAAGTTTTTTGGATCGAAACAGCAAATTTCCAGTTGGATTTGATAGGACTTCATACCAAACATGATTTTCACGACAACAAATCGTACTCTCTGTCCAGCTGATCATTCTAGTCATGTCCTTTGTCCTTTATCATTGTAGTGCAGTAAGCTTTTATGAAGATATTGAAGAGACGATGTTATCGTGACTACGTGTTGTATCGGAAAAAACAAATTGAAATATGAATTCCAACAGGAATATTCAGAAGTAGCTTAATGGCCTTCCCACGAGGAAGCACCTTCTAAGGAATATCAACAACACAAGGAGGCACAAAAATTCACATAGTTCATATCGTATATATAATGCCAAAGAGGATAACAATGAATGCAACCATGAAAATGCATAAAATGCCTTCTGGCTTTAGACTACGCCATAAAGCGCAACGTAAATCCACCATCAAGAAACCATTGCATTAACAAACGTTGGACGATAATAGTAGGTCCAACCTTTGCAAATGGCCGCCGCGATAAATTTCTTGTAGATGTTAAAATAGTTATCAAAGATCAACTAGGGGTATTTTATTTTATTTTATTGAAGGATGTCAACCTATTCACCATCACATTGTGAGGACATTAGATACATCACATTCTGTACATCACATAGAAACCAATCCACTACTTAGTCGTAATACTTTACCATAGGAGTTTCTTGCATGTGATTATCCAGTACATATTGCAGATTTAAGGTCTCTACCATACCGCATGACTAGTTTTTCATACTTAAACCCATGACCTCGGAGCAATGGAACTGATTACGTAGACGCGATACCTTATGCATGGAGCTGCTTGCATGTGACTATCTAGTACGTATGGCAGATTTAAGGTCTCTACCACATGAGCGGCAATTTAAGATCCCACCACTAGACCATGCCCCAAAGAACACTAGGGGTATTTTTTGCACACTTTGAATGTATATGCCACCATGATATGTAGGTGGCTCTACATTCCTAATTTCCTTGGGGGATTCGATGGCTATATTTCAGGACTTTAGCAACTCAGTAAAGAAATAAAAACATGAACATGCCCTAAAGCCTGAATGCAATGTGCCACTTATCCTAACTGATATTATTTTGATTGATTTTTCAAGAAACAGAGGATAGATCCGGTATCTTGGTTTTTTTAGAATGGCTTATAAACAAATAAAAGATTCCAGCTCAAAAAGAAGATTAGAAAATTCCACGCACACTTCTGAGGCAAAGCACTCGTCGTTTAAAGCTCAACTCATGTGACGAGGTTTACAAGATGATCTGTTGGAGATGGAGACAAAAGATATCATCATTTATAGAAACCATCATGTTTGGAAATGGGACCAGAACCTACAGGAGTTATCTATAACAGGGAAGAAATTGACAAGCATTATACTAGTCTCATAAAATGTGAATCATTCAGCTTCTATAAAGAGCATATTCATGCTACTTTCTGAACGTAGACTTTGCAAAATTATCCATATCAATAACCCATAGTAAACAATAAGAAATAATAAGCAATATGTTAAGAACATATTACCTATTTAAAAGACTAGTAGTAGAAGTGTAAACCTATCCAACGTGAATTGCTCCAGGCCTTGGTTGGATGGCTCCTTAGAGTTGTTTGATCAGCCAAGATTGCATGTGTCTAGCATATAGATTTTCTAATGGCAGATGTCACTAAAGCAAAACAATTGCTTGCTGCAATTTGGCGAAAAGAAAACCATCAATGCAGTCGTTCTATTCCAATAATTATTAGAAATCGTCAGAAAATTTATTACACTTAGGCCTATCAGAAGACAGGCATTTTCATGGATGATTACCCTTTTTGAACCAATACAACTAATCTTGAAGCATCAAATCTCCAGAGTTGCATTCTCATAACCCTAAAGTGTAGGGGCTTGATGCTTGCACCCTTCCAAAAAAGACCAATTTGTGCCAATTTCTTGGCATGTCTATTTTTTTTGTGGTCGTTGATGCAAAATTTTTTTTTTACAATTTTACATTATGATTTATTTTCTTAATTCAGCATGGGGGTATAACTGAATACGCTCATCCATGATGCCTTCGAGGTGGGATCCCAGCGAACCCACTGAAGGTGTGCCTCGCAACAAATGGAGCAGTTGGCGAGGCGGGATCAAGTCAGCATAGCAGGCTCAGATGTGGGTAAATGTCGAGTAGTCCTAAAGAGTGTGGCATTCATCCACAATGGTG
Source organism: Isoetes taiwanensis (assembly GCA_021234155.1). Taxonomy (NCBI): domain Eukaryota; kingdom Viridiplantae; phylum Streptophyta; class Lycopodiopsida; order Isoetales; family Isoetaceae; genus Isoetes; species Isoetes taiwanensis. Next base: position 17,070,114 of record JAJEKV010000024.1, read on the forward strand.
CTCTATTGGTAACACTCACAAATTCTCCATCCAGCACCTCCGAAGTCCATTTGTTTATCTCAAATTTGGAGACGATGTGCACCTGTGCAAATTGAAGCTACCAATCTACGTTTTTTCACTGGCTAGTGCATACAGAGGTAGCGTTGTGGGTCCCATATGAGCATGGGATTGATCTGATGCTGGTAATGTGTTGTTTTAATATGTTCTATTGCATCAAGTACTGACGCAAGTGATGATGATCCTTCATTTTCTACATAGATGCACCCGTGCTGTTGTACATTCCATCGGGAGATCACTGAGCTCACCTTTTCTTCTAGCAGGCCTTGAGGCATTGCAAACCCGTGGCCACAGTATAAGTATGGTTAGGAAGATGATCATTGTCCATGCCGACTACCTTCTGAAAGTAGATAATGTGGCAGTCAATTGCAGTCCTCTGTAAAGATAGAAAACCCATCACTTGCAAGTGAATTTGATATGGGACTGTAAATTTAACTCAAAGTGCCCAAGCTAAAAAGGCTTTCCGTACCTGCTCCAGATCATTCCAGGTGGCCAGGGATATGCCCTAGACTTCGACCTTGTATAAAAGAACAAGTTCCACCAAAACCCTGAACAAATGTGACAGATGGGTCTAGTCGTATAGCTCTGTCTTGTAGATGTTGTTCTGCATCGCATACAGTGGCTTTCAACTTGTCCCTCGTAATCAGATGGAAATGTTCCAGTATGTGATAGTTGAAAACCCTGTGCTCAAGTACTTATAAGTGGGTGCTACCTTCAATTTCGCCCCTGATAAGTGGAGGGAAGCCTTGGCTGACACGAAGATGAGGCAAACTGTACCTTCGTTTTGGCCAGGTTACCCGCATTCCAGTGGCTCAACAGAAAGTATCTAAGGCATGTAGGTGATGCTGCATGTCTTCGGGGTTAAGGGATCTGCATCATTGGCATATAGGCATTATGAGCTGCCTAATAATCTGGTGCACAAGCTGAGCTCCGTCAACCCTGTGTTCAGTAAGCCACCCTTCTAATTGATCAATCTAGAGGCCAAATAGTGTTGGAGAGAACAGGCATCCTTGGCGTATCCTTATGCTACTATTGGCAGGTTGGTCTGACGGTGGCAGTCAGCCTGAGCATGTCTCATACGGTGCCAGAACTGATGTTTCTTGTAGGCTGCAGAGGTTTGTTCAGAACGTTTTTCCAAAATGTCTTGGAATGCCAGTCCAGGAGGTAGAACATTTCTCCTTGGTGCTCTGCAATGTATCTGCCCTACTTTCCTATAACAAAAAAGACGATACTATCAGATCGCAAATCCCGGGGGGTGCACTTATACATAAGGGGGGTATGGCATCTGCGTTCGGAGGGTAGCAAAAAACCCCCCTTGTATACGCAATTTTAAAAGGCAATTTGACCCCTCTATGTATAGATATTGCTCCAAATTAGTGCCTAAAAACACCCCTAACCCCTAAGTATACGTACACAAATGGTCCAAAAAACACCCCTCCGTTGGACTCTCATGGGTTATACGTTGATCAAAGGTGAATCCCCCGGGTCGCAAATGGGCACAAAGTAAGGTCAGTGACTATCGAAACCAGCATTTGAGACACCGGACAAGAATAGGACCAACCAGTCGGGTGGGGAGCCAACTAACCGGAGTATACCTCGTGCATCATGTGTAGAGCTTGTGCAAACGGGTTTATGTTCCTTATTTCTAAGTCAAGCTACTTCATAAGGTATCGCATTCTGTATTGTGCACATTTTGCGTACAGTCCTCGTTTGCATATTCCACGTCCAAAATGTATAACTAGGCATATCTCAGTGACGCATTATCATCAGGATGAGCAGACCCAGATCTATGGTAGACTATGGCTCTGGTGTGTTGAATTCCTATATGTCTGCTCCGAATGATACAAATGCCAGTGCATTATTGTAAATCCTAATGTGGGACTTGAACTCTTTGCTCTTTGAGTGATCTCCGTTGAGCAGGTGGTATAGCAATGGGGGCATTGCTGTCAACAGAGGGAGGTTAATTTTGCCATCATGGCAGCACTCTGTATCATCGTGTATAAATGTTAATGATGAGGTTCGGTGTGCGATGGCCAGTTCGAGCTATTTCGTAACTCGAAGATTTATCTCAGTTTGTTGAGTCTCTACAGCTAGCCTCTCCTCGTGTTATTCATCGGCAACTTTCTTTGTATCGTGCGCCAACGTCGCAACATGCTCCTGCTCCGTCTCTTTAATTTTTTTTTTTTTTTTTGTGCTTTTCTGTTTCTTCGTGCTTCGGTAGCTCTATCGAGTCTTGCTCGACGCTCCTCTGGTGTCTCTGTTGCGAGCATATGTTGTCTTCTATTTTGCGATCTTTCTCTATTGTGTGCGCTCTTGGCTTTCTGTTCCTCTAACATCTCCTTTCTCTGCCTGTGCGGCATCATTCTACTTTTCTATTCTGCAATGAACAATGTGTTCTGCACAAACAATGCGCAGAAGCAGGGTTAAAATAATTTCGTTTTAAGGTGCCTACAATCACACTGATATATAGAAACAGCGTCACAACAGCTCTCCTAGAACATTCTAAACATTTAAGAGCTTCTATAATACTGAATTACACGTGGTTGTAATACTTTTTGTGGAAATTTGCCATTTTGTAACACATTAGCCTAAGGCAGGAAGCCCATGATGATGTTGTTGTTATTCTTCCAAAGAGACATTGTTAGCACCATGTGCTCCAAAATGCGCATTGTGCATAGTCATTACCCATAGTCATCGGACAACGTGTAATTATTGGGTGCCCCATGAACATTGGACGTGGGCGCCCAATCCCACGTTATAGTGTGCTAGCTAGGTCATGAGCTCTATAAGGGACCTATGAGAATGGAAAGATGCAAGAGCATTAAGCACTTAATCTGACTAAACTACTTGCGCCTACAGGAATACCAGATCACCCGCTCGAAGCATTCCATGTGCAAAGGACAACAATGAAAGCATAACGTACGACCCGTAGCTTAAGGCTCTAAAATAGAAGTGGACAAAATTTGAGTTCTATAGATGTTGAGAACCTATAAAGAAAACCCTAAATATGTCGAATGAAAGGTCTAAAATAGAAATGGACAAAATTTGCCAACTGCATCTCACATTAGTTGTTTTATGGTATTTCGAGCCTTTTTTTCTTATATGGTATTCTAGGCCTTTTCTTTGTAAGAAATTACTTGGAATGAACATCGGCTTTTTGCTCATATTGCTACAATTAAAATCTCATATTTTACTTGATTATTTCTTTTCTTTTCAATTGTTTTAATTTTGTCAGACATTATGACTGCATTATACCAATGATATATCACCCAGATATATAATTCTAAGTCCAAGCTATGTTAGAAAAGCGCACACTTTAGTAGTGGACAAACATTCAATACAAACCATAAATATGGGCCTAGCATAGTGACTCTCCTGTTATTATTTTCAATCCAAGGGATCTTACTATTAAAGCACATTATATAATAAAACATTGTTCTTATTGGAAATTTCCATATCATGCAACATGTTCAAAATATGGATGTAAAAGCACTCCCAGAATGCAAATTGTACTTATCAAAAGACAAATCACATAATCATTCATCAAATGGTGGGACACATGAGGCATAAATAGAATGCTTATGCCACCAAACCTAAAAGACATAAATTTTGCAATGAGTTGTATTTCCTGTGCATTATGTTTTTCAGTAACCATTAGAAACGTACGTCGGAAAACATGATCTGTGTTTCCTGTATAGTTGGGAAGCATGAGTTGCATTCCTGTAAATGGTTTCAAGGTACTTCAAGCTTAGAATGTCTGCATAAGACACACCCACTTACCCATCAGCAGGTTTATTATGCCAAGAAAAAAACTTCAAAAGTTGCAGTATTGTAAGGAAAAGAAGGAATCGTTAAGAAAAATATGAATGATAGACCTGAGCTTATTCTATAGCTATCAGAGAAATGAACTACTAACATGATCCAAAAGAAATTAGAAGTTTTAAAACTTGTGTAGCACAGAATGCAACGTTCATCCTTATTGCCCCATTTATTCTAAGAAAAAAACTTCAAAAGTTGCGGTATTGTAAAATAAGCATGGTTTCATATCGTAATTATCCGTGTCACACTGTCTTAGAGTATGCAAAGACACTACAGCTATAAAGTGAGCTAATGCTTCCAGGTTGTTTGTTAATCTTTATCTCCATTTCTATCTAATTACCTATAGATCATCTTCCTGAAATAAAAAACAAATGGAAGAAGTCGATGTCACACTTGCTAGCTAGAATAAAAAACGTGTACCTGTCACTTGCATAGCGACCTTGCATGTAATGATTCTCTCGCATCTATATAATTCGGATCGTTCAGCCAAGTATCGACTATCTAAATTCACAGCTTCCTTGATGGAAAGAAATCTCTTTAGAATATTCAAGCATCCTCATGTTCATCCAATTTTGTAGGCGATCGTTAGAGCGGCTGGTCGTTTCGTATGACCAGAAGCAAGAAGGCTGGGTCTCCCTCCCAGGGTGACCCTAGCGATGCCGATGAGGTATTTCTGCTGTTGAAGGAGATCAGGGCGGAAATGGTCCAACTAAGAAGTTTGGTGCTGGATCTGAGTTCTCAGAACAGGGAATTGAAAGCGGAGCTCAAAGCTCTCCAACCCAGGACTGAAGAATCATCCGTTAATCTGCAAGAAACCATAAATGATTTGCAAACCCAACTTGCTGATTTGGTAGCCAATGCCACTAAAACACAAATGGATTTGCACCATGAACGTCTCTCAGCAGAAAGGTTGGAGGAACAAACCAGAGCAACAAATCTGAAAATCTCTGGTCTGATAGAACGGGATGGTGAAGATGTCAACCAAGTTATTGCACATTTCTTTAAGGAGATCATGCATTTACATGAGCCTCAAGCCATTCACTGCAGAAGACTTGGTAAGCCAGCAAACTACAATAGACCAATTCTAGTCAAATTCAGCACAGAGGAAGCTCGAAACAGGGTTTTGCAAAATAGAAGTGCACTGAAAGGTCAGAAAATCTGGATAGACATGGACCTAACTCCTGCACAGTTGGAAGTTAGGAAAAGAGAATGGGCAAAAGTAAAAGATGCCAGATCAGAGGGGTTTGTTGCATATCTGGATAGAAATGGAAAGGCAGTAGTAACCAAAAGGAAGAAAGAATAGGAAATTGGGACCTTGAGGCTGCTGTCATGGAACATGCACGGGCTTTCTCAAGAGAAAATAATGGCAAACATGGATATGCTGAGCACAATTGACGTACTTCTCTTCCTTGAAACATGGGAGCATCAAACGAGACCTCTTCCAGACATACCAAATTTCATTACAGTTGGTTCTGTATGGAACAGAAAGGAGCATGGTGTGGGACGAGGTTATGGTGGACTGGCAGCATATGCTAGAAAGGGCATTGCTGATCGCATCAAAGTTATAGCAGAGTATGAATTTAAACAGCACATGTGGCTGCAAATAGAACTGGAAAATCAATTTGTATATGTCGCAGCGTGCTATTATGCCCCTTTAAACATGGCTGTTTATAATCAAGCAGGGATGGATAGGGACAATCCACTTCACAACCTCAGTAAGGAAGTGCTTACGTACAAAGATCAGGGAGCAGTCATAATTGTAGGTGATTTTAATGCTAGAACTAAAGGGATGCAGACTGTTTCTTACATGCAAGAAGGTGACCCGTTCCTATTGGAAGAAGACGATGGGAGCTTCAAATGCCAATCCACGGATCAGATAAGGAATACCATGGGAGATAAGCTGTTAGACTTTGGTACAGCTTGTGGCCTGAAAATCATGAACGGAATAGAGAAATTCAAGCACACAAATACCAGTACTTGCATTACACCGATGGGGAAAAGTATTGTAGACTATTTGCTCATATCACCTGATGATAGCAGCATACTAAAACGATTGGAATTCCGAGACAAAGTACCAGAATCAGATCATGTAAGCATATGTTTTGATTTGAAGGTAGAACTGCATGAAACAAGAGCACCCATCTGTTTCAGACCCAGGCTAAAGTTAGACCACACGAAGCAGAAGGTTTTTCAGAGATGCTTATCTCAGGCATTAGATAGCATCACATGGAGTGGGGAACTAGCTGCTGATTCTACCCTGCTCACGGATACCATAAAGAGAGAAGCAGAACATTGTTTTGGATACACCAGACAGAGGAAGGTAGGAGTACCGTGTAACTCATGGTGGGATGCCGAATGTTCTGCAGCAAGAGCCAAATTGCCTGCAAGAATTAAGGTGAAGCCAAAATGGTATAAACAGCTCTTAAGAAGCAAGAAGAGGGCTTATGAATCGAAAAGGCAATCGGATCTTGGATACTGGCTCCACAAGCACCCTAAAACTTTCTGGAATAAACTCAGAGGTCACACTGAACACCAACTGTTGAATGAAAGAGATCTCCTGCAACTAGTACGGTCCCTGTATCACTGCGAAAATGCACCAAAGATGGATCTTACAGCGGTGCGGGAAGATCTTTTCACAATAACAGAGGTAAGCTTTGCCTTGGAGCATATGCAGAATGGGAAGGCTGCGGATCTTGAAGGGATGTGCGCAGAGCTGCTGAAGTGGGGCGATGAAAAACTCCTCCAGATCCTAACCAATCACATGAATGCTGCTGCCAAGGAAGGTTTGCCAAGGTCCTGGCAATTAAACAAGGTCGTCCCAGTGCACAAATCAGGTACAAAAACAGATGTTTGCAATTACCGTACAATCATGGTAGGAAGTGTTTATTCTAAATTGCTAGGCTGCCTTCTAGAGCAGAAACTAAGCACATGGGCAGATGCCACTGGTGCAAGAGCTACATGCCAAGCAGGGTTTCGGAGAATGCACAGTACTTTGGATCACGCCCTTGCTTTGAAGGTGCTCATTGAACAGGCTAAGAAACCGAATAAGGCTTTGTTCTTTGCTTTCATTGACTTCTCAAAAGCCTTTGATACTGTTCCAAGAAATGAATTGGGCAATCGGATGAAAGAGATTGGTGTCCCCATCTCACTTATGGGTGCAGTGTCTCAACTCTACAAAGAAGTTAGAGTTCGGTTAGCAGATAACCCAACAGAGATCCAAAGCACAATAGGAGTTAGGCAGGGCTGCCCGTTGTCGCCCACGCTCTTTGGATTGTACATAGATGAATTGCAATCATGGCTGGAACAGAAAGGGCTTATAGGGACTCGTCTTGGAGACTATGTAATCCAATTGTTACTCTATGCAGATGATGTGGTGCTGCTGGCAGCCACACCTAATGAGCTCCAGGAACATTTAGTAACACTGAGCGAGTTTTGCGTGGAGAAGAAAATGAAAGTTAATCTATCTAGATCCAAGATCATGATCTGCAGAACAGTAAACAGACCGCTTTTCACCTACAATGGAGAAGTTTTAGAAACTGTAAGTCATTATAAGTATCTTGGTCTTGAGTTCAGTGCGAAATACAAATGGAAAGAGTGTATTAGGAAACGTGCAGCTGGAGGGAAAACGGCTTTGTACGGCATGCTCAGACGCTGCCGCAAAGCATCGTTACAAGACTGGGGTTTGAAGAGAATGCTTTTCAAAACATTGGTCCAAACGGTATTACTGTACGGTGCCCCAATCTGGGGGCCTACTTTGTCTAAAGGCTTATGGAAACAGATCGAGAATGTTCAGAAGATATTTTTACAAGAGGAGATGGGCATCAAATAGCAAATACCCTATCCTATTATGCTAGCAGAAGCAGGTTTATTACCTCTGGAAGCGGAGGCATTGATCCAGACTATAACTTTTGTCAACAGGGTACGCAGGATGGATGATGATCGGATCCCGAAGAAAGCCATGGAAGCCTCCACAAGTATGGGCTGGTATAAAGATGGCGGAAAGTTGGGGGCTGAACAGCACAAGCTGGCCAGACTCAGAAATAGGGGTGCGAGACATGGTGCAGTCACTAGTATTGCAACGGATTTGGGCTGATCCTGGCACAAAAATGGCTTACTGTATGAAGGAGGTGAATATGATGCTTGTGTATTCTGATCAATCATATCTTCATGCAGATATCTCGCGACACTTGAAGCAAACCATTGCAAGATACCGCACGGGCTCACATAAGCTTCAAATAGAGATGGGTAGATGGTCTGGCATTCCAAGGGAAGAACGTATTTGCTCGTTGTGCACAAACGAGGATATTGAAGACGAAGAGCATGTGTTCTTAACATGCATAGCATACGCAGAACTCAGGGACAAATTTGATATTAATTTTTGTAATTTCCATACTCTCTTAGATTTGGATCCACAAAAGCTAGGTTGTTATCTCAAGACAGTGGAGTCACATAGACTATTTTTAATTCATCTACAATCAAACAGAAATATGTAATTTGTTGCTCTATGACCTCAAGGTCCTAAAGGGCATGATCAATACATTATTATTATTATTATTATTATTATTATTATTATTATTATTATTAATTTCTTCATGAAAGATAAGTCCTATCAAATATATAATCTGCACAAAAAGAGTAAATGTTTTGCCAAAGCATATCTATGTTGTATTTTATTTCTGTCATATATTTCAACTTATGTTTCTGCAGTATGGACACTTAACTTTTGTCTGCAAACAAACTGAAATAGTTTATCAGAATCAGGCTTTTTACCTTCACCAATGTCCATATTTTTAAATATGCAACGCCCATATAAACAATCAGTAAAGTAATGCAAGTTTGTCATCTCCAACTGCAAATCCGGCAGGTTCAGTTTCAACTGGAAATCGCCAATGAGTCATCAGACACAAATGAAGCAAACAAAAATTCTTGAGTAGCAGTTGAGCTGTTACAGACTAACCTGTGCATAATATGAGGCAGGTAAAAATTTAGGAATGTCTAAATCTCACTATTAAAACGTCATGTAGCAGTGGCCACTTGCTCAGCAAAAATGATTCCTGTAAAATAAAGAGCTCTTTTAAAGAACAATTGTGAGCGCATGAAACTGGGACAACGTGTACAACGGAAGGATGTACAAAAAAGGCTGTCTATAGCTCTGCAACGCTTACCAGTAGACCTATTCCGGTTATGTGTGATGACATCAGAAAGAAACATCTCTTTGCAGTTCTTTGGCCAGTTGATCATCAGAACGTGATCTTTTTTAGATCTCGAATTCATTCTGGAAAAAAAAAGGGAGATGAAGGAAGGTAAAAGAAGGGAAAATTACCAAAATACCATTAAAGTTTCCCAAAATTACCAAAATGCCACTAAACCCAATGGTATTTTGAGAAAATTGGCAATAACGTTTTTCCAATGATCTGAACGCAAATGTGCCTTTCAGAAGAATTGTAGATTAAGCTGAGATCTTTTCAACAAGCATAAGATCATTCAATTCTAAGACCACAATCTCAAGTTATGAGACTTTTCATTTCTCAAATTCTGAAGAACTCAAGAGCTTATAACTTGAAATTTTCAATTCCAATCAAGACGATCTTATGCTTGTTGGAAAGATCTCAGCTTAATCTACAATTCATCTGAAAGGCACATTTATGGGAAAAACGTTCTTGCCAATTTTCCCAAAATACCACTGGGTTTAGTGGCATTTTGGTAATTTTGGCAAGCTTTAATGGTATTTTAGTAATTTTCCATTGTAATTTTCCATTTTAGTAAGCTGGCCCGGTGCTAATCTGCCATTGCCAAAATGTCAATCCTCTCTTCTGCTCGTTGACTCTTCTTCTCTGTTCGTTGCAGGAAAAAGAGGGAAAAAATATGGTTTTCAAAGGAGCATCGCCATTTATAACCCAGTTCCGGAATCACTCGCTGTCTACGAATTTAAAGAAGCTTCCAGAACTTGCAAGAGAGCTTCTAGATAGAACGAACGGAAGCTTCTCGATGCTTCCTACAAATTCCAGAACGGACGGACGAACGGAAGCTTTCGCCATCCGAGGGTCAGAGACATGCCACGTGGCACTTTCTTGGCCGACAGAGAGGCTATTTTTTTTTATTATATAGGAGGATTATTATTATTATTATTATTATTATTATTATTATTATTATTATTATTAAATGTGACAAGTCTGATATCAGAGGGTCAAGATTTTGAATGCATTTGAGACCTCTATGTTTGTGTTGATCAATGTGCTTGGAGTTCTTTTCTAATGCAATATGACAGTCTGTTGTGAGAAGATAGTGGCGCACATGTTCAACTTTGTCGCCATTCCTCATGTATTGCTCCTTCAAATTCAAGTATTTTTCATGTAATGTATAAATCCTAAGTATCTACACTGTTGACTGTTTGACCCCATCTTTTTTGGGGTTGAAAGTAGAGCATCTCCTTTGGCATATTCCATGAATGAAGGGCTAGGATTAGGACGAGGTAGTATGGATCCACCAGTTTCTTTAGATTCTTGAAACCCAAAAAGTGGTAGGTAGTTAGAAAATGGTGTTTTCAACTAATAGACATGGCAGGCACTGTGGTAGACGTGGCAGACAACAGAAGCACCTTGTTATTCGTTATCCTGAAGAAAATAACAAGCAGGAGCATACCAATATGCAGCAAAATATTGTTTGATCTAACTTACCATTCCACAAACACAAGTTTGAATACTTTTATAACTCTAGACTAGAAATTCCAACTTGGAAAAAGCAAATTACTTTGTTTAAGAAACATGGTCAAAATCATATGGCGCTAATTGCGCAGCAGGTATCATATGCTCAAAATTAAGTACATTTCATTCTAAGAACCTTCAGCTAACTCTGGATAGCAAATACCACAACCGCAAACACCAAATGACTTCAATTTGTAATGGCCTGGGATTTGTTCAGAATGACACCCTCATATTTCACTTGAAACCATTTCATGGCATCCTCCTTAGTTACTCTGTGCTGAATACCTACACGTGACTTACACCGCCTACGTCTGCCTACACGATAGCCAGGTCGCTCCAAGACCACGTAGAAATCCATACCATAGATCCCAGTGGAAGGATCATACCTGAAAATCATATCGAAAAAAGCAGTTAAAACGTCGCGGAACACAGTCACCAAGGTCATGTTAAGTAAATGCAACAAGTGGATAAAGATCCAACAAGATGACAGTAAAATGTCGCAGATGCAAAGAATATAATCATCATCATCATGTTAAGTAAATCCAACAATGCAACTTCTACGTCACAAAAGCATAACTTATTTATAGGATGACCTTAGATGCATGCATTAAGACAAAGATATTCAAATAGATGACATACTTAATTCCAAGGTCGATGTGCTCTTGGATCCCGAAGCCAAAGCAACCAGTATCGCTAAAGTTTCTACGCAGCAACTCATACTCCTTAACCTTCAAACCACTCTCTAAAAGCTGCATTGCTTTTTCACCTCTGACAGTTACATAAGTGGCAATTTTCTCATTACGTCTTATTCCAAAAGACCGCACAGTATATCGAGCTGTTTCCACAAATTGAGATTTGCTTCAGAAATTCTAACCTAAACGAGAAAATAAAAAATCAGATACACTTACCTTTAGAAAAGACAGGAGTTTGTCCACTAAGCTGTTCAAGCACCTGCAATGTAATCAATCAGTATATAAACTTCAACTACACTAAACAGTAAAAAAGGCATTCCAAACCTTTGAAGCTCGAGTAAGACGATCTCCACTTTCGCCAACAGATATATTCAAAACCAGCTTCTGCACTTTAATCTCCCGCATGCAATTCTGGGACTTCTTTTCGGATGCCTGATGAAAGGAAAAAGACAAGCATTAGCTTCCTCGGCCTAAAAACAGGTAACCAAATCACGAACTCACCATCGCTGAATCTCCTCCGGCGTCCGCGAGGGCACAACCTAGGGTTAGTTTTTGGAATAGGGTTAGGTTTTTGGAAGAGGTAATTTCTGGCGGCCGCCAGGAGAGCGGGCGGGCCGCGAGCGGCGCCGCCCGCGAGCCTGGCGGCCGCCAGAAAATTTCTCCCGAAATTTTCAATCCCTTAAAATTCCTTGACGAAATTTTGATCAGCTTCAGATTTAGCCCGTTCGTGAGCAGATCTTCATATCTATAGCAGTTTCTAGCCTTCAATTTTGTTTCTTGAGTTTCGTCACTGATTTTCCCTTTCGATTCAGGCCTTGTCTATGCAGCCAGATGCACAAAACAAGCCTGGCTATGGCCTCCAGTTCTCTGTATGCCCTTGTCTATGCCTGTTCTTATGAATGGTGGCTTGCCATGTGCTGGCCCTCCGGAAAAATAGACATAAAAGCATCGATTCGACCACGTCTAACGGGTTCTGGCTGATGCATTTTTTAGGGCCTCTGCAGTGAGGAGGCGGCGCCGCCCAAAAACCCCGACACTACGTCGACAGGAAATTTCGTTGTTTAAAAACCTGTTGAAACAGGGCGAAATCTGAAGGTGATCAAAATTTCGTTTTGTATAAATATTATACAATGATTCTTCAGCATATTCGTGTCACCGGGGCACTTATCGTGGCCGTCGATTTTGCAAGGTGTTCGATTGAGTTGAGAAGCTTTCGTTCGAAGCAACCAAGGATTCATGAGCGCATGTTGCTTGAAAGGCAAGCAAGTGGAACAGCCACTCATTGTTTTTGCGGTCGGATTGAAGGTTTGCGACCACGCGACCCTAATCTCCGCCGCTCATAAGCTCGACTCCGTCATGTATTACTCACCGAAACAATGTTTTCTTCGCAGACACTGCGCCTATGATTTGAGATGCTTGATACTGAAGCAAACGGTTCCTGTAGATTTCTTCGGCGAACATTCGTCAAGGTTTGCATCTTTGGATCAGAACACAGGGCGCATAGGTGCATAAGATGTTTGGGGCGAGTACTTTGTGAGCAATACAAGTAAGTGCGCCTACAGAATCCGATCTATGGAGGCGTTGCAACAATCTTTGCATTTCAGGAGCAGGTTTGGCTTTTGCCTTTTAAGTCCAAGAAGGCCCACGAATGCAATCTCTTTCTGCCAAAACTAAATCTATATGGCTAGATTGTTGCTATTAGATTCTAATACTGGGTTCTTGATCAACTTACGGGTTGCAAGCTTGCAAAGCGGACATATCTGAGAGAACCGTTGTGGATGTGATTGAGGAATATACGGGTAGGCTTAAAAGGCGGTTTAAAAAGGTGCGTTTTTGTTAAGCTTGTTACAATGCACGTAAGCTTTCTTCAAATTCAATGTTATAACTTTGTGGTTTTATTTTCTTGCACGAATTGCTTATGAGAAACTTCTAATGACCGGGCTTGCAAGGGAGAGCCATTGGAGATGTTCAAGCCGAGTCCGACGCGTCTGCAGAGTCACGAGTTTTAACAAAATAAACATAGATTTATTTAGATAGTTAGCCTATTTCAATAGTTAGCTAATTGTTACGCCTTTGAAACTTCTAATAAAGGGAATCTAACCCAAAAATTTATGTTCAAGACTATATTTGAAATGAAGAAGATGGAGTTCGGTTCTTTGCAAAGGTTGGGATCTATAAGCGTGCTAAAGTAGTCATTGAAAAATCGGGGATGCGTTTGAGAGAGCTTAGCTTCGACCTCGAATTCAAAACATGCGAGAAAGAGCTAAATCATTTTAACAAACAATTTGCTTGATTTAAATGCCTCCTCTAAGAGTCATGTTGAAGATGTTTTACATAATGCAAAGTTCTCTATCGGGTATGTCGACAAAGTTCAAAGTTTTATGGTCGTGAATGTTCCAACATCATCCCTTAATGTCCACCATACCACAGTCCCCTCATTACGGCATTAACCATCCGCCTTATAGTGAATATGGTCAAGGTTACTGCGACAAATGAAGTTGTCAATGAAGGACAAATATTCCCTCTACCATGGGTTCTTCTTTGAAGGAGAAACTGGACTATTTAACCCTATCTGGCCAGGGAAGTTGGGGAGAGACATTATTAGTTCATGCTTTTCTTTCTTCCGGATCTGCAAGCTTATCATTACCTTCCCGGCATTGTCGGAAAATTTTGAAGCACTTCATTACGAAATCTTGGAGCTTGCAAAGACAAAGACGCGTCAAAAAGTCATGCGAACTTCGGTCAAAGGCGGTGTCAATTGTATCACAAAAGCGATAAAAGCAACTTTGGCTTATTCTTGGCGTAGAGGTAAGTCGACAAGTCAATGATTGAAGCGATGATTGTATTTTGTTTTACTCGACTTGTGCATTTAAGTTCATAATCAATGCCATCCGATTGTTTTCTTTCCTTTTATCTTGTAATCGCTTTTAATTGTCGACCTAGAACCTTTTCAAGGCTAATAGGCTCTTAATTGAGGATTTCCTAATAATTTGTTACATCAAGGTTTGATGGCTTCACATGGGCGGTATGTGATTACATACTATGTATTAAGAATATCTAGGTTTCTCTTTCGTGTTTTTGGTTCTTTTGCTCTTGGCTTGTGTCTCCCACATAGTGAAGTAGATGTTGTGGTAGTGGATGCACCATCTTCCTCGGGGATACAAATGGTTTCCCCAATTAGCATGCTTGCGGCTTCCTTCAAAGGCTATGAGTGGTGTGAATATATATCTTCAATAGAAACGGCATTCATGCCTCGTTATCAAGCTTCTGATCACCGGACCACGATTGCCGGCGGTTGAGGCTTTATCCGCTTTGCCGCCGTCTGCGTTTGCTATTGATGTTACATTAGGATCCAAATCGGGCTTTCTACCGATTCACGCAAGTCATCGAATAAAGATCTTGATTCCACAAGACGCCTGCATTACAATGGTGTTGTCGCGAGGGAATATGTCATTGGGAAGCTTCCCCAACTTCCAGCGTTGGCACCTTTGGTGGGTAGTTGTTATGTAAATGGCTTCTATTGTTACGCAAGAAGCTAAATGTGTTTTTATTGCTTATCTAAAACAGGTTCTATTGATGAAGGCATATCTGCATCATCGGGGGCTCAATGATGTCTATTGCGGAGGGCTTGGTTCTTATTCACTAACTTTGATGTTTGGTGTTCTATTTAGAGGTCCCTCCCTCCCTCCCTCCCTCCCTCCATCTTGACATTGTTACGATTTTGGTTTTTGCATCCAAAAACGTAAATTAACGAGAAAATAATGTGGCTTAGCTTTTTGAAAGGTTGTATAGTGAACGAGAAAATATGAGATCATAATGCATACAAGTGTCCTTATTAGACTCTTGCAAGATAAAAAGTAATCAAATTTGGAATGGAAATTCTACCGCTTAATAAAGAGAATTGACTATGACTTGTTGAAAATCTTTTTTGTGTTTAATGGCTTCGTGTTGAAAAAAAACGCACCTAGGTGAAGATATTTTGTAGAAAAATAGTTTTGCAATTTTCAATTGCTACACCTGAAACAGGGGAGGATTTGAAAACATGCTACCAACATGATATAATTGAAGGTTTTTCAAGTCTCAAGCATTTCATTCAGTCCACGAAGTTACAACGCTTTCTCAGGGATATGTCCATGGGATATATGCCCGTCCTAGGTTACGTATTCATTGTCTAAAGGTGTTTTTATAGAGATATATATGTCGTTATATTAATTTGAAGTTTGTCTTTGGTCATCAAAATTAGAGGTTCTTTAGAACCATTAAATGGTCTGATTTCTTTTTTTTTTCGATTACTTTGCGACTTGCAAACAACGCCTAGGACTTACGTGGATGCTATTGTTTTGGCTATCTATCTTTGCACCACTGTCTTTGAGACATTGTGGATGCCATTGTTTACGGCTATCTATTTTTGCACCTTGTCTTTGAGATATTCTCGAGACAAGCATGCACCTCTATATGTTCTCGTAAACCAAAAGTAACATTAAGCAAGACGCTTCCTTTTTAGAAGCATTCGGTAGCTTCTTAACCATAGATGGTTAGATTATCTTTGAGTTTGTCAATTTATCTTTGTAGCTTCCTAATCATTTAATTTGTTTATCAAGTTAATACATACTATTTTTATATGAAGTCGTCATCCCGGTTTGAGAAGCATCACCTAGAGCTTGCCATTTGGAGCTACAGATTTGTGACAAGCTGCAACTTTTTTGTAGATCTTCATTTTGTTTGATCTTTCCAACACATCTCATCCATTATTTTTGTCTTTTTCTATTACTCACTTGGCAGCATTTCAAAGGTGTGGATCATGCAGAAGAAATAATAGAAAGTCTTATTTTTAATCCTTTCTAAGATACTTTTATTATGGAGACTTAGTACCAGTTACAGGATGGACATGACATATACCTGGTTGTTCTTTCAATCCATGATGATCAAGATTTTGCTGTCAAAGTCTTTGGTGCATGCATTAGGGCAGATTTGGGGTCTCAAAATGGCCTCCTATCAACCATTCCACGTCATATTTCCGCTCCTTTTTTCCCATGCCACCTAGGATACCAAACTCTCATAATTACAGGTTTGCTTGGAATATTCTCCCGGAATAAGGGGGATCGCATTATAGCATACCGGCAACTCATGACGGTGTCTCTTGGTTTGTCAGATACCAAGCATGCGCGTCACCGATACTTGTCTTGCGCTATTTTCATTTAGAGGCCATGGCCATACAAGCTTCCCGCCTTCTACATTTCAAAATTTGAATGTGTAGGTTGAAGCTTTGTATCAGACTTTCATTTCGGCGCCGATTAGCCTTAAAAGTTAAATGTAGGGATCTTTACTTCATCCCAATACAGGCTTCCCGCCCCCCTACAATTCGAATTTTGAATTTGCTTAATGTATAAAAGCATGGATTGTAGGAGAATGGACTTTTCGATTTCCATATGCACATTGCAAATTTCAAAAACGAGGTTAGTACGGATGTTCGGCTCACACGAAGCGAATTGTGCTGGGGCATACAAATTGTACACCTTCATTTCGCGACGTGCGATCCACGCAGTATGGAAGCTCCAAATGATGTGTGGATAAGGATCCAACTGACTCACGAATATGCTCCAGTCTTCAATCGCAAAAAAGGAGGTCTAAAAATAAGAACTTAGACCTCGGCGTGTTGCGCCTTGCGTGCTCAAAAAGTGTTGACATCCGGCGGATGGCGGTTTATATCCATTGGATCCGTTGAGTGGCAAGAAACCGTCATTTCGGGACGTTTCAAGTTTAGTCCGATTTTTTGGTGACGGTAACTCTGGCCTCCTGGGATATTGTGAGAGATTGAGAGAGGATGAAGGCATTCAGATCGAATACAGTTCCTTGAGATGAGCTGCTTTCGATTGTCACAAGAGAATTATAACTTAAACCAAAGAACTCTTTTTCTCTCGCTTCATTACTCCAATCAGAATGAAGGAAAGGAATGACGGCTTGGGGAGGGAAACTTCTTTGAGATACGAAGTGGACAAGTCCAAATTGGTGATAGGGCAGCTGCAAAAAAAGATCCAAGAGCTCGAAAGAGCAAAGTTTGGGCTTCAATGTAGGTTAAAGAATTTGAAGAAAACACCCCTTGGCTTGCGAGAAAGGAAGAAGCACTTTCGACCGATAGAGGAACTGAAGTTTGGATCAGGTGCATTCAGACGCAGGGTCACGGCCACAAGGTCCGTTTACAACACTAGCAAAGGCCAATTAAGATCCGGGAAAACTAGAAGCAATCTTGGTTACGTAGTGAAGAACCTAGCGACAAACAGGGAGATAGTGGACATGATTTGTCAGCCCTACAACTCTTCTCTCAAGAAGATGGTATTGGAAATGGTACTAGGAGAGATCTACAAGAAGCTAGAAGCGACAGATGTACAGACTGTTTGTGATGATGTAGGCATCAGTAGGCTTGGTTACCGTTCTCTATTCAAGCCATTCCACGAAGCGTTGAAAAGAATGGGCACAAAAAAAGTATTCGCTCCACGTCCACAAATTGTCGAGAATACAAGGGTTACTAGGACAAAGATGATGTATGTCATATTAGGAGAGATGCACCACGTTGAATGTGCTGGTCCTGCCATAGCCATAAAAGATAAGAATGGCAAGGATTATTGTGATATAGTTGGAATGAATGAACGCAATAATCTTTGGGTTGACCTGGTTACTCTCTTACAATTTCTTGTCAAATATTATGACTTAACAGTTGCAGAAACTAATGGTGAGATTGAAGTTTGCATAAAATTGGATGAAATGGAACTGACCAAGTTTGAGAAGTATGAAAGGGTATCCATTGTCATCATGAATAGAATTGAAAATGCAATTGCACATGCTAAATCAAAGAGCAACAAGAATATTAAAAAAGATGTAGAGGTGACGGACGAGGAGAAGAAGCGTGCCGAAAAATGGTTCTCATGTCAATCTGAAGATGACACCTGGTGGTTAGGTCTCTTTAAAGTTCAGAAAGAAACCCACGAGGTATTGAAATGGGTGTTCAATCAAACTGACATCCCGAACGGAAAGTTGCTTGGCAAAATTCTAGGGCCCTACTAGCATCGCAACAGTGGAGGTCTAAGAGACAAAGAATCAGTAAAGTATACTTGTAATGTGTAGCATGTTCACACGACGCGAAGTACTTGCCTCCAACCTTGTTTGCACAATTGTAGCTTCGCGTCGTGTGACCTTATTTGTATCATACGGCGCGAACAGTGGAGTTCGCTATTGCTTGCATTTATGTGGCTTCGCGTCGTGTGAAGCTTTACAAGATAATAATAAAAAAAGGTTACTTTTGATTAAAGTTGTGAAAAATGTTACATTGAAAAACAAAATACAACGACTCATTGTTGCTCCAGTGCGAGCTCTTCTTCATTATCTTCATCATCATCATCAGCTCCGTCCTCGTCTTCATCTCTTCTCCTCAAGTGAGCAATCACCCTATCCAAACGTTCCTCCAATCTGTCCACCATCTCTTTGTACATGTCCCGCTCCTGTCCCAATAGCACAACATGTTCTTCTGCTTGAATTAGCAACCTCGTTGCCGTCATAACCACCTCAGTGCAGTTGTTGGGGCATCCCCTCCTGTCCAGCCTTCTATTCAACCGCCTGATTTGCCTCTCCTGGCTACGAAGCATGAGAAGGTTGAATTCATTCTCTTCTTCTTTCTGCTGAATCGTAACGGCATTTTCCTTTAGAAGATCATCTTGCTCCTTCAACCTCTTCATTAGAACACCCAACACTATGTCAGAAGGGAGTTCTATCCTCTGGCGTTTTCCCTTATCAGCGGTTGAGGATGTGGAGGCCATAGATGACAAATGGGAGGGACGTTAAGATTATAGAAGTGAGGAGCAAAGACTCTAACCGGCGGAAGGAGCACAATGCAAGGACCTCAATTTATACATATTAGCGCTTGAACATATTAAACACAGTCGGCTGCTGTCGCACATGTTGAGTGGATTCTGTCGGTTGTTCGCTAGAACACATTAATGGTACTGTCCGCTGGAACACATTAATAACAATTCTAACTATACTGTATCACACCACGCGAAATCTGCACACGCGCTTTAAAACGTTTCGCTTCGTGTGATTTGTCTTGTCATTCTCTCTACCCGGATATTGAAAATTAAAAATAGGAAACGTAATATTCGGCACATTTTTCAAAAACTTTTCCCATTGAGAAACAAAATAATTATAAACATTAAAAAAAAACGGGCCCCTCTAGGAGGAGCCCGATGCCTATGATCGCCGGGCAAGCTCTTCCTGGAGGGCAGTGATAATCTTTTTCTGCTCCTCCAACATGATTGCCTGCCCCGCAACCACATTCTCATACTCTGCAACCTTATCTTCCCGCTCATCGAGTTGAGCTCGGGCAGCCTTGCCCGCTTCGATTGCGGCCCTAAGCCTCTCTTGGAGGTTAGATCTCGTGGCGCGCAATTCGCGGTCTATGGCAGCCTGCTGATTGTCGCGCACTAAAATCACCTCCCTATAGAAGGCGGCCTTGTCCTCTGCCGCAACCAGCTTGGCGACGTCTTCATCATTCTTTTTCTTTTCGGAAAAGGCCCGGATCCGTTCCTCCGCTTCAAAGACGAATGTTCTTAATTTCCTTGACCCGAACTTGAGACAAGATCTCGGCAGGGGATGGAACTGAGCCGAGGCCATTTAAAGTGATGGGAGAACAGGAGAGATGGCTGAGGGCGGATGTGGTAGAACAGGAGATGGCGGATAGGAGAAGACAAAGGCCTCCGACGTTTTATATAGAAACTAGAGATACGTTGGAATATACGGTTGCGAGTACCGATAAAGTTGTCTAATAATCCTACGAGGCGAAATTATAGCATGCAATCAGGCAACGGTAGCCTATGTTCGCATCATGGGATCCGTCATATCCTAGCCGTACTGTATGCAGGTCGTACAAAAGACAGTGTTATTGTGGCAGCGCATGCCACGTCCTTGGCATGACGTTGTCATCCACATGCCACGTATGTGAGTAGACGTTGTCATCCACATGCCACGTGCTTTGAGTGCTGGCGCTTGCCAAACCTAGATATGACTAATTCGCATTTACCTGCAAGTTATCACATAATCTAGCTAGATATTTGTGTTACATATAGTTTTCCATTAATAAATTAGGAAATTGTACATACAACGAGGTGTACGTTATGGCGATCATACCACGCGAAATCCATTGATTGCTACCTAATTGCAAGCATGGCATTTCGCGTCGTGTGATCTTTTAATAAAACAAAACAAGAGAACAGATAGAAGCAAAAAATAGAGAAAACTTTTCTTTGAAACAAAAAAATATATAGATACAATGGCTAGGGATCTTCATGATCCTGTAGCTGATTTTGATGATCCTGTAGCAGAAGCCGTAAAGCTGCGTTCTCATCCTCCGCAGCTCGGAGCCTCTTCTCCCTATCTTTTAACGCCTGCAAAATATTGTGGGCAGTTAAAACTGCCTCGGCCCTACGGCTATTGGCCTCTCGGTACCTGGTGAATGTTGCCGCGAGCTCAATGTCTCGCTCATGCAGCAGCCCCCTCGTGAATTCTAATCTGTCGATCGCCTCGATCCTCTCGGCGACGAGACGGTTGTTTTCGTTGTGAATCTCCTTGAATCTCTTCATCACCACTGCAAGGGTGATGTCCACGGGCAGCTCTGGGCGCGGTTGCTTGCTAGAGGAAGATGAAGATGCCATCGGAGCAGAAGGCCGAAGGCGAAAGTAGAAGATGAGCAGAAGGCGGAAGGCGGAAGAGGATCGGAGGTCGAATGCAAGATAGAAGGTCTTCTATTTATAACATAGATTTCGTAGTAGCTTGAGTCACACGACGCGAAGGATGCCGTCGGTCAGGAAAATGGACCGTTACTTCTCGCGTCGTGTGAGGAAAAAGGGCCGTTACTTCTTCTCGCGTCTTTTCTTCCAGAGAAATATCACACGACGCGAAAGCTCGTGTGAGTATGATTTATCTGCGTTTCAAGATTAGCAGATAAATTCGCTTCTTGAGGCTAGTTGAGGGAGTTCCCTTAGAGTATTTATAGCCTTTTCCAGCTCTTTCATTTTCATCAGCCGTCTTTGAGCCTCTCCCTTTGTGGTCGCCTATCCTACCCCCTCCCCTGCCCGTTAGTTTTATCTTAAATCCGTTCGAGCTAGTTTATTGATGTTCGAGCTAGTTTATTGATGTCTTTATGCGCTTCCCTCCATGGCGGTCTCTCTGCCTATAGAGTTCCGGCCGAGGGCTTAATGGAGTTATGTCGTTTATTTTATCTCCAGCTATCTAGTTTCGGCCGAGGGGTTATTTCGTTTATTTTGTTTTATTGTGTTGCATGTTTTCTTCTCGGTTTTCTCTGTTGCTAGGTTAACCTCTGATGCCTTTTCGGATGAGAAGTCTGGAACTCAAGGGTTCGCTTGCTGGATAGGGCTAACCGTGCCAGGCTCTGTTGCTGGATGGGTTTCTCTGGGGTGTCATTTTGGATGTCTTCTGGATGGTTTCTAATGTTCTGGGCTGTGCTTGTGGCGTAGAGTTTAGAGTTTTGTAGCCATTTGATGTTTTTCCAGACTGAATGCGTGTTGGATGGAGTATTAGATTGGGCCGTAAATTTCGCTTTTTTGGACCATGATTCGCTTCAGGGTTTTCCCCATTCAGTGTGCCTGCAGTAGTGATGCAGATTGGATGTTCTGGAATGTGTAGTTATTTACAGAAGCGGGTGCATGGCAGCCTATTTTGATTGTAGAGTTCGTGCTAGCATTTTTGGGCGGTTGATTTTCTCGGGCGTTCTGCACAGTTCGTGGCCATCATATGGTGCTACAGTTTTGGAAGCGAGAGTATGCTTGTCGCCGATGTATAGTAGGATTGCAGCTGGTTCTTGTTGTTGGTGAGTTTTTTCCCTTCCTTGTTGTGTAGATCTGGGTTCGACTGCGTTTCAGTCCTTAGAATTTCATGTGGGCACGGTCTGTGCACTGCAAGCCCACAATTTTAACGTGATGTTTGTAGAACCAGTATGCAGTGGCGTACGATCAGGGCATGTTCTTCCTAGGGAAGCATCTTGACCACCTATTTGCCATGTGACTGCCTCCATTCAACCACAATTATGCTTTTATCTAAGAGATGCGTTGTTGCTTGCTACTTTGATACTTTAGTGCAGTTTTGATTTCCTTATTCTTGTTCTTCCGCTTGTGACCTATGACTTGTAAATTAGTTTTTTGTATTTTATGTTGGTAGACCCAAGTTTAAATCCTAGCTTTGCCAAATCTTGGCTTTGTCTTACTCTCCACTATGTCACCCTTTGGATTCAAATGGTAGCTCTGTCAAATTTTGGCTTTGTTTTGGTTTTCGACTATATCGTTTAGGGTTCCCACTCTAGCTCTATTAAAGTTTTCTATATTTTTCTCATAGTTGTTGGTCAATAACATCTCTGTCAAACCCTCGCTTTGTTTGGACTCTGCTATCTTGTGTTCCAAGTTCAAATTTTAGCACTATGCAATTGCAATTACCTTTCTCGCTCTTGTGCAGTTACAAGTCCTTATTTTTTCTCATGATAGTTGGTCGAGGGCTCTTGTTTTCCTCAGTCATGGTAGTCCTAGATTAGCCATGGCCTTACGTCTAAAGCCTTTGAGAAACCGTGTTTCTTTGTGAACTTGGTGGAGAATGCCTGTTGTATTGTTTACGACTTATCTTGGAACTTCCTTGAAAGGCATAGGATTCGGATGCTATATATTTGAGCTCTGTTCTACTCATTTCTGAAGCTAATGCGAGGTGCACATGCAGAGGATCGCGATTCATAGTGCAGTGACAGGGATTTGACCGTTTGAAGGTATTGGTATTAAGGTTTCTGTTTGGAAGTTTACCTTTGTGTGATTCTACGCTTGACCTTCCAGTTTACTGCTGTGTATGCTAGCCACCCTTTACCAACTTTCTATAGTTCTTTCTTTGCCTAGTCATCTTGTGTTCTTGTTTTGACAGCTGGTCTCCCTCAAAATCATTTGCTTGTTGACAATATTCTGGTATTTTCTTACTACATTTTCTCTTATACAGCCATTTGGTGCAGCAACTAGCCTTTTGCATGATCTCTAGTTGTCTTGTAAGCTCCTATGTCTGGGTGATTCTATTCCTGCGCGATGTCTTGTGATGTAGTATTCATTGTATGTCTAAAGCCTTTGCGCCTGTTTTGCTTGTGGACTTGGTGGGTGGTTCCTTTGTATTTGTTGTACCATTTACTACTTAGATGGGTGATTCTCTACAAGTCGATCGTAGATGAGTCTAATCAATTATGGAGGTAAGTCTAATCAAATCTTGGAGCATCCTTTATTTCGTATATCAATTTTGGTTCTCACTTTGCGGATTGCAAATCATGTATTAACAAGAGTGGATCTAACCGGTCTAACTGTAAACTTAGACGGTTGTTAAAGACTTTTCAACAGGTTATTTGATGGAGGTCGGAGGTCTTCATTATTTGGTCTTGATCATTCATTTGCCACTATACGCTACCAGACTGCCAGATAGTGGATATAGTTGCAGCATATAGGTGTTGCAGCTGAGGTGTTGCAGCTCTTAGTTCTATGGGTTAACGCAAGTCTTTACAAGTTCAGCCACTATACTAATCAATTGTCTGGATCTGTTACAGAAGCTTCTAAAAAGGTTTTAGGCGTTGAATCCGATGGTCTTGTTGTTGTTGGCAATTTAGATAACAATTGAAACGGTTGGACATCATATTGCTCATGAAATGATTGAACATCTTTCTAGCATTTAGATAACTATTAAAACAGTTGCACATCTTTCTAATTGCACATCTTTCTGCTCATGAAATGGTTGGAAATCTGTTTGCTCGTGAGTCCACGCAGGGGTATGACTTCTAAGTCCTTGGACAGCTTTAAGGAAGCTCGGTGCCATTTGGTGCCATTTTGTCGTGAACCAGTTTTTTGCTTTCTGGCTACCTTTATGGACATCTTTATGGAAGCCCGGTCTATTGTCGTGAACCAGGTTTTGCCTTCTTGCTACCTTAAGACGTTGACAGTGGGACGCTGGAGAGTAGTTGGCAGTGTTTCTTGCTTTTGGCAATTTCATTTTCAGCATTTAAAGTTTTAGAGTAGTGCATTGTATATGTTCTTTCAAGAGCAGGGAGCATGCAGGACCCGAGTTGTATTCAGTGTGTTTTCATGAAAGGACCCGAGTTGTATTCAGTGTGTTTTCATGAATTGTTAGTTGTGAAATGGCATATGTTCCTAGACATTAGGCTTGCTTGTGGATAAAAATTAATAAGCAACATACATTTTGGGGTGGTTTGGTCTCCTTGGTCAATTTTTGTCCTTTTCCTTAGGTCCATTCCAGGTTTTGCTTTTCTAGTCGATTCCTTTTCTTACATTTTAGTCTCTTTCTTAAATCTCCTTTAGGTTGTCATGTGAGTTATTTTAGTATTGCTCATTCAAGTCGTTTTCCAATTAAGTTAGGTCCTTGTCTTCAAATGTGCATCTTATTGCAACGTTACCATGTGCATCTTATTGCAATGTTAGTTGTTTTATTTTGCACCATGTTTGTGTAATTTTGGGGACTTTTTTACCCTTATAGGTGGCTTGCACCATAAGTTTATGTTTTTGTCTATGGGAGAACCGTCCCCAAGTTGAGCTTCCCTTCTTTGGTCACTTGGTCTACCCTTCTTTGGTCACTTGGTCTACCGCTTTCTATCATGGGTAGCTGCACCCAATTAGGACCATTTTATAGGCATACTAGATGTGGTCTAAGGTTATGGCATTTTCTTGACCACGTTAAGAGCTGGTTCAAATTGCTACGTCGTATCGCCCACAAGTGTCCATATTGTAAGAGTGTGAAGTATGTGTATAGTAACACAATTTACTGCATGTGTGTGGTCTTAATGGGCAGGGCAACAAGTTAGGGAGCCTATTTATTTTAGGTTGACAGGATTTTAACCCTTTTAATTCTCCACTCTAGTTGATCAAGTGTTAGCCCTTTGGGCTAAACATATGTATGAGTGGCATAGGCCACATGTATTTATCACATTGGACCACTTGATCTAGGGCCCAGATTTAGCCCACATATGTGGTAGGTGGCATAGGCCACATGTATTTGTCATATTGGACCCCACAATCTATGGCCCAGATTTAGCCTAGATCTGTGGACGGTGAGATGTCAGTTAGGGTTAGGGTTTTGCTCTACTATTTAGAGAGAGCATTTCCTCTCATTGTTTAGGCTTTTGCTCACGTTTTGGAGCACCTCCTTTTGGAGCATCAATATGATTCTGTTTTGTTCATTCTTTGCTTTGTTCTTGTTCTTGGAGTTTCTTCCCACCTTCTTTTGTTGATCCATGAGCATTTGTGGCAGCCTTGTGGCATCCGGCAGATCATGGATTTCTTTGCTGCAAGGTGATGCCAAGAACCCCAAACATCAACACTGGCGCCTCATGCCGGGGTCTCTTGGGCTCATGATCATCCTCTTTGTTTTTATTTCAAGTATCTCCAAAAGTTTTTTTCAACAAAAATTTGATTTTACATCGACATTTGGGTTCTCATCTCTGTAATTGCCTGGTGTTCCGAAAGGGGCAAACCTGGTTTTTGGCGAGAATAAAGTAAGCGTTACATTTTTTTCGGTGCCAATCTTTGCCGCAAACTCGCATCATTTGCAAGGCATTTATTCTTCATCGACTTATATTCTCCCTCGACAATCGTTTTTGGCACAATACAGTTTTCTTTATGGAAATAAAGCTCGTTCTTGAGCAACCCTTAAGCCTCAAGCACAGTATTTTGAGGTGGAGATACCCTCTGGTCTCCCCGTCTGCACATTTCCGACCAATCGGCAAGGGCGCTCACATCTTACGCATCTGAAATTCTTAGAAGATTATTGTTGATTATTTCTGAGAAGGTCGATGGTTCGGCTAGCCTCCATCTATCGCCAAGCAAATAAAAAAAGGACCGTCATTCTCGGTATTTATCGCTACTCAGGAAACATTTACACATACGGCTCAATTTTCTTTCCATACGGGATGCATCACAACCGCCTTCCGGTCGGCGAGATCTGCACAAGGCTTACAAATTTTTTGTGCAACATCAAAGTTCTTTAGAAAAAGCTTCCTTACGCTCTCTTATTATTCGGACCGATATTTCACCAAGCTTCTTCTTCAGATATTTCTTTCCTCTGTTCATATCTTACGCTCTCATTCCACACCGCCAATCGGTTTTCTTCGTTGAGGTCTTTTCCTTCCCTCCTGTCACGGGGGTCTATTGTTACAACCTGATTTGGCTCCACGACCTTGGCGTTATCTCTCAGTAAAAACAAGGGCATTAATTAGCCCTTTGGTTCAAACCGACACCATGGCGTTCTTACCTTTGTCGGCCCATACACGATCGCTACTAGGCGGCTTCAAACGTTTCGATCCGGTAATGGGCAGTTTCAAGGATGTTTGAGATTTTTTCCTTAGCCACGACAAACAACCGAGCCACAAAAACAAAGGAGGCCCAACGGCTCTTTCGAATTTCACGGGCTCAAATACAAGGTCTCAGACCATATTCCAGTGAATCGAATCCACCATCCCTTCTACTGCAAAAGCACCGGAGGAATTTTTTAGCTCATTACGAACTCCATCCATGAGCAAACCCACGAATTAAGCGATTACGGGGCGGATAAATTCTTCAGCTCAAGATCCTTTACGGCATTTTCGAACCATTCGGGCACAAGAAGCCCGGCAATCATGGCCACCGCAGCGCTTGAAATTGTAGAGACAATTTTTGAGCTCAAGGTCCTCGGTTCCGCTCAACACAAGGAGATTTTTCAGCTATGCTTTCGGACCAGGCGGACCACATTCATATTTTCGGTTCCACTTTCGCGACATGATAGACATAGGGGCAAATCGTTACGCCTGCCCAAATTCCATTAACAACACCAGGCGAGTCTATGTTTTCGGTTCCATATCAAATCGTCAAAGAAACAAGGCTGCTTTCGATCATTGCCGTCAAGAA
The DNA here is from genome assembly GCA_021234155.1 of Isoetes taiwanensis. Taxonomy (NCBI): domain Eukaryota; kingdom Viridiplantae; phylum Streptophyta; class Lycopodiopsida; order Isoetales; family Isoetaceae; genus Isoetes; species Isoetes taiwanensis. The sequence continues at coordinate 17,097,354 of JAJEKV010000024.1, forward strand.
CATTCAGGCCATAAGCTTTTGCTTGCGGCCATAGCTGCACCATCAAGCCTTGCCCAATATCGTATCAAATCACGCAGGCATATTTGACCCATTGCTTCCACGGCGTGGAAGGCATTTTCTCAAAATATGGTGGCCTTCATGGCAAATCCAACAAGCTGCTACCTCCACGGCCATCACGGCGTGGCACAAATTCTCTCTTCATGTCTCTATCGTCACTCTATTCACATCCCTGTTGTAGAACTTCGCCCGCGGGCGTGTCCACGGCCCCCACGGCGGCGTGCACCCCCTTCCTCCACGGCCTCCCACGGCATGTCCACGGCCCCCGGCGTGGGTCAAGACCACACGGCGTGGGTCAAGACCGAGCCCACGGCCCATCACGGGGCGTGGCACCACTTCACTGCGTGGGGCGCGGGCACGGGATGGCATCCATAGTATTCACCACGGCCTTTTGGCGTGGCATTTTTTCTCGGAGAAAATTTCGCATCTAAGGCCATTTATAATGGACAACATTTTTGGTATATTCCACCTCATCTTATATTGAAGAAGGTTCTTTTCTCTACCATCTATCACGTCTTTTATTATGTATATGGCAAATGGCGTGAAGATGCATTTTGCCTTCCGCCCTCTTCCAACATCAACCTTACATGGCCCAACGGCATGTTAAGGCCATTCTTGAGCTATGCATGCACAAATTGATCACGGCCACTTGGCGTGATTTTTTAATGGTGACTTTTTGCCTCTTTGTCCAATTTTTGCGGCATCCTGCCTTTGAGGTACAATTTCATCAACCCATGATTCCATACCCATCAATACAACAACATCACGACCCAACGGCGTGAGTTCATCACAACTGTCATGGCCCCTCACGGCGTGACTTCAAGCACAACTTTCAATCCACTTTTGACACAAGCAGCATCTGGAGCATATTTTTGGCACATTTTGGGGGACGCCTCATCTTTTGTCCGATTCTTCGATCTGCTTTGCACCTTTGTACCAATAAATTTCAAGTTCCTACAATGGCGTGAAGATGAATTCTGCCTTCCGCCCCTTCGTACATCAACCTCACACGGCCACATGGCGTGTCAACTTTTCAAGTTCAACATTTTGCTCAACCTCATCCGTCCATAATACATGGCGGTTGAGCCTCTTTCAAGATCAACAAATGGCGTGAAGATGAATTCTGCCTTCCGCCCCTTCCATTTCAACTCCTTCAAGTTCAACTATTTGCTCAAACTCCTTCAAGTTCAACAAATGGCGTGACGCTGACTTGCCTTCCGCCCCTTCAATCACTTATGTTTCAACTCCTTGTTTCAACTTTTCAAGTTCAACACTGGCGTGAAGATGACTTAGGACCTTTCCGCCCCTTCAATCACTTATGTTTCAACTCCTTGTTTCCACTTTTCAAGTTCAACACTTAGGACCTTTCGCCCCTTCAACAATGTTTCTTTCCAAATTTTTGTTCCACTCATTACAAGACACTTTGATTGGCGCATGTATTCGGAGCTAAGTGGCAAGCTCTATGAGAAGTGGTGACAGCCTTCTCAACATTAGATTCGACTTCTATGGAATTAAAGGAGCTTGTGGCAAGCTCAAGAGAAGTGGTGACAGCCTTCTCAACCTCTCATGATTTTTGTACTTCATCGATATTGGCATTTTTGGGTCAAGACTTCGGCGACATTCTCATTATTTCCCCTCACTTTGGACACTGTTGTAAATGTTTAACCTGCTGTTATAAAGGTTCTACATAGTTTGGTGTGGTGGGGGGGAGTGTTAGCCCTTTGGGCTAAACATATGTATGAGTGGCATAGGCCACATGTATTTATCACATTGGACCACTTGATCTAGGGCCCAGATTTAGCCCACATATGTGGTAGGTGGCATAGGCCACATGTATTTGTCATATTGGACCCCACAATCTATGGCCCAGATTTAGCCTAGATCTGTGGACGGTGAGATGTCAGTTAGGGTTAGGGTTTTGCTCTACTATTTAGAGAGAGCATTTCCTCTCATTGTTTAGGCTTTTGCTCACGTTTTGGAGCACCTCCTTTTGGAGCATCAATATGATTCTGTTTTGTTCATTCTTTGCTTTGTTCTTGTTCTTGGAGTTTCTTCCCACCTTCTTTTGTTGATCCATGAGCATTTGTGGCAGCCTTGTGGCATCCGGCAGTCATGGACTGCTGCTGCAAGGTGATGCCAAGAACCCCAAACATCAACATCAAGTAACCATTTTGGGATGGGAGTTGCTGTCTTTGGTTTTCACATCGTTTAGTTTGGTTGCACCGTAGCGATCTTGAAGCTTTGATAATTTGGTGTGGTATGCCCTTTTAAGGTTTATCAGTTCGTTCTTGTGTGATTCTCACGTTGGTTTGCAATGTTTTTAATTGTTAGTTCACTGCTTATTGACCTTTCCAGCTTGCTCGTCTGTTTCTTTGGGAGTTGATAGTTACACGCTTTATACAGGAGGCATCTTCATTTGGGTCAGTTTGTTGGGCTTTGGGGGAATGATTTGCATCTTGTCATGCATTTTTAGATGGTGTTTTATGACAGTTGGAGCTTCGTCTATGCGTCACATTTTATTTTTGATACTATAGCCTAGCTTTTTCCAATATCTGCTAATGGTAATATGGTCCTTTAAGCTTACGTTGCTCGCATAGTATGTGGCTTTGTGCTTGTTAATTACGAGTTGCGTCTATGTTCCCTCGTGCGGTTCTTGTGCCAATCTTGTGGTGGTTCATGTAAGATTGTTCAAACTAGTTGTCTTTTGAGCCTTATGTCCACCTTTAGCATAGTCACATGCCTTCATCCCTTTGTAGAGTTCCCGGGGGATTCACCTTTATCACATGAGCATATGCCACCTGCGTGCTTAAGGTGAGAAGAAACACCCCTATATACGTACGCAAACGTGTTGGAAAAACACCCCTTCCATAGAGAAAATACACTAGAATGTCAGTAAGAGGGGGATTTAAACCCCTAGTATACGTACGAAAACATCGAGAAAAAACCCCCTTCCATACACTCACTAGGTTTATACGGGTCTTCTGGGTGAATCCCCCGGGGTAGAGTTGTGTACATGTCATATCATTTGAGTCCTTAACTCTTATACTTTTGTTTTTTAGAGTTTGTAATTGTTAGTCCACTTCTTGTTAGTCCTTTCAACTCACGCTTCCTATTTTTGCTCTAGAGTTGTTCCTTACATGCTTGACGTGAGAGGCATCTTTAGTTGGTGGCCCGTCGGGTTTTGTTACGTGAATTGCATTTGTAGTGCTCCGTTGGAGGGTCTCTTACAGTTATTTGCATGCTTGTGTTGGACCTTGTAGTTATGTAGTTATGCGGTTCGTCATTTTTTCGTTGCCTCTTTTCTTTTTAAGCGATGACATGATACCCTTAGTCATTCGATTTCCTAATTTTCTGCCTCTTTTTTCAGCTTGGTTGTTTGGTTGAGTGCAACTAGGCTCTAGAAGTATGATTTATCTGCGTTTCAAGATTAGCAGATAAATCCGCTTCTTGAGGCTAGTTGAGGGAGTTCCCTTAGAGTATTTATAGCCTTTTCCAGCTCTTTCATTTTCATCAGCCGTCTTTGAGCCTCTCCCTTTGTGGTCGCCTATCCTACCCCCCTACCCCCTTCTCATTTAAGCTGTTTAGTCCTGCACTATTGAAGTTTCTTTTAGTCGATGTCTTAGTTTGCTCATGTTGATTGTTTTGTTGTTGTCTTCTTGATCTTGTTATGCTATCTTGCGCAACGGGTTTGGGGCTCTCATGCCAAGCAACGTGGTTGTGGCAAGTCTCAAGTCTTGAGTCTTGGGTTTTAAGTGGATGACAATGTTAATGGCTCCTGCGCTGTGGTGGTTGGCCCGCATGTGTTAAAGATGTGGTGGTCCTTGTGCCAAGATTGAGGTCCTCATGCCAGGTGTTTCATTTCCTCGTGCCAGGTGTTCTGTTGTTTTCTTTCTGCAGATGTGCTCGAGATGGATGTGGATTTGGACTTGTGACTGTGTTGGTGTTCATAAAGATTCCTTGTGGGCCAAGCATTGGAGGATCGGCCCTCGTGCCAGTGGATGTTGGATTGGTGGTTTTTGCAGGTTACAGATCGAGATTTGTTAGCTTGGATGCACTTATTCCTCACTCTGGGTGTGGCCTCTTGTGCAAGGTTGAGGTCGTCGTTGCAAATGATGGAGATGAAGGTTTACAAATCTTCATTGTAACTTTGTTGTTATCAATTATTATACAAATTTGTCTAATGGTAGCTGATTATTCCTGTACATCTGAAAAGGTTATTCTTGTACACCCAAAAAGGCTGGTGGGCATGAGGGTTTTTGTTGGAAGTATTTTAACATTATGTTGTATCTTTTTATTTGGTAATAAAGAGAAGGGCTCCTATGGCTCATTCATTCATTCAGCTTGGTTGTTTGGTTGAGTGCAACTAGGCTCTAGAATAATTTTTATTGATAATTTCGGTGATACAATCTATACATAAGTAATTTTACTGATACATAACTAAAGATAGAACTTCTCATTGAAGCAAAATAGAACGGCATGGAGATCACACGACGCGAAATCCATTGATTGCTATCTAATTGCAAGCAAGGCATTTCGCGTCGTGTGATCTTTTAATAAAACAGAACATACATTGGAATAAGAGGATAGATAGAAGCAAAAAATAGAGAAAACTTTTCTTTGAAGCAAAAAATAGATAGATACAACGGCTAGGGATCTTCACGATCCTCTAGCTGATTTTCATCATCGTCTAGCTGATTTTCATGGTCCTGCAGCTGAAGCCGTAAGGCTGCGTTTTCATCCTCCGCAGCTCGGAGCTTCTTCTCCATATCTTCTAAGGCCTGCGAAATACTGTGAGCAGTTTCAACTGCCTCGGCCCTGCGGCTAGTCGCCTCTTGGTACATGGCGAATGTTTCCGCGAGCTCAATGTCTCGCTCATGCAGCAGCGCCCTCATGAAGGCTAATCTGTCGACCGCCTCCATATTCTCGGCGACGAGACGACTGTTTTCATCGTGGATCTCCTTGAATCTCTTCATCACCACTGCAAGGGTGATGTCCGCGGCGCGATTCCGGGCACTTTCGGGAGTGCTATCTTGGCGTGGTAAACTGCGAGAGGAAGATGAAGATGCCATCGGAGGCGAGGAAGGTGGAAGGCGGAAGCCGGAAGTAAAGATGAGCGAAAGGCGGAAGGCGTCGGAGGTCAAAGTGGACATAGGTCTTCTATTTATAACATAGATTTAAGTAGTAACCCGGTCCACACGGCCGAAGGATGCCGTCGGTCGAGGAAAATGGACCGTTGCTTCTCGCGTCGTATGAGGAATAAATAAATTAATTATTTTTTTCCAATAATATTTCATTTCTTGAGAGAAATATCACGAGCGAAAACCTAGATATGACAGAAAATCGACCGATGTATTTCAAGGTGATGTGAATAAATACAAATAAAATAATTTTTATTAGTAATTTCGGTAATACAATCTATACATAAATAATTTTCTTGATACAAGTTGGAAAATATATAACTTCCAATTTTTCAAGCTTCATCGTCAATTTCATGCTCTTTCAATCCCCACCCGCCTTGATCCAACAAGGCAATGACTTCCATGTTATCGACCCCGACTTCCAACCTTGGGTGAGTCAAGCCGCCAGCTAAAAATTTAACATATTGCTTTCGCCTTGAGACCGGCTTGTTAGTCAAAATATTGTAACATAACATCCCATCCGAATTTCTATCACCCTTTAGGTGTTTGATGCCAATTGGGAATGGTTCCCGACATGCATAATGCACGGATGTAATAGACAAACTCTGCACCTTTTGGACTGAAAGTTCTCAAAAGCGATTATCTCCCTATTAACGAATCTTGAGATATATCGTAACAATGTGGAGTCCTTCAATCTTTCCTGTCCCCCGCGTGCATGTCGGCAAGAAAAATCATCTAACAAATAAGAACCCTCAAGCTTATCTTCTTCACATTTCTCCTCTCTATGAGGCTTATCTTTGCCGATTGATTGACTGAAGGGCACACGCCAAACACAGATCCTATTGGCAGCTTTGCACGGAGACGCTGGAATTCTTCTTCCGTTGGTAGATTCGCCTCCTCTTGAGCAAATCGAGACTCCAGCCTCTCATAGGCTTCTTTAAGCTTTATAGCATTGCCGGTATAAGAAGACACTTCAAACATCTCTTTGTCCAAATCCTCTTCAAAATCTAGGCCCAGATTTCCCCATTCGGCCAAGATACTGATAAGCTCGTCTTCCCTAGCACACATTCGTAACAAAGACGGGTTCCTCAGTATATCACTTAGCAATAAGTATTCTTTGCCTTCCACTAAAATTGGCGTTATGTCAGACAACTTCTTTTCATCCTCATCCTCATCCTCATCCTCATGGGTAAAAGCATGTTAGGGTGTACCACTTTTGGAACCTGCAAAAGTACATACACTAGGTACTTCAGAACTGGGTACTTTCTCATTTTTATTTTCATCTAGTACAAAAGTCCAAAATAAAAGTCAAGGACGCATTAATAGTCAAAGCTAAGATAAAGATAATGCTACCGGAGAGCAAAATATATATAAAAGTTCTAAAATGTACCTTTTATTGAGATATTACACAGGTACCCAGTACCCAGTCTTGGGTACCTTTTTAGGTACTTTTTTGGTCACTAAATAATACTTTTTAAGGGACACCCTAACATGCTTTTACCCTCATCCTCATCCTCATCCTCATCACCTTCAGAATCATCTTCCTCCTCTGGTTCACCCAAGGCCAGTGCATCGAAGATAAAACTCCTACATTCTTGCTCTTCTTCTTGTAGACGTCATAGTCAGCATCATCACACATAACTGACCCCCCCTGGCTTAAAGATTTCATTGTTTCCAGTGTATCTTCGGTTTGGCCGAGCAGAATGCAATAACTAGCAAATGCAAACGGCAAAGAGAAATAAGTTACCTTCTTAAGTACAAGGACGCAGCCAGGAGGAGCCCGTTGCGCAGCATTCTTGAAAAACATCTTCGCTGTTTGCAAATGGGAAGCCGCTTCCTCTAGAGATGGTTTTGGAATCCACGAGCCAGGGACATCTGCAAAGGACGTGCGCTGAGACCAAGCGGTCCGGCTGAAAGCTAAAGCAACCTCGCGATAGCATCCAAGCTCGCTACTGTTTGCCATGATGTCCAACTCCTTGCAATAGAACGGATAAATCGCAGTCGGCGCAACTTCCTCGTTGTCATGTGGGGCAGATGCATATCATTCCAGGAACTTCACATAACAATCCATGGCGAAGCAGATGACGAAAGCAAGAAGATGTTTAGGAGCGGTAAGGCGCTGTCACTTCTGAACTCAAGTAGCTGTTGTCGATTATGAAAGGGGACACAGCTGTTGTGGGGAAATTTGTCCGTACATTTTAGGGTTAGGGTTGGATCACACGACGCGAAAACTACTATGTGCAAAAAAAAAAGCACAATGCTTTCTGCGCGTCGTGTGATCCTCACGGATAACATTAAAAAAAAAAAATATACAAAGTGCGAACCTAGGCTTCTAAGAAAGAAATGGACTAAGAGATTAAGCTTATAAAGCCATTACATTAAAGAATATTATACATATGAAAAAAACACAAAGGCACTTCATGACCTTTTTTCTGGGGGATCTTTCTTCTTGTTGTATTCAGCCATACAATTTTGACCATAGTACTCGGGATCCCTTATGCGTAAGACCAGGTGCATGTCCTTGGGCATGACAGTCACCCGCTTGGCATGTATTGCTGCAAGCTGCGAGTCCTCGAACAGGCCAGACACCAACCGCCCGGAAGCCATTTGAAGAGCATTTAAGGCAGTTGCTTGAATTATGAATGGTATGATGTATCGCACCACACTCTTGCGAGAATCTCTTTCACGAGCACGGCAAATGGGAGACGCGAAATGACCATCTCGGTGCTCTTGATACTTCTTAATCTCGCGGCTCACTTTAATACCGAGGGCTTAGTCTTACGCTTCCGGCCACTACCCTCACCCACCCGGCATTTGCGGGGCTCGGCCGGGTTTGTTGCTTGGCGACTCTTCCGGCCGTCTCCTCACATTTCTGGTCGCCTTCCCCTTTACGGCGTTGGGCCTCCTCCTTTGATTTGAAGGTCTGGCGCATTCCACGGGAGGAGCGGGAGGAGGGAAGAGCAAGAAAGAAGAGGCGGCTGCCCAATAATTAATCGGCGTCATATTCTGCTTTCGCGGGTCTCTCACATTTTCATCCTCCTCCTTGAACCGGAGTGCACCTCCCTACTTACTCCCGAGCTTCTCCCACCGGCCATCATCTGCATTTCTTTTCCTGGATCTTACATTAGGCATGGTGGGAGGAGGAGAATCTCTATCGAGACTTGATTCAGGATGTGGATGAAGGAGGCGGACCAATGTAATCACCTGGCCTTACACCCCCTGGATGGATCCTTGCGGTTTGCTTAGTTCTTGCCATGGCTTCTCAGCGGATGGCGCTTTATACTACGAACACTGACAAAAATAGACAACTGGCAAGAGAGTAAAAAATAGAAGTTAAAGTAAAATATGATGGTAACTTTTAAAAATAATTGTGCGGAACCCTAAAAATATCGGACAAAATAACGGAACCCTAAAAACATTGGACAAAAACACAAATAAAAACCGAGATTCAAAGCGCTAGGCGATAGACAATTTCTTGTTGATCGCGAACTCACTAAACTTTACATTTCCCTCTTGCCTGTAACCAACCCTAATGCCATCAATGAAATAATGGAAGTCGTTAGCAATCTCCTCTGTCTCCATTAGCACTCTTAGCTCTGATAATGGCCATTCGATTTCCATGGTGGCTGTATAAATGACTTCCTCCCCTCGCCATACTCGAATATCCACCGCGTCGAGTGTGTCTCATTTATGGTCCTCAAACGGCTCCCAAAAAGTTGTGCAGCCTCTCTTTTTCTGTTTCCTTCATTCTAGTTGACAATTAACGTATAAATATTGTTTTGGAAGAAAGTACCTGAACTTAAAGGAGGACTTAACTACTCGGCACTCTGTTAGTTGACCGGATGATTCGTGGAATCGAACATCCCAGGTCGGAACCAAAAATAAGCCATCCACAAAATTGGCAGGGGGGAGAAAGCACGTATATGTCTTTGGAGCTTTTCGAACTTCCTGCGCCATCTGGAATATGTTAGCAAATACCTCAAACGGTGTGAAGATTTTGAAACTCATCCTCACGCCTCCGTTTTCAGACATTCCCGCTTGCACCTCGTCAGCCAGGTATTTCTTCATTGCAATTACATTGTTCTCATTAGTCTGTGGCTTACAAAGTTCACTTAAAGGGGGCAATTCAACCGGCCTCAAGCTCGGTTTCCTGACCTTTACATTATAATCATGTCTGTAAAACCAGATGCCTATACCCCGCAAGGTCACGACATCCATACCTTGGAAAAGGACTATTCCGATGTCTATGTGATACACGACAAGTACACTACTAATACTTTCGGCCGGAATGACATCCACGACGTCTGATAAAAATAAACCTGCACAATAAATTTGTTTGTAAACACGTGTCAACGAAAGAAATGAAAAGATAAGGAGATCACACGACGCGAAACCTACGCAGTTAAGTAGTTGACAGATAGCTTCGCGTCGTGTGATCCGATTAAGGTGGTTACCATTTGTGGGCAATTTTGGGAAGCTGTTTTTGGTGGAGATTAGCTCTTTGGCCATATCAGAAGGGGTATATGCATGTCGTATTGTTATACTTTCCACTTTCCGGCCGCTAGAATTCAACTTGAACTCTTTTATCCTACCTATCCAATGTGTCCGCACGTCTGATCACCTTTGTCGCTTAACTCTATGCTCGCCCCTCGTTGATGGCAGCATACTCACCCACGAACCTATTGAGACAAAACCTCCCACTTCTTCACCTTGGGAGTTCTGTAAATGAGGCAAGAACACAGAAATTATAGGAGACATGGATTGCAGATGAGGAGTGAAGGCGGAGAGGATGCACGTAGAGGCGCCAGAGTGACAGTACAAAAGTTTGGCGCCAAAATTTGACAAGGGAGTTGGTGACGCTGACAGTAGGCGGTCAAAGTCGCCATTATTTTGGGCGGCGAAGTGACTCCCGAAAAATATGGGCCATTAAAATGGTTGCAACAAAAGCGCAGGCATCCCCTATGAAAATACGCCATGTGGATGCCAAGTAAGCCTGCTCATCCTTCTACCTGCCAACTAATACTGACTTTCGTAAAAAAGGCGCAAACCTGATTCAATTTGGTCGTGGCGAATCTGACGTGGAAATCTTTAACCCAAGATATGGGCCATTTTGAGACCCCAAATCCGCCCTAATGATTATTGTTAATTATCTTTCGCATTATATACCATGAAGGATGCAATTGGCAGTTTTTATGCAAATTTTAGTCAGGCATGTGCATTTGCCCAATGTCCAAATATTTCTCTTCTTTTGATCACCAGTTTAGCAAGACACCATTAGAATAGGAGAGCATGCAATCATTAGGTTTTATGGTTGCAATAGGTCATGATGTCTATACCATCTAAATGGCTTTGATTCTTTCTGTGAATAACGTATTTTTGCAGCTAGCATGTCTGTGTGGCCTAGGATGAAGACTATGTCAGGCATGTGCATTCAATGTCCAAATATTTCTCTTCTTTTGATCACCAGTTTAGCAAGACATCATTAGAATAGGAGAGCATGAAATCATTAGGTCTTATAGTTGCAATGGATCATGATGTCTATAACCATCTAAATGGCTTTGATTATTTCTGTGAATAACGTATTTTTGCAGCTAGCATGTCGGATGGCCTAGGATGAAGACCATGGCGGCCAATAATATTTAGGCCTTGACAGACCCTATGCTTATGCAGATTCAAACTGAGCAAATTCTTGGTCGACGTGCTGTCTCAAAACAATTTCCAAGATGTCAATATAAACTTGGGAATTCGAATTTTAATGGACGTGTAGAATGGACGTTCTGTGTTCTCGACGTATTGATATCTACCATATCTGATAGAGACAAACCAACATTGACACCATCTTACTTGGCATAGAACACTTCGCCATTATTTTCATATAACATTGCCATGTCAGTAGCTGTGCACAAATGCAGTGGCTGTGCACAAATGCAATCCCCCCTCAACAACTGTTTGGAGTGCAGAGTCAAGAAACACAGATGGCGGTGCATACAAATCAAGATCAACCTGATGACAATCCAGCAAAAGTAAAAAAAAAAAGGCCAACCATGTTTATCACCAACTGTAATAGTTTTCCAAACCCTTAACGTAAAAAGCATATGGGCAAAACAGGTTCCCATAACCATAATTTTGACACTTAATACATCAAACTCCTTTTCATGAGTAAGCAAGTAGACCCCTGCATCAGCTTGATTCCCTTTGATATTTAACATAGCTACATAACCATTCAACTTAATGATGTGAATGCTTGATTCCCTTTGATATTTAACATAGCTACAGAACCATTCAACTTAATGATGTGAATGCATGCTTCCAGAGCAACTGCAAAAAAATGAATTCCTCAATACTTGACTGTCAAACGAGCAAAATGGGCAGGACAAAAAGCCCAATGAAATCAGAAGTTATTAATCTATCTCACATTAAAGCAGTGCTCAAGGTGTTGATTTGCCTCAAATTTTGCTTCTAAAAGTGTCAAATATGAATACGCGATTGATCGTTTAAAAGAACCATTGCTAAAAATTTTAAACAGATATTTTGTTGCACATAAAGGTACCAAATTCATTACATGATGCTGTAATGGAAGGCCATTGACACTTTGAGCAAATATAAAGTACAATAAAGACAAATATAATCTTCGGTAATCAAATAACTCTTAACCAATTTTGTGTAAGATTAAAATTGATTCGAGCTTGACCAAGTGTTCAAATTGTCCAGCGAGTCAATTTGAAAAAGGATATTGTTACGGCTCACTGCCGGCTAGGGGGAGCGGCTCGGGTTCATGCATCGGGAAACCACATAACTCTAAGGCTTGTAAATTCCTTTATGTACCTAGGGTCTTGGTTAGATAGTTTAAATTGGCTTAGAGTTTTAAAACCATTAGCATTGTTAAATTTAAATGTTAAAGGGCGGCTGATAACGGGTCGCGAACCCGTTACAGCAGAAACCAAGCGAAATAATATCAGAGACGGCCGGATCTGTGCAAAAAGGGTCCGATCTATCCGTAAAAAGGTTGAGCCAGAGATATTTCTGGCCGATCTTTAGTTTATTGAGATTCTTCTACCTTTTAGATAGATATTTGAGCAATAAAGGGCTATCCGGAAATAGCTTGATCCAGCCTATAAAATAACGGCTTTCATTCAATCTAAGGGAGTAGATCAGCTGTAAGCTTAGACTTGAACCTCCTGCCCGGTCATAGCTATTCCTGTCTGAGTCTGCCTTCTTAGATTTGAAGTTCTGATTGCATTTCTTATATCAGGATAACGACTTCCTGTTGAAAGTCTGAGCCCGGTTGGGTGGATAATCTCTTCTAAAGACTGAAGAGGAGTTTTCGTTAGTACTTAGTTGTTTGAATTGGATAAATTTCCTACATTGTATCAATTTGGTATCAGAGCCAGTCCGCTCTTGAACCTGTGACTGTGACGATGGCGCACTGTTACAATATCTCTGAAGAACAATATCAGCAGGCCCTAAGAACTGCTGATTTCATCGCTACCCAGATAGCATTGCCACAACCTACATCCCCTGAGGATTACCAGTACAAATTAGAGCAGATTGCCCTACTCTATGGCTTCCTTCCCAGTAATGCCCAGCCACCTCCATTACCTAGAGATCCTCCACCTGCTCATCCACCACCACCTGAAAATCCACCGCCAGAGACCGCCAACCCAGATCCTTTGATGACTGTTGAAACTGATACGCCAACTAAAAGGAATAAGGCTCCTAAATGGTTGGAAAAAGTTGATCTGCCATACTTTACTGGCGGAGCGTCTGTTAAGCCAATGCAAGTAATAAGCTTCCTGGGGATATGAGAAAAGTTCTTTGAGAGAGTTAACGCGACCGAGCAAGAGAAACTGCAAGCCATGGACACATATTTAGATGAACAAGCTCAAGTTTGGTGGCAAGGTCGCAGATTGATGCAGCCTGAAGTTAACTCATGGGCAGTTTTTCGTAGTGCATTTGAAGCTCATTACCTGCCTGCAAATTATTATAGGATATTGCAAAAAGAATGGGACCTTGTTAAACAGGATGATGGTGAAACAGTGTCCGAATATTATATGAAATTTAGTCATCTAGGTTCACAAGTTAGGAACTTGGGTGAACACGAACTTTTAAGAAAGTTTGTGAATGGGTTAAGAGAGGACATATTTGCAGAATTAGATCTTATTGAACCAGTCAACATGGAAGATGCAATTAAGAAAGCAGGAGCTGCAGAACGAAAGTTGAACCCCAAGGCTTGTAAGTTGGTTATATGGGAAGTAGCGCCTTCTCGTGAACAGAAAAGACCAAAGCGAGAAAAATTTGAAAATAGAAGAGATAAGAAAAATAAAAGGGGCCGTGAAGAGCGTAAAACCAGGTTTAATGGGAGAAATGGAGAACGCTCTAATAACGGACAGAAGTCCAAACAGGAGCAGAGTAAAGGGCCAAAGACTGGATGTTATAATTATGGGGGTCCACATTATCAATCCAACTGCCCGAAGAATACAGCCCCGGCAGATAAAAATACGAAGAAAGTGCAGTTTAAAGAGCCGCCGCCTAAGGAAAGGCAAGTTGCTCAATCTCACCATGTGGAAGATAGACCCGAAACTTCTAGGGAAGGAGAGGAAAGAAATAAAGAAAAGCTTGCAGCCATTGAGCAGGAAAAAGGGGGACTGCAAATTGCATACCTAAAGAATTTGTCAGAAGACGATACAGGGTCTTCAGAAGCATGGCTGTTTAAAATGAAAGGTTCAGTAAAAGGTCAAGATGTGACTGTTTTACTTGATGATGGTTCAACACATGATTTTATCTCGCAGGACTTGGTGTACAAATTAGGATTACCTATCTGTGATTTGCAAACAAAAATCACAGTGGTGCAGGGTTTGAAAGGTTCTAGGAACCAGTGTGATAAATATGTAGTAGCTCCCATCCAAATAGGGCAGTATTTCGAAAAAAGAGTTTTGATTATGGCCCCTCTAGGAACTATGGATGTGATATTGGGAATTGGATGGCGAGAACAGTATGATGCCCGGCCTAATTATAGGGAAAAGACAGTAACTATAATGGTTGAAGGGCAACCCTTGAAGCTGTGTACAGATTCCACATCTCAAGCTGAACCCTTACTGACATACTCAGAAGCTAAGAAGTTAATACAGGGCGAAGCTGAATCATACTTTATTTACTTGAGAAATTATGATCCGCCATCACAGGTGCCTCTCGAGTTGTACAGTTTTCTGAGACAATTCGACGATCTCTTCAAAGATGAGGAAACTTTAGATCTACCTCCTCATCGTCCAGAGGATCATGCTATACAGTTGCAAGAAAACGCTAAACCTCCAAACAGGGCGCCTTATAGAGTCAGCCATTTTGAGAAATTAGAGCTTGAGAAACAGATAGCAGAGATGTTAGAACGACAGCTAATACGGCCAAGCTGTTCCCCTTTTGGCACACCTGTTATTCTTATCAAAAAGAAAGATAAGGGATATAGAATGTGTGTGGATTATAGAGCCCTTAATAAGTTGACTATTAAGGATAAATTTCCAGTGCCCAGAGCAGATGACCTATTTGATGAATTACGAGGTGCTTGCATATTTAGCAAAATTGATTTGAAATCAGGATATCACCAGATCTGAATAAAGGAAGAAGACATTGGTAAAACGACATTCAGAACAACTTTTGGTCATTATGAGTTCCGTGTAATGCCTTTTGGTCTGACCAATGCTCCGGCAACTTTTTGCCGTCTTATGGGGAGAGTTCTAGCATCCGTCTTAGGGAAAAGTGTTGTAGTCTTCTTTGACGATATACTTATATATAGTAGAACTATTGAGGAGCATAAGCAACACCTTCAACAGGTTTTTGACCTTTTGAGGCAAAATAAGTTGTTTGTTAATGAGTCCAAAAGCAGGTTCTTTATGCAAGAAGTTGGATATTTAGGTCATATCATATCCAAAGAAGGCATACGGATGGATCCCGAAAAGATTGGGGTTATTATTGATTGGCCACGGCCTGAAAACCTCAAAGACTTACGATCTTTTGTGCAGTTATGCAGTTACTATCGAAGATTTGTGAAGGATTTTGCAAAAATAACCCTTCCTCTTAGCAGGTTTTTAAAGAAAGATACCCCCTTTGTTTGGAATCTGGAAGCTGAGGAAGCTTTCCGAATTCTGAAAGAGAACATGGCAACAGAACCAGTATTAGTGCTACCTGATTGGAATAAGCCTTTTACAGTTTGTTCGGATGCAAGTGGAAATGCTATTGGTGCAGTATTGATGCAAGATGGACATCCATTAGCTTATGTCAGCCGAATGCTCAAACCATTAGAGCAAAAGTATAGCACTTATGAAAAGGAATTGATTGCCTTAGTTCATGCCCTTAAGAAATGGAGGCATTATCTTATGGGATCTAAGTTTGTAGCTCACTTTGATCAGCAAAGTTTGAAACATATACAAACGCAGGATATTATCAATGTGCGGCAATTAAAACTCATTGACACTATAAAGGATTTTGAAGGGATGCAGCTTGAATATAAGCCTGGGAAGGAGAACCAGGTTGCAGATGCATTAAGTCGGATAAGTATTCAAGCTATATCTGTAGCAGAATTTGTTGATTTGGAACCTATGAAAAAAGAATATGTGAGTGATCCCTCCTTTGCTACTCCATATGCACAGGTACAAAAGGATGGAAGAGATCCTTTGGCAGAATATAGAATTTATAATGGGTTATTACTCTACCGAAATCGTACTTGTGTTACACAAGCATACAGGTTGAAGGTTATACAGGAATGTCATGAACCTCCATATTCTGGTCATAGAGGAATTCAAGCTACTTTGGCAACCGTTAAAAGACGTTTCTTTTGGCCAAAGCTTGAAAGGGATGTAAGAAAATATGTCGAAGCATGTCTTATTTGTCAACAAACAAAAGCTTCTACTGGTAAGCCTGCCGGATTAGTACAGCCTTTGCCTATTCCAGAAAAACCATGGAAGCATATCACCATGGATTTTATTCAAGGGTTACCAAAGACTGTTCATAAGAATGATCAAATTTGGACAGTAGTAGACAGGTTATCTAAACAGGCTCATTTTATTCCTTGTAAATCTAGCATGACTGCTCCGCAAGCAAGCAAGATTTTCTTAAAGGAAATATTTAAGGTCCATGGGATACCAGATGCAATTATAACAGATAGGGATCC
The DNA here is from genome assembly GCA_021234155.1 of Isoetes taiwanensis. Lineage (NCBI taxonomy): Eukaryota > Viridiplantae > Streptophyta > Lycopodiopsida > Isoetales > Isoetaceae > Isoetes > Isoetes taiwanensis. Next base: position 17,113,710 of record JAJEKV010000024.1, read on the forward strand.
CCTATTCTGTAGCAAATTTTGGGGTGGACTTATGAAAAACTTAGGCACGACTCTAAAGTTTTCCACTGCATATCATCCCCAAACGGATGGTCAGACTGAGGTTGTTAATCGAGTTATTGAAGATATGCTGAGATCTTATGTTGCTGAAAGGAAAAGCCAGTGGGGAGAATATCTTTATCTATTGGAGTTTGCCTATAATAACACGGTGCACTCAGTTACCCAAAGAACTCCTTTTGAAGTAGTATATAGATATTCTTTGGAATCTCCAATTGCGAAACTAGGTGGAGAAGTACCTGCTTCCGATGAAGCCGCTACAGACTTTGCAGATATCTTGCGAGAGGTAAAGGCGCGAATCCAGAAAAGTCAGGAATTGATGGCTTCCAAACTTGCAAAAAAACGAAAAAGGATTGCTTACAAAAAAGATCAGTGGGTTTGGATCCATCTTCCAAAGAAGCGTCTACGGAAGATGGGTAATCGGTATGTAAAACTGGCCCCTAGGTATTATGGTCCATTCCAAGTTGACGACAAAGTTGGTGAGAATGCTTATCGTTTACATTTATATGGGAAATGGAGTTTTTAATGTGGGAATACTGAAACCCTATAAGGGAAGTGAAATTTCTCCTGAGATTTTGCAGAGAATGGAGCAATCGGAACCTCCCAACATTAAAGATGATGAAGAGGTGTTGGAACCGGAGAAAATATTGACACATCAAGATAAGGAGACTAGGAGTTCCTCTTATCGAAGGTATCTCGTGAAATTTAAATTTCATCCATCCACCGATGCGGTATGGTATTCTAAGACTCAATTAAAAGAATACAATTCCTTGGTGGAAGAATATGAGAGAACTTTGCAAGAATAATAGGCAAAAGTTTACAGACCTTCAAACATTATATTTGGAATTCCATATTATTATATTTGCAATTACTTTATTTAAATACGCAAGTATTGCTATGCATAGTATTGTTAAATCCTTTACCAACGATTGTAAAGATGTTAAGACCTCTAACTGAATTGAGGTCATCCCTAACGGAAAAGGGAACGAAAATCCTCTAAAGGAATTGAGGTCATTTCTAACTGAATTGAAATGAGAAAATCCGAACCTCTAAAGGAACTGAGGTTATCGAATTAAATATCCTTAGACGAATAAGGATAGACAATTTTTCCTCGAGGTTAACGCGGACGTTTAACCTCGGGAAGGGAAGGATTGTTACGGCTCACTGCCGGCTAGGGGGAGCGGCTCGGGTTCATGCATCGGGAAACCACATAACTCTAAGGCTTGTAAATTCCTTTATGTACCTAGGGTCTTGGTTAGATAGTTTAAATTGGCTTAGAGTTTTAAAACCATTAGCATTGTTAAATTTAAATGTTAAAGGGCGACTGATAACGGGTCGCGAACCCGTTACAGCAGAAACCAAGCGAAATAATATCAGAGACGGCCGGATCTGTGCAAAAAGGGTCTGATCTATCCGGAAAAAGGTTGAGCCAGAGATATTTCTGGCCGATCTTTAGTTTATTGAGATTCTTCTACCTTTTAGATAGATATTTGTGGCAATAAAGGGCTATCCAGAAATAGCTTGATCCAGCCTATAAAATAACGGCTTTCATTCAATCTAAGGGAGTAGATCAGCTGTAAGCTTAGACTTGAACCTCCTGCCCAGTCATAGCTATTCATGTCTGAGTCTGCCTTCTTAGATTTGAAGTTCTGATTGCATTTCTTATAACAGGATAACGACTTCCTGTTGAAAGTCCGAGCCCGGTTGGGTGGATAATCTCTTCTAAAGACTGAAGAGGAGTTTTCGTTAGTACTTAGTTGTTTGAATTGGCTAAATTTCCTACATTGTATCAGATATGTTAAGAAGAATGCTCACCAACATCACGCATGGACCACTTTGACCACAAAGAAGAAGGTTGTAACCTCAAGAGCAACGCCCGTTTGAAGGTTTGACATAGTCTCCTACGTTTACTTTGAAGCCCAAACAAAGTCTATGTTTAGATCCTCGACCACATACAAATATATAGATCCATTTGAGAAATGCTACAGACTGTTCATTTTTCTCAAAAACAAAAAATAATGGAACAAATGGAGATTTAGCTAGGTAAACGAAGAGCTTTAACTAGATAACATATTGACTACTTACATATTGTCGGGAATAGTGAGAAAAAAAATTGAAACTCAAAGATAGGCGCTACAGTGATGAGAATGATGGCATTTATAGGTCCATTATTAGAGTAGATTTTTTTATTGATAATCGTTAAAAGTTTAGCTTGGAAGAGTTGTTACATTCTCACTCTACACCCTGACCAGATGTTTTCATTTGTACAGCTATGCTCTTACATTCAGAAACAGAGTTTGAAAATATGAAATTCAAGGTAAGTTTGTAGACCATCATAAAATGGATCTCCAGCGTGGTTCACCAGTGTTGTTTAATATGAAGTCAAGTTCATCATATTGAATAGATCAATTTCAAAAATATATTAAATAGAATCTTTAAGAATATAATAGTATCTCAATGGTTCTAAAAAGAGTTTGAGTACCAGCTAGAAGTAAACAATAGTTCTCTTTGATATGGTTCCAATTTCACATAAATCGGTTTTGCAGTCCGTGGCATCTGCACTTATGACATATTCAACAAAATTTGGACTTATTCAGATTTAATAGATTACACTTCAAGAACACCATTATAAGAACATATGTATTGTGTGATTCTTCTTGATTGTTTAAGTTTTAACTATATAAGTTTTATCTTTCAATTAAAACTAATGGTTATGAAAGAATAAACTTGATTTCCAAACTAATTTTCATTTGAATCTATTTAGAATTAGACATTTCAAGAATATAAAATTTTTAATTTGTAGTGATTTAACAGATTCAAAATTTAGCAATCATAATAATTAAATAAAATCTGATGGTTTGATAAGTGATTGACTTAAAACTATTATTAGAATTTCACAATTTACAAACTTTTACACTTTTAAGAATACTTTAAGAAAGGCTTTAAGTTGAAATTAAAAGTATATAAAGTTATTGGCTTAATAATAACTATTGAATAATTTATTATTCACGAAAGAAAATATATTGATATTTAATCAATAATAAACTATTCATTTTTTTTATTAAACATATAAACATAATCATTTAATTAATTTCAATTTAAAACTTTCTTATTTTGAAAAGAATAGCATTTTAATTATACAGAGTTATCTTAGATAAAAATTTAATTCTAAATAGACGAAATCGAGAATTAGCTTAAAAAGCAACTTTAAACTTTAGTAAGTATCACATTTTTTATCTAAAGATAAACAGAACAAATTATTAAAATCAATAAGAGCTAAAAATATATATATAATATTATCATGGCATCCGTGAAATACATTTATTAGATTTAAATAAGTCTAAATTTTGTTAAATTTATCATACTTTTAGATATTCTGGCACATCCTTCACGAACTCACCATCGTTGAATCTCCTCCGGCGTCCGCGAGGGCACAACCTAGGGTTAGGTTTTTGTTTGGAGCATGTAATGTTTAGGGATAGGGTTTGCTTTAGGTGATAGAAAAGAAATACCTTTCGACGTGTATTTTTCTTAGGAAATTTGTAAAATACCCTTTTATATTTATGAAATTGTGAAAATACCCCTGTTTTAGGGGTCTTGTTCTGGACATGACCGTGACTTTTTTATGAAGTATCATATGGGAATGTGTCTTCCGCATCAAATGAGTATGATATCTTCCCATCGAAACTACAATCACCTGAATCAAAGTCCAGGTTTTTGGCATGGAATAGGTTTTTATGCACAAATCTTCGCATGAGAATATCTTCCTTTCAGTTGAGTTAGTCCAACATGGCACCGGCAACCTCAAAAAATTCAGATGCTCCAAGGACCTTTTTGAAAAAACTCAAATCGTTTTGCTAGGATTGCTTTGTCTTTTAGTGATGATGTTTTGTCTTCTTGGAAATTTTTAGGTAAAGAGTTCATTTGGAGCATTGAAAGTGCCTACCTTGATTTAGGGTGATATGTAAAACCTAGAAAATGGGAGAACATTGTGATGAGGATCCGCCTTAAGGTTGTGCGAATGTGGAAAGGTATTTTTTGAATAGAAGTGCAATTCTAGCCCGACTTTCAATCACAATAAAGTTTCAAACTCAGAACAATTATATTCTTATTATAGTTTGCTCCCAGGATTACACATATTTTCTTTTCTTTTTAAAGAAAAGGGGGTACCATACTCTATTTTTGAAACAAACTCGAGTCCATACACGTGGGGTGAACCACATGGATGAGAAGGATGTGTCTTTGACCCATTCATTATCCAAAGAGAGATACATATAGGCTAGAGAAAAGAGTGACGGTTAGACTATCTTATATTCAGAGTGCACTAATGTATGCTCTAGCTTATAGGAGGAGTTTGGATACTAGTCTCTGAGCCTTTTGTAAGACTGAAATGTATACTGATTGGTTGGCAAGATATATGCAATAAGGCTATAGCTTCACTTCCATCCGCCCCTTTCCCAAACCATGTGAGGATAGGGTCAACCATGAATGCCAGAGGCGAAACCTAGAGCTTAGAAACTACAACGCCCATGAAATGACTCTAATACTCCAAGAGCTCGTTAAAGCATACTCTTCAACGATCCAGCTGAGCAATGACCTAAGTGCCGCATGCAAAACTATAAATTTATGTCAATAGAACTAAAGCCTAGACACAAATTACAAGGCACAAAGAAAGAGGATCCCTTCCAATTCATCGGGGGAACCATCCATCTCTGTCCTTCATTCTATTCCCAATTGCTGAGCCTGCCTCACCGACGTCTGATTGAACTAGCTCATGCTAGTGCTTCTACTCAGCTTGTGGCAGCGCCGCGGTTGGTCCATGAAGATCACGGGTGGGCTTAACTTGAGAGCTGAAATAGGTTCAAGGCCTATAGAAGTAGGAGCATACTAACAATTGCACACTATTCTTTAGGCTGGGATTTAACTATGAGAGATAGTTCATTTTCATGATATGCAATGTGTGGAACTAGATCATTCATCAAGATCATCCATAGATCATATATCAAGATCACCCATTCAACAAGAACATATTTAAAGGTCATCAAGATCATACATCAGACTCAATATAGTTCCATCACAAAGAGAACTCATAACTAGTAACGTCTGGGATAACCGAATCTTTAAAGAGAAGCCGATAAAGTTTAGGCTCTAGATCCAAGTTGAGAGGAGCCAAAAAGGGTGACACAACAATCTAGGTATATATAAAGAGTGTCAATGTCATAAAGCTGACTTTAATGGTGGGCTAGTGAGTTTACAACGTTAATGTTCACTATTGGGGTAACTTTAATAGGAATAGAATAAAATGATTTTTATCGTCTACGGAGACCAATTGGCCTATAAGGAAAGTCACTTTAATGACTATACCATGCTCCATTATCCCCCCAATATAGGTGATATGGGGTATTAGTGATGTGGAGGATGTCCGCATGGATGCCGACACAGGCGAGGTGACGTAACAATCACGAGCTGTACATTGAGAGTGTTACACTCTCCTCCTTTTAAAGAAGACGAACATCGCATTGTTGTTAATCTACAAGACTAACTAAGTTATTATAATCAAACAAAAAGGCATAAGGTTTATGGTTTTGTCAAAACCTTATAAAAAACACGAGGTTTCAAACGTTCACATGCAGTCTCATCGCTTATCTACAAGCTTATTATCCAGATTGCACGCTTCCTTCGTATAGGAATTCAGAAAGAGGGATAGTCCCTCTCAAGTCCATTTCCTTGTCCCAAAAAGCTTCCTCACAAATTTCCACTTGATTAATGCTCTTTGCACGCCGTCCTCCTTGTAACTGCGGAATCTCGTGAATGGAGTACCTTCCCAAGTTTCATGGGGAGTTCCCCATCTTTGAGCTCAAGAAGATTGTGATTTTGCAAAAGAACTGCTCCATTAGGAACACAATACTTAAGCAAGCCAAAATGAAAGACTCTATAGAGTCTTAAGTGTGGAGGAAGCTCTAGCTCATGAGATAAATTTCCCACTTTCTTAAGTATCTTAAACGGCCATGCACATCTTGGTCCTAGCTTCTTTATTGTTCTGATCATAAATTAGCTTTTCTTAATTGCAATCTTGGACCAAACATTGTCATCTTTTTCAAGAATCCGATATGTGTGATGCTTATCTGATAAGCCTTTTCCCTTGCTTTTGCTTTGATTATACATTCACATGCTTCCTTGATGCTAGGTTCCTTACCTATTCCATGTGGCCAAGAAGTTGACCATTCAAACAATGACCTTGTAAGATCAAGTGGCCAGGGAGTTGGGGGTACTCAAGTTAATGGCTCTATAAGTCCATTTGGTCAGAATGATCCAGCTGGTCAGAGAGTGAGTGGGTTTCAATCCAAGGACCCTACAAGTCCACTTAGCCAAGGTGTTATTAGAAAAGGGAAGGAAGCTATGAATAATGAGTTGACAATTACTCCTGCACATTTGATGAGGGGTAAAAACTAGTTTCATGGAATCTACACCCCCTCCCATAAATAGCTATCTTGAATCATCTGACTCAGATTTATCTATAGGGGGTACCCTTTTAATTAAGAATAGAATAGAATAGATTTTTTATCGTCCACGGAGAGAGGGATAAAAATCTGTCCAATCTCCAACCATTCCAAATAAATTTAACTTTGTCACCTCTTATAAGGAGTTGGTTTCGAGCATGCTGGATATATGTCAAATAGCTGACATGCATGAGGTTCTTTTGAAAATAATTGAGAAAGATAGAGCAGTTGGCAAAGGGTATTGGTAGTCCTAGGAACTCCAATGTTCATATGGTCCCCTACACACCAATGGAAGCTTTTCAAACCCCTACCAACAATGGACAAGGAGAATATGAATTCAAATTTTTTACTAGGTCTCCTATGGAAGATTTATGTTCTGAGGGATTTAATGAGAGTGTACTGTGTGCTAGATAGGTTCTATCTATGCAATAAAACTCTCGATTCAGAGATAATATAATACTTGCCGGTGACGCTAAGGAGTCTCAGATCTTGGAAAAAATGGAATTATCTCAAAATAGTGGAGATAATATTCCATTAAGTTGAACATGGACTTGCATAAGATTAAAACCTTTTGTGATGATTTCGAGGAGTTTTACAACTCGCTACCTTTGATCAAATCAATAGAATCCATGAAGAGGTTGCTTGAAAAAATGAAAAAAAGTCAAGGCTTGGATAAACAGTGGGGGATTGGCTGGTACTTGGGAAATAAAAAGGAGAAACAAGCCATTTATACAGGAATGAAAGCAGTCAGTAAAGATCTATTTATGGACAAAAATAACTCAGTCTTGCAAGAGAAGGAATCAAGACTTGAACTTCAAGTAAAAAGTATAGAAGATGATAAGATTAAAGCTATGGCAGTGAGAAGAAAATGTACCTATATAAATAGCATGGATAAAGGTAGTTCAACCTTTTTCTTCAGAGCAGCTAAAAGAAGGTTATTAAATGATGATTTTGTCAGGGTTAAGTTGTCTGAAATTAATCAGATTGAAGGTCAAAAGGAGATAGAGTGAATATTCCAAATTGTTTGTTGAACAACCATTGAACCAAAGTAAACTTCATGCCTTTTTTGAGAAGATCCCAAGGACTACCAAGGAAATAGATGAAGACGACATTTTAATGATTCCCTCAGAAGGACAGATAAGGACACACTCAAGTCCATCGCCAAAGGAAAAAGCCCTGGACTTGGTGGTTTTCAACCAAAATTTTACATGGAATTCTGGGAGGATATGAAAGCTGATCTGGCCATTTTCTTTCGAGATGCTTGGAAGGCCAATAAATTGAACCTTGCCATCAATGATGGTCATACACATTGATTCTTAAAGTGGAGAACCCAGAGTCGCTTGGAGATTGGCATTCCATCTCTCTTACCAATACAACATACAAAGTTTTGGCTAAGAGACTCAAATGTGCACTTCAGGCAGTAAATGGTCCATGTAAGTCATTCGTTCTTCCCAATAGGAATATTTTGGATAATTACACAAATGCAACTAAAGGTCTAAATTGGAATATGTAGCAAAATAACAGGGGGTTCCAGGGGGATTTGATATAGATATAATTCTTGAAACCATAGACCATATCCTTAAAACAATTCAATGGGTTATCATAAAAAAAAACAGAGATTTAAGATAAAAAATAATCACATTAGCTGACTGGTTAGATTGGTTAAAGTAGTCTTATTAGGATATTGAGTTATTTTGGTAAAGGTTCGAATCCTCGTATTTCATATTCTAAAAGCTTAAGCGAAAACGTATAGAGGCTCGATATACCATCAAAACCTTAGGCAAACTCGTATTCGACATCTTAAAATCATAGGCGTCCCCAATCATAATTGAGCATAATCGAAACGAGAGGTGTCCAGAGGCTCCAACATACAGTCTGGGCCGTAGGATTGACAGATCCGACGACTGTGGTAGTCCAGGGTGCACCTCGTTTAGAATTTAAGGGTCATGGCAAATATAGTATTGGAGCAGAAATTAAATGAAAAGTTCTGAGATCCTAAGTTTCAGTTCTTGGTGGACACAAAAACTATGAAATATTCAAAAAAGGAGACAGTAGAGCAAGTCGGATTAGCAGAAGATATATGCAAGCGATCTGTTGCAGGTCAGAACTGATTCGTTTGTGAACTGCTTGGGCTCTCGGCTATAAGGTAAGCATCTAGGGTGGTCGCATCTAGGTAAGGAACTAGGTAAGCATCTAGGTAAGGAACTTATATATATATTGAAACCTGACAATGGATATTGCATTCTTGCTTTATATGTTGATGATTGTGTACTAGTAGCAAATAATGGCAAAGTTCTGGAATTGTGCAAGAGAATCTTGAAACAGAAGTTTAAGATGACATACTTGGGGGCACTGAAACAATTCCTGGGAATGGAGGTCTTCAGAGACAGAAAGCAGAAATATCAGTAACACCTTGAAAAGGTTCAACATGGAAAATGCAAACAGTGTAAGTACTCCAATGGTACCAAGACAGAAGCTCTCACTAGAACAATGCCCTACTACTCTAGAGGAAAAGCTAGAAATGGAGGAAAGACCTTATAGAGAATTAATCGTATGTTTGCTGTATATATCACAATAACACGAGGCCTAATATTGCCTTTAGTGTAAACATGCTGAGTAGATTCTGCAACAGTCTAGGCAAAGCTCATTGGGCAGCTGCCAAACGAGTCCTAAGGTATTTAAAAGGCACTCCAGATCAGGGTTTTTCTGTGAGTTTGTTGTGGAGTGTCGAGGTATCGCTGTCTCTTTGGGGCAGTTCTCTTTCCTCCTCACTTGCTTTGTAACATTACCATTCTTTTAATATATTGATGACACAGTTCTTCAAAAAAAAAAAAAAAAGGATCAGGGTTTGACATACAGATCTGATGATGGAGATAAGTTAGAACTGCACGCATATTCAGATGCGGACTGGGGAGGGGATATAGACAGTAGAAAATCAACGTCCGGTTATGTTGTAATGCTTGACAATAATGTTCTATCTTGGAGGAGTAAAAAGCAAAATTCACTAGCAATGTCCTCTGCGGAGGCTGAATATGCAGCAGCATCTATAGCATCAAGGAAAATTATGTGGCTGAGGAGATTACTAGAAGAAATTGGAATTTCTCAGGATCAATCTACCATATTGTGTACTGACAGCATGAGCTGTATGGCAATAGCCAAGAATCCGGTGTTTCATGAGCGAACAAAGCATATCGAAATGAATATGCACTTTATCCGAAATATGGTTGAAGACAAGACACTACAGCTGAAATACATACATATTGCAGAACAAGTAGCTGACATACTCACAAAAGCTTTACCAGTGTCACAATTTATATATTTAAAGTCAAGGCTGTTAGTTGAAGGGAAAACTGAGAACACAGGCAATAGGTAGAGAATTTGCCATGAAGGGGAGTGTTAGAATTTAAGGGTCATGGCAAATATAGTATTGGAGCAGAAATTAAATGAAAAGTTCCAAGGTTGCATATTGAGTATATGGGAAGACAATGCAAAAATTGGAAAAACAAGTGGTATATAAGGAAAGCACCGAGATCCTAAGTTTCAGTTCTCGGTGGACACAAAAACTATGAAATAATTTAAAAAGGAGACAGTAGAGCAAGTCGGATTAGCAAAAGATATATGCAGGCGATCTGTTGCAGGTCGGAACTGATTCGTTTGTGAACTGCTTGGGCTCTCGGCTATAAGGTAAACATCTAGGGTGGTCGCCATGGTGCAGATAAGGACAATTGATAAAAGTTCAGTATAAAAGTCATTTGATAAGACCTTGGTATTCATCGTTTTGCTGTATATCAGTTATTGTGATTGGAAAATAAAGCAAAGCTAGAAATAGCCAGAAATAAAGATATTGTTGTTGGAAGTTTTTATTAACATTACTTAAATTAGACTTCAAATGAGCATATGACACCATACATTGGGGGTTCTTGAAGAAAGCAATGAACCATTTGGAATTCTTAGGCCAGGTGTACAACAAGATTTGGAGAATGAACATCACATCTTCCTCTGCTCTTCTAATCAATGACACTCCCACAAAATTGTTTGATTCTAGAATGGGAGTAAGATAAAGCTATTCTCTACCACCTTATCTATTTTTTATTGTTGCGGAAATGGTGGTAAATCTGGGTTACCAGTCTATGTGAAAGCCAAAAGATTAATTGCCTAAAGCTACCAAAGGATGTAGGTTTGTTTGCCATCATTCAATATGCTGATGACACCTCTGTTTTTCTCAAAGATGATGATGATAGTCTAAGTAGTTATATTGAAGCACTAAGGCTATTTAGTGAAGTTTCTGGGGTAGTTCTCAACAAAGCAAAACGTGCAATAATTTTAAAGCACCAATTCATTAATTTGAGAAAAAACAGCTAATTTGAGAATTTAAAGCTAGCAGGCATGACACATTTAGCTCAATAGTAAGCTAGCAAGCATGGCACATTTAGCTCATTTTAAGCTAGCTAGCAAGACCATTTTTACAGCTCTTAAACAACCAAGCAGAACACATTTCACTCAGGTCGAAACACAAGTTTATTCTTCATCATTATCATCATCTTTATCCTCATTAGCAAACATGTCTCTTAATTGAGAGGCCATGTTGCTTGGGATCAACATTCGAGGCAATGCAGAAAAATAGCAAATGGTGAAGCCGCAGATACATCATGACTTAGAGCTAAACTGTGTAAATGGGCTACGGGTCAAATGGTTATTGAACTAGCTAGTTTTATGGCATTAGGGTTTCTTGATTGGCAAATTAATCGAATTGTCCCCATCCACAAAGGAGAGAATAAATAGATTGTAAATAAGTGTCGCACAGTAATGATAAGCAATATCATGCAAAATTATTGGCGAAATGGTTGGAAAGTACAGAGCAGTGCACAAGCAGGTCGTTCGTGGTTATTCTATCATTGATCATTTATCCGGATGCTTGGAATAAGTTGCAGAGCCAAGCATTTCATTTAGCATCAGGATGGTTGTTGTGGTCCATCTAGAAGCGCAGAAGACTGTGTATCTTTCAGGGTTTGGATATTCCTCCTGCAGTTGTCCTCCAGGATGCACAAGCTAGAATCGCTAAGGCATACCATTGTTCTTCGCTTGCTCCTACCAAGCGACAGTTGATATTTGATTCCTATTTGAGTGTGCTGTCGTATGCATAGGCCGATGGTTTTACTCAGTGGATCATGATTATCCTCTGAGACTTTATCCCCGCCTCTGCATTTGTATTTTGCTTTTGGCTTGGAGTTTCAATAAAGTTTGTCGTTCTTCAAAAAAAAAAAAAAACTATTTGGAATGCAGACAAAATGTCACAAAATTTTCATTGTGGGATTGGATTATGCGTTGTATAGAGCATTCATGCAACTAGTGGTTTTGTACGATTGCCATAGCTATCATGCAAGAAATGGGAAAGCATTGGATAAGTTAAAAAAACATTTCTTGATATACGAGCTTGGAGTTAAATAACTCCAAACACCATACCCAATGTTCCTACAAGAAGTAGGAATGTTTGCCTTTTATTTTCTCCCCTTTTTTTTTTTTTTTTTGGGGCCAATTAATAGGTATGTGCTTAGAGTTCAATATCTAATGCCAGACATATTGCCATATAAAGTATTAGAAGAAAGTCGTGATAATGGTTTGGTATCGTAAATGAATTGCATGGTTGAAAACCAGATGGGAACTGAAAATCGGTGACGATGAGAGTTATTTATAAATTATGGGCAAATGTGCAAAGATAAATGGAATTCTATAAGAAAGACATATAGACCTTAGTCACCTACCTCGGGGATATCACCACTGTAAGTCGTATGTACCATGTGCGTGGATGATAAGGGGTTTTTTTTGTTGTCCACGTATCGATACGTACGAGTAAAATAAGGTTATTTGGTTTTGAATTCATATCCGTACGACTAGGATCGTTGTTGGCGAGATAGAACTTCTCGTATGGCACAAGATGGAGTTAATCTTCTAATTTCTAGCTAGGAAGGAGTGGGTCTTAGAATATGATAGATTCATAGTTTACCCACAAAAGTATTTGAGTTATATGTATTCTTAGGATCATGAAAACCTTTTCAATACATACTCATACTGAACAAATAATTCTTTAACTCTTTAGTTCACTTTAATCTATTATCCACAATTCGTTTGCAATATTTATACGATAAGGTATATGTCATATGTTAAGATGTGTTTTGTATTTATACGAGAAGGATCATTGGTACTACAAAAAAAATATCATATAATTATGATATGGGGTAGACAAAAGTTGGAAACAATAGAACGCATCATATAGGGTTTTCTTAGAGAACTTTCGTATATGAAGGAGTTTTCTTGGATCCTAGTAATGCACATGGCGTATCCATATATAGAGAGCTAACACCCCCGGGTCACCTACACATTGCAGCAGTATCTCCTTGATCATTTACCTATAGAGCAGACCAACACTTGATTTGTCGAATGAGGTTAGCTCCCATCACTAGCGAATTGAGTGAGGATGGAGTTAAATTCCCAGAGCTAAGAGAACACGTGAAACATGAAACTCATAGAAAGTTGAAGATGAACACCATTTCCTTATCACTTGTCCAATGTATGTGGTAAAAGATCGTCATCAGGGCCTGATTTGGGAAATGGATATATAATTTTTTTAGTTATGCACATAGTTACTTGCATCCTTCCTCTGGGAGATATGGATAGTCCATGAGGTTTTCTTTGCATAGATGGACTGACCTGTCGCTCATTTCGTAGCATCTTTTTTTTTTCTGTTTTTTGGTAATTCTATTAAGTTTCCATGGTAAAGGTCATATATCTGGTATATGCAATGGCTACATTCCTACATGAGATTTATGTTTAGCTACAAAATTTGATCATGCTTCTTACATGAATGGTAACTTTAGTTAAAAAAAAAAAATTGGGCAAAGCGCCTATACCTAGCCCATCTTGCAATTACTATCATTATCCATACGTATGTTGTTTATGTAGAAGAGGTTATATATCCATTTTTATAAGAGTATGAGGCTCTAATGGGTCACCTTAACTTCTTGGTGGTCAGACATAGAGCAAATTATAAAGATATTGAAGAACAAATCCATCTCTTCAACTTATGAGCGAATACAATTGCTCAATTCCTCTCACGCTGTCTCCTGATGGCTGCCCCAATATGCCCATGGTTGGCTAAGTGTTTGTTGATGTTATCTACTATTTGGTTGCAAACAAGTATAAGAACTTCCCAACTGGTATTTGAAAACTTCTCTGTCTCAAGGGTTTGCCTACAGAGAGAGAGGTTAAACGAATTAGGAGAGTTTACTGTATACATCCCAACTCATAATAGATAGTCATATTATAACTTCATAAATAGTTTGTTCAATTAAATGCTGAGTTGTACAATCATCTTATGGCGAAGCCATTCGATAAATCAATTTCTAACAGAAACTATGTCACCGGTGCACTCCATAATTATTCTTTAAAAGAAAAGAATACAAATATTATTTGCTAAGTCCATCATTGCAGAGAAATTTCAATATTTTAGCTTCTTCAAAGCTTTTTTGGGAGTTGTGTTCCCTACCCTTCTTCAACGTGCCCGAGTCTCTTCAATGTTGATATATGATTGCTTGAAGGTGTTGCTGATTCCATTATTGGTATGGGCTCATCTATTGCTACTATTGCTGCTGTCAATAGCTTGAAATTCACCCACATTCCTCTTTGGGATCCAAAGAAAGTGAAGATTGAGGATTTTCTTAACCAAAACTGTTGGTCCAGTGTTGGCCTATATTTTTCTAAATCCTCCCAAGCACGTCAGTGCTTGAAGTGCATGGCCATATCAAGATTGTGCCTGGGCAGTTTGAGACCATTGAGCACTGCTTTGTCCTATGCACAGAGGTAGGGGCAGCTTGGTCCTGGGTGAGAGCCCTCTTTGGGACTTCACTATGCAGTCAGAAGATTCTCTTGGGAGTCCTTCCTAGCAGGTGGGCAGTGGCCAAGTGGCAGGCGTTTCATTTATGTAGAGCTTGGCTTTTGTGGCTGATTTGGAAAAGACGGAGAGCGAAGGTCTTTCAAAATGCAGTGCTTAGCCCTTTTCGGTTATAAGTTGTGGCAGGCTTACCAAGTCTTAAGCTTGTCTGGCACAGTTAAGCGGGAAATTTGGTCGACATTCCTACAGAATGTGGATCATGATGGGCGCTTCATTTCTTAGCACCACACTTATCATTGTACTTGATCGCATTCTAGTGATTTAATATATTCTTATATTCTTCAAAAAAAAATTGTGCCTGGCCTTTTTTGTGAGGTCTTGGATGTTGTAAGCTTCGAATGGGTATACATCTGAGCCCTCATGTACTTCCTAATTTGCCTCTTCCAATTCTCTCATTTCGTGTGAGATTCCTAGGTAATGCTTTCGCTTCTTCTTGTTCTTCTTCTTCACTTGCCACGTCCTGTGCTTGTACTCCATAGAAGCTTGCTTTTGCGGCATCTAGAACCATTTGTTTTGATTGACCAAGATTCGTCTTCAATGGCAGGTATTACTTCTTAGGCATTTCAAGAAATTGCGTCATGTGTCTCTTTGTAATTGTGAAAATACACATGTACTTCATAATTAGTGGCATGCCTAATTTAAAAGCAGTAAAGATTCATTTTGATGCAATGTGATGCTTGATGCTATTCGTATAGGGCAAGAAACCTTCTTGATAAAGAATTAGAAAACCATGGTATTGGAGTTTATTGGAGCAGTAATTCGAGCCATTTCCATTTGATTTCACTTACGGAGAACTCATCAAACTCAACAAATTTGAACAAAAAATCGCTCCATGTCCAGATCGACCTACAAGCCTAAAAATGGAATAAAGCAAGCCTAAAAATGGATCCAGCTAAGCTACCAAGCTCAAGTTCAGGCAATTTCACCTCCGTCATTGGCTTCTTTTGCCAATAAGAACATCAGAGTATTTCCACTAGCACTAGAGTTGTCTCTTCATGAACCCGAATGGGTCCATTTGTACACTTGTTTTTAAAATCTATTAGAGCTCTAAGGGCCATTCTAACTAGAAAAAAATTCTAGTTTTCCATTGAGGTGGTTAAATTAGAACTAACTTAAGGAAGCATGGAAATTTGCATTCCCATCATGCCCGTTAAGTTAAAAATAAAAAATTAAATCAAATTTTGTGTTGATGATTCACACTAGTAGTTAAAGTGGTAAGTTAGGTTAGCGTTAACTATACTTATTTCACATTGCCAGTTAAGAATTTATGTTAAATTAAAGAGAGTTTTGTTTGAATTTTTTTTTTTTTTTTGCCAACTACCAATGATGCACACTAATTAGAAAGTATATGCACCTAAGGTTAACACAAAGTGCTAGACTTTACAACCAATTTGTTAGAAATGATCGGTCCTTCCATCATGAAAAACCCTAAAACAATTATTGAAAGAACTATAAAACAGAATATAACTCTACACTGAATATTATGAAAATGCATATTCCTAGATATTGAAAGAGGCAACAAGAAATATGCATTTTCATATAAACATAAATAACTTGACTATATTGTTACCCTTTCGCACTTAACAGTTATGTTAAGTTAGTGCTTAACTGAGCTAAGTGTACCTCTCCTAGGTCACTTAACTTCTAGTTTAAAATAAGGGGACCAGTTAAAGTTTTAACTAAAATTAACTTAACTATTGTCAGTATGAAAGTGACCTTGTTAAGTTAACCATAGTTAAAATTTAACCAAATCCTAACTTAACTGATAGTAACTTAAGTGCTAGTGTGAAAGCAAGTTTCCATTATTTGCCACATTTAACCTAACCTAACCGCCAGTGGGAATTGACCCTAAGATGAAGAATTTGCCAACATGCTCGGACCACGTTGTTCTCTATGAGTGTACAAATAAGAAAAAATAGTGCAAAATATAGAAAGCTTCCCATACTAAGCACAATATAGAGTCAAATGCAAAGGGGCCAAGTTTATTCTAACATTATTTACATTATTTTGCAAATTTGATTTTTTCCTCCAACTTCTAAACTAGGAAATAACTAGCAAAAAGACACGCCAAAGGTAGTTTAGAAATTCCTTTTGAGGTGACAACAAAATTATTGCCGTAATCTTCATTGGCTTTGTATGTGTTGCAATTTTAAAATCAATCTTCTAGAACATTAGAAGGGGTTGACCGATATGTGTTGCAATTTAATGTCCAATAAGCATGTTCTCTCAATCAAATTATTCTTTTGCCCCTAGAAGAATGAATTTGTACTTGGCTTTGACATTGCTATCTGTAAACCAAAAGTAGGTCAATACTACATCAACATATCTCCTGTTGGACACTCTGCAATAAATAGATTCAAAAAAATCCTACTAATTGCAAACCAAAAGTAAGTCAATACTACAACATCATATCTCCCGTTGAACACTCTGCAATAAATAGATTCAAGAAATTCATGCAACACCAATTATTTTTTGTTGCAAAAGAAATAAACTATTCATTGGAATATTAAAGAGATTAATCTATATCTCGTGATGGATATAAACTTGAAACATGATTTTAGCATGAAATTGCTTGAATGCACTTATAAAATGTCATGAAATATAGAGAAACTTTTTACAGAGAGAAACATGTAACTAATATTCACTTAGTATAAAACAATTTTGTATTCCACAGCACTAGAAGGACCTATTCTGCTACAAGGTCAGGCGTTCAACAATGACAAAAATCTAGATTCGATATCATAACAGTAAGCTTTGTAATTTTAAAGGAAGGATGAGCTCTTGGCCATCTCTACATCGTTACTTTATAATATTATTCATGTAGATTGGAGAAGCTTTTTAAACAATGGAATGAGTTAGGATGTCCAAATAACAAATTGCTCTTAAAGGAAAGGGAGAAGTATATAGAGGAATATATTTAGGCTTATGAGGAATATATTTAGGCTTATGCAACATATACTGATTACAAGTGATGTAGCAGTAATTTCTATCCGAGTTATAAAACCCTATTCATGCATGTATCAATAACGGCAATATATATATTTTCAATTTTCTCTAGATGCTCTCATTCCCCAGATTTAGCAAGACATGAGAGACATTATCGATGTAACAAGTAGACTCTTAGTGATATTTAAATAACAAATTAAGGGGGGAAGTACAATTTAAGACTGCAAATGGATTGAGATTGTCTTCGAAGTTATAGTAGGCTATTGTTCGATAATGTCAATCAAGTAAATTTGGAGTAATCAGAATCGAGCAACACAAACTCACAAATTTATAAATTCAAGAGCCAATCATGCAATCTACCCCAAGAGGCATGCTTTCCTCATTACATGAAAAATCCATAAGATGGTGCATGTAGTCCCCACATTTGTAAGCAATTGGAACTAATTCAGAACTTGAAAGGCGAGTTTCAAAGGTGACATATACTCTGCAAAATCATGCACAAATTCTAGTTTTGAACATCAAGTTCATGAAAATAAAATCAGACTTAAGTTTACTTACAGGCATCGCGTCCTTGTGCATTGCAAACTTTCCACTTTCTTTCCCCAGGTTTCATTGAATCCATGTCTAAATCCCCAGGTTTCATTGCACGGTCTCAGATCGGCGCAGCTTCTGCAGGGCATACCAAAAGATCCAGCATCCCAATTACGAGTACAGGCAGGTCACAATTACTTCTGGGTCACAAGTACAGGCAATATCATATGCTATAGCGGCTTTTTCTGCAGTTGGATAAGAACCCAATCAAAGGCGAAGTTTTTTGCTGGTATCTGCTGAAATAGGCGCCATGTAGAAAGACATGCTGCAAAACCCACAAAATCAAGCCTAATCGCTCCTTATTCCATTCAAAAATTAAACTAAATTGACATTCTAACCTGCTGTCACCAGCAGTGGTGAGATCAATCTGCATCTTGGTGCATTTTCCGCAGCTGCATACGTTAACAACTTCCATTAACATCCTCATTGATAGCCTATTACCTGAAAATGAAAGAGCAGGAAATATTGAGATTCCATCAAGGAATCTTACTTGCAGTTGTCGCAAACATTGTGGAGTGAATTGATGAAGAAATTCTGTGGAATCTGGGTTGTTGTTCTTCCCGTCCTTGAGACGTTTATAAAGAAACCATAAACCACTCCTGTGCTGCCACATCAGCAACACTTATTTAGGTTGAAAAAGGAAGCATTTGGTGGTCCATATATTTTGGCAAAGCCTTTATCCCTAGGTGTCTCTGCATTGTATCAATTTTGAGTTGCTTGTTGATTCGGCCTGTCACAACATCAAACAAAGCTCAGCCAGCACAAATCAAGCATACTTCGTTCCAGCTCCAGCTCACGCGCGAATCAGGCAGCTCGGCTTCATCTCAGATCGGACCTACGCTGATGTTGAATCAAGGCGCCACAGCCATGCATGGGCCTCGGATTGGGTGGACGCCAGCCTCTCACGCAGACAGCCTCCAGTAGGTTTTCTGTTTTGTTCCAAATAACCCAGCCAAGGTACAGATTGCTTTTGCCAGATTTTAGATTTTAGATTGCTTCGCCCTGTAGATTGCTTTTGCCAGATTTTAGATTTGCTCTTTGCGGGCCCAGATCGGATCGCCCCACCCAGATCTGGGTGGGGCGATCCGATCTGGGCCGGCAAAGAGCAAACTCTGGTAATTTTTTTTCTGCTCATGATACAGACCTGGTAAAATTCTAGTCCAAGATAAGGAGAGCTTAAAAGCATCAACACCCAAGTCATCTAAGAGATCTACATCTTCCTGCATCAAAAAAATTCTATGACAACCACCTTCAAAACTACCATTGAAATATTCATAAACCTTATAGAGGTGATATCCGTCGTCTGCTATTCCGGGATTGATACTGCTTGTGCTCCCTGAGGCACAGAATTAGCATTTGCACTATGAAAGTATTTAGATGGGGATAATTGCAGCTAACCTTTGATACATCCATCCACAATTGTGATGCCTTTGCCGCTCTCTTGCAGAGCTCCTTCAATCTGCACGCACAATTTTAACAAGTTTTAACTGAAATTCCTTATATGTAAACGCCTGCAATTCATTTATTGCAATTCATTTATGCCTGATATGCTGATGAAGCAACGCCAAAGACGAAATCCTCAGGGAAAACTGTGCGAGTTATAGCATTGCCACCCAGTTGTCCACACCT
Organism: Isoetes taiwanensis; assembly: GCA_021234155.1. Lineage (NCBI taxonomy): Eukaryota > Viridiplantae > Streptophyta > Lycopodiopsida > Isoetales > Isoetaceae > Isoetes > Isoetes taiwanensis. The sequence goes on from JAJEKV010000024.1 coordinate 17,133,378, forward strand.
GGACATACCTGGAATAAGAGAGAACTAGTCCATACCTGGAATAAGAGAGAGTTTATGTCCATACCTGGAACAAGAGAGAACTAGTTTATGTCCATACGCACCAGACCTTCCACACCAAACCCCGCCTTTTTAACCAGTGCCCAATCCAATAAAGCATTTAGGAGTATGGAAGCCATGCTGATTAGGAATAAATATTAAATAAATATTAAATGAGTCATACCTACCATGTGCCTATCTATCTGTATCTCATTCATTTATATATGAAACATCTTTTCTTTTCTACGAGTCCTCTCTCTTATATCCTGCAGTTACTATCATGTGAAGACCATTCCAATTTTTTGACCTACGTCCAGAAAATTGGAACAACGAAAATAGAAACATGATCCAAACGAAGGAATCATGACCTTTTTGTGGAGTTAGGAGTGGATGCGCATTGCTCTGTGCAGCAAATTTTGAAGAGAGATGCAGTGGAATTTATCAAATCTGAGCCAGATTTGAGCTCATCGTGTTAGATCTGAAACATTAATAAGCACTTAAAAGCAGTTCTTATTAATATACCTTGAAACATTAATAAGTTACCTATGGTATCAGCTTGAGGCACGAATTGGCGTGCAAATGCAGTCACAATATAATCAGCAGCTATATGTATTAGAGCTACAGTCACCAGCTTGATCCTAAAGTGCCATGTTCCAAGTTGCTCTTGTCCAAGTGCTTCGCTTACTAGTGGATATAGAGGACCTAAAATTATGCTGATATATGCCAAGGCAAATGCCTTTACTAATCTGGTATTAAACTTAATCTTGAAACCTTAATATTAAGACCTTGAAACATTAATAAGTTAGCTATGGTATCAGCTTGAGGCACGAATTGGCATGCAAATGCAGTCACAATATAATCAGCAGCTATATGTATTAGAGCTACAGTCACCAGCTTGATCCTAAAGTGCCATGTTCCAAGTTCCAGCTTGATCCTACGTGATTGAATATAAAAATGACAGAGTGTACCTGACGACACTGCAATGGCAGCTTTCATCTTAAAAGATTTGGCATTTTTGGATGCAGCTTGGATTAATAATCCACCTATAAACATTGATGACATGAACGATGAAGCTGTGGAAATTGGATTTCCCTTTACTGCATGAAGCATAAAACTGCCATGCAAATAATGAGTGAGCCTGTAGCACCAGGCAATGATCTGTACAGAATACAGAGGAAAAGTTTCCAGAGATAAGCTCAATTGTGTAAACAGAGAATTCTTCTCTTCCAGTTGAAAATCCAAAAACCTACAAACAGAAATCCAGGCATAGATTAATGAATAAGGAATGCATTATGCAACGAAAACATGAAGGGTACAAACATAGCTATGAATGCAATATATATACCCTTTGCAGCTCCAAGACTCCTTAAAAAGGTTCAAGAGCCTCCATAACTGCATTAATGGCAAGAAATATGCAGATATCAAGGGGGCATCCCCCTTATCAAATTTGAAAGCAAACATCTGGAGGATTTGGATGACCTGTTCAATGCGAGCGCCGGTCGTCAATGCAATCCGTCGGGCACAGCTTCGCCAATCCGCCGTAGCTTCTGCGCCAATCCGTCGTCCGTCGTCAATGTTAAACCCTAAAATATTACTAAGTCCGATGTCGTACATGAATTTAATTAACCTGAAACATTGTCCAATAATAGGTCCCCGTACAATTAACGTTTATTCTCCACCCTTTACCCTATATTCTCCACGTGGAAAATGCGTGGAGATAGGGAGGGAGAATGCTATTTTTTTTCCAGTGCAGACCCCAGCTCCCAGCGAGATTTGCTCTAGGCCTACAACCGCCTGCCCAAGCTCCATAGCACCGCCGATGTCATCCAGGTTAAGGCATCCGTGTTGACATTTTGTCTGCTTCAAGATTTGCCAGCCCTTGCTTCCGCATAATTCTGCTCAAGACAACTTGCTTCTGTCCCTTTTAGCCCACCCAGGTCAGCCAGCCTCAGCAGTTTCGATTTTTCACCCTTTTGGCTTCTTGTTCTATCTGTTGGGTCTTTTCCCATCTATTCTGCATTAGGTCAGGGGTTTCTTTCTGGTTCCTTCTGCTCTGGCAGCGCATCTCTCCATCTAGGCCCATATCTCTCTGCTGGTATTAACCCAGCGGCTGCACAGTTCTTCCACACCAGCTGCAATTCCATATACCTTAGGCCAGCTACTGATGTCCGCCCAGCCTATAAGTTCCAGTCCTCTTACCATATCCAGCTCTATCTCTTCTTGCCTGGTCCAGCTGCTTTGACCTGCCTCTGCCTCTGTCTAGCAACTTCGCCTTCTCCCATGACCCGCAAAGCCAGAGAAATGGCAAGGCAGCAAATGAAACACCATACCACGCATGACGAATTGCTTGATATTCAGCATCGTGTGGTCTCTTGCTTCGAGTCGGAATCGGACCAGGATGTGATCAGACAGTTTTGGGGCAAGGGATACTTTAACGGGCGGGAGGTCTGTGTTGAGCGGACTTACATGTATGACCACCTTCATTTGCTTTACGCAACTATTTTGAAGCAGTTAGGTTCACAGACACCTCGGGCTGTTGATGGGCCATTACGCACTGATGCTAGTATACAGACTGAGGATCCATTTCATGTGCCATCATGTGCTGATGCTAGTGTCCAGACTGCAGAGCCCCTGCATGTTCACACTGCGGTACAAACCGAGATATATGAGGGGACGGATACACAGCAGGAAGAGGGGCCACGCCATTTGGTTGCAGATCCAGCCACAGACGCACAAGACCGAGCTTTGAATTTACGTATTATAGGGGTAGAGGAGACAGACACCGAGGGTCAGACAGATTTGGAGGTCGCTAAGCAGTTCTTCTGTGAGGTTATGCATGTCCCAGCTCTTGGACTTGTGTCTGCAGCTAGGGTGGGGGCTGCGCGTCCTGATCGACCTCGACACCTTCTAATTCGCTTTCGGGATGTGTTGAGTCGTCTAAGTGTTCTTCAGCACGGAAATCATTTGAGGGGCACTACTTTTTCTTTACAGGAAGATCTCTCTCCCATACAGCTATGCAATCGCCGGAATGAGTTGTGCAAGGTTAGGGAAGCCCGTCAACACAAGAAATGGGCGGTATACCGAGGAGGAGCAGCAATTATCCTAGACCATTGGCCGTCTAATCCGTGGACAGGCTATGTCTAGGGTCTCTCAGCAGTACCATAGAACAAATAGCTTTTTTATTATGGGGCTTTGTCTCCATGTTGTGCTTTGTTTAGGCTTATGCCTTTTTGTTCTGTAGGGGGCTCACGCCCTCTTTTCTTTCTTTGTTTGGGTCCCATAACCCGATAGGGTTCTCGTGGACGATAAAAACTTATCTTTATCTTTATCTTTATCTTTTGACCCACACCCTCCATTATAGCTCTACCCTATACCTCATTTGAAGGTGCTGTAGTGCATAAAATAACCATACACCATTCCCAAATCATCATTCCCTCGCCACAGGTTGCACTGGAGCTCTCCCAACATCTTTCCCATTTGTCTTTTTCTTCTTCTATATAACTTACCTTGTTAATGCAATAGCCTGCGCATTGTACTATTGTGGAATTATTGTTATTCCCATCGCATACTTGTTGCCTGCATAGACGTTACGATGCTGACAACATTCATAGTTTGAGATGGGACTAGCAACCACTAGCAAACAAAGTTGAATAGTGTGAAGTGAATCACAAATTCTAGATGTGTACAAAACATTGTATTTTGAAGTCTATGTATGTCTCTCTAGTTAATCTATTAAAAGTATTCACTGACTAACTTTTTAGTTCAAAATCTATGCGAGGTTAAAAAAATTACCTACAAATTTTGCAAAAAGGTTGACAACGAAATGGGGCGAATAGTGAACACCTTCTTCATGCTTAGGACATGCTTATATCCTTATTAACATTGGCTTTGCACATCCAAGCCATATGAAATTTATGTGCTTCCTAAATGGTAGTATTGCACATGTTATATTTTGAAGGGTTATAATAAGGAGGAAATGAACCATGAAATATCATGGAAGGAAAAGGGTTATCATGGTATATTAGAATAGTAATAGTGCCTGCAATGAAAAGTGCATGGCTAAAATATGCTCGCTCTGTAATTCTTATTTTTGTAATTGTTGTGTGCATAAGTAAAGTGCGGCACTCTGTGATATTATATTATAGGTTATTATTTTAAAAGTAATAGTGCCCAATGTTGCTGGGGATTAGTTGCTAGCAAGTTTCCATAGCCGTAGTTGAGTGGGATACTTGCCATTATAACCATCACAGTGTACGTAATTGAAGTTCCTGAAATGCTTCGTATTGTTAGACCATGTACATAACTCCTGAGGTGATGCATAAAATGGGCTTTGTCTATGGCATTTTGAGTGTGATGTGAGGAGCAAACATGTTAAATTACATGGTCTACAAAAGCACTTGAACGCAAAGCTAAAACATAATCTTATGCTTCAAATATCAAATATATTATTAACACTCGTTCATATAGCAACAAAGAAACTTAAAGCAAACATTGACGGGACCCCAGATATGCCAAAATATATAAGATAAGATAAGAAATTTTATCGTCCGCGGGAATCCAATCGGGTTATGGGACCCAATACAGAAAAGAGAGGCATAAGCCCGAACCAAAACGGGGGGCAAAGGCCCATCACAGAAACATTATAAAAAATGGAACATAAGCAATACAAAAACAATAAGAACAGAGCAAAAGCAGACCCAAGCAGGGCAGAAGCGACTAAGACGTAATCCCTAGTGTGATTAGATGTAACCTAACCAGGGGTTCTGAGGCCACTGTTCAAGAATAAGTGCGCCACCTCCCCGATAGACTGCCCATTTTCTTTGGAGCCTCGCCTCTCGAACCTTACATAACTCATCACGCCGCCGAATTAATTGAACTGGGGAGAGGTCTTCTTGGACTAAAAAGGGAGTGCCCCTGAGGTGACTCCCATGCTATAGCACATGCAGTCGGTCCTGGGATGTATGTCAAGGACTGTACCAGAAGATGGCGTGGCGGGTCGGGCCGATGAGCACCTACTCGGTGCGCTGCAAAAGTTCCTGGACTTCGGATGTGCATAATATCCGTAAAAAAGTGTGCAGTGGTCTCGTTATCTGAGCAGGAGGCTATGTCCGGGACGCCCACTAGACGCAAATTCAAGTAGCGGTCTTGCTCAGGCTGGTCCATACATGGGTTCTGTGTGCTATTGGACCCTCTTGTTGGTCCATGTGTATGTTCCTGAACTGCATCCGGCATCTGAACATTCGAATTCTTAGACGGAGGCCGTTCCGGTACTGGCTCAGTCTGGACCTCGGCATCGGCATGCCGCATGCATTATGGACGTGGTTATGGTTGGCTGTACCTCTGCGACTGCCTCAGTCTGGACCATGGCATCCGAGCGCAAGGTGTGTGCAAAAGCTGTCCGGTGGCAAAGGGAAACTAGTATGGCCTATGTATTCTTTCATCGAATGCTCCAATATTTCTAGAACCTGCGCCCAACTGTCCAGAGGGAGTTGCACAGAATTCGTTGTAACTGTAACTGTCGACCAAATCGACTGCATCCTGGATTGAACTGTAAGGAAGGGGGACTGTGATGTGGCCGAGTTGCAAGAAAGTGGAGATGTATCTGCAGGAACTGTGGGTGCAGGGGGAGGGGACGGACATGGTGTAGCCTTGGGGCTGTGTTCGGGAGCTGGGGGAGGGTGCGGGCATGACATAGCCTTCACTGCCTTCCTCGCCATATCTTTAGCTTTTCGCGTCATGGCTAGGGGCGGTGGGTAAGTAGGAAGAACATAAAGAACAAGAAGCAAAACCTGATGGTAAGCGAGAAGGGATCGAAGATTTTGTTGCTGGTGTATGGCCTGTCACAAAAAGCCTCTTTGCAGAGTCGGATGGCCTGATGTTGGCCCCTGTGCCGATGACCTGAGCGGGCCACAAAGTAACTCGTGTGGGCAGAATCGTATTAGGCGCGTGAGGCTGACCAGACCGATAAGGAATTCGAGGGCAAGGGAAAGTAAGAGCTATTGAGGCAGACGGATCAGCCGGGCTATGGAGCCTATGCTGGAGAAGCCCCACCACATCAAAGTCGTTATGCAAAGCCTAACTCTGGCAGAGGCGCCAAACCGAACTGTCTTAGGGTGGAAAAATGAACTAGGCCGGGGCATTGAATACTCTTGCCGAATCTACGGGTGCTATAAAGCTGGCGAATTCATGCTTGAGGCAGATCTGTTGCTCTTGAGCTGTTGCTGCTGCTGATGTGATGTGTTGCTTGCTGCTGCCACCTAAACAAGATCTCACATGAGCTAGAACAGGTCTGGGCCTTTGGGCGCCTAGGCACTGAGGCGGCAGGCGCCTAGGGAGAGTTGGGCACAACCCACAATAATAATGCCTTGTGACTCAGTCTTAATAATTATGGTGTTATAGTATGAGAAATTTGTAGGAACAAACGCAAGAGATAATACGAGTGGAGATTAACCACTAGAGTTAGATGTCCAGGTTAACCATTGGACTTACATGTCCAGGTTAACCATTGGACTAGCATGAGCAGGTTAACCACTAGAGTCAGTTGTCCAGGTTAACCATTGGACTTGCATGTCCAGGTTAACCACTAGAGATGCATGTCCAGGTTAACCATTAGATGTAGTTGTCCAGGTTAACCACTAGAGTCAGTTGTCCAGGTTAACCATTGCTTGCATGTCCAGGTTAACCACTACAGTTAGTTATCTGGGCTTGGTTGTCAAGGTTAACCACTAGAGTTAGATGTCTAGGTTTACCATTGGACTTGCATGTCCAGGTTAACCATACTAGCATGTCCAGGTTAACCATTGGACTTGGTTGTCCAGGTTAACCACTAGAGTCAGTTGTCCAGGTTAACCATTGGACTTGCATGTCTAGGTTAACCACTAGAGATGCATATCCAGGTTAACCATTAAATGTAGTTGTACAGGTTAACCACTAGAGTCAGTTGTTCAGGTTAACCATTGGACTTGCATGTCCAGGTTAACCACTACAGTTAGTTGTCCAGGTTAACCATTGGACTTGATTGTCGAGGTTAACCACTAGAGTTAGATGTCCAGGTTAACCATTGGACTTGCATGTCTAGGTTAACCATTGGACTAGCATGTCCAGGTTAACCATTGGACTTGGTTGTCTAGGTTAACCACTAGAGTCAGTTGTCCAGGTTAACCATTGGACTTGCATGTCCAGGTTAACCACTAGAGATGCATGTCCAGGTTAACCATTAGATGTAGTTGTCCAGGTTAACCACTAGAGTCATGTCCAGGTTAACCATTGGATTTGCATGTCCAGGTTAACCACTACAGTTAGTTGTCCAGGTTAACAATTGGACTTGGTTGTCTAGGTTAACCACTAGAGTTAGATGTCCAGGTTAACCACTAGACTTGCATGTCCAGGTTAACCACTAGACTAGCACCATTGGACTTGGTTGTCCAGGTTAACCACTAGAGTCAGTTGTCCAGGTTAACCATTGGACTTGCATGTCCAGTTAACAGAGATGCATGTCCAGATTAACCATTAGATGTAGTTGTCCAGATTAACCACTAGAGTCAGTTGTCTAAGTTAACCATTGGACTTGCATGTCCAGGTTAACCACTACAGTTAGTTGTCCAGGTTAACCATTGAAATTGGTTGTCTAGGTTAACCACTCGAGTTAGATGACCAGGTTAACCTGGACATGCAAGTCCAATGGTTAACCTGGACAACTGACTCTAGTGGTTAACCTGGACAACTAAGTCCAGTGGTTAACTTGGACATACATCTCTAGTCGTTAACCTGGACATGCAAGTCCAGTGGTTAACATGGACAACTGAATCTAGTGGTTAACCTAGACAACTAAGATCAATGGTTAACCTGAACAGCTGACTCTAGTGGTTAACCTAGATAACCAAGTCCAATGGTTAACTTGGGCATACAAGAACAAGGGTTAACATGGACATCTAACTCTAGTTGTTAATCTAGACAACCAAGTCCAATGGTTAACCTGGACAACTAATTGTAGTGGTTAACCTGGACATGCAAGTCCAATGGTTAACCTAGACATTTAACCTGGACAACTGACTCTAGTGGTTAACTTGGACAACTACATCTAATGGTTAACCTGGACATGCATCTCTAGTGGTTAACCTGGACATGCAAGTCCAATGGTTAACCTGGACAACTGAATCTAGTGGTTAACCTAGACAACTAAGACCAATGGTTAACCTGGACAACTGACTCTAGTGGTTAACTTGGACAACAAACTGCAATGGTTAACCTGGACAACTGAATCTAGTGGTTAACCTAGACAACTAAGACCAATGGTTAACCTGGACAACCGACTCTAGTGGTTAACCTAGACAACCAAGTGCAATGGTTAACCTGGACATGCAAGTCCAACGGTTAACCTGGACATATAACTCTAGTGGTTAATCTAGACAACCAAGTCCAATGGTTAACCTGTACAACTAACAATATTGGTTAACCTGGATATGCAAGTCCAATGGTTAACCTGGACAACTGACTCTAGTGGTTAGCTTGGACAACTACATCCAATGGTTAACCTAGATATGCATCTCTAGTGGTTAACCTGTACATGCAAGTCCAATGGTTAACCTGGACAACTGACTCTAGTGGTTAACCTGAACAACTGAGTGGTTAACCTAGACAACCAAGCCCAGTGGTTAACCTGGACATGCTAGTCCAATGGTTAACTTGGACATGCAAGTTCAATGGTTATTTTGGACAAGTAACTCTAGTGGTTAACCTGGACAACCAACTCTAATGGTTAACCTGGACAACTAAATGTAGTGGTTAACCTGGACATGCAAGTCCAATGGTTCACCTGGACATGCATCTCTAGTGGTTAACCTGGACAACTAAGAACCTGGACATGCATTTCTAGTGGTTAACCTGGACGTGCAAGTTCAATAGTTAACCTGGACAACTAAGATAAGTGGTAAACCTGGTCAAATCCAAATAGCTTCTTTGCGAAATGCACCCATCAACCCCCTTGCACAGCTCTTGGGAGTGGTTGACAATCAAATCTGGAATAGGATGCCACCCTTGGCTAGACATCGAAAAACAGGGGGTTAGTCTCTTTAATTTTCGGCCACAATCCTTATTTTTCGGCTCGAGCATTATAGGTAGCTCGTGTTTTATTGAAGCTATAACACTCGAGGGCTAGGGTGTTATCTACCCCATAGCAATCCCTCAGCACCATAAACCGGACAATTCTGCCGAGCAAGGTGCATTTGGGCAAAAGTTGGTAAACAGAGAGCATCAATTTTTTTTTAATTTAACAGGTCAAAGCCGAAACCTTGCAAATGTTTATTGGGTGCTTAGAATCTATCTGATTCTACCTAGAACTGGTCGTTTCAACAAGCTCAAGCCCATCTCAGATTTACACTTCCTCTTAAGGTCGTGGCAATTTCGATGCAAACTTTCGGACCAAGAGGGAAATCTCATTCAACACGCTGTGTCAGTCAAGTAATATTTATCCATATAAAAATTTAGGGTATAGCCCAAAATTAATGTCACCCCATGGCTCTTCTCAACCAGAAATATCATTAGGCACAAAAAGTTTCAAACAGAAAACATATTGTATTGTATATGGATTGTATATGCTATATACTGATAGTGATTAAGAGAGCATCTTAGACCAAGATTCCACTACAATCGTTATAAATCATGTTATAAAAGCTAATCTAGCCAAAAGTGATCATAGGTTCAGGTTAAAAGCAACTAAAAACCTATTATAGGCCTGGATTATTTATTGTAATGTCCCCTTCTCTTAACCTACGTAGGACCTAATCTGGTGCCCATCCCCATCCCAATCCTTGTAATCTTCTACTTCATCTTCATCTCTATCTCCTAATTCAGACATTTTGCCGGAATCAGCTTCCATATCTGACAAATCGGAGAGTCTCCTTTTCGAGAGTTTCTTCCTCTTTTGTTTCAAACAACGGACTCCCATTTTCAACTTCTATATCATCATTTGAACTCTTTATTAATCCATCAAACCTGTCGATATGATTAGGCTCCAGCGTTTTCTCTTTTGTTTTGGAGGGCTGCTTGTAGCTATGTAGTCCTATGAAGTACATAGGCCGCTGTCTGCCATAAAAGCATATGAAAGAACCACACAGGAGGCGGCGGAGACTGATTCTGGCGGATTGTACGTCCAATACAGGAGAAATCTAAGAGTGGCAGCTAATTATCAGATGATAAGACCGGGTACACTTTTGCCTGCCTGATTCTTACGCCCCATCCATCGATGGGGTTTCTAATGCATGCATTGGAGCATGCTTGAATGCGGATGGGGCCTTCCTCAACCGGGATGCATGAGCCGATGCCGATTCCATGCATGGCCGAGCTAACCACGAAAATATGCCCGAGATTACCACTTCTCAGAGTAGGGTTACGACGCTCCTCGGCTTTTGATTATCTTGCTGCCCATTGATGGGAGAAAAAAATGAAAACCAGAATGTTTGAGACCATCACTAATAGACTTTGTGTCACCAAGAACCAATTTTCTTCTGTAGGACTTCTGGCAGTTTCAAATCCTTGGCTCTAAAATTTCTGATGTTAAATTTATGAGGAAGAAATGATGAGGTAAACTATAAACAACCTTAACACCTTTGAAATCAATCTAAAAGCTTAAGACGGAACTTGATGGCTGGAACAAAATAACGAATGCCCCATGTCGGGCAAACTAGGGGGTTGGGAGGATCGTAGGAAGAAAAGAAAATGGGACATCTATATCGATATCTGTATTTAGTTTTGGCATTTTTCTAATTTCACTAGTTGTAGATCTGCAAAAACTAAGATCTATGGGTAAATTTCAATACCACGTCTATTTTGGTTGATACGGAGGCGCTACATGGATATCCTAGGATTGCAAGAAAGACTGTAGGCTTGGTTGGACTAGCGTGCTAATAAATCTATCATAAAAAGTCTTAGAAAAAACTTGGTCGAATTTTCAAGTAATAATTCCTAAAAGTTTGAAGTTTAGAAGTTCTTTATAGATCCAATTGGGTCCCCAAGGGTTCAAATTTTGAAGATTTATAATTGAAGGCTTTTATACTAAAAAACACAAGGATTTATATGAGGCGTTGAATTAGACAGGTGGATGCATCTCAAGAGCTAGAGAAAAGTAGCAAAAGAGTTTTAAGCCTAAAAGAACTATTGCCTTGTGTAGAGTAGAAAATGAACGGTCCGATGTGGGGCACGTCAAACATGTGGGGAATGGTCTAATGTATATCCGATGTAGGACACATCCAATGTGGTGTATTTAAGAGCGATGACTCGAGGAAGCAATGGTCATGATGAAAAGATGTGATAGTCCATATTGGTAGGGGAAGGGTATTAACAGCCATAAAAGATGTAGCTTGTACGAAAATATCTTCGCACCTATCCTTTATTACAATATTAGATGGTCGAATTTTGACAAGACGTGAGAGATTTATCCGTATCAACCCAATTTACCTGGAGGGGTGGTCGGTTGGCCTATATAAGGAAACACCAAGGGTGCAAGATCACTTAGTAGTTGTGCCATAGAGACGAATGATACAATATTGTCACAATGCATGGAATAGACACTTGTGGCATGAATCATATGGGGACATCTAGAAATTGAAGAATCGCAAGATTCTGCTTGATGGTTGTATTGCTCATAATTCCAACCAAACTCTGATTATCTTGATATTGTTCTGCATCTGTGCTGGACACAGTACGAACGTTACATTATTCTGTATGACTCTAAATCCGGAATAGGAGTTGGAGTAGCATAGTAGAAGCGGTTGCTATTATGCAGAAATTACTTTTTGTAAACCTTTTTGTGGATATATAATGAAATATGCGACTTACTTAGCCTTCTAGTACTTATAATTGTCGTGATTTGCATCTAGTGCATGTGCTATTCACACATATCATCACGCCTTTTAGCTGTCCCATAGAGTTTGCTAGCGACTATGGAGTTCATTTCATGAATCACACCATGAGGAAGCTCATGGACTATTTGAATATCCACCATCAGAAAAGCATGCCTTATTACCCCCAAGGTAATGGCTCAGCAGCAGAGAGTACGAATAAAACCTTAGTCTCCACTTTGAAGAAGATTTGTGATGATTGACAGAAAGATTGACATAAAAAACTTCCTACAGTTGATGCCTTTTGAATATATTCTATCAACGTGATGCATATCTCAGGATACTGGCTGGCAATTATTTGCAAAAATCATGGCATGATATTAAAATCAAAATAAGAAAGTTTCAACAAGAAGACGTTATCCTACTAAATCCCGTTACAAAAAGCACATCCTGTAAAATGGATGTTTTGATGGTTAGGACCTTATGAAATTGTGCAAGTGGTCCAACCAAGTGTTTTCCAGTTAGCAGAAATGGATGACACCCTTTTATCTTCCTTGGTTAATGGGTTTTGACTCAAAGAATTTCCATGAGAACTAAGAAGTAGCATGTGTGTTTTGAGGGAAAAGGTCATTGGGTCCAACAAAGTCCATGGCCCATTTAATAAAGGGGAAAACTACAAAATACCCCTAATTTTTTGCAAAATTCAAAGTATACCCCTAACTTTCTAAAAAATCACAAAATGCCCCTAAAAACCTATACGTTAGGGGCATTTCATAATTTTTCTAAAAGTTAGGGGTATGTTGTGAATTTTGCAAAAAGTTAGGGGTATATTGTAGTTTTTCCCTTTAATAAAAGGACGTGGCACGACAATGGCTGTTCACAAAAGAGTGTCACGGCCTGTGGGTCAACCTACTTATTGGCACGCATCACAAGTGTGGGCATGAGTGTGAGTGGACCAAAAATATTCTGCCAAGAGAATTTACGGGCCATGTTATCACCGTTAAAATTGTTTGCCAAGCCTTCATGGGTTTGGCGAACAATTTTTGGAATTTCATGCAAAGAACATATTGACATAAAACAATGTTCTTACCTCGGTTATAAAGATATCTTGCAACGCTCGGAGTTTCTCAGAAGACATGGTGGCATCGTTTGGAGGAAAAATGCTATAAAGTAAATATTGTTGATAATCATGGAACCAGTGTGGCATGGCCATGACCATAAAGACGAGCATCTAAAAAAACTGTCAGAGACTCCAGGCAAAGGGTCATCTGTGTGTATGCATGAAAGATAATTTGAGACAGTATGAGACTTACCCCATTGTTGAATGATCTCAAAGGGAATGAATTCTTGCAACAGAAGGACGCAAGGGACAATTCGTCCTATGGACATGGTCTTATTGATAAGGTGTAGGAGCGTTTGATCACTTAAAACTTATTTTGGCGACCCAAAAGATAACTCTTAAAATGTTGAACACAGAAGATGAGATCCAAGGGTCATGCTCCATGGCAAAATAATTCTTCTCAGCAGGGTTTAACTTTCGACTAGCAAATCATATAGGTTTGTCCTGATGTAATGCATATTAAAACAGTGCCAATGGAAAATGCAGGCCCATCAACATGGATGTGGAATGATTTGTCCGATTGAGGAGGAACAAGGACAGGGACTTGCGTGAACATGACCCTTAATTCCTGAAAAGCAGCTTCTGCTTGGGGATTTCAAGCCCAAGTGGATTCATCACCCATAAGTTTGCGAATGGGATTAATTTTAGCAGCTAAATGTGGAATGAAAGTGAAATAGTATTTGACTTTGATAAGAAAAAGTGTTGATTTCCTTGATGTTAGTAGGTGTCTAAGCTTCAAGCACACTACTGATTTTGGCAGAATCTGTGGTGACGAAATGACGGCTAACCAGTATATGTCTCAAAAAAATGCCAAAGGTTATGCAAAAAGTACACTTCTTGGGTTGTAAACTGATGGCAGAATCATCTCATATTTTTGAAAGACATATTCTACTTTGGAGGGATGATCATTTATAAAAATATATTCAGAAAAGTCATCTTGAAAAGCTTGAAGAAAAGCATTTTATTTCATGTAATCTTGAACAACAGAAAGCATTATTAGTCCTGTACCACCAGGCACAGGATTATTCTTAAGTTCCACGCAACAGGGCAGAAACAAGGGACCAGGTCAAGCGTAGACCCACGCCCCCGCCGAAACCTACGCAGAAGTCCACGCCCCAGTCAAAGAAGAGGGCCACACCAGACAAATGACGGCCTTCGAGAAGTGTGGCCATAACTTAACAGGATTCCAGGCACTAATGAAGGCGGCGCCAGATCCCCTGAAATCATGCATATGATCCAGGAGTTGGTGATCGAGATCTGTCATCTACCTATTTTGGGTCCAAGACCATTGTACTATATATATCAATAGAGATAGATCTTGAGTTTTTAGATGAGGTTTTTGGCTTTGTCTCGTTCTTGGGAGACTCTATATATCAAGACAAACATATGGCCGAAGTGAAGTGGCTTTCTTATTGAGTGTTCCAAAAAATGAATACAACAGTAGAATAGTAACAATAAATGGCCATAAACATTCCAAGCCAAACATATATATCAAGACAAACATATGGCCGAAAGAAGAGGAACACTCCACCTTATAAGAGACGCTCTTTGAGGCTTGGAATAACTAGCGAATGCGAGAAGACTCCGAACGCCATCGCCCATGGGACCGTATATTGTCCGCAGAAACTGAGGCCGATGAAGCTGTAGATGCACCTCCACGTCGTGCACAGTGAGTACCATACAGATGAGGATCAAGTCCCAGCATGTTCAAACACTCATACCACCACTTTCTGGCTAAAGAATAAGAAAGAGGATGAAGAGAATCAAGAGAAGAACGAAAGAGAGGGCCACCAGATGGAGGATCGGATGTTCGAAAAGCACAAGAGCAAAGAAGGCGTTGAAGCAGATAGACTGGGCAGAAAGGAGTCAGCGTGCGAGAAATCAAAACCTCCTTACCTGCACTTTGCTAGTCACATTTGGATTTGCGAATAAATACAGAAGCGTGAGTTGGAAAGAAAGACAAGTCATGCCAATTTAAATGCAAAGCCTCATAGATTCGTAAAAAATTCACAAAACATAACGAGATTAAAGACACCTTCATGAGGCTCAGCCAGTCAGCAGAAGGGAAAGCCAGAAGAACCATCAAGCTCCGCACATGGATAGATGTCAAAGGAAGGCAGTTATGTGAAAAGTCAGTAACACGTGGAGCAGCTTGACGGACCAGAGTAGGGAGTGAAGATGAACAAGGTGAAGGCAAACCTGCAAGGTTATGGAAAAATGAAATAGAGGCAGAAGCAACAGAAACTGATGAAGCAGACTGATGAGAGCTCGTCAAAGTGGCCAAGAAAGAGGCCACGTGGCCAGGCTTAGCGGGAAGTGGAGGAATGCTAAAGTTGGAACACCAATGGCGAAAACGTCCCCAAGCTGAAGCATAGCGATTCAAAGTTGAGGATGCGCGTGATTGAAAAATATAAGGGAAGCAACATTGCCATCGGTAGGTCTGCAAAATACCACAAGATATCTGGGAAAAATCGAATAGAATGAATTAGAAAGATAAAAACTAAGAGCCGGATAGTGCAAACAAAAAGGCCATATATTGAATCAAGTAGGAAAATCACAACGAAGTACAAAAAGAGCAACATGTCTACGAACTCCCACAATCGAAGAAGAAGAAGAAGAAGAAATTGCAGTAGATGATAGCACCTGAGAGTTCTCAGGAAAAAACCGAGAATCAATTACAAAAGGTTGCCAATGAGAGGGGCTAAGGTAGATCAAAGGCCACCAAGGAGCAGATGGCCATGAAAAGACAATGAGCGTAAGACATGCTTTGCAAGAACGTGCATGACTAAGAACCTCGGGAATCAAAGATGGAGGAGGGAAGCAATAATTATTGAACAAATGCCAATTGTACAAAAAAGCATCTGGAAGAATACGGAAAGGGAAAGAGTCCTTGGTATTGAATACGGGAAGCTTTGCATTAGTTGGGGAGGCAAATCGGTCAACATGGTGTGGGCCCCAAAGAAGCTCAAGTTGATGGAAAGCAGACGTGGATAAGGAAAATTCGTCAAAATCTCTAATCTTAGAAAGATAGTCAGCCCATTCATTTTCATGTCTTGGAACCCAAATTGGCTCAAGCATGATGCGATGCTGAAAACAAAAGATAAAAAGTTCCAGAGACAGTAAATGAAGGAGAGGGGCTTTTGATCCCCCTTTGTGAAGAATGAATGAGACGTTTTGGTTATCCCCGCATGCTAACACAATAGTGTTGTAGATGGCAGAGCCGCAACACTTGAGGACCTGAAACAAAGCAAACAACTCTCTCCATGTAGAAGATTGGGAAGACTCAATCTCAGTGAATTGTCCTGCAAAGGAAACATCATTTGAACCAGGAACTCTTAGCCAACCCCCCAACCTTTATCGCTTGCATCAAACCCAATAGTACGTTTTATAGAAATAGGCGGCCAAAGAGGGGAACGGTCAAAGCAAGAAATGACAAGTTTCCAGAAGCTCAATTCATGACGGGAAAAGACAGAAAGCTCAAAAGAGACATCCCAAAGATCAACAGAGCGTAAATCCAAATGAAGCGCAAAGGATAGACCCGCACAAAGAGGACCAAAAACTAAGCGTAAAGATTGAATGAAGCCAAGGAAGCGAGCAAGAAACCATCCAGTAAGCAAAGGGCATTCAACAAGGAGGATGCTAGATGTAACAATCTGTCTCTCTTGGCCATAGAGATACGAAAAAGACCATCCTGGGTATCAATGACAAAGCCAAGAAATAAGGTTCTATGAGCAACGCGAAGGCGGCATTTCTTCCAAGCAATCAAGAATCCTGCACGTTGAAGATGAGAAATAATGCGGATTTGAAGAATCTCAGGGAAAGCTTGGCTCATGAACAAAGGATCATCAACATAAGGAAGACACCGAATGCCTTGAGCACGCCAAAATCTAACAAGATGCCTGATAACTTTGGTGAAGACAAAAGGAACAGTGGCCAAACCTGTAAACTTAAAAATAGTAAGAATAATATCATGATCAAAGTAAAAAACAATCAGTCAAGACCCGTAGCTGATTGCTAAGATTATCCTGTTTTAGTTGAGCCTCATACTTGTTTTTATCCTTCCAGCATTCAAACTTAGAGAAGAATGAAACCTGAAGAACTTAAATATAAGTTTTTATTCTTGAGAGGACAGATCATTTCTGATTGACAGCGCACCATTCATCCATTTGTTATTGTAACGAGAACATTCTTGAGAGAGTGCTCCATGTATGTAACGAAAAATAAAGAGGTCCGGTTACCTGCAGTAGAACCAAAGCAAGTTAGCCTTTAAAGGGTAAAATGCTAAGCTACTAGCAGGTAAGCAAAAGATTCTCATGGCTTAACGCCCTTCAACCATATACAATAAAAAATGTCCTGTATTAATCAGACGAAATTGCCTCTGCTGTAAAAAAGGTAAGAACCACTTCCTTTTGCTGATTTTTCCTTATTTGAGCAGATTTGAGCAGTCTGCTGAAATCATTAACTGGTTGAATCTCTGAACCTATTATAGAGGCCCAACCTCTTAACCATAAGTTTGGATACCTCCAAAGCTAAATATACCAGCTGCTATTCAGGAAATAAGCAGTTTACAGATATAAATAGAGAGAAATAGAAAGATACTTCCTGTTTTATTGTGTACTCCTCATGTAGCAGCACTACCATGGACAAGAGTCATGCTTATGTCAACCGTATTTACCAGCCCAAAACCTCAACTGTGATTCATGTTCTATTTGTTAACCTTCCTATAGTTTGTCACTGCTTAAAAACGAACAACAGGCCCATAGCTACTTCTGAGTATACTTGTTAAAACTATACTGGTAGATAATATAAGTAATAGTTCAGCTAGCAAAGCTATTCAGCAGATCCTCAATCACTAACATAATCATCAGAGACAATGCATATGGAAAAATGTTATGTAATCAAGCAGATATCATAAGTATGCAGACACAAATGCATTTACACCTCATCCCATCCCATATTTCTGTTAAAACTTAGTGCTAATGAAACAAAACCTGATTCAGTGGTGTGTCATCTCCATCAAGCGTATCCAAGTCAACGCCAATATTACCGAGGCTGCTATTTGTTCTAGAGCTTGTGCCAATAGTGGTCTTTCCCTGAATAACTAG
This sequence comes from Isoetes taiwanensis, assembly GCA_021234155.1. Classification (NCBI taxonomy): domain Eukaryota; kingdom Viridiplantae; phylum Streptophyta; class Lycopodiopsida; order Isoetales; family Isoetaceae; genus Isoetes; species Isoetes taiwanensis. The sequence continues at coordinate 17,151,476 of JAJEKV010000024.1, forward strand.
TCTGCAAGCTCCAATGCTTGATGCAGGTCGTTTTCCCAATAGGTTTTTCTTTGCAGCATAAATGTCAATCCCAGCCCTGTAGGCCATTTCTTCCAATACAGATTTCTTGATGGATTCTAGAAATACAGTGGCCATGCCATTGCAAGACAGATATGATAGGATTCTAGTCTTTCCGGATTAAGCAAGATCAATACTCCAAACAGAGAGAAGAAGGAGAGATATTGGAAAAGTGTAGAATCGACCAAGTTCTGAGCTAACTCCGTTATGCTCATTGCAAGAATGTAGTGCCAAACAAGGTCATATATCGCTTCATGCCAATTTAAAGGGCATGATTGTGAAATTCAAATCGTACCTTCATATACTTGCATGCTTCGCTTTCGGGAATTCAACTCTCATGCTTCCGCCGGGAAATCTCGTGAGAAAATCATAGCCAGTGACAAAGACCGGGCCGCTTGCTTGGAAGTCTCAAACCCTAGAACCATCATTCCAAAGCTAGGTTTTTCAAGTCAAAGGTACATGGAAGTGTAAAAGTGAAAATAAATAGCCGAAAATGTGGAGCTTGGAATTATTGTTGACCATATCCGTTTGACCATGCCATTGTATGGGTTACTCATATTTCTTTTCTTTTTCACCAAGTCCATAGACTTTGAAGCACCAAAAGGTCCTTATCGTGACATCCAAAGTTATTCCCATCTTTTTATGGAGGTAAACCATTACATGATAATGCATGTGGAGGAAAAGAAAAGGACATGCAAGCCAACATGCTTACACATGTCAAACTTGCATGCAAAGAAGCATTACATGCAACGAATAAAACTTAGAGGAAAAGCATTTTCAAAACGTAACTACAAGACATAAATCTAAAAGTTACGCAAGTGGGCCTTAGCATGTATGAAAAATGTCTCACAAAATAAAAGTCAATAATAAGTGATGTGGTATAAATGGTGCTCCATTGGAATTTTCTGAAAGATGTCAAAGTACCTTCATAAGAATGTTAACCTTTGCAAATATCATGTTTGCCATTAGAGTGCCACACTTTCAAATGGTCACCATTCTATATTTATGCTGAATGACGGACACCAGACTAGTGTAAAAGGAATATGTAGACCAAATGCGCATAATTCATGGCTAGATCTCCAAAGACTCAGAAGTGACAAACTGTGGGATACATACCTTTGAGTGATATTCGAAAGTCCATGGTTTTTGAGAATAATATTTACAACGTGCCCACTTCTAGGCCGCTTGTCTTATTGCTGTGTCAAGCTGCACCAGACTTGGTAGAAATTCCATAAATATTGTAATCTTCCCAACATGCACCTCCCATAGATGGTTAACCATAGATGGTTAAATGTTATGCCAATATCCTTATAGTGTATATAACTTGTCCATGTTAGTGTAACAAAAACTATACCACTACAGCCTTTTGGAAATCCCATGCCAATTGCCAAAATAAAGTCTAGTTTCGGATACAAGCTCTATAATTTAACATTTTACCTTGTGCAAAAAGTTAACACACTGGGAAAAAGGTTTCAATTCTGGTTTTATTGTTGTAGAAGATAAATAATCTATAGCACATTCGTCTATGTCTAGATAATTGGTTCCATAAAATAGGCAACTGGTGCCTATGCCAGCCATTGAATATATATGTATATATTTATATATATATAATTTTTGCCTACCTCCTCCCGGGAAGTGAAGCAATGCCCCTGTTTTTAGTATATAGGGAGATGGAGGGGTCCCTATATACATAGGGACCCGCTCCACAACCTATGTGTTCCAAATGGAATACTTCCTCCAATATTTGACAAGATAAAATATCAGCACTGTAAATACTGTAAATACTGAACAGTAGACTCACTTGTATCATGTGTGCTCATTTAAGAGAGTGTTGACTTCATATTGCAGTCCAGGGACTTCAACACCCTTACGTCCACCTCCATAGTAAATCCATGGGGATGCTCTTTGCATGTCTCTAGATTCCCTGTTTTATGTTAGGAACGTACACTTTGAAAAAATTTTGAAATGCACAAATTTTGTTTTTCTTTAAAAAGGGTAAGCACCCAGTCTTTGTCATTATTACAAACGACAAGTATGATCATTTTTCATTGTATATCATGTAATGCCATAGTAGGCATTGAAACAGTGTTGTATTTCTCATAATATCAAGCATATAGAGTAAAATACTGTTTTGATGCGATTACCTCAGGGGAATACAAGTCGTGTCTGTTTTTCCCTTTTTCACTCGGAACTGGCCAACAAATTCCATCGTATCTGCCCTCAATAATTTCATAATTTTATACCATTAAAAATTGCCATCATGTTGTCACTGGTTGAGATCAGTGTTCCATTTGGATTTTCCTTGGCTCCTTCCTGACATCAGAATGAAGTTAAATGCCTTCAATAAAATCAATGCAAATAGTACTATAATTGTTCAAAAACCAAATGCTAAGACCTATAAGACCCCTACTGGTTAAACCAGTAAGCTGAAGGCACATAATATATACAAAGCCCTAGCCCTGTCGAAGACAAGGTTCGGACATCTAGCCTAGCCAAGGATACCCTTGGACAGGCCAGACTTATCAGCTCCACATGTATATAGGGACAGCCTTATAGACCTTATCACTTGTTCATGAACATATAATACTATCTCAAAACATCAAGTCAAAAGTTCAACCATCACTAATTTTATCACGCGTGCCATGTGTAAATCAACAAATGATTTGGGCTTTGAAAATGCCAAGCAATATGAAGTAATACTTTACTGTTATAGAATACAACCAGTAAGCACAAACACCTTAGATAGAAAGTGCAATTTTTTCAGAAATTCTTTTCCGTAATAAGCCCAACTATTGAGCAAAAGTAACCATATATGCAAGAAGATGACATATAAATTTGTTTAAAAGCTCGGAGCGTGCTTGATGATATGGCCACTAGCATAAATCTTGTAAACTTAAAAATAGTAAGAATAATATCATGATCAAAGTAAAAAACAATCACTCAAGACCCGTAGCTGATTGCTAAGATTATCCTGTTTTAGTTGAGCCTCATACTTGTTTTTATCCTTCCAACATTCAAACTTAGAGAAGAATGAAACCGAAGAACTTAAATATAAGTTTTTATTCTTGAGAGGACGAGATCATTTCGATTGACAAATAGACCATTCATCCATTTGTTGTTGTAACGAGAACATTCTTGAGAGAGTGCTCCATGTTTGTAACGCAAAATAAAGAGGTAGATGAGACTCCGGTTACCTGCAGTAGAACCAAAGCAAGTTAGCCTTTAAAGGGTAAAATGCTAAGCTACTAGCAGGTAAGCAAAAGATTCTCATGGCTTAACGCCCTTCAACCATATACAATAAAAAATGTCAAGTATTAATCAGACGAAATTGCCTCTGCTGTAAAAAAGGTAAGAACCACTTCCTTTTGCTGATTTTTCCTTATTTGAGCAGATTTGAGCAGTCTGCTGAAATCATTAACTGGTTGAATCTCTGAACCTATTATAGAGGCCCAACCTCTTAACCATAAGTTTGGATACCTCCAAAGCTAAATATACCAGCTGCTATTCAGGAAATAAGCAGTTTACAGACATAAATAGAGAGAAATAGAAAGATACTTCCTGTTTTATTGTGTACTCCTCATGTAGCAGCACTACCATGGACAAGTCCCATGCTTATGTCAACCATATTTACCAGCCCAAAACCTCAATTGTGATTCATGTTCTATTTGTTAACCTTCCTATAGTTTGTCATTGCTTAAAAACGAACAACAGGCCCATAGCTACTTCTGAGTATACTTGTTAAAACTGTACTGGTAGATAATATAAGTAATAGTTCAGCTAGCAAAGCTATTCAGCAGATCCTCAATCACTAACATAATCATCAGAGACAATGCATATGGAAAAATGTTATGTAATCAAGCAGATAGCATAAGTATGCGGAACACAAATGCATTTACACCTCATCCCATCCCATATTTACATTAAAACTTAGTGCTAATGAAACAAAACCCGATTCAAGCAGGTGTGTCATCTCCATCAAGCGTATCCAAGTCGGCGCCAATATTACCGAGGGCTGCTATTTGTTCTAGAGCTTGTGCCAATAGTGGTCTTTCCCCTGAATAACTAGTCTCGCAAGCTCCAATGCTTGATGCGGTCGTTTTCCCAATAGGTTTTTCTTTGCGGCATAAATGTCAATCCCGACCACAGAGGCCATTTCTTCCAATCTGATTTCTTGATGGATTCTAGAAATACAAAGGGCCATGCCATTGCAAGACAGATATGATAGGATTCTAGTCTTTGCGGATTAAGCAAGATCAATACTCCAAACAGAGAAAGAAGGAGAGATATTGGAAAAGTGTAGAATCAGCCAAGTTACAGAGCTAACTCCGTTATGCTCATTGCAAGAATGTAGTGCCAAACAAGGTCATATATCGCTTCATGCCAATTTAAAGGGCATGATTGTGAAATTCAAATCGTACCTTCATATCTTGCATGCTTCGCTTTCAGAATTCAACTCTCATGCTTCGCTTTCGAAAATCTCGAGAAAAATCATAGCCTTGTACAAAGACCGCCGTTTCCTTGCTTGGAAGTCTCAAACCCTAGAACCATCATTCCAAAGCTAGGTTTTTTGAAGTCAGAAGGTACATGGAAGTGTAAAAGTGAAAATAAATAGCCGAAAATGTGGAGCTTGGAATTATTGTTGACCATATCCGTTTGACCATGCCATTGTATGGGTTACTCATATTTCTTTTCTTTTTCACCAAGTCCATAGACTTTGAAGCACCAAAAGGTCCTTATCGTGACATCCAAAGTTATTCCCATCTTTTTATGGAGGTAAACCATTACATGATAATGCATGTGGAGGAAAAGAAAAGGACATGCAAGCCAACATGCTTACACATGTCAACTTTGCATGCAAAGAAGCATTACATGCAACGAATAAAACTTAGAGGAAAAGCATTTTCAAAACGTAACTACAAGACATAAATCTAAAAGTTACGCAAGTGGGCCTTAGCATGTATGAAAAATGTCTCACAAAATAAAAGTCAATAATAAGTGATGTGGTATAAATGGTGCTCCATTGGAATTTTCTGAAAGATGTCAAAGTACCTTCATAAGAATGTTAACCTTTGCAAATATTTTTTTTTTTTTTTTTTTTTTGAAGGACGTCAAGCTTTATTCACCAACTAGAAACCAGAGCAACATAAATGCAAAGACAGGATTATAACCCCAGTGGACAAACCGATCCAACTGAGCACAACCACCTGCCTATGCAAAAGAATGAATCTAAAGGTAAGTATGCCAGATCAGTACTTTCTTCTCTTGATCAAGAGAAGAACAATTGTAAGCCATAACAATTTTATCTTGCGCCCACTGAAGAACAACCTCATCTGCAGTATCTATGCCCTTAAAGATAAACAACCTCCTTCTCTTCCGGATTGACCATAAAAGCCACCGCATCGCGAGATGAAAAGCTTCGTTTCGTTGTTTGGGCCAAGCATCGGGATAGATAGCAAGCAAAATTTGCGGGCTAGATCGAGACGATGCCAAAAAGGGTCAACAACCAAGACCATGCCCGCCGAAGCCTCTCACACAAGAAAAACAATGCTCAATACTCTCAACCCTTTGCTTTGGCATAAAGGGCGAGCTCAAAATCCGATTATCCATTTTATGGACTAATCACGGTGACTCGAGGCATCTATGGATCACTTGCCACCACAAAACTACTACTTTGGGGTGAAGCGGCTTATCCCATACCCATATCCAAACACTTTTCCATTGTGGGTGAGGGACTCAAGATGCCATCTATTAGATGGAGGCGGGGATTTCAGAATGCACAAGCAATTTATACACGAAGACACAAACCGCCTCGGCGGGATATCCCGATGGCAACCCCATATGACTACCTCAATCGTGGACCCGAATCCCGTGGCAACAATGCGACAATATGATTCCGTTACTACTCGTCCCATCGCATACAACAAGAACTTTGTTCTAAATGCTTCCCATGACATGAGATGATCGGACTCATACCAAGCCGCAATAGTATTGATACCACCGCTACCCATCGTCGTTGTGTCTTTGGATGAACAACCACACTTAGAGGCACATTCTCCTGAGTGTCCCGCAAAGGAATCCACCAAAGATGGAGTGGACAACGAAGACATGCCTCGGGATTAATATGGAAAAGAGACACGACGGTGTCCCAAGCCGCAAAGCAACCCCTTTAGAAAGGGAGAAGCATTAGGATACGGATGCATATGATAAAGCAAAGCCCAAGGAAGGAGGGGGCTTAATGGAGGCCTTATGAAATGGGAGACAATGCTGAATCGATTTGCACCAACAACCTCGGGGCCGGAGAATCATCCTTACCAATGAAAATTCTCCAAATGAACTTTGATATCATCACCTTGCTTTGGAGGTGAAAATCCAACATACCAAGACCACCAAATACCTTAGGTCTAATGCATTTCGCCCAAGCTACCTTGACCAATTTGCTCCTAACTCATTTCCACCTCAAATAAAATTTCGACGATCACGCTGAATCTCCTCCATCTTACACTCTGCGAGCTAGTAAAGCGACGCCATGTAGACATGAGTATTACTAAGAACACATTTAGCCACGGTGATTCTACCGCATGGACGGTTTAGTCAGATTCCACCAAAACAAGTGCTTTTGCAACCCACTAATGATTTCATCCCAAGCATCCGAAGCGACATGAATTCCAACCGGGATACCAAGCAACTTTGTGGTATTGCCATGCGGAAGAATCTTCCAAGGATAGTCCAAAATACTGGGGAGGGATGGGACCGTCCAACGTCCACAAAGGCGTACATTTTTGCCACCCTACAAGAACTCCCCGATGCTAAGGAGAATGTGTCTAATAATAGCTTAGCATTACGAAGATTCTCAAACCTCGGCAATTAGGAACAAAAAAAGTGTCATCGGCATATTGGTTACATACCTCTTGAGAACCATCGCCCATTGGGAGGCCTTGAATAACGCCATCTTGGGTAGCCACGGAGAAGAGCTGGGACAAGACTTACGCCACAATTGTGAAAAGCAAGGGTGCTAAGGGACAACCACAGCCGAATTCCTCTACCCACTACAAAAATATCCGATGGCTCGCCTACGAAAAGGACAATAGATCCGGCTGATGTATGGAGCTTCATGACATTCCTTGTGAATGACTCCCCAAACCCAAGTGCAAGAAGACACTTCTCCAAGAAGCCCCAATCAACACTATCGTAGGCTTTAGCAAAATCAAGCTTAAGATACACTTTGCTCTATGATCCCGTAAATCGGGCCCAATATATTCCTTCATATCAAAGAGCCCACGTTGTTGAGAATACAACGACGAGGGAGAAAAGCGATTGTGTTGACGAGATAGCGTCGACCAAGATGTCTCGGACTCTTTTCGCCAATGTCTTAGCAAAGATCTTGTACCTGAGAGGAAAGCAATGTAATAGGTCGCCGTCGAAATAGTCTTGGGTTCCTTGTTCTTTGGAATGAGAGAGATACAACCCAGATTCAAAATCTTATCAAGGCTCCTAAATCTCTGAAACTCACAAAAGGCATCATATATGTCATCCTCCAACCAGTCCCAAAGACTTACGAAAAGAATTCAATAGGAAAGCCATCAAGACCCGGGCATTTATCCCTTTTCAAGAGAGCCACAAACGCTTTTAAGTCCTCCTTCACAATATTAGACTCAAGAAGCAACCTCGCTCTTGAAACAATGCGACGCACCTTAGTCAACACGACCAATTGCATGTCCTTCCGAAAGGGCAATGGGTGTCGTGCAAAAAATGAAGAAAAGTGATGATGAAGATCTTGCTTAAGATTCACGGATCGGAGATAAGAGCACCATCCGGCAGCACCAAAGAATGTATAGAAGTGGCGAGTTTCCTTCTTCTTGCGGCCGCAAAAAAGAACCGGTACATCTATCACCGTCCTTGAACCACTTTGCAACCCTTGCCTTCACTTTGGCTTCGGTAACTTTTACGGTTTCTATAGCCTTGATCTGAGATAATAACTCCTTTTCTCGACTCCATTAGTATGGCCAATGAGCGCGGAGTACTTCTAATTCTGGTACAATGCGATCAATAGCCCTCTAGCTTCAGCAGCTCGACTCTCCCATATTCTTTTGCAAATGACTTCCTTTGCGGACAACGCCGCAACAACCCCGAACATGCCCCTACGAGGTGAGAAGGCCCGAGACCAAGCCCGACTACACCAACTTTGAACTCATCATCCTCCGGTACTTGCAATTAAGCTTAAAGTAGGTCACGGTAGGTCGATGACAATTAGCCACATCATTAGTTAGAAGTTGTGGATTATGATCGGAACACGAGCTATCCGAGAAGATTTGAGCGGCGAAAAAATCCGCTAGCCGAAAGCATTTGCACAAGTATTAAAGTATCCTCTATCATGCCTTGCATAAGCTCGCCGACTCTGTCCAACCATTACACCACGTAAAGGACCGATCACCATCAATCTCCATAAAGTGACCATCATGTAAAAGGCGTAGCCATTGCTCTCGCTTCGAATCCTTGCACCACTTGAGTCGCGACCACTTCTATCTCTTTCCAACTCGACCATATTGAAGTCGCCAACGAGCAACCATGCAACATTTTGTCCAAGCTGGAGAACTTTACTCCTCAGAGTTGCCCACAAAGCACCACGCTGACGAGGTCTATTATGAGCATACACATTTATCAAACCCCATTCTTGGCCCTTATCTTTCCATTTGATTATTATCCACCGCCCGAACCTATCTGTTTGAGTAAAAGTGACATCCACAGATGACTTCCATGCAGTAAGCACACCAGCCTTAGATGCATCAGCAGCAGACACCAAGACATTATAGTCCCGTCCAAATACATTAGCTACTTTAACATTTGCAAATATCATGTTTGCCATTAGAGTGCCACACTTTCAAATGGTCACCATTCTATATTTATGCTAAATGACGGACATCAGACTAGTGTAAACGGAATATGTAGACCAAATGCGCATAATTCATGGCTAGATCTCCAAAGACTCAGAAGTGACAAAATGTGGGATACATACCTTTGAGTGATATTCGAAAGTCCATGGTTTTTGAGAATAATATTTACAACGTGCCCACTTCTAGGCCGCTTGTCTTATTGCTGTGTCAAGCTGCACCAGACTTGGTAGAAATTCCATAAATATTGTAATCTTCCCAACATGCACCTCCCATAGATGGTTAACCATAGATGGTTAAATGTTATGCCAATATCCTTATAGTGTATACAACTTGTCCATGTTAGTGTAACAAAAACTATACCACTACAGCCTTTTGGAAATCCCATGCCAATTGCCAAAATAAAGTCTAGTTTCGGATACAAGCTCTATAATTTAACATTTTACCTTGTGCAAAAAGTTAACACACTGGGAAAAAGGTTTCAATTCTGGTTTTATTGTTGTAGAAGATAAATAATCTATAGCACATTCGTCTATGTCTAGATAATTGGTTCCATAAAATAGGCAACTGGTGCCTATGCCAGCCATTGAATATATATGTATATATTTATATATATATAATTTTTGCCTACCTCCTCCCGGGAAGTGAAGCAATGCCCCTGTTTTTAGTATATAGGGAGATGGAGGGGTCCCTATATACATAGGGACCCGCTCCACAACCTATGTGTTCCAAATGGAATACTTCCTCCAATATTTGACAAGATAAAATATCAGCACTGTAAATACTGTAAATACTGAACAGTAGATTCACTTGTATCATGTGTGCTCATTTAAGAGAGTGTTGACTTCATATTGCGATCCGGGGGACTTCAACACCCTTACGTCCACCTCCATAGTAAATCCATGGGGATGCTCTTTGCATGTCTCTAGATTCCCTGTTTTATGTTAGGAACGCACACTTTGAAAAAATTTTGAAATGCACAAATTTTGTTTTTCTTTAAAAAGGGTAAGCACCCAGTCTTTGTCATTATTACAAACGACAAGTATGATCATTTTTCATTGTATATCATGTAATGCCATAGTAGGCATTGAAACAGTGTTGTATTTCTCATAATATCAAGCATATAGAGTAAAATACTGTTTTGATGCGATTACCTCAGGGGTATACAAGTCGTGTCTGTTTTTCCCTTTTTCACTCGGAACTGGCCAACAAATTCCATCGTATCTGCCCTCAGTAATTTCATAATTTTATACCATTAAAAATTGCCATCATGTTGTCACTGGTTGAGATCAGTGTTCCATTTGGATTTTCCTTGGCTCCTTCCTGACATCAGAATGAAGTTAAATGCCTTCAATAAAATCAATGCAAATAGTACTATAATTGTTCAAAAACCAAATGCTAAGACCTATAAGACCCCTACTGGTTAAACCCAGAGGTGAAAACCACGTAAATATATACAAAGCCCTAGCCCTGTACGAAGACAAGGTTCGGACATCTAGCCTAGCCAAGGATACCCTTGGACAGGCCAGACTTATCAGCTCCACATGTATATAGGGACAGCCTTATAGACCTTATCACTTGTTCATGAACATATAATACTATCTCAAAACATCAAGTCAAAAGTTCAACCATCACTAATTTTATCACGCGTGCCATGTGTAAATCAACAAATGATTTGGGCTTTGAAAATGCCAAGCAATATGAAGTAATACTTTACTGTTATGGAATACAACCAGTAAGCACAAACACCTTAGATAGAAAGTGCAATTTTTTCAGAAATTCTTTTCCGTAATAAGCCCAACTATTGAGCAAAAGTAACCATATATGCAAGAAGATGACATATAAATTTGTTTAAAAGCTCAGAGCAGGCTTGACAGATATGGCCAGCTAGCATAAATCTTGTAAACTTAAAAATAGTAAGAATAATATCATGATCAAAGTAAAAAACAATCAGTCAAGACCCGTAGCTGATTGCTAAGATTATCCTGTTTTAGTTGAGCCTCATACTTGTTTTTATCCTTCCAGCATTCAAACTTAGAGAAGAATGAAACCTGAAGAACTTAAATATAAGTTTTTATTCTTGAGAGGACAGATCATTTCTGATTGACAGCGCACCATTCATCCATTTGTTGTTGTAACGAGAACATTCTTGAGAGAGTGCTCCATGTTTGTAACGAAAAATAAAGAGGTAGATGAGACTCCGGTTACCTGCAGTAGAACCAAAGCAAGTTAGCCTTTAAAGGGTAAAATGCTAAGCTACTAGCAGGTAAGCAAAAGATTCTCATGGCTTAATGCCCTTCAACCATATACAATAAAAAATGTCAAGTATTAATCAGACGAAATTGCCTCTGCTGTAAAAAAGGTAAGAACCACTTCCTTTTGCTGATTTTTCCTTATTTGAGCAGATTTGAGCAGTCTGCTGAAATCATCAACTGGTTGAATCTCTGAACCTATTATAGAGGCCCAACCTCTTAACCATAAGTTTGGATACCTCCAAAGCTAAATATACCAGCTGCTATTCAGGAAATAAGCAGTTTACAGACATAAATAGAGAGAAATAGAAAGATACTTCCTGTTTTATTGTGTACTCCTCATGTAGCAGCACTACCATGGACAAGTCCCATGCTTATGTCAACCGTATTTACCAGCCCAAAACCTCAATTGTGATTCATGTTCTATTTGTTAACCTTCCTATAGTTTGTCACTGCTTAAAAACGAACAACAGGCCCATAGCTACTTCTGAGTATACTTGTTAAAACTGTACTGGTAGATAATATAAGTAATAGTTCAGCTAGCAAAGCTATTCAGCAGATCCTCAATCACTAACATAATCATCAGAGACAATGCATATGGAAAAATGTTATGTAATCAAGCAGATAGCATAAGTATGCAGACACAAATGCATTTACACCTCATCCCATCCCATATTTCTCCCATATTTCTGTTAAAACTTAGTGCTAATGAAACAAAACCTGATTCAGTGGTGTGTCATCTCCATCAAGCGTATCCAAGTCAGCGCCAATATTACCGAGGCTGCTATTTGTTCTAGAGCTTGTGCCAATAGTGGTCTTTCCCTGAATAACTAGTCTGCAAGCTCCAATGCTTGATGCAGGTCGTTTTCCCAATAGGTTTTTCTTTGCAGCATAAATGTCAATCCCAGCCCTGTAGGCCATTTCTTCCAATACAGATTTCTTGATGGATTCTAGAAATACAGTGGCCATGCCATTGCAAGACAGATATGATAGGATTCTAGTCTTTGCGGATTAAGCAAGATCAATACTCCAGCGTAGAGAAGAAGGAGAGATATTGGAAAAGTGTAGAATCAGCCAAGTTACAGAGCTAACTCCGTTATGCTCATTGCAAGAATGTAGTGCCAAACAAGGTCATATATCGCTTCATGCCAATTTAAAGGGCATGATTGTGAAATTCAAATCGTACCTTCATATAATTGCATGCTTCGCCAGAATTCAACTCTCATGCTTCGCTCGCCGAAAATCTCGGAGAAAATCATAGCCAACATGACAAAGACCGCCGTTCCTTGCTTGGAAGTCTCAAACCCTAGAACCATCATTCCAAAGCTAGGTTTTTTGAAGTCAGAAGGTACATGGAAGTGTAAAAGTGAAAATAAATAGCCGAAAATGTGGAGCTTGGAATTATTGTTGACCATATCCGTTTGACCATGCCATTGTATGGGTTACTCATATTTCTTTTCTTTTTTCACCAAGTCCATAGACTTTGAAGCACCAAAAGGTCCTTATCGTGACATCCAAAGTTATTCCCATCTTTTTATGGAGGTAAACCATTACATGATAATGCATGTGGAGGAAAAGAAAAGGACATGCAAGCCAACATGCTTACACATGTCAACTTTGCATGCAAAGAAGCATTACATGCAACGAATAAAACTTAGAGGAAAAGCATTTTCAAAACGTAACTACAAGACATAAATCTAAAAGTTACGCAAGTGGGCCTTAGCATGTATGAAAAATGTCTCACAAAATAAAGTCAATAATAAGTGATGTGGTATAAATGGTGCTCCATTGGAATTTTCTGAAAGATGTCAAAGTACCTTCATAAGAATGTTAACCTTTGCAAATATCATGTTTGCCATTAGAGTGCCACACTTTCAAATGGTCACCATTCTATATTTATGCTGAATGACGGACACCAGACTAGTGTAAAAGGAATATGTAGACCAAATGCGCATAATTCATGGCTAGATCTCCAAAGACTCAGAAGTGACAAAATGTGGGATACATACCTTTGAGTGATATTCGAAAGTCCATGGTTTTTGAGAATAATATTTACAACGTGCCCACTTCTAGGCCGCTTGTCTTATTGCTGTGTCAAGCTGCACCAGACTTGGTAGAAATTCCATAAATATTGTAATCTTCCCAACATGCACCTCCCATAGATGGTTAACCATAGATGGTTAAATGTTATGCCAATATCCTTATAGTGTATACAACTTGTCCATGTTAGTGTAACAAAAACTATACCACTACAGCCTTTTGGAAATCCCATGCCAATTGCCAAAATAAAGTCTAGTTTCGGATACAAGCTCTATAATTTAACATTTTACCTTGTGCAAAAAGTTAACACACTGGGAAAAAGGTTTCAATTCTGGTTTTATTGTTGTAGAAGATAAATAATCTATAGCACACATTCGTCTATGTCTAGATAATTGGTTCCATAAAATAGGCAACTGGTGCCTATGCCAGCCATTGAATATATATGTATATATTTATACAAGTGGTTCTACTATGAGGGACTGCACAAATTCGACCGGAAGCCAATGCAGAGTCATTCAATGAAGATTCTATAAGCATTTCCCTAGGCTCTTTATGAATCCTATGTTAACAAAGATTCTTTTTAGAATCTCCTAGATTTCCAAAGATTATGCCAAGATTCTCCAAGATTCTATAGAGATTCCCCTAGATTCTATGAAGATTTCCCTAGATTTCCCAAGATTCTATCAAGATTCTTAAAGATTTTATGAACATTCCCTTAATTCCCCTAGGTTCCCAAAGATTCTCTTGATATTCGTCTAGATTCCCAAAGATTATCCCAAGACTCCTCTAGATTCCCCAAAATTCTATGTAGTTCTATTGAATTCTCCAAGATTTGATGAAGATTCTCCTAGATTCCTTTAGATTATAGGAAAATTCTCCATGATTCTCCAAGATTCCATCATGATTTCACTAGATTCTCAAAGCTTTTAGAAAGATTCCTTTAGATTCCCAAAGATTCTCTTAAGATTCCTCTATTCTCTAAGATCCTATGAAGATTCCCTTAGACTTGACATGATTCCATCAAGATTCCTCTAGATTCTTAAAGATTTTATAAAGATTCCCTTAGATTCCCTTAAATTCTCAAAGATTCTCTCGTGATTCCTATAGATTCCCGTTGATTTTCCAAAGATTCTCTTGAGATTCCCTTCGATTTCCAAGATTCTCTTGAGATTCCCATAGATTTCCAAAGATTCTCTTGAGATTCCCATAGATTCCCTTAGATTCTCTTGAGATTCCTTTAGATTCTCTAAGATTCTATGAAGATTCACCTAGATTCTCCAAGATTGCATCAGGATTCCTCTAGATTCTCCAAGTATTTATGAAGATTCATTTAGATTCTCTGAGATTCCTATGGATTCCCTTAGAGTTCGATCACATTGGCTCCAACTACAACGGAACTGTGCCAAACCACCACTCATTGGAAAGCTCTCGATGAGAGGAGTCCAATGGCGTGGGTCCCACCTTCATCCCACCCCCTCTCGCAAGCTATGTACCTTTGAATGCGATTAAACAGAAGGAAGCTTCATAGAAAGTCCACTCATAAATGCTTTGCCACCTCATTACCTTTTTTATTAATGAAGGTGACACCTCACCTCCTTTAAAAAAAAAATCAATTTAATATTAAAAAGTCAATGGCTAAGATTTATGCTCACCTTTTGATCTAACGGTTAAGATCTGCTACACCAAAGTCACTTTAAAGGACCTTCCTTGCACCTTCCTCATAAAAAACCAAGGGCTAGGATTTATCCTCCCCTTTTGATCCAACGGTCCGGGGATGTGGTGCATGCCCCCATGCATGACCCATGCATGCCTCCATGCATGCCCATAAGGAATGGATGGCTCTGATGCTGCCACCTCACTGGACCCACTTTAAACGGACGACATCCGGGCATGTAAGAATCAAACACATTATATAGAAAAGTTTATGATATACCTTTATATATATAACTGATATATATAATTTTTGCCTACCTCCTCCCGGGAAGTGAAGCAATGCCCCTGTTTTTAGTATATAGGGAGATGGAGGGGTCCCTATATACATAGGGACCCGCTCCACAACCTATGTGTTCCAAATGGAATACTTCCTCCAATATTTGACAAGATAAAATATCAGCACTGTAAATACTGTAAATACTGAACAGTAGACTCACTTGTATCATGTGTGCTCATTTAAGAGAGTGTTGACTTCATATTGCAGTCCAGGGACTTCAACACCCTTACGTCCACCTCCATAGTAAATCCATGGGGATGCTCTTTGCATGTCTCTAGATTCCCTGTTTTATGTTAGGAACGTACACTTTAAAAAAATTTGAAATGCACAAATTTTGTTTTTCTTTAAAAAGGGTAAGCACCCAGTCTTTGTCATTATTACAAACGACAAGTATGATCATTTTTCATTGTATATCATGTAATGCCATAGTAGGCATTGAAACAGTGTTGTATTTCTCATAATATCAAGCATATAGAGTAAAATACTGTTTTGATGCGATTACCTCAGGGGTATATAAGTCGTGTCTGTTTTTCCCTTTTTCACTCGGAACTGGCCAACAAATTCCATCGTATCTGCCCTCAATAATTTCATAATTTTATACCATTAAAAATTGCCATCATGTTGTCACTGGTTGAGATCAGTGTTCCATTTGGATTTTCCTTGGCTCCTTCCTGACATCAGAATGAAGTTAAATGCCTTCAATAAAATCAATGCAAATAGTACTATAATTGTTCAAAAACCAAATGCTAAGACCTATAAGACCCCTACTGGTTAAACCAGTAAGCTGAAGGCACAGAATATATACAAAGCCCTAGCCCTGTCGAAGACAAGGTTCGGACATCTAGCCTAGCCAAGGATACCCTTGGACAGGCCAGACTTATCAGCTCCACATGTATATAGGGACAGCCTTATAGACCTTATCACTTGTTCATGAACATATAATACTATCTCAAAACATCAAGTCAAAAGTTCAACCATCACTAATTTTATCACGCGTGCCATGTGTAAATCAACAAATGATTTGGGCTTTGAAAATGCCAAGCAATATGAAGTAATACTTTACTGTTATGGAATACAACCAGTAAGCACAAACACCTTAGATAGAAAGTGCAATTTTTTCAGAAATTCTTTTCCGTAATAAGCCCAACTATTGAGCAAAAGTAACCATATATGCAAGAAGATGACATATAAATTTGTTTAAAAGCTCAGAGCAGGCTTGACAGATATGGCCAGCTAGCATAAATCTTGTAAACTTAAAAATAGTAAGAATAATATCATGATCAAAGTAAAAAACAATCAGTCAAGACCCGTAGCTGATTGCTAAGATTATCCTGTTTTAGTTGAGCCTCATACTTGTTTTTATCCTTCCAGCATTCAAACTTAGAGAAGAATGAAACCCGAAGAACTTAAATATAAGTTTTTATTCTTGAGAGGACAGATCATTTCTGATTGACAGCGCACCATTCATCCATTTGTTGTTGTAACGAGAACATTCTTGAGAGAGTGCTCCATGTTTGTAACGAAAAATAAAGAGGTAGATGAGACTCCGGTTACCTGCAGTAGAACCAAAGCAAGTTAGCCTTTAAAGGGTAAAATGCTAAGCTACTAGCAGGTAAGCAAAAGATTCTCATGGCTTAATGCCCTTCAACCATATACAATAAAAATGTCAAGTATTAATCGGATTTAAATTGCCTCTGCTTTGAAAAAGGTAAGAACCACTTCCTTTTGTTTGATTTTTCCTTATTTGAGCAGATTTGAGCAAATCTGCAAATCATCAACCTGTTGAATCTCTCAACCTATTATAGAGGCCCAACCTCTTAACCATAAGTTTGGATACCTCCAAAGCTAAATATACCACCTATTCAGAAATAAGCGGTTCTGAGACATAAATAGAGAGAAATAGAAAGATACTTCCTGTTTTATTGTGTACTCCTCATGTAGCAGCACTACCATGGACAAGTCCCATGCTTATGTCAACCGTATTTACCAGCCCAAAACCTCAATTGTGATTCATGTTCTATTTGTTAACCTTCCTATAGTTTGTCACTGCTTAAAAACGAACAACAGGCCCATAGCTACTTCTGAGTATACTTGTTAAAAAGCTGATCGGTAGATAATATAAGTAATAGTTCAAATAGCAAAGCTATTCAAATAGATCCTCAATCACTAACATAATCATCAGAGACAATGCATATGGAAAAATGTTATGTAATCAAGCAGATAGCATAAGTATGCAGACACAAATGCATTTACACCTCATCCCATCCCATATTTCTCCCATATTTCTGTTAAAACTTAGTGCTAATGAAACAAAACCTGATTCGGTGGTGTGTCATCTCCATCAAAGCGTATCCAAGTCGGCCAATATTACCGAGGTCGCTATTTGTTCTAGAGCTTGTGCCAATAGTGGTCTTTCCCCTGAATAACTAGTCTGCAAGCTCCAATGCTTGATGCAGGTCGTTTTCCCAATAGGTTTTTCTTTGCAGCATAAATGTCAATCCCAGCCCTGTAGGCCATTTCTTCCAATACAGATTTCTTGATGGATTCTAGAAATACAGTGGCCATGCCATTGCAAGACAGATATGATAGGATTCTAGTCTTTGCGGATTAAGCAAGATCAATACTCCAAACAGAGAGAAGAAGGAGATATTGGAAAAGTGTAGAATCACCAAGTTATAGAGCTAACTCCGTTATGCTCATTGCAAGAATGTAGTGCCAAACAAGGTCATATATCGCTTCATGCCAATTTAAAGGGCATGATTGTGAAATTCAAATCGTACCTTCATATCTACCGCATGCTTCGCTCCAGAATTCAACTCTCATGCTTCGCTTTCGGAAATCTCGAGAGAAAATCATAGCACAGACAAAGACCGTTCCTTGCTTGGAAGTCTCAAACCCTAGAACCATCATTCCAAAGCTAGGTTTTTCGAAGTCAGAAGGTACATGGAAGTGTAAAAGTGAAAATAAATAGCCGAAAATGTGGAGCTTGGAATTATTGTTGACCATATCCGTTTGACCATGCCATTGTATGGGTTACTCATATTTCTTTTCTTTTTCACCAAGTCCATAGACTTTGAAGCACCAAAAGGTCCTTATCGTGACATCCAAAGTTATTCCCATCTTTTTATGGAGGTAAACCATTACATGATAATGCATGTGGAGGAAAAGAAAAGGACATGCAAGCCAACATGCTTACACATGTCAACTTTGCATGCAAAGAAGCATTACATGCAACGAATAAAACTTAGAGGAAAAGCATTTTCAAAACGTAACTACAAGACATAAATCTAAAAGTTACGCAAGTGGGCCTTAGCATGTATGAAAAATGTCTCACAAAATAAAAGTCAATAATAAGTGATGTGGTATAAATGGTGCTCCATTGGAAT
Source organism: Isoetes taiwanensis (assembly GCA_021234155.1). Classification (NCBI taxonomy): domain Eukaryota; kingdom Viridiplantae; phylum Streptophyta; class Lycopodiopsida; order Isoetales; family Isoetaceae; genus Isoetes; species Isoetes taiwanensis. The sequence goes on from JAJEKV010000024.1 coordinate 17,170,089, forward strand.
TTTCTGAAAGATGTCAAAGTACCTTCATAAGAATGTTAACCTTTGCAAATATCATGTTTGCCATTAGAGTGCCACACTTTCAAATGGTCACCATTCTATATTTATGCTGAATGACGGACACCAGACTAGTGTAAAAGGAATATGTAGACCAAATGCGCATAATTCATGGCTAGATCTCCAAAGACTCAGAAGTGACAAAATGTGGGATACATACCTTTGAGTGATATTCGAAAGTCCATGGTTTTTGAGAATAATATTTACAACGTGCCCACTTCTAGGCCGCTTGTCTTATTGCTGTGTCAAGCTGCACCAGACTTGGTAGAAATTCCATAAATATTGTAATCTTCCCAACATGCACCTCCCATAGATGGTTAACCATAGATGGTTAAATGTTATGCCAATATCCTTATAGTGTATACAACTTGTCCATGTTAGTGTAACAAAAACTATACCACTACAGCCTTTTGGAAATCCCATGCCAATTGCCAAAATAAAGTCTAGTTTCGGATACAAGCTCTATAATTTAACATTTTACCTTGTGCAAAAAGTTAACACACTGGGAAAAAGGTTTCAATTCTGGTTTTATTGTTGTAGAAGATAAATAATCTATAGCACACATTCGTCTATGTCTAGATAATTGGTTCCATAAAATAGGCAACTGGTGCCTATGCCAGCCATTGAATATATATGTATATATTTATATATATATAATTTTTGCCTACCTCCTCCCGGGAAGTGAAGCAATGCCCCTGTTTTTAGTATATAGGGAGATGGAGGGGTCCCTATATACATAGGGACCCGCTCCACAACCTATGTGTTCCAAATGGAATACTTCCTCCAATATTTGACAAGATAAAATATCAAGATCAGAAATCAGTAATATCTTGAACAAAGAGACTCACTTGTATCATGTGTGCTCATTTAAGAGAGTGTTGACTTCATATTGCAGTCCAGGGACTTCAACACCCTTACGTCCACCTCCATAGTAAATCCATGGGGATGCTCTTTGCATGTCTCTAGATTCCCTGTTTTATGTTAGAACGTTACACTTTAAAAAAAAATTTGAAATGCACAAATTTTGTTTTTCTTTAAAAAGGGTAAGCACCCAGTCTTTGTCATTATTACAAACGACAAGTATGATCATTTTTCATTGTATATCATGTAATGCCATAGTAGGCATTGAAACAGTGTTGTATTTCTCATAATATCAAGCATATAGAGTAAAATACTGTTTTGATGCGATTACCTCAGGGGTATATAAGTCGTGTCTGTTTTTCCCTTTTTCACTCGGAACTGGCCAACAAATTCCATCGTATCTGCCCTCAATAATTTCATAATTTTATACCATTAAAAATTGCCATCATGTTGTCACCGGGTTGAGATCGGTTTCCATTTGGATTTTCCTTGGCTCCTTCCCCGACATCGAATGAAGTTAAATGCCTTCAATAAAATCAATGCAAATAGTACTATAATTGTTCAAAAACCAAATGCTAAGACCTATAAGACCCCTACTGGTTAAACCAGTAAGCTGAAGGCACAGAATAGATACAAAGCCCTAGCCCTGTCGAAGACAAGGTTCGGACATCTAGCCTAGCCAAGGATACCCTTGGACAAAGCCGGACTTATCACTCCACATGTATATAGGGACAGCCTTATAGACCTTATCACTTGTTCATGAACATATAATACTATCTCAAAACATCAAGTCAAAAGTTCAACCATCACTAATTTTATCACGCGCGTGCCATGTGTAAATCAACAAATGATTTGGGCTTTGAAAATGCCAAGCAATATGAAGTAATACTTTACTGTTATGGAATACAACCAGTAAGCACAAACACCTTAGATAGAAAGTGCAATTTTTTCAGAAATTCTTTTCCGTAATAAGCCCAACTATTGAGCAAAAGTAACCATATATGCAAGAAGATGACATATAAATTTGTTTAAAAGCTCGAGCAGGGCTTGATGATATGGCCAGCTAGCATAAATCTTGTAAACTTAAAAATAGTAAGAATAATATCATGATCAAAGTAAAAACAATCACCAAGACCCGTGAAATGATTGCTAAAATTATCCCGTTTTTAGTTGAGCCTCATACTTGTTTTTATCCTTCCAAAGATTCAAACTTAGAGAAGAATGAAACCCGAAAGAACTTAAATATAAGTTTTTATTCTTGAGAGGACGATCATTTCGATTGACAAATACACCATTCATCCATTTGTTGTTGTAACGAGAACATTCTTGAGAGAGTGCTCCATGTTTGTAACGAAAAATAAAGAGGTAGATGAGACTCCGGTTACCTGCACTAGAACCAAAGCAAGTTAGCCTTTAAAGGGTAAAATGCTAAGCTACTAGCAGGTAAGCAAAAGATTCTCATGGCTTAACGCCCTTCAACCATATACAATAAAAAATGTCAAGTATTAATCAGACGAAATTGCCTCTGCTGTAAAAAAGGTAAGAACCACTTCCTTTTGCTGATTTTTCCTTATTTGAGCAGATTTGAGCAGTCTGCTGAAATCATTAACTGGTTGAATCTCTGAACCTATTATAGAGGCCCAACCTCTTAACCATAAGTTTGGATACCTCCAAAGCTAAATATACCAGCTGCTATTCAGGAAATAAGCAGTTTACAGACATAAATAGAGAGAAATAGAAAGATACTTCCTGTTTTATTGTGTACTCCTCATGTAGCAGCACTACCATGGACAAGTCCCATGCTTATGTCAACCGTATTTACCAGCCCAAAACCTCAACTGTGATTCATGTTCTATTTGTTAACCTTCCTATAGTTTGTCACTGCTTAAAAACGAACAACAGGCCCATAGCTACTTCTGAGTATACTTGTTAAAACTGTACTGGTAGATAATATAAGTAATAGTTCAGCTAGCAAAGCTATTCAGCAGATCCTCAATCACTAACATAATCATCAGAGACAATGCATATGGAAAAATGTTATGTAATCAAGCAGATATCATAAGTATGCAGACACAAATGCATTTACACCTCATCCCATCCCATATTTCTGTTAAAACTTAGTGCTAATGAAACAAAACCTGATTCAGTGGTGTGTCATCTCCATCAAGCGTATCCAAGTCAGCGCCAATATTACCGAGGCTGCTATTTGTTCTAGAGCTTGTGCCAATAGTGGTCTTTCCCTGAATAACTAGTCTGCAAGCTCCAATGCTTGATGCAGGTCGTTTTCCCAATAGGTTTTTCTTTGCAGCATAAATGTCAATCCCAGCCCTGTAGGCCATTTCTTCCAATACAGATTTCTTGATGGATTCTAGAAATACAGTGGCCATGCCATTGCAAGACAGATATGATAGGATTCTAGTCTTTGCGGATTAAGCAAGATCAATACTCCAGCGTAGAGAAGAAGGAGAGATATTGGAAAAGTGTAGAATCAGCCAAGTTACAGAGCTAACTCCGTTATGCTCATTGCAAGAATGTAGTGCCAAACAAGGTCATATATCGCTTCATGCCAATTTAAAGGGCATGATTGTGAAATTCAAATCGTACCTTCATATACTGCATGCTTCTGCTCAGGAATTCAACTCTCATGCTTCTGCTCAGGAAATCTCAGAGAAAATCATAGCCTGTACAGCACCGCCGTTCCTTGCTTGGAAGTCTCAAACCCTAGAACCATCATTCCAAAGCTAGGTTTTTCGAAGTCAGAAGGTACATGGAAGTGTAAAAGTGAAAATAAATAGCCGAAAATGTGGAGCTTGGAATTATTGTTGACCATATCCGTTTGACCATGCCATTGTATGGGTTACTCATATTTCTTTTCTTTTTCACCAAGTCCATAGACTTTGAAGCACCAAAAGGTCCTTATCGTGACATCCAAAGTTATTCCCATCTTTTTATGGAGAAACCATTACATGATAATGCATGTGGAGGAAAAGAAAAGGACATGCAAGCCAACATGCTTACACATGTCAAACTTGCATGCAAAGAAGCATTACATGCAACGAATAAAACTTAGAGGAAAAGCATTTTCAAAACGTAACTACAAGACATAAATCTAAAAGTTACGCAAGTGGGCCTTAGCATGTATGAAAAATGTCTCACAAAATAAAAGTCAATAATAAGTGATGTGGTATAAATGGTGCTCCATTGGAATTTTCTGAAAGATGTCAAAGTACCTTCATAAGAATGTTAACCTTTGCAAATATCATGTTTGCCATTAGAGTGCCACACTTTCAAATGGTCACCATTCTATATTTATGCTAAATGACGGACACCAGACTAGTGTAAAAGGAATATGTAGACCAAATGCGCATAATTCATGGCTAGATCTCCAAAGACTCAGAAGTGACAAAATGTGGGATACATACCTTTGAGTGATATTCGAAAGTCCATGGTTTTTGAGAATAATATTTACAACGTGCCCACTTCTAGGCCGCTTGTCTTATTGCTGTGTCAAGCTGCACCAGACTTGGTAGAAATTCCATAAATATTGTAATCTTCCCAACATGCACCTCCCATAGATGGTTAACCATAGATGGTTAAATGTTATGCCAATATCCTTATAGTGTATACAACTTGTCCATGTTAGTGTAACAAAAACTATACCACTACAGCCTTTTGGAAATCCCATGCCAATTGCCAAAATAAAGTCTAGTTTCGGATACAAGCTCTATAATTTAACATTTTACCTTGTGCAAAAAGTTAACACACTGGGAAAAAGGTTTCAATTCTGGTTTTATTGTTGTAGAAGATAAATAATCTATAGCACATTCGTCTATGTCTAGATAATTGGTTCCATAAAATAGGCAACTGGTGCCTATGCCAGCCATTGAATATATGTATATATTTATACAAGACAGCATTGCACAACTTTACCAAGACTTCTACCACACTATCACCTGCCCATTTAAACATTTCAGCCATAAGCCCTTCGGAATCTGCTGCCTTACCATTGGATAATCTTTGGAGCCCATCCTGCACGTCCTCCAAAGAGAAACACAAGCCCGCCTCATATGCCCCATCCATTTTTGTGTCCACACCTGGCACATGATAGAGATGTTTAATATGATTCATCAAAGCACCAACCTCTACCATTGTACTCGGTTTTTGGGAAGGTTTCAATCTATTCCAAAACTTCTTCGGATATGCCAATAATTCTATGACCATCTGCTCATGTTTCTTACGCAAATAAGCCCATTTCTTCCTCTTAACCATTCTGATGTACTCCCTTCTTGCCAAGGCCTTCGCATCCTCCTTTGCTAATTTAAATTGTCTTCTTTGCATCCTGCATTCATAGTCAAACCAACCATTGCAAGGCAGCCCCATTCTCTCGCCTGGCGACACAAAACATGTATTAGCGATTCAAGAACCATCCGAGTAAGGGCATGACCGAAGTTCGTCGCATTAGTTGGCCATGTGATAGTAGAGGCATTTTTCTCACAACAAGCTTTGTACATATCGATTTATCATACCTCATAATAGGTTTAAGGAGTGCTTGTGACACAACCTTATGCTTAGGCAAACCAAAGAATGCAAAGGTCAAGAAAAAGAGGCTCATGATCCGATTCAATATTATCTTTCCCAATAGCAAAATTTACAACTTGTTGAATAAAAGAGGGCTTAGCTAAGACATAATCCACCACACTTGCCCCTCTCGCATGTAAGTGCTCCCCGATCCCGAAACCTCACAATGCCATTATAAATAACCAGTGTTTAACCCGCTACAAAATGTTAGAACATGATTCCCCTCGGGAAGACCACCGAATTTTATCATCCGATTTCCTGCCCCAACCAATTTCGCCAATTCAAAGGTCATCTAGCATTTCTACCCACTTCCCTCCATACTTACCATGGCAACCGCCTTTGTGAAGTTCGGCCCATTGAAATCTCCCATCAATAAAACCTCCCCTCAGATCACAAAAGAAAACAACATCCCCGCCCAATCTGGCAAAAGGATCATCTCTATCCACTTCACCTCAATTATATACCTGAGACCCTCGCGGTGGATAATAACATCCAAAGAATATATACGCTGCCAAATTGCCCTCGACACACTAATCCAAATGCACCTGCAGAGTTGCTTTTGGAAAAAGAACTGTAACTAAATGCACAAATTCATGTCTAACAAAGCATGCAATGCCACCAGAACTCTTTGTATCTCCATCCTTTTGGGGACCAAACAGAATGCATCATCTTAAAACCATTAATTTCAGTGCAGATCGATTCCTCATGCTCACCTGTCTCAAGAAAGAAAACAATATCTATATTTGCAAGTATACTACTCATAGTAGTTATCTTTTCCCCGTGGTCGAGTATTAATATTCCAACACATCACCGGCGGGCGGGCAAATTCCTATGCTATGCTCTCGAAGAGCAAAGACCATCCACCACTACTCGTCCCCTTCCTCCAAACAACCTTTCCGACCATTCTTTTTTTGCTTCCTTTGAATTTCAAAAGTTCCTTTTTATGTTCTTCATATTGATCTTTTGTCATATCTTCATTCACCCAGACTCCCTCTCCTTTTAAATTGCCTTTTTCCTCAATATTTCCATCTTAGACTCTCTATTTGCAAATTTGACCACAATATGCCGTGCATTTCCAGCAGGCTTACCAACTCTCAATGCCTCCAAAATTCTACAATCCTCACATTGCATCTTTTCGTAAAAGAAAGCGCCACCTTGATGCGGTATTCTCCTTTGGTTCTTCTGGAAGACCCACCAAACGGACATTTAGAGCTCGATTGCGCTTATCTTGTTCCTCCATGAAAGCTGCAAGTGTTTGATTGTGTTGTTCTTGGGCTGCCATTAACGAAGATGGCTGCTGCTGCAATTGATCTGTACCATCATCTTCTTCTCCTCTCCGCTGTCTTTGGATCATCATCATGCACTGCCCATTTCATTTTGAATCGCCCTTAAAATCAGAAAATTCAGACCTCATTTGACTCTTGAAAGCCTCCAATTCCGCATTCATTTGCTCCAAGAAAGACTTCTTGAGATCTTGGATGATCGAATCTACTGCAAATTTGATGGTAGCTTGTATTGTCCCTTGCATAGCTTCCAATAACTCTTGTTTCAGATTTCCCATGAACATAGCTTGATAGGTAGCTATGGAAGAAGGATCCAGGCCGCCCACAATACCCACCGCTTCTGTAGAAACAGAGCCAAGCCGAATCCCCTGTTTAGGGGCTGCCACCATACCCTGCTTAGGGGCTGCCAAAATCCCCTGTTTAGGGGCTGCGAAATCCAGATATTGCTGCTGCCCAACCTGCTGTACAACATCCTTCACCACACCTCCATCGAAATCTGCGACAGTCCCACCAGTTTCGGAACCAGCATCCGAGTCCGAATCATTAACATCCTTGGACGCATCCCTGTTCACTGTTACAGGAGCCACAGAAGACCCAACCCCATCTCCCTTCTTTGCCCTAGTCTTGGTCGCCATTTCCAACACCATCAACAGTCCCGGAAAATGCCAATTACAGACTATCAAACTGATTCAAAAGTATTGATGTTATACACCCTTGGAAAGAGCTCGGAATAAGCTTTCCAACGAGCCCAACCTCGTTGCAATCTGACACCGTACGTGAGAGCTATGGCTTGCTGAAGTTCCACAGCAGAAACCCTAGCACCTAGCGTAGAGAGAGAGAGAGAGAGAGAGAGAGAGAGAGAGAGAGAGAGAGAGAGAGAGAGAGAGAGAGAGAGAGAGAGAGAGAGAGAGAGAGTTACCAATTTAAAGCATAGGTCGATTTAACTCCATCCAAAATCCAAAAGGAGTTATCATTCACAAGAGATTGTGCAAGGAATGTGCAAGGAGTTACCATTCACAAGAGATGGCTGCTTAAGCATCACAATGTAACTTACCCCCTACCTCCATTCCACCTACAAATTCCATTACGTCTACCCATCACACGTCTGTGACTAATGCCTGTTATTGCCTGGCACACATTTCTAGATAATTTTTGATGTACTTAACATTATTGAACCTAAAACTAAACATATTTCATATATATATGTATAGCTAATAATTTGTTCTTGTTATTTATTAATTCTAGAAACATTTTTTTATTACCAATATTTATAATGTTTGATGGTGGTTGGTTCACTTGACTGCCATCATCTAGACATCAAATTCGAGTCTTTATGAGGATATGCAATTTCGGGTGTCTGGGGGTAGGACCTATAAATCAGCTTTAGTGTGATGTGCACGTCTCATAGGTCAGTTGATTTTTAGTAGATGTTAGAAGTAGTATTCTTTTATTTTTTCTTTTATCCTTCGTCCAAATGTGCATTTCTCGTCTTTCTTCAATCATAATCCTTCAATTCGTAGAATTCCAATCCATTTACATAAATGATTCTCTCTATACCATCTTTTTAGATATCCATGTCATCTAGGTAAATGATTTTTTTTGTCCTATGGTAAGACCCTAAACTGCCATACCCAAGTTCACAATTTCAACGCCTCGTTATGAAAGTGGCCATGCATCATTGTAAAGTTGGTAAAGGGCCCACTGCATCCATGTACTGTGGTGGGGACAGGACCCATTTGGGTGTATTGTAAATTGTACTATAAGCTACGGCTTCCTGTGGACATCTACCTATCTATATATAGCATCTCATAGAATATATATAAACAAGAAAATTAGCACGTCCTACGGTGCATCTTCTTACAGAGCGAGTTCCAATTTTAGCATGTTCCCATGGTGCAAGTTTGTCATAGATTCTTTGTGATGTTATGAAGATTCTCTTATTGCCTACATTTTATAATATTCCCTTAGATTGTGTTATATGTTTCTAAGATTCCATTAGATTTTATAAGAAATTCTTGGATTCTTTTAAATTTTGTAAGATTTCCTTAGATTCTTTAAGGCCTCATGAAGATTTCTTTAGTTTCGATAAATTGCCTTATATTTTATGAGTTTCCTTTAGATTTTTTGGGATTGCTTCAATATGTGAAATCATCTTTGCAAACCCTAAAAAACATTCTAGAATTATTAGGGTTCGAGGTAACCTTAACAATAAAGAAGCACGTTTATATTCTTGAATGGAAGTGTGGAAAGATAGTTAAGGGGTTCCCCCGCAAATCCCCCTTGTGGAGGTGAGGGGGTCAGGGGTTCAATTCCCCTCTAATCCAAAAAAAGTTTTGGCAGAATTACAGTTCAATGTTAGAGAGCAAGTTCACATCAACTTTTATTTCATACATTTGAGGGTAGATAAGTCAAATTTAATGCTTTCTTTAACGATGTCTTCATACTTGCTACAATAATCGCAATGATACCAAAGTAAAATCACCGGTTCCTTTAGCAAACATCATAAGCATATTAATTAAATGGTTTGCAAAATGTTGGATGGGTGTTCTTATAGAATGGTGCCAATCTTCTCTTATATCCTAATTGGTTCCATTTAGATAAGCCAAATTCGATGTCTCCTTCAATGGGCTCCATAATTGTGCTTCTAGAGCATTCTATTAGAGTATGCATATCCACACTTGGTACCTATGTAGAAATATCTATCTTTGAGTGTTACTAGCAACAAATTCAATGTTTTCTTGGAGAAGCACCATAACTATACTTGTGGACCATCCTGTAAAAATATATCTATGCGCACCTAGCACCTAGGTAGAAATGTCTATCATTGGGCATTAATGGGAAAACGCAATGCTAGGATTATATGGCCACACATCGAATGTCTTGGGTGTGCATGGTTAAAAAAAAAAAATACAGGTCATGTCGCAACATTCGTAACCTATTAACACATAATTATTGGTATAACGTCTAGGGGATCATATAAATGGTGTGGGCAATGTATATTGAACTAATGTAAAGAATTTCTAATTTTAAGTTGAACCTAATGCAAGGTAAGAATACAACGATTGTCGTCTAGGCTAACTAAATCTAAGTTAACACAATGTCAAACAAAAATACAATGATTGCCTTCTAGGTTAGCAATGGGGGGAGGGACGCATGGTGAAGAGATCAACATGGTGAAATATTCATGTCCATATTGATCCTGAATCATAATGTCTTATATGTTTTAGTGGTCTGCAACAACGTTGCAAGGCACTTGGCAAGTGAAAATGGAGATTTTGCATCCTCAAATTAAATCCAAGACAAAACTACAAATGCGAGTTAACGTCCTCAATCCTGTAACCACTATTGACCCAGGTCAAGCAAAAGTCCCATTCCAAGTATGGGTATAGCTATAAAAATTACAATATAGATTGGTTTCAAAGCATAGTTGTTGCCCCAAAGCCTTTGTTGCGCAACGACCTGAGTTCCCTGGGTGCATAACCGTAGTAGGTAACCTATTGCTTTAAAGGTATTTAAATGTCTAATGCATGTAGACATCGAGACTATTCCCTTAAGGAATAATTTAGCTTATGGTTTAAATATCATGGGTTAAAGTGTGAGCACCCGATAAGTGCGTGGCCTATTAACACCGATTTAGAGACAATTGTATCAAGCTTATCGTCTTTTATATTAATTTTGAAGCAATTCAAAATCTGACTCCGATAGTTTTAGTGGTCTGCAACAATATAATGTTAGGTTAACGTCTATCAGAAGAGAAAGAGAGAGTCTAGTAAACTTAGTTGATCCTGCAGGATCATTACAACAATTTGATGTTGATAAATCAAGCATAAGGCCTTATTAAGGATTGCTAAACTCTTATCATACAAACGGGCATGCTACTGGGAACCTCCTTCTAAAATGCATCAGAAATACAAAAATTCATTGCATAATGGGGAAATGTTGCAAAAGAACATGGGCTCAAACAATCCATGATAAAAACTTATGCAAGGATGTGGAATGCTAAGAATTCAAACTCTCCATATGTAAAATTAAGTATAAATAATAGACATCATTGCATATTTATCAGTACTCGGCTTAAATATTCAAATGATGACCTATCAATGGAAGGCTGTTCAGAAAACCAGACATTGGCATCAGGAAAGGGTATGGTTAATCTCACGAGTTTTGCTTCCCAAATACCTGCGAAAGATGGTTATATGTGTTATCAACTTCATCTACACCGAGAAAGCAATTACAAAAAGTATCAGACCAGCATGCGGATACAGGAAATGTTAACATACCAAACACATGACCATAAACAAAAACGTACCAAGGCATGCTTGAACCTTACCATTCAGGCTTGATATACTTCACCTTGCTCAAGTTCAAGTCGTATGTAAACCTGCAAAAGCTCAACTTCCAAATGCTTTAAGCATAGAAGAAATAACACAAGCAAATCTAAGGCACACACATTGCATCCCATCCAGCCTGCATCTGCACACTCCTTTGCTTATAAACTCCTGCAAGCAAAAGCAGAGAAATGATAAGTACTTGCATAAAAAAATCAAATGCAAAGGGCAAAACTCTGGCATCAGTGCATCAGAAGGGTTTTCCAGTTGATATCTAAAGGTACACTATTGAGCACTTTAAATCCACAACTCCATCCCTGTCACAGGTCGCCGAATCACAGTTGGGTTGCAAGAAGAAAGATATCTTACGAGTGATCATATTCTCGCTAAGAATCTGAAAAAGACAAAAGAAACAAATGGTAACCCAAAGGCACAGAAAGCCCTGTTATGGTACCAAGATCTTGCTTACCGCAATAAGAGGATTTTTGCCCTTACGGTATTAATTAACAATGCAGAGCTCCATGGATTGCCCAGAAATTGCTTCACCCTGTCAAATTGCCGGATTTGATGTAAGAGCAGCATTGCCCAGAGTCGGATTAACAGATAGGCGAGGCAGCATTCAGTCAAGCAGAAAGGTCAGGCAAGAAAAGAGGAAAGTTTTGGTCGATTGCTTGCCGGAACCTCCATAGCTAGCAATGTAAGTTTGTAAAAACGCAAATGGAAAGGCCGCAGTGGCGGGAGCTTCGACTCAGAGCTAACTAAATAGAACCAGCATAGACAGAAATACTAAGGAATTTACGGCGGAGTAGCTCGATTTGAAGCATGAGGGTTTTATCCAGAGAGTTACCTTGGCGGGCTTCTTCCTGCCCAAGCATCGATTAAACATAGATATGGGCGTTGGAGCATGCAGCGGGCCAAAAATTGCTAGAACCTAACCTGTAGTTAAAAAATACGGCTGCCTCAATAAAATCTCCGGCCTTACCAAATTTCCAACCTGCATAAATACACCATATCCAAGATAAGGGAAGAAATAAACTTGTATGTCTAAGCTGGGTTCATCCAACTCTCTCCGTGACAACACCATAAGCGCTCCAATGGCTCCAATGATAACAAATTGGCAGGGAAATGGGCGCCAAACAGGTCACAAGCGCTCCAATGGCTCCAATAGGCGCCAAGCAGGTCATAAGCGCTCCAATGGCTCCAATGATAACAAATTGGCAGGAAAATGGGCGCCAAAAGGAAATATGAAACATGGATTCCAAGGCCATAAGCGCTCCAACAGCTCCAATGCAGGGCAATCGGCCCCAAACAGGTCTCAAAACGACCTAATCACTGCCAAAAGGAAATATGAAACATGGATTTCAACGCCATGGGCGCACAGGTCTCAGAACGACCTAACCATTGCCAAAAGGAAATATGAAACATGGATTCCAAGGTCATGGCTTCAAGCCCGAAGAACATACGACCGTTAGACGCGAATATTAGAGACGGTCAGCTCCATAAAAAATGGACCCCGATAGCATAGCCATGGCATTCATAAGCAGCGCCCGCCGAAGAAGCAGCGCCCGCCGAAGAAGCATAAAGAATTCTAAAACAATAGCAACGCTGGATATCACCGGATATATACTAGTAGTCAGAACATTCAAGAATGTTCCACAATTTCTTGCCATCTTCTAGAATTTTCAAGACATTCTGGAAGCTACCATATCTCCGCCAAGAACCCTCTGGAAGCCACCATATCCGACGGTCGAGATCGCGTGGGAGCGAATGGACGGCCGAGATCTGGCGGCTTATATATAATGGAACCTTCTGGAAGCCACTCCTAATAATTATATATATATTCAGATAGATATAACAAAAAATCTAGAAGAGACTCAAACGTGAGGGCGCGGCATAAAATTGGGAGGAGGGAATGGAGGTAACTGTGTGGCGGAAGAGGTGGCAAAGGAGGAGGCAAAAGAGGGACTGATACAGGAGCTCAGTTGCCATACGAGCGAAACAAGATTCAATTCGATGATTAGGGCGCCCACAAAAAGTACAACCAAGACGATTAGTAACACGATTTGGTGGTGCAGTTATTCAAAGGAGAAAAAGGTAAGGCAGAAGCTTGATTTGAAGATGACTGGGGAAGACGAGTAGTCGAAGCAGGCTTGCGTTGACGAGCCATTTTGAGACGACGGGCTTCCCTAACTGAAAGAGAGGGAAAAAATGGTCGTCGAAATCGAAGGCAATCTCATAGCCTTCGCGGTCCGCCACAATAAAAAACTTCATACGTTGACGAGTTGATGTTTTACCTTCCTCAACAATCCGTAATACGGCTTCAGGCACAGGAGGATGAAGAGCTGACAGACGATTATGAAGTTCACGAAAGCGGTCCTCCATTGAGCAAAGAAAGTCATACTGATGTTTGGTAGTGTCTCATTTGAAAGATGGTGCAGAACGAGACGTCGAACTTCCACTCTAAGAGCTTCAATCTGCTTGTTAACATTAGAATTACCAGATAGAGAAGTTAGCTTGGATTTGGGCAGATTGAAGCTGAAGGGCTTGAAGGAGTTGGTTAGTGACATCCGAAGAGGAACCACTAGGAATAGTAGTATTAAGGCCGAACGAAGGAAGAGCCGAAGACCTGGTAGGCAGAGGACCCTGTGAAGAAGAAGGAACAGCTTGTGTAGTCGAAGGAAAAGATGGAAAGAATGCGGAGCCAGGAGGAGGTGGAAAAGATGGATTAAGTTGCGCAAAAATGTTCTCAGGAGGAAAAGAGTCAGAGGTACGAGGCCTCCTTGCCGGTGGTGGGGGAGGTTCATGTGCAACTTGTTTCCCCTTTCACTTGCGAATCGCAGCGCGAGTACTAGCAGATGGGGGGTTTCGTGGAGCCATACTGTAAGAACACAAATGTGAAGAATAAATGAGGGCAAGAAAATATAAGGGCACAAAAAAAGAATGAAATAACCTAGAAAAAAGGTCAAGGGTGTGACGAGACAAATGCTAATTAGGGTAAAGAGGAGAAATAACATCATTAGGACGGGCAACAGTATTAGAGCGAGTTGTATCAACATAGACCCGCCAAGGAAATATGGGGTTTAGATCACGGAATCGGCGTAGCAACCAGGAATTGCCAGGTCGCCAGCCGGCCGCATACTGAGCGCGACAGAAAAAATCTTCCAGCGCGATAGCAAATGTATGAGAATGGACCGTCGTTTGATCACAGGCCCACCAGTTGAGCGAGTCAAATAGATCGCCAATGTGGAACGAAACTTTTCTAGGAACATGTAAGGAGTAAAACTGTTGGGCATGTTCGTAAGAGCGGGGAAAATCATCCAAGAACGGGAGACCTTGTGAAGCATGGGAGACATAAGAATGTATCCATGAAGAAAGGGAAGACCAACTGATACCACCTTGGAAAACTGCACGAAGACTAAAAATCCAAAAAATATGGTTAAGATCAACAACGATTTGTCTAGGATCAAGGTCATGAATAGGAAAGCGGATGACTTGAGGGATGCTAGTTGGAGGAGGCTCAGAGTGAACAAGCAGGGGGATACCCATGACAACGAGGAATGGAATAAACAAACCTTTAAAGAAAATAAAACTTATGAAGACAGAGTAGAGCTTGAGTTTGAATTTTTAAGCTAGGAGAAAAATCCACAATAAGGGGTAGAAAGCCACGCTTCTATGAGAATTGTATAAAATAAGGCCCAAAAAGGAAAACCCCCAAAAAATTATATAGTGACAACTAAAAGAAGGAAAGAAAGGATTTTGTTAAGGAAAAAATAGAAATAGCAGAATAAATAGGCAAATTATTGCCAAAGGGGCCAAATCCATCGAGAAAAACTCAACCTATACTAAAAATTTTCCTAAGGATCCTATTTTTGCAGATGGCGCGCCCGAGGAAGAAGCCGGATGTGCAAAATAGAAGATCCTCAGCCGGATTCCGAGCTTTTACAGGTATCTAACCCTATTTCTAAAGATTTTTCAAGAGAAAAAGGGGCAAATCGTAACCTAAGCAGAAATCAGGCCCTAAAATAGAGATATCTGAAGAATGGCTGCCTAATCTACTTGATTTCTGGTAGGATATGAGCTAAGAAGGCCGGATTTGAAGCATCCAGGTCCAGAAGTGAGCCAACAAGGCCGAAATCCAAGCTAGAGTGTCTGAGCGTAGTGAAGAGCCTCCTGAGCCCAGAGGGCGAGATGTGAATGAAGCTCTGGCATATATTGTTTCTGAAGGGCTGAAGTGGAAGCCGAATCAGAGAGATATTTGTTATTCTTTTGGAGTAGCAAAACAACAGACTTGTTGCCCGTGAATACTAAGGATGGCCTTTTGATAAGCAAGATACAAGTCATGAAAGACATAAGCCATAGGTTGAACAGTGCAGAAGTCTTCAAAAGGTAACAACTGCAAATTTACTAGGGCGCACACCTCGTTCTCCTCATACGGACAGGTGGAAGGAAGGATTTAATAACGGTTACTAAAGATCTCTAGGGTCTAAGAGAATATATTAATGTCTACTAAAGACCTGTAGGATCTACAAGATCAGATAAATATAACATTTTCGCTCTAAAAAAGGTTTTGATGCCATCTTTTGTCCCTTGCTATTATCAAGCCTCTCTTTTGTTTGTGCTTATTCACTCCTTTCAGGGCACCTTCTTTTCTTTTATTCTAATGATTATTTGGTAGTTGGCTCAATATCCCTTTGAGACTGGCTGATTATGCCCCATTTTTGGACTGGTGTGGAATTTTTCGTGGGCTATCCTTTTTATTATGGGTATACCACCCTTGCAATAATGCTGCTGCAAACGATATATGCATTAATATGATGATTTTGATTACTTTTCTGCCTCAAATCCTCATGATTGATGGTCGTATATGGCCTGGTTAACGGAGTTGTAGTCTATTATTCATGGGAGCAACATGCGTAGTGGATGGAATCAGTGCATAACAATGTGCAGCGGTAGATGCATTCAAGATGGAAAAAGCTTATGCACGGATGGGGCATGTTTGGAAGATGGTCCTCCTCCACAGGTCTTGAAATTTATCAAAATAACTCTCTCGCTTGTGATAAACACTTATTTGAAATTACGGTATATAACTTTGCCTTTGCCTACTAGCGGTGTGATAAACACGTATTTGAAATTACAGTATTTGAAATTGCTAGCAATGCCTGCTAGCAATGCCCCATGGTCTAAATACGTATCTTTAGAAGTAATTTTAAGAGACATGATAATATGACAAAGTCGTCTTTTCAATGCTATAAAAGTACCAGATGCCTCTAGATGTGTCCGACCCCCACTGTCAAGAATTAAAAATTATGGAATAGCAATTCCTATAAAACTATATCTGCGACATGCCTGCACACCACGATTGGAGAGGGGATGGGTTTGTCTCAACTTTGAATTATGCCTCTTTTTCATCTCCAAGTGATACATGATATAAGGAACCGGAAAAAACACATTCCTTGTCCAGTGTTTGATTTGTAGATCCGGATTAACCTTGTTAACGAATACAAAAATGTTTATTATCATCCATGCCGAGGGGTTTCGGAGTTTTATTTTAAGCAAAATTTATAACCAGGTCACTGTAGATTTATGCTCTCCTATACTGCAGTCTGAATGCTAAAGATCACCATATAAGTTTGAGTTCCAACCTTATAATATAAGGTTGTCATTGACGAGCTCCAATGACATACATTAGTTTTGAATGGTGACACATGAGATGGTAAACACCGCATTATAAGAGCTTTTTAACTGGTAACCTTATTAATGATTTGCTTCATGACCCAAATCTGACAGAACCTAATGTGGCATATTGTAAGACTCAACAAGCATCAAGGTCACGACATGGTGGTGGTTTTGGATCTGTCAGTAAAGTAGTATTTCCACCAGAGGGACCTGACCTGATGCGGGTTGGATCTTGAGTGCCAACCTTCAGACATCACAATCAACAACCAGTTAGCATTAAATAAAAGTGGTCTCCATAAGCTCCAATACTGTCATAGCATATAAATGCTCTGGAAATATCCCACAAAAGCAATAATAAAAGATAAAAAGATGGTAAAACTTACTGGAGGTTTTTCTCCTCTGCGCAGCATTTCAACGATTTCAACCACACGTTTTGGTGTTAAATCCTCCTGTTAAGATCACATGCTTCTGATTAAGAAATATACTAGAGAAAACAGTGAAGGGCATACTACAAAGGGTCCAGAGATGCCCCACATAGTAGTTGTATGAGAAGCCTTCCACCCCATTTGTATAGTCAGCAACAACAATCATAGGAGCATTTACACAGGACCCCTGTAAAAAAGCATCCCTTGTGTTGATTCTAAGAGGTTAAGCCATTTTTATATATATTTGATGTAAACATTACCATGCATTCCATTTCCCCCACAGAAAATAATCCATCCTTTGTCACTTCTGAAAGAAGTTACATATCAGGTAACTAATTTGCCCACTAACAAATCAAATAACAGCTTTCCATTATTACCATTTCGTTGCACACCCAAATGTTTAAGCAAAGCTGCCTCAATTTCTCGTGCCCCACGCAACATACACGGTGTAGTGCCGCATACCAGCAAATGATATTTTCCAACCTGCAACAGACATTTTGACAAGCCATTGCATTTTAAGGACACAATCTATGCATCCAAGAAACTGAAAGACTTCATTAAACCTTTTGACAGCTTCCAAACAATGGACCTTGAATCCAAATGCTGTGGTGAAATCATGCAAAAGATTCTGGACATAAAAAGACTCTGCCATATGCAGCCCCCCATCCAAAATTATTCACTGCCATATGCAGCCCCCCATCCAAAATTATTCAACCAAAATGCCCACTCAGTCCTCATTAGAAAATAGGTGGCACAAGTCACTCATTGAATTTTCTGGAATGTTTATAACTACAGAAAAGACGTGAGTAAATTACCTTCGTCCGATTGAACATAGAATAGAATGTGGCAACCTCATAAACTCGAATACTTGGTACCCCTATAAGTTCAGCTATCTGCATTTAGTATGAAATTGAATTTAAAAGAAGCAAACATGCAATGGTAGGAACACAGATAGACAATGTGAGTCATCTCAGGCACCAGACAAAAAATAGCCTCATTTATCTCGAAAGGCAATTATATACCAGGCACATTAAACTAGCATCTAAAGATAATGAAAGTGTCAGTACTAACAAACTGAAATGGCATGCATTTAAAATCAGGCTAATAAGATAACTAGCTTGAAAAACAATCTATATGTTTCATTTTACATCAACTTTCTTCACTATATTCATTTCAGTTCTCTTGCTTTTCTCACCAGGCCATCATACGGAATAGCATTTTATACTATTAGTCTTGACAAATTTGTACATTTAGCACAAGACCATATTTAGGTTAAGGGTCTCTGATCCATCGCAAAGTGATTAACATGCCCCGTCATATGCTAACCTATAAAAGAAGTCACGAATATCTTTATAGAGACATATGGATTCAGTTTCTGCAAAATAACACAGTAAGGATTTGACTGAGGTATTGCAGTGCCTCGCTTTACGAACATGTGAAATCTATGTGATTTCCATTGCATGTTCTTTCATGCAGCACATTAAATGCATTCTTTGCCAACCAGCCTAAAAATGAGCTATTGGAAGCTGTTTTTACATCACATATCCGAACCATTTTGTTTCCTCCACTTAAGCTGAAAAGTGTCAATAGTTCCTTCTTTCTTTTCATCTACAAACTACGTGTTTGATGAATTTAAGAAAGCATGCCAATAGCAAATCACGTAGCTTGTAATTGTCACAAATGTACTCGAACGACCATACCTTGTTCATTGCTGCAACAGGAATCCAGCCCCCATGTTGTTGTTGGGCAAGGTCTAAAAGTGGAATAACTGCTGACTGCTTATAGTTTGAGGGATAATGTGACATAATTTCCTTTGCCTGGAATACACACAACCTTCTGAATACCACCAGAGCGAAATTTCACCTTAGATAGATGTGCTAAATATCAAAGATCGGGAATTACCCTTATCATATTTGCTGGAGTGAACTCAAAAACTGTTTTAGAGTTGTTGTCAGCTGTATCAACGTGCTGCAATCCAGAGAAGGATAAGAAGGCTGAAAGAAATCAAGTCAACCAAGAGACAGCAATTAAAGATAAAGTCCAGCCAGCACCCTTTACTCAACAACGGACCGTATACTAAATCATAGCGATTGAATGGTTCTCTGTGCAATTCAAGCATAATGTAGCTCTGACAATAGGGCAGGTCATGCAGTAATTATATTCCTTAGATGAAGTTCAGACTAAATCATGGTTGTTGTCAGAAGCATTACAGAGTTTCAGCATTGAGAAACTCGTTTTAGGATCAAGATAATTTTTTTTATGAGATAGAAATCGTATTAAATAAGAAAACTCTTTGCAGAATTGCTTAATGGGTTCCTCGAAATTTTTACTGACTGGAAAGAACTTCTGCACTTACAATATTCAATGCCGTTGAAAAATTCCGCATTGATCCACGCCATGCCTATAACAATTCCTTATCAGGTAAGTTTCGCCAAAAAACTGCATTAACCATTTCCTAATTGCTATGTGTTCCAGACTTGCAATGATGTTTAGAAAAATAGATTTTTGGGAGAAAGTACAAACCTGATGACCTGTAAGGAGGCGATGGGAAGAGGGCGTTGCCACACTCCGAGCAACTCGGCGGAGGAGCTCCATCACCAGCTGCCGGAGTGACCTCCACAGGCGTCTTAATATATGTATAGTTTAATTTTATACTAAAAATAAAGGGGGTTCTTTTTCCCGAGTAGGTCAGGATGCATTTTGTAGCCTAAGCCCAACCACGCTAGCGTATGGTCGCCATATAGTGTGCTAATTTCGTTTTGGGTTGGGGGGGCAGGGTTTTCAGCAGTGGTTAGGACTATGATTTTCGTATGGTATTGTATAAAAAATGGTATAATTTGCCATGTGGGAGGAGCTTGAGTGTTTTTTGCTATTTTGGGTGGTTTGGAACTCCCTTTTTTCGTGGTTTTTTTTGCAAAGGCTCAGTTGGTCCAAATTTGGAATGCATGTGAAGGCGGCTGGGCAGCAGACAGGTGAGGACGTCCTGGGCGTGGGCATGCCGGACTTGGAAGCTGGTTGTGGGGGATTTCTTGTGTGTTTATTTGTTACAGGGGTTAGTGTTTAGGCATCCGGGTGTCCGGACCTATTTCAGATGGCAGGCTGGTTGTGTTGCTAAAATGCAAGGGAAGAGGGTTTCGTCCCCTGCCAGAATGGAGGAGCATGCCGCATTAGATGTGGCCCTGAGCAGGTTAGCCCTTACTCCTGCATATCCGGCAACCAATCGGCCTCTTTTCGCCCGGTTCATCGGATTTGACTCTTTCTTAGCCGATTTGGAGCTCGAATGCTGCAATCTGCGCGAATGTGCTGGAATGATCTTGAAGCCACTGCACGGTGATTTCTGAGGCCGATTTGCACTGATGCAGATTTGCCTGAGCATGGGACAGGCGTGGCCGATGGGGTCAAGCTCAGCTACTAGCACTTCTGTTAGCCCTTCTGTTCATTCCGGCAGTCCATAGCCGCCTTCAATGGGTTTTGCAATTCTTTATTTTTTTATTTTTTTTTGGTACGGACCATTGGTCTGTTTTGCACCATTGAAACTTTCGTGGGGTGTGTGTGTAAAAAAATTAAGGGCCCTTGATCTGAGAATATTCCTCAGATCAATGGTCCAGAATAAAAGATGAACTCAACGCCATAATACATGGAAAAAACGAAATAATAGTGGCTAATTTGTCAAATAGTCGCCATGTTACACGCACTTAAGAGGCAAATTGCTCTAACTCACGGTAATTTTGCACGTTTAGCAATCCGCCGAGGGTTTTGGATTTCTAATGTTACGTAGAATAACATTGTAGAACAAATTTTCACCAAAATATGTGAGATTAAGAAATTATAGCATCATGAAACTGAGGGGTCGAGTCGTTATGCCCATAGCCCCATTCGAGGGCAATGGTGCATTATTGCCTCATTACGCTTACACCATTTCGAGGCCTCCTAGTTCTAGGGTTGCCACCTATAGTGCTATCGGCCAATGGTTAGTGTCTCCAACTTGGCGGGCCCTTGCCAAAATTCCAGCCTATCTCCTTAAACCCTTCTCAATTCTTCAATCGATGCATCTGCAAAAGGCTTGGGCATTCCCTGCTCCAACTGCAGTGGATGAAATTGGCGTTTAAGACAGTTTTTTGGAAATCTGGGATGATCAGACCGCGTCGGACCCATCAGTCCCTTCTTGCTTCAAATTGGGAGTTGGATGTCTTCCTACTGAAGTCGAAGTATCTTTGATCAGATCGAAGCGCCACAGGTAAACACTCTCATCTCTTGTCTTCTCCGCGATATGTGGACGTTTCTGATTGGCTGTTCTTGCGTTAACAAAGCAGGCAATGCGTTGATTATGGAGCAAACATGAAAGACTAGCTTCCCTAGATGTGGCCCTCTCTGGGGCACTGCCAGATCTGGTAGGAGGAAAGATCGGCCTCGCCCTAGTCCCAGCAGTCCTCCTAGCCCTAGCAACTCTACAAGGTCCACAACTCCAAACTGTTTTTTAGTTTGCAACTGTCTTGTGACAGCAGCAGAAGTGACTGCAGCCGTAGGTTCATCCTTCCACGTCGAGATCTCCCCAGAAATAGTCTCCCAAGTCGAAAGGGCCCGATCTGATTCCTACTTAATCCACTGCCAGATTGTGGTTACTAAACGGGACAATGTCCTTTTCCAAAGCCTTGTGCAACCTTAAATGCCCCCCTGAAAGTTTGCAAAGCCACTGCTGGACGATTCCTTTTGCTTTTTCTATTTGATGTTTTTGTGAATGTGGCCTCTATGCTCTCCCTTCATCTTTCACTGGAATGTGGTTCGAGTGCCAAACTTTTTGTGATAGGCCCAAGTGCCATCCTCTGTAATAGCCCTCGGGCTCTTTCTAAGCATGAGTTATAATACATCCAGGCATAGTTCATGTTTCTAACTTTAGTTTGATTTGTGTACTTATGTTTTGCTCGTTCTATTCTAATCTGCTTTATGTTGCAATGATGTATCAACCTAGATGAATCAATAGTGTATGCTTTGTTTGTGTATGTTGCATGTACATGATTTGAAATGCACAATACTTAAGAGGTTGATTGGGTTCCAGTTAAGTAATCACCAAAGCTTGTTCTAGAGTACATCCAGCAATCTGTTTCAGAGTTAACCATAAAATACATTCAAATGCAATAAACAATAAAAGTTAAGGGTTGAGTGCATTTTGCAAGGTTCAACATCATTTACAAACCCTGCATGATTTCGTGCCTCAGTTATCAATAGTCGCATCATTGTCTTCAGATACCTGTCATATGCAAATTTTAGTATGGCAGAACCTTGGTGTTGACTACATGCCATGAGGCATGTCTGTCCTCCAAGACTTTGCACTCCACATCCATTCTCCTGGCCCTAGAGATTATATCTTTGTCCACACCTATTTCAACCATTTTTCGAATGATCCCAACCTTGTCTATGGCCTTATCCAGGTCATGTTGGGGGCCAGTGTTGGCTGCAGCATAATTGACCCATCCTTGTGTGTCCAACCTTATGGAATTTCCATGGCCAATCTCAGCATGTGTCTCTATCTCCCCCTCTTTGTTGGTCAAGTCCCATGTCTTCATTAGTAACCGATTGTGCTAATGGAGTTTTGGACAAGTCTGACCAGAGGCAGGTACCTTTCTATGCTAACATCTTGCACACCAACATCATCACCCGAGCATATGTGTGTCTTCTCCAAGCTACATCTCAATATCTTCTTCACTCTCCTGGGCAATTGTGTGATCATTCATAACTGGGGTGGTCAAGGCACTAACCTGCTGATGTCCGTGGTCCAATCTGAATGATGTTTGAACAATTGGAGCCCTAATTGGGCTCAGCCCTTGCCTCATCCTCATCATGTTTCTCAGCTTCGATCTTTTGCTCTTCACCTCTTTGTTCATTGTTTGTGGGCTGAGAACAAGGGAGTTGCGTGGGGACCGTGAAACAGGTGGGCCTGACAAAGGGGCGCCACCGGACATGGTGCCGTGGGAGCCATCCTCATTTAGTTTGAGATCACCAATGTTGTAGACTTGAACAGGAGGTGAAAGGAGGGTAAAGACTGAAATTCTTGAACATGAGGAGGACCAAAAGAAACATGAGGATAGCCCATACCATGTTGGGGAGAAGATGGCTGGGAAGGCAACGGAGTGGGTCTAGAGAGGGGATGTAAATGTAAGTGTTGTCTGATGTGTGAAAATAACGAGGAGTGGGATGCACAGGGGTATGATGTGGCAACTGTGGTTGAGAGTGTTTGCAAGCAGGGGGAGACCCTGGCCTAGAGCAAAGACGAGGGGTATGCGGTGCCCGACTGAGCACGGGAGCGGACACGGCCTCCTTCAATGTCATAATCAGGATCATACATGTCACGAACAGCTTCCCTGCGCTGATGGCATTCCAATCGAGCTGCAGTTTGGCTGAGAAGTTCGTCGGGAGTGAAGGCACGAGCAAACATCTTTGGGGGCAGAAAAGAGAACTAAGATTCAGTAGCGGTGACAGTGTTTAGGGTCTGGGTTCGGGATCACCTGCAAGACAGCCTCTGTGAGGACCCTTCGATCAAGCGGGGAAATCCTGGCTGAGTGTCACGTGAGATTTCGCAAAGAGATCAGAAAAGTGAGAAGAAAATAACAAAGACTGAAAAGACAATATGCCAAAATATGACTTCCTTGAATATCAATCAGAATACATGAACTCCCATCAAGCGAGAGGGATGAAACGAGACAAAGCCAAAAACCTCATCTAAAAACTCAAGGTCTATCTCTATTGATATTTATAGTACAATGGTGTCGTGGGAGCCATCCTCATTTAGTTTGAGATCACCAATGTTGTGACTTGAACAGGAGGTGAGAGGAGGGTAAAGACTGAAATTCTCGAACATGAGGAGGACCAAAAGACACATGAGGATAGCCCATACCATGCTGGAGAGAAGATGGCTGGGAAGGCAATGGAGTGGGTCTAGAGAGGGGATGTAAATGTAAGTGTTGTCTGATGTGTGAAAATAATGAGGAGTGGGATGCGCAGGGGTATGATGTGGTGACTGTGGTTGAGAACAGTGTTTGCAAACAGGGGGAGACCCTGGCCTAGAGCAAAGACGAGGGGTATGCGGTGCCCGACTGAGCACGGGAGTGGACACGACCTCCTTCAATACCATAATCAGGATCATACATGTCACGAGCAGCTTCCCTGCGTTGATGGCATTCCAATCGAGCTGCAGTTTGGCGGAGAAGTTCGTCAGGAGTGAAGGCACGAGCAAACATCTTTGGGGGCAGAAAAGAGAATTAAGATTCAGTAGCGGTGACAGTGTTTAGGGTCTGGGTTCGGGATCACCTGCAAGACAGCCTCTGTGAGGACCCTTGGATCAAGCGGGGAAATCCTGGCTGAGTGTCACGTGAGATTTTGCAAAGAGATCAGAAAAGTGAGAAGCAAATAACAAAGACTGAAAAGACAATATGCCAAAATATGACTTCTTTGAATATCAATCAGAATACATGAACTCCCATCAAGCGAGAGGGATGAAATGCAATGGTTCTATGCCACCATAGAACCATCATTCTTGGGAAGACAGCATACCATTGGCCTATTTTTAGCAGATTTTTTCCTTTGTCTCCATATATTGTCATTACCTTTTCAGTTCTTTCCCATCGGCCTTCTCTTTGGGTGTTCCTTTCCTTTTTCTTTTTTGTTTCTAGTTTTAGCGCGCTTCTAGTTTTCCTAGTTGTTATAAAAGTTGCTTTTTAGTGTTAGTATGGATGGATCATTTACTTTCTAGCTTTGTTTCGTAAATGGTTTCTAGCTTTGTTTTGAGTTTCATTTCTAGATTTGTTTTTTCTTTTATTTGCATTATTCATCTTGGTGTGGGCGTGAATGCGTGCAGGCTTAAGATTATACATTTGACTGTTTAGTTTATCTCGTTTAGTTTATCTCGCTTGAGGAGGAAACTTTTCGAGTGGATATAGGCTAGAAAAAATACCGTTTAAAGCTATAAACCATTGCATTCATAAAGCACGAGGTGCGTGTTGTTGGAATGCAAAAACAAAATTTTTGATATTATTTAGCTGCAAAATTTTGCAGAGATAAAGAATACGTCTTAAAATTTCATTTGATTGTAGCAATCTTGCCAAAAGGTCAAATTTGTATACTTTCCCTGTTTTGTAACCCTTTTCCTTCCTGCCATAGCTCAGATTTTGTTGCATCCAATTCTTGCCATTTGTTAAGATTCAAGCTTCCATTTGTTGCTGAAAATGGTCTGCTGTTACCAGAATCAGCCTTGTCGTCCTTGAGTCTCTTTAGATTAAACATTCTTTGAGCCTCTTTAGATTGAATTTTTTTCCCCATTTATTCGAGAATCTCTAGTTTCATTTCACTGCTATTCGGCTGGGTCATATCTCTACAGAACTGCTCTTTAATAACTTTGCCTCTCAAATCTGATAAGCTTAGCCGGCCCTATAGCTTCTTGGATATTTGTCAGGAGTTGCTACATAATCAAAGTTTTTGTAAATCGTTCTTTTTCTGATTTTTTCTCACAGACATTTTTTGGCCTTGGTCGCAAAGCCGGCTTCATTTATGGCCTTGTGTTTTTCTTATTTAGCTTTAGCTTTTTATCTGGCCCTGAATCCGGCCTACTTGATCACTACATGAAGGCTATGGAATCGTCTACACGCAGTTATTCTTATAACATGTGGGCACTTTGAACATCCTCCATTCCTATCTTGAGAATCAGGTCATTTCAATTGACTGGAAACCGTCTTTTCTTGAGACCTTGATGGTGCCTCAAGATTGGGAAACCCTCTACAAACAGTTAGATCCAGTGGTTGAAGAATTATATGCTCAATCTCAAAATGATCATATGCATCCACCACCACATGTTAGTCCTTATGCATCTCTGGGTGCACCTCCACGGCATGAGTATATCACCACGGACTGGTGTTCTTCCTTTTGGACACGCACTTTAGGTGCATATGCTGAATGGACTCTGACACACATTACCACGAATCTTCGCTAGGACCCACGTTTTGTATGCAGACATGCATGGAAGGATACTGATACATTGGATAATACCTCCATTTGGATTTATATTCCAAATGACAAGTCATGGAAGATTCCTGCGAATGCCTTTGCCGGCTTAACACAATTCTTGACCAAGGCTGCCACTTCTCTGGATCCTTCTATCCACAAGCAAGTTGGATTCTGTGCTGCTTTGCGATGCATCTTCATTGAATCGACGATGATCCATTTTCCACTACAACTCAAATGCTAGCGCCAGTGCCTTCAGCCTTGAAATTCTTCTGTTATTGGAATGCCAGCTTGTCCCTGATGCGGTTCACCAAGCCCTTGAAGAAATGGTGCAAACTGGGTTCCTAATAGATGCCACACCCGCTCTCAGACATGCCATGCCAGATGCACTCCAACAGTGCCAGAAACTGGTTGCTAGATATCATATTCAGGTTAGACCACATAGCCACCAGGATGATGCTGATAAAATAAAAAATTTCCTTCCCATGGAGATGGTGCCCGCTTTTCTTTCCTTTGAGTGTTCTTTGGTGGGGGGAGTGTTAGTCCCTTACCCAAAGGTACAAGACTATTTGAAAGGTACACAAAGAAGCCTAAAGGCAAAGGCCAGGCATCCACGTCAGGAGCCAAGACCATGCCAACTAAGAAGAAGAGACCAAGAGAGTCCACAATATATTGGAACCCATGGCGCATCAGTCTTTAGCGCCACAAATTACGGCAATTATGATTCCAGATATCATTGTAGCGTTACCAGCATGGTCAGCAGAGACTTTGGGGGTTATGTAATCGAAGACTCTGAAATGGCCATCATTTTGCTATTCCGGGCCCGAGGCCATTGTATTATATATATCAGAAGTTTAGACTTGGAAGTTTAGACAAGTTCTGGCTTTTGTTGTCTCACCTTTTCCTTGGAGATTTCATGTATTCTCAGTGATTGTTCAAGATTTGTCTTGACTCATTGTTCTCCCTTTCTTTCTGTTCTCTGGTTTTTCTGGTTTCTTATTGTTGCAAAATCCCCCGTAACACTTTCCTATGGAGGAGTTGTTTGTTGGACACTAAGATTCTCATGGAGGATCGTTCTACAAGCTCTCCAGAATCCGGACCCCAAACAAGGATTTATACACATCACTTTACAATATGGGTCATGGACAAAGAGGATTACAAATTGAACAAGAGAGGCCAAAAAATGTGCAGAGGGTCCATCCTTTTGTCTGTGGGAACTGAAGCCATAGTTTTACCACTGTAATTAAAATTTAGTCGTGATTTCTCCACAACCTCTGTAGCATTGTCATACATTGGGAATATTAGGACTCTGTACATAACACCCCGCAAGGAACCCATATCAATCGATCTCAGGAAAGAATAGGAGAGCCGGATCGACCTCATTCTCATCATCTTCAATGATTATCAAATCTGACGCCACAGGATCCACCTGCCAACCAATGTTAATCCAATCAGGGGGAAAGGCGAAATACCAGAGAGGGGCTCTATCAGAGAAGTGGATCAAGGCTTCTCCATAAGCATCATATTTGGCCTTATGATGGTAAAACATGTCAGGGAAGAACAAAAGCAGTCTCTCATAGCAAAAAAGGAATTTGTCTAGCATAATCGCTTGGTATTCATTCGTAATAAATGGCTTAAGTTTAAGTAGATCCAAGGTAATGCTCTATGTAAGGGGCCACATACGTTCATTGTTGAAGATTTCGGGAGCAGCTGCATAAGCCAAAAAGTCCTCGAACTGGATTGTACAATTCATCAGCGTCGTCAATGCAATCAACATTTCCTATATAATGCCCTAATTTCAGCCAATTATCATTTGTTTTGTCTACTAGCTTGTTCTTACGAGCCATGGCGACTTTAGTCAGTTCCACCTAGAAAGCAACTTTTAACCAAACAACATCCATGCTCTTATTAGAATAAGTGACTCTATTTCTATGCTTCCAGATGACCCTCAGCCCAATTTTCAAGTTCGAATCCCCCATCCTCCAGGCACTTATTTAACCATCTCCAGAAGTCTCTAATTTTGCGATAGTCAAAGATATGCTTGACTGATTCACTAGGATGACCACATAGCTTACAATAGGGTGAGATTGGGTTCGAAGCACTTATTACATATTAATTAACTTGATCTTTCAAAAAAAAAAAAAAAAAAGATATGCTTGACTGATTCACTAGGATGACCACATAGCTTACAAGAGATTGAGATTGGGTTCGAAGCACTGTTGCATCTGTAATGCCATGATGCAGGCATTTCCAAATAAAAGCCTGCATTTTTTGTTGCACATAGGATTTCGAGGCTTTACCCAGAATTTTGGTGAACTGGGAATCTGCCATTTAGCAAGACGGGACTCGAGTTTAGCAAGAGCAATGATGCTAGAGCCTAAGGCCACCTTATATTTATTTGAGTTCTTAATAAACCAATCAAGATCTCTAGAGACTTGACATTCATCAGAGTCCCCTACTACTTTTATTTAGCATTATAAATTCTTTTGTCAATTTTCTTTCCCCTGACAATGAGAGAAATTTCTTTCCAAGTTCTCCAAGGATTTCATGTCCAGATATGTTGGAGCTGGGTTATGCCAGTTTTCTTCTACTTTTTCCATATCTGAGGGTGTTGAATAGCCTAGACCTCCTGATCCTCTTCTGCAAAGATGCGGGAGAAAAGGGAGATAGTGGCTCCATCATAAGTTAATTTTTTGTGTTCGAATCCCTCTGCTACTTCATTCCAGGCAGTGAATATTCTCCTCA